>OY978226.1:19372914-20026039 GCA_963854785.1 Vaccinium vitis-idaea | reverse complement strand
TCCCATCGAACTCGAAATCCCGTCTTTGAGGATCATGGCAGAATCAGGAATTGATGAAGCAGAATGGCAAAACACAAGGTTCGAAGAGCTCATGCTATTCGATGAAAGGCGGCTTAAGGCCTTATATCATGTTCAGGGATATCAGCGCCGAATAGCCCGTGCTTTTAACAAGAAGGTGAAATCCAGGGATTTACAAGAAGGTGACATGGTTTTGAAAGAAATTCAAGCTCCAGTTTTTTATCCGCGTGGGAAGTTTTGACCAAAATGGGTCGGGCCTTATATTATCAAAAAGATCTTATCTGGAGGTGCAACACAACTCATCGATCTCGACGGCAATGAATTCTCTACTTTGGTCAACTTGGATCAACTCAAGAGATATTACCCCTCAGAGAAGCTCGCTGGACTAAAAACCGCAAGGGCGGGTAATTCCAGGCAAAAATTAGAGCAAAAGCCTGCTAGGTTTGAAAACCCGAAAGGGCAGCCTAGGCAAAAGATAAGGCTAAATAAGTCAAAAGCTGGCTAGACCGAAAACCCGCAAGGGCGGTACTAGGCAAAATTCAGAGCACAAAAGGAGAGTGTAAATACCCGAGTGAACCCTAACCAAACATTTGTAGTCCTGAACTACGTCATGACCTGATTCCTTTAAACGGGGATACGTAGGCAGCCTCACCCTGAGGTTCGGTCACAATCTTTCGAGTTGATTCCAAGTCATTATGCGCATTTCAGATTTCACAGACAGAACTGGTAAGAATCAAGAATGGAAAATTCTCAAAACTCAAGTTTTATTCAAACAAACTTTTTCGATTACATGGCTGAGCATGAAACTTTCAAAAGAAACAAACAACAACAACATTTATAACACGGGGTACACAACTTATTTCAAGCACAATAAGATCGAGTCTAAAGTCTATCTTAGTTTCCATTTGCTCTTAATTCGGTATCTCTTGTCAACCATCTCTTGTAACGTGCCGGAAGGAGAACACTGGGATATGGATCTCTCGGAATGGTCACGCGCTCCCTCCAATTGTTCTGATAAGCTCTAAATGTGGCAACATTGAAATTTGGCATAACAAAGTTCTCGGGACCTGCAAGCGTCAGCACCTGACGAGCACCAAGTTGACGGAGAATACGCTTTGGGATGTAGAAAGTCCATCGGGTCAAACCTGCCAAAACTACTCGCTGACGCCCCATGTTGCTAATAGCCATGTCAGGAAGATCAATCCAAGTCAAGCGCCAAGTAATCACTTCCTTTGTGAGATGGGAGAGATTCTGAACCCAACCTCCCACATCATCAAAAACTTCCCTGAAGTCCCTCATAACAAACCCTTGCGTTTCATGAACTCGGTTTCTTGGCACAGGCTCCAGCAAATTAGCCTTGTCACATAACCACAGCTGTGTGAAAGAGAGAAAACAAGTAAGAAACCTTAGAAAGCCTTAAACTGAGAGTCGAGGTAAAATGAGAACGAGTGAAAAATCAGAAAAAGGAGAGCTGAGTGAGAAGCCTACCTATAGGAGCAAAGGACTACCCTCGAAGACGTCGGTCTGGCCGACATGAACCCCATCTATACCCATCAAAGTTTCGGCCAGAACCATGGGAGCCACATCTTTGCACTCCTCAATTTGCATGGCCACACCAGCCAGTAAACACAAACACAAAGGAAAGTCGTTGGAGCAGAATCCTTCAATAAGGCGTGGAATGTTCAGAAAACCTCCACGAATCATGGACTTGGCAGCATTATTGCTTATCTCGAGTTTGGAAGACAGCACTGGGGCAAAACTAACCCCTTGGAGAGGGATGATAGGATCCGCCAAATCAAAACCTCCAATATATGCATAGAATTCTTCCACGGTGGGGCATAACTCGTGAAGACCAAAGCGAAAAACATGCACCTCAGGGTCCCATAATTGTGTTGCAGCGTGCAGCAACTTAGGACGTATGGACACGTCTCGAATGTAACAAAGGGAAGTCAGCCTATGGCCCTGGAACTGGAGCCAGTCCAAGCCATCGAGGTCATCAAGCCAAGGACGCATCGAAGCTGAGAAACTCACCGCCATTGTGAGAAGAGTTGAACAAAGGAGAAGTTTATGGGTTTGGGATGCAAATGAGGAATGAAATGAATGGCTTTTATAGCTCCCATGCATGAAGAACATTACAAAGTTTAAAGTCCCGAAGAACGGCCATCTCGAAGAACGTGCCAACTCGAAAACCGTAAAAGAATCATGCTAAATTTGCAAGGCTTCTCAAAAGGTACCTTACAGTGGCCCTTCAAGACCCTAGGACGTGCATTGGAGTGATGAAATGCCAAAAGGAAAGACCAGAAATCGGTTGCAAGTTGCAAAATTTTTGGCACTACCAGGCAAGTGCCGCACGGCACAGTAAGAGTGCCGCACGGCATAGTTGGACATAGGGGTGTTCACGGATCGGATCCGGGCGGATCGGATACGGATCCGATCCGATCCGCTCAGAGCGGATTATGGTTTTTAAGATCTGAAACCGAACCGAACATTCACGGATCGGATACAGATCGGATCGGATCAGGTCGGATTGAGCAGATTTGACAGATTAAAGAAGGATTATTGAGCGGATTGAGCGGATCGAGCGGATCCGATCCGATCCGATCCGGAACCGCCAGATAAGAAATTCTCGATCCGGAACCGAACCGAACATTCACGGATGGATCAACGGATGGTTCGGATTGGTCGGATTGGCGGATCGGATGATCCGCTGAACAGCCCTAGTTGGACAGTTTCAGCAAAACTGGATTATGAACATCCGGAACTCATTCCGTGCTTCTTTTAGACACATGGCTTGTGCATACAGGTCATAATACGTGCATATAACTTAACGGAAGGATTGGTTGACGTTCCCAACCAAATTTTGATGGTCGAATACATCGAAGGACTAGACACGATCGGCAAGCTATGCCTCATGATATAGTAAACCCGCAAGCTTGATCAACTCGTGTACGTCATGATATGCAAAGGAATTGTTCCATTCATTTGATTAGCGGCAATGCCGGCACATATGCGTAACGAGTATTGTTCTATTATCATTGATTCTTGCATTGTACATACAAATTCATGAGTTTGTTCATTCCATTGAGTCATGTAAGCCACAATGCCACCGATACGAGTCAGTTTCTCTATAAATACAAGTTCATACAATTCTCAACTCAGTTATTTTAACTAAAGTGCTCATGTGCAGTATTTGATTTCCAAATTCATTGCCAGTATGAATAAAAGCAAATCAAAGTGCGAGTTTTTATAAAACCAAAATAACCGCATCATAAGCATAATCATGTCCAGGGGCAAACAGGCCCAATGCTAAATCAACTACCACGGCTCGCAGACCATCTATACAGAACGGCTAAACAGGCACCCAAATCAAAACGAGGCACGCAGGCCCCACCTAATAAAAGCTACTACTAACAACTGTCTTAGGTACGAGGGCGCATCGATGGCACGAATCCTAAGTGTCTATACTCCTCCGGTGTAGAAGGATGGCTCTCAGTACTACTACTCTCCGCGGACGCCTCTCTCTGTGGTGCACTCTCCCTCCGCCTCTCCTGGACTGCGGAAGAACGAAGGACTCGACCTGAAGCTGGAACTACTGAAGTAGCTCGAGGCGCGGAACGCCCGGCACTTTGGGAACCTGACGCTCCCTGCACAAGCAACAAAGTTTGTCAAAACACAATGGGAAGTATGAATGATCAATAGAAAGGAAAGGCATGTCTAATATATACCTCAACAGCTCCACTGCTAGGAGTAGCCCTGCGACTAGCTCCTCTCTCACTGCTAGTACCTGCTCCACGGCTACTCTCTCTCTCCTCCTACGGGTACCGCGACCAGTCTCTCTACCTCTGCTAGTCTCTTCAGCACCTCGGCATGTGCCTCCGCCAGCCTCTCTGGAACCTCGCGCTGGTGTCCACTCTCTGGTAGCACTCCGCCTACGACCAAGTACAACTCCTGGCTCAGCTCGCGGGCGTACCTCTGGAACCATGCCCATCACAAACTGACGGACCATGGCCTGCAAGTCTTGCACCAACTGGTACGATGCCGCATCCCATTCAGCAGAAATCTGAAAAACAAAGGTACATCGGTGATGCATGGGATGCTGATACAAAGAGATAATCAAAGCAAGTACAACAATCAGAAGTCACCTCTGTCGTAGCAAGAGTAACTGTGGGAGTAATGAGAGGCACCGTCACTACTCCAAGCGCTCCATCAGCAGTCACTACCTCAATCTCTCTCCTCAACTCAGGTAAAGCAGGAGCAGCTCTCAGGCGATTCTCCATATTCAGGATATATGCCAAATGAGTACTCAAATATCCCTCATAATCTATCGAAGGGCTGAAGATCACCTCGGTCGGCACTGTGTGTCTCTCTATCTCTGCTCGAGTATACTCATCTGTCCTCTGAACAAGCAAAGGAAGGGGCGAAGGCACTCTGAAATGGTCAATCCCAAGAGATTGACGAGACACTCTGTCACCCAAGTACCATCGCCAACCGTATGGACACTCCAAAAGCACTCGACTCCGTGTCCACTCCCTGCTCCTGATCAGATAATCCCTGCGCAACCTGTCCCAGACATTCCACCTCACCTGCAAGGAAAAGGTTTGTCATTTTTTCAGAAAATGAGAAGACAAGAAAGCATGAAAGGTTGAATCACAAAGAAGCTTACTCTATCCCCCGTGGTAGAATCAAGGAAAAGTCTGAAGCTCCTCAAGTCTCCCTTATGATCACCTGCTCCTGTAAACTCCAATCCCCACTTTTCAGCACGTGGAAGCACATTCTCATTACTGTGAGAATTGGTCGGGGCAAATATTCCCAACACCTCATAAGCCCACACCTGCATGTTCAGAAACCAATCAAGTCAAGGAATACGGCTAAGGCATTATCATGGTTTTACACAAAGGAGAAATGCTAGCAAAATTTACCTCTATAACTCTCCAATAGCCACCAAGGCTCGTGCCTACTCCACGGTAGACGCAACCCAAGAAGCAGTACACGGTGCACAAGCCAGCACCACCCCAGTCAAATCTCCCAGCAGTCTCCAAGCTCTCCAGCACCGGTAGCCAACCCAAGTGCACCATGCCCTGCCTGTTCGGAAACAGGGAAGCGCCAAAGAGGTATAACAAGTAAGCCATCGCCATCTGTCTAGCCTCCTCCTCTGACCCCGGCTCATGGTCTCAGAAATCCACCAAGACAGTATATCTCACCCCCGGCTCAATGCCTCCAGGCCTCATCCCCAAGTAGTGCTCTACGGCAGTAGTGTCCAAATACAGCTCTGAGTCAAATGGAATGGGCTCACCTCCAACTCTCAGACCAGTGATAGCAGCAAAGTCAAGGGGAGTGATGGTCATCTCCCCGAATCTGAAGTGAAAAGTATTGGTGGTATCCCACCACCTCTCCACCAGGGCTCGTATCAGCTTGCGATCTGTCCTGGTCACTGTCAAGAGTCGAATGAAGATGGTAAACCCGGAGGCATCAACCAAAGCCCTCACACTCAGCGGTAACGCGTGGTAATAGGCCAAAGAACTCGCAGAACCTCCATAACCACCCATGGATCTCTGAGTCTGTCAACAAAAGCATGGCACAATGTATATCAGTTATTGTCAAAAGGAATGTAGCAAACAGATACAAGCAGCAAGGAATAAACAAGATGCATACCAAGGGATTTTTGTAAGCAATATGGGTCGAGCGGTCACGAATAACATTTGTATCCAAATACACAGGCAGCATGGGAGTATATGTGTCACATCCCTAAGGAACAAAGAAGTGAACTCTCGGGACATAAGTAGCAGGCGTAAAGGGAACCCTGTGCTCCAATGCCAACTCAACCTCCCGAACTATAGTCATGCGCTCCTCCCCGGCAGCTACCTCATCCTCTCTCTGCCTCTCCTCCCGCTCGACATCCCTGACATGAGATGGCATGCCCTCCTGGATCAGAATATTCTCAAACTGAGGAGACTCCTACAAAGTCGCTGCAATATCCTCATCTCTCGCCCCCTCTAAGGTATCTGCTAAAGTCAAGCCTGGCCTATGAGAAGAACCAACTGCAGATGTAAATAACGAAGGCTCTGAAACCTCTACCTCTCTCTCAGCACTCTCTTCTGGCACTCTGGCAGTACCGATCGCAATGGCCGGACCGGAGCGATACGCCTCACCAATGGTATCTCATCACTCTCAGTACTACTCCCTCCTACAACATCCTCTACCAGAACATCCCTATCGTCGGGGCCTCCCCGAATCACCGGTATATCAGTCACAACCTGCTCACCACCTACAATGACTTCAGTCACAAGAGTAGCCTCCAAAATATCGCTCGGAATACCCCCAGTCAGAGACCCACTCTCCTGAGCGCCAGTTTTCTCTACAACAACGTCAATCCCACTGAGATTCATTGCAATATCAGAAGGTGAAGTACCCGTACCTGGAGGATCAATCTCCATAGCCTCCGGACCCTCGTGGGTGGCCACGGTACTTGGATCCCTAGCCACGGCACTCCCAACGGTAGCCATGACACTCTCAATATGCCGTGCGGTACTCGAATCCAGGGCCGCAGCATTCCCAACATCAGGCACGGCACTCTCAGTGTGCCGTGCGGTACCCAGGTCTTCACCAAAATCACTACCACCTATCACCGTGGCACCACTGGTACCCATGGTATCTTGTTCCCCCACCGGAGTTGAGGTCTCACTGGTGTGAGCCTCACCGAGTCCCGCCGGTACTGTTTCTGGCATGGATGATGTCGCTTCAGCCCCAACCGATGCCGTACGAAATGCTTCACAAACCGGATCTGTAACAACTGGGCCGGTATTGGCCGGAATACCCATGAACGAGTCACTCTCCGACTCGCCGGATGATGTACCACTTCCTCAAACGCCGACGATGTCGTATCAGCGGCGGACATGGCGGAGTCGTTCGATTCTTCGCCGGAATCTGCCATAGCAGGTGTATCTCGGAAGAAGGAACTCGGTTTTGGATGTGATTGAACTGAAATATTGAAAGAAATTTAGGGGAAATGAGAGAGAAGAAGGAGAATGAGGAGGAATGTGATTTTCGGGTTCTCCTACTCTCTCAGAATAAACCGACCAAGAAGTTTGAATGTGTTAAAAGTGGGGGAAAACAAAAGATTTCGGGCGGTTATAAAAGCCACCTGAGCCGTACGGCACACCAGCTTTACCGCACGGCACACATTGTGTGCCGCATGGTACACTCCGTTCAGAAATTGCTGCACAATGCTCACACTCAACCGCACGGTACAGGTTTGATTTGATACGGTACAATTTTAACAAAGAAACCAATTTTCCAAAGAGATACTTTGGACGCGGCTGCAAAAACTTTAAAGGAGATTGTCATCAATCATCAATTGGCCTTATGCACTCAAAGAACCCCACTCAATGGTTCTATCAACAACGGTTTTTATCAACGCCAATGGTTTTGTAAGTCCTCTCCGGCATCAACAACGGTTTCTCAAAACACCAAACTAGTTTCGTAAGTCCTCTCCGGCATTAACAACCGTTTTATCAACACCGACTGGTTTCGTAAGTCCTCTACGGCATTAACGACGGTTATCTCAGCATCGAAAGGTTTCGTAAGTCCTCTCCGGCATTAACAACAATTTTTCTCAACACCGACTGGTTTCGTAAGTCCTCTATGGCATTAACAACGATGATTTTTCTTAAAGGTTTCGTAAGTCCTCTCCGGCATTAACGACAGATTCTCTCAAAGCCAAAGGGTTTCGTAAGTCCTCTCCGGCATTAACAAATGGTTTCTCTCAACACCGAAGGGTTTCGTAAGTCCTCTCCGGCATTAACAAATGGTTTCTCTCAACACCGAAGGGTTTCGTAAGTCCTCTCCGGCATTAACGATGGTTTCTCTCAGCACCGACGGGTTTTATAAGTCCTCCCCGGCTTAAACAAAGGCATTCAGCACCAACAGCACATCATTTGTTTTTCCCTCGTTAAAGAACGAGGTAACAATCCTAGCAATCCGATCAAGGTATGTTTTCTATAACTCTTATATCCAGATAAGTCACTTTGCGTTTTGCATTTAGCCCCGATGAACTACGCTGATCTGATCCCTACAAAGGGGTAGGTAGGTAGCTCTTACGAGCGCGACCACATGCATCATGCTTAGCTGTTTGTTGTCATACGAAGATGTCCACATCGAGGGGTGTCTTCTATCTTTGACGCGACTTTCATCACACAATGATTGACAAGCCACGTCAAAGAGGGGCAACTGTAGACACCCCAAAAATGAGACATTTGTGTACATTTTAATCCCCGATGATGAAAGGAAATACCCGGAAGGCCTCTCGGATTGAAATTCTCCAAGTCAACTAGTCAACAGTACCGTACGGTACTCATCTCTCACGCACGGCACAGCCTCAGTCACGTATGACAGCTTTTTGAATTTTGGCGGTGGAAGTGTGCCGCACGGCACAATTAGTGTGCCGCACGGCACAGTTTGTGTGCCGTACGGCACTGTCACTTGTCACACAGCTTTTGCAGAGCTCCCAGCAGCTCAAAATGTTGACGAATTGGCTTCTCTGCTCATGATGATTTCGTGCGAGGAAGAAAGCCTACCCTAGAGCCATCACTCTCTGGTGTGGAGAGGAAGTAAACTTGGAGATCAAGTTCACTCATCCCCTATATAATCCCGATCGAGTTCAACGGAAAAGGATCGAAAAAAAATTGTGAAAGAAAACCATGGTATCCTACTCTTGAGTTCTGTTAAAAATACCTTCCCTATTACAAACCACCTTCATTCTTGTTCACAATCTCCATAAATTAACCCAATCATTCCTTCCAAAACAAACCCAATCAAAAACCCATCCCCTGTTTTTCTGTCCAAACCCGTGAGGTTGCTATTCTAAATTGGTTCAAGTTCTAGCCATCAACCGCCGTTGCTACCACACCAGGTTATAATCAGAGCTCAGAGGAGGTCTAAACCGTGCCTAAGGAGTTCCAGAAGTGCTTCAATCCAAGAGTTTCAAACCAAAGGTATAATCCCGTTTCGCCAAAATTCTTAGCTTTGGTACCCTGAGGGGAGGGGTACCAAGTATGGAATGATCTCTTATATCACCTCCATACTTGGTCCGCCCATGTTACATCAAAACCAGTTCAAATCACTACCTCCCGGTTGCGTCGTACGGTGAAAATATCGCCTCGTACGGGGCAATTTAGTGAGGAGGAACATCCCTTATCTAAGCACATCATTTTCTTATTCAAAATAATTTATCTTTAACCAAGTTTCATGTCTTGTATGAGTTTACATTCAATCATTTCGAAAAATCAAAGTTTCAAACTGTTGTGAAGTAAACAGTGCCGCACGACACTCCTCCTGTACCGCACGGTACACTGGGAGTGCTGTACGACACTCTTTTGAAAATTTGACCGTTGGATTGATGAACAGTGCCGCACGGCACACTTTCTGTACCGCACGGTACACCTAGTGTGCCGCACGGCACACCTTTTCGTCAAATTTGAAGTTTTAACTAGTGCCTTGCACGAACAGTTTGAACCTTTGATTGATTGTTTGCTTATTGTTATAACTTGCATTATAATCTATTTTCATTATTATCGTCTGTTTTGCTTGATAAATTGGTTATTTGAATAAAGTTCAGCATTAAAATATTTTCTAAAAATCCCACAAGTGTTTAGTAAAGACCGATTTTTAATCGGGCAAACGGGGTGCATTAAAACCCTTCCCCGTTCGTAACCTGGCTCCCGAATCCAAAATGAATATTTGGTTTTCAAGTTGTTTTATAAATCATTTTCTCAATCATTTTCCAAAACGATTTTCTCGGGTTCGAAACCATTTTCCAAAAACCCGGGTGGCGACTCTATTTTCAAAACAAACAAAACCGGCGTGGGAGGTCGACCGTCCACACTAAGGTTTATCATGCCGAGCCCGATACCAGGGATCGTCGTCCCCGGGAAGAATTGGCAAGGGCCCAAGACGGGCACAACAAAAGGCTGTCCTCCGAGAGGAGCAACGGGCACGCAGATGTGCCGGATACGGAGAACCGGGCCGCAGGGCCAGCAAAGCGCGCCCATGGGGAATACCGAGCGGTCGACCTCAACCGCCCCTACCCCGCCGACTCCAGGTTGGAGAAGGCTAGACAATCTTCGTTCTCCCGAACAATCGCCGAGGCGGCCCCACCACGCAGGTTCAAAATTCCTAAATTTGATAAGTATGAGCCCACGACGGACACGATTACGCACGTCCAGCAATATCGCGTGGTCTTCGAGCTCTACGGCCATAGCGATTCCCTCATGTGCAGAACGTTCTCCATGAGCCTGGGGACCACAGCCCTCCTATGGTATAGCCAGCTCGCTCCGGGGTCTATAAATGACTTCGACGAGCTCGAGCGCGCATTCACGTCTCGGTTTGTAACCAGCAACACACAACCGAAGACGCTCGACGCGCTTGTCAACATGAAGAGGGGTACATCGCTCGGTATTGGGAGGTGTACAGCCTTGTGGAGGGCTGCGACCAAAAGATCGCCTCCACTTCATTCAAAAATGGACTCGACGACCGCTCCGACCTCTTCAAAGAGCTCATGGTCCAGCCGCCAAAAAACATTGTCGAACTAATGGAGACCGTGAACCGCTTCCGGGAGCTCGAGGAGCTACTCTTTGACCGAGCATCGAAGGGAAATACTAGTAAGGGCACACCAAAAGAAGCAAAGAAGCAAGTAAACAGCTTGAAGAAGGGGAGGAGTGATCAAGGTGGAAGTTTTGGGAACAGGGGCCCCCGAGATGCCAGCAGGAACAATGATGGCGGAAGAGGATGGGAAAGGCCTCCCTAAAACGACAACGACTATATTGCCGAGACTACCGTCTTTACCATGCCAATCTACAAGCTACTGGCGGAGATCGGCAGGAAGCATTGGTTTTACTGGCCGGAGGACAAGTGGGGTCGGATCCCACCCAAAAGGGGAAGTGCACGTACCACAATGAGGTGGCTCACTACACGACGGGTTGCTGACCGTATAAAGCGCACCTCGAGCAACTGGTTGCCGAGGGGCGCATGGAGGAGTGGATAGACCACGGTCGGACTCCGACCGTGCTCAGAGGTGCTGCTCCCCAGCCGAACCAGCAAGCCATCCTCCAACCACCTCCAAACCAACAGGCGCCCAGGGAAAGAGTGCGCCCGGGGGTGGTCGTCACTATCCACGGGCCCGTCGGCAAAGCCCAGGCCGACGCGATGCATACGGAGCTGCAGAAGATGGAAGCTGCCATGCAAGTAATGACGCTCGGCAGGGCGCCAAAACGAAAGTATGAGGAGCCTATGGACCCGTACACTATCTCCTTCTCCGAGCAGGATTTAGATGGGTTGCAGCTCCCGCATGACGACGCCCTGGTGATCGAGATTAGTATCAACCACGTGGATGTCAGGCGAATCTTAGTGGACCAGGGGAGCTCCGCCGACGTCCTTTACTACTCGGCCTATAAGGCCATCGGACGGGCGCGTGATGAGCTTACCCCCTCCGACACCCCCCTCGTTGGGTTCTCTGGGTTTCCAGTGTACCCGCTCGGCAGCATCACCCTCCCAGTATGGTCGGGGTCGATGCGTTTGGAGATAGAGTTCACCGTGGTGGATTCCCCGAGCCCCTACAACGCCATCTTGGGGCGAGGTTGGCTCCAAGCGATGGGAGCGATCGCCTCAACCCTCCACCAGTGTGTCCGGTTCATTGGCACGTCCGGGAAGCAGGAAACCATCCGAGGCAATCAGATGGCCTCGAAGCGGTGCTTTGTCAACGCCGTACGACAGAAGGACAGGAGGGAGGGCAGGCCGCCGAAGCAGGTGCAGTGGATTGAGGTGCCCGAATGCACTCCAGTCCTCGAAGGCGTTGGCTCCAAGGCCGAGGACAAATCGATAGAAGAATTGGTCAAGGTGGCCATTGACGGGGAGGGTACCCGATACTTCATGCTCGGTTCGGATCTCTCCAATCCCAAGCGGAACGACTTGGTCTCTTTCCTCAAGGATAACATCGAGGTCTTTGCGTGGACTCCGTATGAAATGCCGGGTGTCAGCCCTGATTTTATCACACACGCCCTCAATGTTGATCCGGCTAGGAAGTTGGTGGTGCAGAAGCCGAGGCGGTCCTCGGCCATTCACTCCGATGCCGTCTTAGAGGAAGTTGACCGCCTGATCGAGGCAGAGGCGATCTGAGAGGTGATGTACCCCACGTGGCTGGCAAACACCGTGGTGGTCAAGAAAAAGAACGGGAAGTGGAGGGTATGTGTAGATTACACTAACCTCAATGACGCTTGTCCCAAAGACTGTTTTCCCCTCCCTCGGATAGACCAGTTGGTGGATGCCACGGCCGGACACGCTAGGCTCAGCTTTATGGACACCTACTGCGGGTACCACCAGATCGTGATGGACGTGATGGACGTTGAAAAGACCGCGTTCATCACGCCGAGGGGTACCTATTGCTACCGGGTCATGCCGTTCGGCTTAAAAAACGCTGGGGCTACCTACCAGAGGATGGTCTCCAAGATGTTCACTAAGGAGCTCGGCGACATCATGGAGGCCTACATCGACGACATGGTAGTGAAAAGCAAATTCGCGGAAGACCATCTTTCCCACCTCGGCAAAGTCTTCTCCATCCTCAGAAGACACGACCTGAAGCTCAACGCGGAAAAATGCGCGTTCGGGGTCGGCTCTGGAAAATTCTTGGGATACCTGGTCACTCGCCGAGGGATCGAGGCCAACCCCAACCAGCTATCCAGAAGCTCCGAGCGCCGTCGACGATCAAGGAGGTCCAGCGGCTGACTGGGATGGCTGCTGCCCTCAATCGCTTTATAAGCAAGTCGTCCGACGCCTGCCGACCCTTCTTCCAGTCCATCAAGACCAGTAAAAGGGCTTTTCTCTGGACCGCCGAGTGCGACAGGGCATTGGCCGAGCTTAAAAGCTATATGTCCCGAGCGCCACTGCTAGTCATGCCGAGGGAGGACGAAGACTTGTACCTCTACCTGGCAGTGTCTGACCACGCCGTAAGCTCGGCACTGGTTCGGCAAGAGGGTTTGGAGCAGTTCCCCATTTACTACTCGAGCAAGACAATGCTCCCAGCCGAGACCAGGTACTTGCCAATTGAAAAGTTGGCACTCTCGCTGGTCACGGCTAAGATAAAGCTCCTACCCTATTTCCAGAGCCACACAGTCGTGGTAATCACGGCGTATCCCTTGAAGACCATCATGCGTAAGGCAGATCTCTCAGATCGGATCTGCAAGTGGTCCCTGGAATTGGCCAACTTCGACATCCGGTATAAGCCCCGAGCGGCGATCAAGGGACATGCTTTAGCTGACTTTGTCGCCGAGCTCACCCCGAAGCTGGAAACTGAGCTCCAGAAGGAGACTATCGCCGAAGACGTCGGAGGCGAGTCGGCCAAAGGCACCACCTCCCCTGATCAGTCCGGGTTCGTTCTCAAGCGCTCCCCTCCCCGCACGACTACCATTTATACGGGCGAGTCTTGGCGCATGCATGTGGACGGTGCATCAAACAGCCGAGGGGCAGGGGCTGGGATCGTGCTCATTTCTCCCGAAGGGACTCTCCACGAGAGCGCCATAAGCATCGGTTTCCCAGCCACAAACAACGAGGCCGAATACGAAGCCTTAATTGCTGGACTCCGCCTTGCTCTCGCTCTTAGGGTGGATGAACTACAGGTTTATAGCGACTCCATGCTGGTGGTGAACCAGCTGAACAACGATTACGGCTCTGGCGACGCTCGGATGTTGAAGTACCTTAGCCATGTTCTAGAATTGCAAAAAAGCTTCAAGACTGTCCATTTCTCCCATATCGGCCGAGCCAAGAACGCTCATGCCGACGCCCTCGCAGCTCTCAGTTCAGCGTGCAACGAACTCAGACGCTCGCAGACAATCACACTTGGGGAGATCGTGGTCCCAAGCTTCGAGCCGGGCGCCGAAGACGTCATGACAATCGCCGCCCCTGGCCCAAGCTGGATGAATCCCCTGGTCTCCTACCTCTGAGACCAGACCCTACCTGCAGACAGGAAGGAAGCTCACCGAATTCGCTGCCAGTCCACGTCCTACTTCCTCTCTCCGACTGGCCAGCTTTACCGCCGCACCTACATCGGTCCTGACCTTCGCGTGTTGCATGACACTGAGGTACCTCATGTCCTTCGCGAGCTCCATGAAGGAAGTTGTGGCAACCACTCGGGAGGGCGCACTCTCTCCGAGCGGGCCATTACCCAGGGCTACTGGTGGCCAAAAATGAAGAAGAGCGCTGAGGATTACGTCAAAAAGTGTGAGGCGTGCCAGAAGCACTCCCCCATTCTGCACCAGCCCGCTACGTCACTACAGCCGGTCACAAGCCCATGGACGTTCGCCCAATGGGGGCTCAACATTGTTGGGGTCCTTCCTACAGCCCCTGACGGATTTCGGCACCTGATCACGGCCACGGACTACTTCACCAAGTGGGTGGAGGCCGACTCTCTAATCCACATCACGGCTACCGAGGTTGAGCAGTTCATCTGGAAAAACATCATTTCTCGGTTCGGCGTGCCCTATGCTATCATCTCCGACAACGGCACCCAATTCGTCGCCGAGGCCATCAAAATGCTTTGCAGGAAAAAGAACATTCGCGTTTATAACTCAACCGTGGCCTACCTTCAAGGAAATGGCCAAGCCGAGGCCTCGAACAAGTCGATCTCGTCCGGCCTCAAGCGTCGGCTGACCAACAAGAGAGGGAAGTGGGTGGAGGAACTCCCTAAGGTTCTCTGGGGTTATCGAACAACCCCTCGGCGAGGGACTGGCCGAACGCCGTTCTCCATGGCTTATGGGACGGAGGCTGTCCTTCCACTTGCTGCTGTTGCTCCCTCCGCCCGAACCGAAATCTTCCATCCGGCCACGAATGATGAGCACCTGGCCTCCGAGCTTGACCAAATCGAAGACCTCCGGGATTCAGCTAACATCAAATACGCTGCATACCAGCAGGAAGTCGCTCGGGGGTATAACAAGCGCGTTCGCATCCGCCCTTTCAACATCGATGATCTCGTCCTCCGAGAGGTTGTCCAAAAGAAAAACAAGAGGAAGTTCATGCCCAACTGGGAGGGCCCCTACCGTGTCATGGCTAAAGCTGGCTATGGGGCTTACAAGCTTGCCGAGATGGATGGCACGGCAGTAATCAACCCATGGAATGCCTCAAAGCTAAGGAAATTCTATGGTTAGGATCTTATGGTTATCATTTTCACGATGACCGTGTCCTCGACAGCCTTTTGTAATGCCCAAGGATTAAGATGTTAATGATAAGATCCTTTCTCCAGTTGTCGTTGTTTTTCAATTCTTACTTTTCATACAAGTAATTGCCCTCGGATTAATGGGCCTTATCTCGCCCGCTACCGTTCGGATGAACGGCCTGACCCTGTTCGATAGAACGGTCATTTATGTTCGGTTGAACAACAACCTCTACTCGGCAAAACAGCTCGTTGCGCTCGGTGGAACGTACGATTGTGCTCGGAGGAGCGACGCTGACACATATGAACGTTCTGGGAAATGCCCCTGGTCTCGGGACCAACCTATCGAACTAGATGAGGGCTACTGTTACGGTTATTCGCTTGGCGCGTTCTTTCGTTCGGCTCGGCTTTGAAATCAGGGACTATTCTTCCTTAATTTCCAAGCAGAGCCAGGAAAATTTTTCAACTCTTTTGCTTCGGCTGGGTGCCGTTGTGGCATTGGCTCCCCGCCGAAGCAGGGGCTATCATTCATTACCAGATTCATTACCAGTTTCGGTGGTTACAAGTTATCACCCACGAGAGCCATTACTTGTGAAATTTCAGATGCAAATATTGAAACGGAAGCAAAGAATACATTCATTCATCACAAAAAAGAGAGGGGCTCGGCCCCGGAAATTACATCACTTGAAATCTATAAAAAAAAATAAAAAAAAAGAGTACAAAAGACATTCTTCTAAGGGGGACTAAGCCTCCGTGTTGGTGACCTCGGGAGCCCGGCCCTGGTTGCCAGCAGGGGGATCGGGGGCCTGCTCGTGATTGCCAGCAGGAGGCTCGGCAGTATCCCCGTTCTCGGCATCATCTCCCTCGGGAGCCTCATCCTCGTCGTCATCAGAGGGCATCTCCGGGACCTCGGTCTCGGGCACTGGAGGGATGGAGGACCGGAGGGCACTGGAGGGATGGAGGACCGGAGGGCAGAGTCCGTCGGAACGGAGATAATGTCATAGGCCCGGACGAAGGCCTAGGGCCAGCAGTCGGTACGACCGATGAGGTACCCCTTTTTGAAGGCCTTCTCCTCGTTGTCGTTGGCCTCTTTGGTGAATTTCTGTAGAGTGTCCCTCGCCCCCCTCTGATAGCCGTTGGAATTAGCAGCAGCCATCATCTCATCATGCTAGGTTTGGGCATGCTGGATATCCCTCTCGGCTTGAGCGGCCCTCTCCTCGGCGGTCGTAATCTTGCTTTCGGCCGTCATGGCCCTCTCTTCAGCCTCCTTCTGAAGACGGCGAGCCTCCGCTAGTTGCCTCTCGAGTTCTTGGCCGTCGACAGTGAGGGCCTAGGCGCTTTTCTTCAAATCTGCCCGAGCCCTCTGCTCCGCCTCCAGCTTCTTCTCGACCTCGGTCTTCTCAGCGCCAAGTTTGTACACCTTGTCGCCGAGAGCCAAAGCCGATTGGCCAGCCTGCAAAAAAATTGAACTAATTGAGTAATAAACCGAAGAAAAAGACTTGGGAAAAGATACGGAGTGTGAAGTTGGAGTTTTACCCTCACAATATGGGTGCAGAGCTCGGCGTAATTATCCGCCGTATTCTTCGGCACATCCTTCATGTCCCTCGGCAGGGCGAGGGCCTTCAGCAGGGTCATCGCCGTCTTTCGACTCTCCCGAATGCTGGCATTCCTTTTTACCGGCTCGCCGTGCGAGGTCCGGATGACCGGGACCCACGGCTCGTCCTTATCAACCGGGGAGGGCGTTCCCCCGAGTGGCGGAGAGACCACCTGCTTGTCCTTGGGGGCTGCTCTCCTTGGTTGGATTTCGGTCGGCGAGGTTTTGGGAGGAAGCGTTGGTGGCAGAGGCGCCTTGTCCCTCCGGAGCCTCGATCGTCCGAGTCTTCTTCAAAGGACCCTTCTCGGCTGAGTGCCCGCCGCCTTCTCGGCATCCTTCCTCTTCCTCTCGGCCCTTTCCTTCTTTTGGGCCTCCCTCAGAGCGGAAGATTCGGCCATGTTAGCCTCGGAGCTGCTGCCTGCGTCGAAGGACTGGGATGGATGTTGAGTGCTCGTCGGTACGCGCTCCCGGCCGATGAGGTCAGAGAGTAGAAGGTCAGGGTCGAAGAGGCGTATTCGGCGCTCACATGTCCTCGGTACAGGATCCTTTCCTTTTTTCAGGAAACCTCTGTACGATGGCACGTAGCCGAGGATGGCGGGGGCAGCACGGTTTGGGATGGTGAAGATCTTGTCGATCACGTCGTCGTCTGCGTCTTCGGCAAGCTTCTTTGTCACCTTCCTGCACGCTGAAAAAATGAAATAAATGCAGATCAGAAAAGTGCATGGAATGAGAAAATTGAAAATGCAAGTATGAGCTCTCGGCTTACTGGGCCTCCCACGACTCCAGGGTACAGACCACCTGGACTCCTCGCCAGGGGCTTTTTCGTAGTTCCCCTTCACTATGACCAGCTCGCAGGCATGCCTCTCCGAGTCCGAGAGTTCACTGATGAGGTGGGGGTACTCGGGGCACCTCGAGAAGTAATAACGGTCGTAGCTTTTGCTTCGCGCCACGGTATAAACCGCCATGAGGTCGGTCAGGCGGAAGGGGATGTTGTGCTGCTCGGATAACCTCACCACTGAGCATATGATGCGGTACACGTTGGTGACCAGCTGGTGAGGGGCGAGCTCGTACACATCCAAAAATTGCCGAAGGACGCGAGGCATGGGGAAGGTTAGCCCGCCCTCGGCGATGGCCATCAGGGGCACGGTCACCTGCCCTTTCACATAGTGGATTATGTCGTCGGTGGGCCTTGCGATTTCCACGTCTTCGGGGATGTTGTAGTCCCTTCGGAACGCGGCAAGCTTGTCCGCAGAACCGTCGAAGTACATGTCGACGTACTTGCAATTCCCGTGCTTAGGGTTCGGCGGCGGGATCGACTCCCAGCCGCCTCCATACTCTACACCCCCTTCGACGTCGGCCTCATCAGCGTCTTCGGGGGCTTGCTCCTGCCCTTCATTCTCAACATCGGGGTGCGAAGACCCTTCGTCATCCTCTGTGTGGGCGTGGGGGCCCGATCGCGAGCCTTCACCCTCGGCATGGGGGACGCTCCCCTCGGTCTGTGGAGACTAGACAAAAAACTCGTCCACATCGAGAACCTCGACAGGCTCGGGCTCTTTGGACCCCGCGGTTTCCCTGTCTATCTCAATCACTTTGGGATCCGAAGCCCAATCTCCGAAGAGATTCAGGAGCTCGGTCGGGTCGATTGTGGGAGATGGAGGGACGTCGGTGGGCACGTCTGTCTCGGGGGTCAAATTCAGAGGAATGTTCTGCCCGGATGTGGTGGCCTGAGAACCGCTCTCGACACGCCTTGCTTCTGCCTCCATTTCCATCCAACGCTCGGGGGATATGGCTTGAAGGGGTGCTATGTTCAGTGGTGCTGCTCCGGCCTGTGGGGGGACGGAATGCACTCGACTTCTATAATCCCTCCCGAGACTCCTGAGTTGCTCGCGGAGGAGGACATCTTGGACGAAATTGCCAAACCTGTAATCGGCGAGAACGTCGTCTGGGGATGAGTCCGAGCTCATCCAAGCATAAACCTACAGTGCACGGGTGAAATAACCATCAGCGATATGCACAGGTTTGATCGCAAGAAAGTAGTAAGGGTTGAGCCTCGGCCCCAGCCGAGCTCCCCGCGGGATGTCAACTATCCCGAGAGCCCAACCCGTGTGCGAGCTCTCGGCTGGACCTAAGGGGAAAAGGAGCGCTCGGATCACTCAATATCTCTCAGCAAAAAATGGTGCGTGTAATGGTAAAGCGCTCGAAAGAATACGTTGAGTGTTCCTCAAGCCCAGAATACGGCGGCCATGCTCCACCGCACAAACCGCCGAAAAACTCAAACAACGCAGAAACAAAAAAGGCGAAAAAGTGAAATACACGAAAACCCACCCAAAATGCAGAGAAAATGCACAAAAACTTCAGAAAGCATAGAGAAACTGAAGGGGAGTAGAGATACCTGAATCGTTGGCAAAGATCTTCGCCGAAAAATGGGTTTTTGAAGAGTTTTTGGTGAAGCACGGCGGTGGTTGGAGGCGGTGCAGCTCTGGGGCAAGAAAGAGAGAGGGTGTAACAGAACCTTCTCTCTCCTCCCTCCCCTGTATTTATAGACGAAGGGGGTAGGTGCCATTATGGCACCGACTCGGGAGGCCAAGGGTCGCTCCACCAGATTGCGACACCTGTCCACAACGTTCAAAATCGTTTGGGCGCGAATCCAGATAATGGCGCTCAGACCAACCGAGCAACGACGCGTGGCAGCAACGTCGTCATGCGTCATAGATTCCTGAATTGATGTGTCAGATGTCCCTTCACATCGATGATTGATGTGACGCTCCGATCCCTAACCACCCTCAAGCGCACGGATAGAACGGGACTCGGAGCGTCGCTACCCCGACCGCAAGAGCGTCCCTCCGAGCGTGGTTCTCCGATCGTCACTAAGATAGCGCCGAGCCTGTTTTTCCGACCGCCGTCCCCGATTGAATCAACTCCCACATTCGTCGTCCCTCAGCACGGGAAGTTAATGGGGCTATCATAGCGGCCGGGTTCACAGGGATCAACATAGGCCCTTCCCTGCGACTGCAAAAAGCTAAAAGGGTCACTATCTCAGAACCTACAAAACTGAATGCAGATCGGTCCGCCTCAATGATACCGAACGAGCGGTGCCCTTGGCGGACGGTGCGGATGTACGGTTCTGGACGAATATAGATTTGAACGATGTCGGCCGAACGATTTGGTGCCGAGGGCATGGCATTCGCAGCTTGGTTCTTGGAAAGCCCTCGGGATCTCCGCCGAGCGACGTGCCGAGCGCCCGAGGGGCTGGGCCGCACGCGTGCCGAGTCGGTTGACCTCGGTAACGCGGGGGCTCGGATACATCCGGTTCGGTGGTGGCGTACTAGGCACGCTACACATTCCACGATGGAGCATTAAATGCGGCAGTCACCTACTTTGCCACCGCCGCCTGCAGGAGCACGTGGGTGATGGAGAATGTCTCGAGTTGATTTGACTACTCGAACCCACGTGCCGTGACGTCAGTCGAGACATGGCGTCCGGCGCAGGGATAGAGGTCATATCACCTGTCATTCTGAGCATGAATGACAGGCGCGTGAGGGGCACCGAGCGCGTGGGACGCACGCCCCTCAGCCTATAAATACCCAACCACAACTACCACAAAGGGGATCCCCTCTCTCCTCATTTACTACCCTCTTAACTCTATTCTCTCTCTAAAATTCCAGTGCATTTCTTCCTTCCGGTGACTGACTTAATCGTCGGAGTGCCTTCCCGGACCACCACCGTCCGGGCTAGGCACTAACGCGATCGTCTACGTGTGTAGGTCATCACCACCGGCGAGAAGGAAAGGCTCAAGCGCGCACTACTCTCTTCACCACTACCTATTCCACTCCAAGAGGTTCAAAGAGCTCACTCCGGCGAAGGGACTCCCACAGTTCGTGTCTGCTATTGTGTTGCCAAACATCATTTAGAGGGTGTGGGAGTTAGTCAAAAGCATTACATTTGTTTCTTACTATGAAAAATGAAATTATAAAGTTACTGTCTGGTGGGCCATCTAGGCGCCTGGATTGTCCCATTCCAAGCGCCTGCATTGTCCCATTCCAGGCGCCTGCATTCAATCCAGGCGCCTGGATCTGCCTAATCCAGGTGCAAAGCATGCAATCCAGGTGTGATGATGTGATGTTAGCGGTTGGTTTTCGGGGGCTTTGTGAGGCAGTCCAAGCATGGTTTAACGAAGCTTAAGTGTTTTTGTGCATTTAGAGCATTCACTCATGACATTTTGCACAAGCATCCCACACATTTCATTGTTGTTTTTGATACATTTTCGTGCTTTCACAAGAATACGTGTTCAAAGTCCATTCAAACAACATTTCCAAAATCCCTTAAACATTTAGTAGAGACCGGTGGTCACATCGGGCGAGAGGGGTGCTTTAAATTCCTTCCCCTCTCGTAACCTAGCTTCCGGACCCGAGAAATCTCAATAAAATCAGACTGGTCAAACATTTTCTGTCTTAAGGGCAAAATAGTCATTTTTCAATTGGTTTCTCGGGTACGGTCCTCAAATCCGGGTGGCGACTCCTGTCAATCAATCAAACCATTTTCCAAACTCGCCATCGATTTTCGTGGGCATTTCCGCGGGTATTCACATCCCTCCATCACATTATCCCTCCAAAATTTGAGTTAAAAATGCATTTTCCCTCTCTTACCCAAAATAACCCCTTTCTCTCACTATAAAGTAAGCCCTTACTCTGCTAAAATCTCTCCCAAAACACACACTCTCATCCCCTACAATCCACTCCAAAGCCTTAAAGCAATCAAAACCCACTTGATTACCACCATCAAACCCAATTACACAGATTCTCTTGATAAAACTCTAATCAACTGCCAAAATCAGTCCATTTCAATCTTAGAAACCCACATTGTAACCAATCCCATCCTATATATCTTCCTTAAGCTCCAATCCAAGCATAAATCAAGCTTCAAAGGTAGTAAATCTACCAAAATGTGTTGAAAAAGTCCCTTTGAGGGAAACCAACCAACTCTTGCTGGTTTTTTTATACTAGCGGAGGGTTTGGAAGTGGTTAAAATTGCAATAAAAGAGCTTAAAGCTCAGCAACCAAAGAGTGGCTTTAGGCACCCAAAGCAACCCCCTTTGGGTGCCCAGACTCTCTCTCTCTCTCTCTCTCTCTCTCTCTCTCTCTCTCTCTCTCTCTCTCTCTCTCTCTCTCTCTTCTTACCTGTTTTTGCTTCAAATCAGTTCATTGTTGGTTTTAAATCATTTCTAACATGCTTTGGGGGTAAGAAAATGGTTTTGTAGCCTTTGTTCATGTCTAGATGGGATTTAAAGTGAGGTTGAAGGCTTGATCTCACTGTAAATGAGTATTCTGGGCTTGATATCAGTAAAAACATGAACTTTCAATCATTTCATGTAGTAAGAGAAGCAAAGCAGAAGGTAAAAGAGGGTTTGCAAGGCAGCCCAAACCAGCCTCTTTGGGCACCCAAAGCATCCCTTTTGGCGCCCAAAGAGTCCCCCTTTAGGCTGACCTAGTTAGGCCTCATTTATCTTCCTTTCATGTTCAAAATCAATCCATTTGTGTTCATAGTTATAAAAAGCTTCATCACTTGCTTTAGATCAGTCCAGAACCCTCAGTTTGACCTTCAAATGTGTTAAAACCTCTACTTACAAATTAGTTCTATTTCTTAAAAATGGTTTTTGGGGAAAATATTTGAAGAATAGAAACTTGTAAGTCATTTTAAACAAAGCCAAAGATGAAACAAAGGTCAACAAAGGGTCTAATGTATGAGCCCAAAGCAACTGCTTCAGGCACCCAAACCAGCTGCTTTGGGTGCCCAAACGGCCAACAGAGGCACAAACTACTTTTGCATTGTAACACTCTCAAATCATGTTTTGTCTTCCATAACTGTTCTGGTGTGTTTATTAGTACCTTTTTGCACTGTTCATCATTATCATCTAGTATCTTGTATTCGTATCACAAGCATCCACCGTATACATTATGACTTTTAGTTTGCGTTTACTTGCTTACCTCTCATTACTTGGATACATTTTATGAAATCAATATTTTCACAATCCCTTAAACATTTAGTAGAGACAGGAATTCGTGTCGGGCGAGAGGGGTGCCTTAAAAACCTTTCCCTTTCGTAACCTAGCTCTCAAACTTGAGAAATCATGGTAACGATGGGCCAGTAAAAACCTTTTCAAATCAAGGGCAAAAGAGTCATTTTCAAATCGGTTTCTCGGGTACAGTCCTTAAACCTGGGTGGCGACTCAAAAATCAAAATCATTTTTGAAACACGAGACTTTTCCCCGGTGTCCCCAGTAGTGCTAAACTTACTTTCCCCCACCTTCTTTATCTCCTCTATTCTCATCTCCTTGTCCTCATATTTGGTCTAGTTATGCAAGAGTTCAGATTTTTAGAAAATCGAAACCATCCATCTCGTAGGTAAGAGGGATTTATTCATTCCACCAAAGATTCACGTAAATCAGTTATCGTTACATACTTGATCGGACTGCAACAACGCAAATTTTCTTTTGAATAGAGAATTTTTTTCATCGATAACTCTGCTTCTAAAGCCTAATAGGAGTCCAAATTTTACGACATTGATAAATCAATAGTACCAACGAAATCAACGTCCTCGATTATTAAAATTATCCGTCTAATGAGGTCTGTTACATTTTTCTTTTCGGAACTTTGCAAATGTTACTCGTCGGATTCTAAACTACGATTTACTCAACAGTTTCTCAGATTATAGAATCTGAGAGGATACGTTTTCACCACCCGAGCCCCACGTTTTCACCACCCGAGCCCCACGTGATATGTTACCAATAATGAAGTCTATCGCATCGCGATTGAAAGTTCATCGGACAATATACGGCTTATTTACATTATTTTTACATGTGCCGATAAAGGGGCTCCCAAATCCCAATACTCCCAAAAATTGGTCACAGTCATTAAAACGTCAAGCGCAACAATGCAAACGGTCTCGATCGTTAAGATTGTGTTGCGGCCGTGTCACTATAGTGCAGTAGACTAAAGCACAACACCATAGTTCATATACAGTGAGGTTGGACGTTTAGACTTTGAAAGGATTTATTGAGAAATTTTTCTGATTACCGATCCAATAGTTCATATCGCACATCTTATTTACTCTATAATTGTCACCAAATCGGTGATAATCGGATGTCAAAACCACTTGATCAGAACGCATTCGGTGCTTCCACATGCATTAAAATCCTATAGTGCACTGCTCAAGGGTCTCTTGAGAAATTTTTAGAAAATCAAAATCGTCCATCTTGTAGGTAAGAGGGATTTATTCATTCCACCAAAGATTCATGTGAATCAAGTATTGTTACATACTTGATCGGACTACAACAATGCAAATTTTCTTTTGAATAGAGAATTTTTTCATCAATAACTGTGCTTCTAAAGCCTGATGGGAGCCCAAATTTTATGACATTGCTAAATCAATAGTACCAACAAAATCAATGTCCTCGATTATTAAAATTATCCGTATAATGAGGTCCGTTACATTTTTCTTTTCGGAACTTTGCAAATGTTACTCGTCGGATTCTAAACTACGATTTACTCAACAATTTCTCAGATTATAGAATCTGAGAGGATACGTTTTCACCACCCGAGCCCCACATGACAATTTTTTTGACGATCGGAACCTTCTATAGTTTACATATGATGGATTATATCACAACTACCAATAATGAAGTCTATCGCATCGCGATTGTAAGTTCATCGGACAATAAACGGCTTATTTACATTATTTTTACATGTGCCGATAAATGGGCTCCCAAATCCTGATACACCCAAAAATTCCTCACTGTCGTTAAAACGTCAACCGCAACAATGCAAAAGGTCTCGATCGTTAAGGTTGTGTTGCGGTTCTGTCACTATAGTACAGTAGACTAAAGCACAACACCTTAGTTCGTATACAATGAGGTTGAATGTTTAGACTTTAAAGGGATCTATCGAGTAAATCTTCCCGATTACCGATCCAACCGTTCATATCACACATCCTATTGACTCTATAATTGTCACCAAAATTGGTGATAATCGGATATCGGAAACTACTTGATCGGATCACATTCAGTGCTTCCACATTCATTAAAATCCTATAGTGCACTGCTCAAGGGCCTCTTGAGAAATTTTTAGAAAATCGAAACCGTCCATCTCGTAGGTAAGAGAGATTTATTCATTCCACCAAAGATTCACGTAAATCGGTTGTCGTTACATACTTGATCGGATTGCAACAACGCAAATTTTATTTTGAATAGAGAATTTTTTTATCGATAACTGTGCTTCTAAAGACTGATGGGAGCCCAAATTTTACGACATTTGCTAAATCAATAGTAACAACGAAATCAACATCCTTGATTTTTAAAATTATCTGTCTAATGAGGTCCATTACATTCTTCTTTTTGGAACATTATATAACATCTAATTTTTGCCCAAATGGTTAACCATGGTTAAGAATTAAAAAAAAAAAAGATTTTCGGGTTGGTACCAAATTTTCAGTATGGTATAATATGTTATACCCATTTTACTCACTTGTTTCAAATTTGGTATAATATTACCCTACCCGCTTGGTTGAAGTTTCAAATTTGGTATAACATATTATACCTCTATGATGTCCCCCCATTTTGATATAACATGTTATACCATTTGTTCTTTAATGTTATACCATAGTTATACCACTTTTTATGGTGTCCCTCTGTTTACATATAAAATTAACAAATCTAGTAATTAGTTGACACGTAATTAAGAAAGCCAAACGTTGGCGGCATAATGTTAATGAAAAGTACTGGATTAATGGGTTATACATGGATTATACGATATCATATTAACATCCAATTTAATAGGCAATTATTGGTAGTTATAAATCAAAGGAAAATTGACTTTGAAGTCACACTTTTAACTGTCAAAAGGCATGAGTTCCACGCGTAAACATATAAAACAAATTAGTTGACAGTTGAGACATGCGGAACAAGTCGTGCGGAGTAGTTATTCCTTAAAACCAATCATATGATTTGTTTAAATAACCGTGCAGATTTAAATTTAAACTTCTGGAGGAAGATCAAGGCAATCTGAAGTCAGATAATTATGGAGGGAAGAAACTGCTCATTTGAAGTACAATGATGGAGTTCGAAGCAAGCCAAGTTCAAATACTTTGAGCGGGAAGTTCAAACTGTAAGCAAGACTTATAAATAGAAGAAGTTGAAGAGTGAAAAGTCCCCAGACAAATCTTCAACAAACAGCAATAAAAAAATGATGCTTGGTTTGTTCATAGGCAAGTAAAATTGTAGTTTTAGGAATTCGACTCAATTCGAAGTAGATTAGGAAGTAGTTTAGGAAATAGTTTAGAAAGTAGATGTTAGGTGTTCTTGTAACAATCAAGTGTTCGAAGTTCTTGTTGTCTTTCTATTTGAAGTTGAAGACGATTTCGAAGTAAGTCTACTTTTGATTTGTCATTCAAAGTATCTTGTTTCTTCATTGTTCTTTAATTTCCTAAGTAAATTGGTTTGTATTTCTTCACTTTGAAGGAAAAATCCTCATAACTGAGGTAATTGAACCATTAAAACACAATCACCTGATTAGATTTGATTTTCCAAAGTTAATCTGAGGGAGAAGATTTGAATACTCTCTCTAGCACGCTCACACACAATTATTTTCCATTGCAAAGAAGTAAAAGAACCAAACACATTTTTTGGCACGCCCCAGTGGGACACCAATGTGTTGAATGGCTCCAAAACTTAGGAAACAAGCAGATGATTCTCAGATTGGCCAAACGCCAGAGGATGAGAATAATGTTATTCCTAAAGAGAATGAACAAGTTGAAGGCCTTCAAACGGGCCCAGAAGTTTGTACTGGTCGAGATCCAAATATGGGTATTGGCTAGGCTTCTCGAATGAATACTATGAATAACAGAATAGTGCATGTAGATGACCCTAAAAATCTAGAAGTTGGAGGGAGTGTGTCATCTAGTCAGTTCACTGAAATGATTGCTACATTTAAGAAATTGGCTCAGACCCAGAAACTTATGTTTCCAAAAGTTAGAAGAGCAATCAAAACTTAGGAATGAGCCTTTGCCTTCATATGAGAAAGATAAGGGAGAGGCTAGTTCAAGTAAGTTTAAGTCAAGGCCTGGAAAATAGCCTATAAATGTAGATGATATACCAGAGTCTTGGTATGAACCAGCAAAGACTCACGGTTATCAAACACCTAAGCCTAAGAAGACATTTAAGCAAACCACTAATGTTCCTGTCGAACCCAATTATGATGGTTTAGATGGGGATAAGGGTTGTAAAAATGATGATTATGGGTTTGATTAGTATAATTTTACTCCAGAAAACCATTTTTATGATAGGACTAGTGCAAGAAGACCTATTCCAGAAACTGGAATCCCTAGGTATCCGGGAGTACCAAAAATGGGAAGTGTGCATTCGAACCATCTTTATGAGCCTTTTGGAAGGCAAGAAGGAGGTTTTAGATAGCCTAGGCCTTTTGATGGTCCTTTTGAGAGATTTTCAGAAGATCATATGCCTAGAAATGTGAATTGGGAACCACCTGCTAATCCAAGAATCCATCTAGGAGGAAATCCTGCCCTTCGAGATGAAATACTTGGCCTTATGAAAGAAGCTTATGGACCTCTAACTCGAGGGGTACAAGCTCAAATATATAGAAAACTTATCCAGAATGGATAGATAGGCAGTTCGAAGTCCCTAGGGGGTTTAAAATTCCAGATTTTACTTTGTTTCATGGGGATGGAAAATAGTCAACAACTGAGCACATTGCCAGATTTATTGCTCAGTGTAAGGAATTGGGTAATAATGGGTTTATTAAGTTGAAGTTATTTTCTAATTCCTTGACAGGTACAGCTTTCGAATGGTATTCTAATTTGCCACCTGAATCAGTTCCAAATTGGCAAAGGATGAAAGAATTATTCCATGCTTAGTTTTATCAAACTGAACCTGAAGTTACCATGGCTGATCTAGCAATGTTGAAATAGAAGCCTGATGAAAAGGCAGCTCAATTTATTGCTAGGTTCAAAAGGGCTAGAAACAAATGTAAACTTCAACTACCAGAAGTTGAATTTGTTAGAATAACACAAGATGGTTTAAGTAGGGAACTTAGAAAGAAGTTCGATTCTACTGAATTTAGGGATTTGGTTGATTTAACTTACAAAGCATCAAGATATGAATCCTTGCTAGAAGAAGACGTTGATAGAAATAATTCTTCTTATTCAACATATTATAGGGATCCTAGTTATGAAATTGATGCTACTGAAATTGTTGAGCATGATCCTTGTGTTTGTGAAAGTTTAATTCGAAAGGATTCTTCTATAGCACCAAGGACAAATAAGAAAGCAACCAGTAAAATTTATTCATTTGATGTTTCTAAGGCTGATGAAATCTTTGATTATCTATTAAAGAAGAAATTCATTAAGCTTCCTGAAAATGTTAAACTTCCAACATTGGAAGAAACAAAAGGAAAGAATTATTGCAAATGGCATGCTTCTTGGACTTATTCAACTAAAAATTGTAATGTTTTTCGTGACAGGATTCAAGAGCAAATTAAGAAAGGAATGATTATGTTTCCAGAAAAGACTATGGGTATAGACACAGATCCATTTCCAAAGATTGAAGATGTGACTGCTAACACCAATGTGCCAACATCTTTGGCCAAAACAGTTCGAGAAGTGTGGTAGAACAAGCAAGTGCATGTTGGGATGAACTGTGTGTAGTTTGGTAGAGGAAGACCAATTGGTCAACTTCGAAATGATGTTGGAAGGATCAAAAAGCAAAAATATGCACCATAAAGTTCCTCTCAGAAAAGCTTTAAGCAATCCCATCTTCCTATGCTTGAAGCATCCTTCTTGGAATGCCTGTGTATGGAATGCAGAGCCAATTATTTGATTTTCAAAGACCTGGACAAGCAGGGGGTTGATTTCTTTCCAAAAAGGATGGAAAGAAAGGCTTTAGATCAAAACAATGAAAGGCAGCCTTGGGTGAGTCCAAATCAAGGAAGAAATGAGAAACCTTGGTTGGTTTCTAAAAGGAATGTGTCTTCTAGCCCAGTTCCACCAACTTCGAAGAGGGATTATCCTCCTTCAAAGAATATTAGCACTGGAAAGGCTCCAATGGAACAGGAAAATGAAGTGCAAGAGGAGCAATTTACCTTGGTTAAAAGAGTTCCTGATTGGTTTTTGAAGAAAGTAAAACCAGAACTTTTTCAAGAATATAAGGCATCTTCCAAGTTTGGTAATAAGATGGTAAAGCCTCTAAATGCTCCTATTGGTCAATGGGTTTTAGTTCGAGATCCAAAGACTAAGACACCTCAAATGGTTCCCATGTTGACAAGAACTCAAAAGAGGAAGTTGCAAAGGAGGTATACTAGTTTCCAAATAGAAGAATATGCTTCAAAGGAGAATTCTAATGGGGGTAATAAGTTTAATCAAAGGTTTAATAGGCTTTGAAGAAAAGATTTAGAGGACTCTCTTCGAAGAGGGTTTAGAGGACTCTCTTCTAAAAAGGTAGATACCGCAGAAAATGAATTAGAGCAGCAAGCACATGGAGAAAGGGACTATTCAATTTGGAACTTTGACTGAAGTTCAAATTAATACGGTATTTCCTTCTTCTGTGAATTTTGGACCATTTAGACCAGATTGCTCACTAGATCAAAGGACTTTACAGTCAGAAGTTGCCCCTGTGGAGATCATTGATGTTTCCAGTAATGATGAATATGATCTAACATATGATAATGACTGGAATGATGGATGGGGTGTGATAAGTCCCCAATATTGTAGATATCTGGGGCTTATCTAACTCATTTAGTCCACACACACATGCGATTTCGCGCTTTATTTGATTGATTTGCGCGTAGTGGTGTTTTTTATAGTTACAGGTTTAACACGCTAAATAAGCGCATTTTGGAGCGCATTGGGAACCGTCCCAAGTTACCGAGGGCCACGTGCCCCATGGCACGTCAACACCGGGCCTCAAGAGCGAAGGAATGACAATTCAGCTAAGGCCCGGGAATTCGAAAAGTCACCAAGTCCAATCGATGGCTTGGAAGCCGTGTTGCACGCTCACATGAACTCCCGGTGGAGTCCGGAAGTAAACAAGCACACACGTAGCCAAGGAGCACCTCCCCCGAGGCCACACGACGATTTGAGATGCCTTGGAAGAAGTCCGGAAGCACGCAATCTAATGGGAGTGATCAAAGAAGTCAAATTCAAGTCAAGACCAATCCGGATTGATACAAGACAAATCTGGATAGATCCAAATTCATCAAGGCAGTCCAGACCAATCCGGATCGATCCAGAATTATTCCGGATCGATCCACTTTGCTCCGAAACTTCAGCAGACCAATCCAGATCGATCCGGATTATATCTGGATCGATCCAAAAATGCTCGGGAACTACTTTTTGAGCACTTTATGCACTTACTACTTATGGCAAGTTTTTGTTAGGGTGAAAGCTTTATGGATATTTGTAAGAGAGACAAATGGAAGACTATATGGGCTCTCTCCTTTCTCCTTCTCTCATACTTTCTCTTTTACTTTCTACCTAGTTTATTTGCTCTCCCCTCTCTCCTCCATGGAAGAGGTTTTAAGCTCTCTCTCTAGTTTTTTCAAGTAAGTCTTCATTTTCTTTTAATTTCTTGTTGTTTAATGTTGTAGTTACTCGTTGGATCTCTATATAAATCAAGTTTGTTTATGTTTTTATCGGTTAAATTGTATTCTCTCTTTTCTAGTCATTTCCTTTGAAAACCTTAGTTTTTACTTGTTGTTTGTGATTTTCTTAAGGCTTAAAGTGATAGGCAAGCTTAGGAACTTTGCTAAAAATTAGTTTATTAAGTCACATGTCATGTTCTTTATTTCCTTTGCAAAATTAGTCATGCTTTTCTTAGTTATGATCGAGTAGTCGTTTTAGGCTCGGTCTTGTGGTGAGTAGAACCCCGTGACTTAGGTTGATTTGCTCTCCTCGCCATATTGCAAATATTGCTTGTTAATCAAAGAGTTAGGATTAATTTTATGTATCAAAATTTGGATTTGTTAATCCCTTTGATCACACATAGCTAAGGGCTTGACCACTTGGTACGTGTGATGCTTAGGGCTATGTCAATCAAAATGTTTGTCTAAATGGCACAAGAATCTTACTCTTTGAGAAACACCATTTCTAATCAAACGAGTTTAAAAACCAAATCTTCCGTTCAGGGTTGTTTAACGACGTCCCCGAGTCAATAATCTTAGAGGAGAACGAATCGGCCTAAGGCATGAGTGTTGTGAACCCCTTGACTTAGCCTTGTTTTAATTAGTCTTTTTAATTTCGTGTCATTCACGGAGTTAAGTGAATTCCACCCCCAAATCACAAGCCAAGTTTGCCACTTTAAGGCTAAAACCCTCATTCGCGAGTCAATCAACACGCTCAGCACATTCGGTCTCTGTGGAATCGACCCGGACTTACCGGTTATCATGCTATTGCCGGCCTAAACCCTACGCTTGGGGAAATAATATTGGAATACAATCCAAGGGCGCAAGCATTTTTGGTGTCGTTGCCGGGGACCCAATGGTCCGCTCCGCGTGAGTTTGCCTCACGCCACACCACTGTAAGTATCCCATTTCATTAATACATATCGCTTAGTTTACTTTTGCCATGCAGGACTTTGAAAAAATTGGGTAAAGAAAAGGTTTGATTGATTCCAACAAGCACTTTCATTGCTGGATTTACTAGTGAAAGTAAAAGCCCTAAGGGTATAGTCTCCATACGCCTGAAAGTTGGCCAAGTGGAAACTGACACAATATTTTTTGTTGTGGATACTTTCACAAGTAAGTATAATGCTTTACTTGGAAGGGATTGGATTCATGTAAATGGTTGTATTCCTTCTTCAATGCATCAAGCCTTAATGATTGTGAAGTATGAAAATGGAAAGGAAGTAGGGATTGAGGAAGTGAAGGCAGATTCTCATCCATTCAGTACTTCAGCAAATTGTGCAGAGGCTGAGATGTACAACCTGAAATCCCTTTGAGTGAAATAGCACAACCTGCCACCCCTCCATCCAGTCTGTTGGAAGTTGGAGAATTGGCAGAGTTAAAATCAAGGCTTAAACAAGCAGTTGATTATGAATCAGACAACCCACCAGATGAAGCTGCTTGGATGTGAGTCCAAGGGAGAGTTCGAAGAGGCCAACTCTTTGGCTTTAGTTAAATTTATGGCTCTAGAAATAAAGCAAAAGCTGCAAGAAACAAATGATTGGGAAGAATTATTGGCTGAGAAATCTGACTGGGGGTTGAAGCCAAATGCATTCGAATAAGCCTTTATAGGCTATGTGGATTCCCAAGATCCTTTAGAAGAAGTAGAATTGGGAAATTGAATTATCTCAAACACTGTGCAGATCAACAAGGAACTTGATGCTACTTCAAAGACCAAGTTGATTGTAGGGCTGAAAGAGAATAAAGAATGTTTTGCTTGGAGTTTCAAAGAACTGACAGGTTTGAGTAAAGATTTGGTTGAGCATAGATTGTCTATCAAACTTAATTGCAAACCTTTTAAACAACTTCCAAGAAAAATGTCTCCTGAAGCCATAGTGTTGGTTAAGAAAGAGATTCAAAATCTTTTAAATGCTGGCTTCATTCGAACAACAAGATATATAGAATTGCTATCAAATACTGTTCCTGCTATTAAGAAAAATGGGAAGATTAGAGTTTGCATCGATTTTAAAAATCTGAACACTGCAACTCCTAAAGATGAATACCCAATGCCCTATAGTAGACATGTTTGTAGATAGTTCTGCAGGTCACAAGATCATGTCTATTATAGATGGACGTTCAGGATATAATCAAATTTGTATAGCTGAAGAAGATGTTCATAAGACTGCATTTAGAGCCCCTGGTAATCTTGGGACTTTTGAGTGGGTTAAGATGCCATTTGGGCTAAAAAATGCTGGTGTTACTTATCAAAGAGCAATGAACACTATTTTTCATGAAATAATTGGGGGTTTTCTAGAATGTTATATTGATGATATCATTGTGAAATCATAATCTATGGATGATCATATAGAGCATTTGAAGACAGTTTTTTCAAAGATGAAGCATTATCAACTAAAGTTGAATCCTGCCAAGTGTGCTTTTGGTGTAATGGCAGGAAACTTTTTGGGATATTTAGTCCATAGCAAAGGTATTCAAGTTGATAAGAATAAAGCTAATGCTATAATTGAAGCAAAACCTCCTTCAAATAAGTAAGAATTGCAAAAGTTTCTTGGTCAATTGAATTTTCTTCGAAGATTTATATCTAATACTGCAAGGAAAACTAATATCTTTTCTTCTTTGTTGAAATTAAATGATGGAGAGGACTTCGAATGGACAAAGGAGCATGATGATACTTTCAAGGCCATCAAGGAGTACTTGATCAATCCTCCAGTACTAGTTCCACCTAAGAAAGGAGAGCCTGTGAAGTTGCACTTAGCAACGAACTATGACTCAATAGGAGTTTTGTTAGCTCAAGACAATGATGAAGGCAAGGAGCAAGCTATCTATTATCTAAGTAGGTTTTTAAATGATTGTGAAAGTAGGTATTCTGCAGTAGAAAAATTGTGTTTAACTTTGTTTTTTGCTTCGCAGAAACTCAGGTACTATATGATGCCTAGAGTAACTTATGTACTTTCTCAAACTGATGTTATGAAGTATATGCTATCTCAACCTGTACTTAGTGGCAGGATTGGGAAGTGGATTGTATGTTTAATTGAGTTCAGTCTTGAGTATGTTCCTCAAAAGTCAGTTAAAGGTCAAGCTTTGGCTAACTTTTTGGATCATCCAAATGGAGTAGAAACTCCAAAAATAGCAGATGTTGACACAGTTACAATTAAGCCGTGAAAAATGTGGTTTGATGGATCTAAAACATGTTAAATGGCTGGAATTGAAATTGTATTAGAGTCTCCTCAAGGTTTGAAAACCAAATTTGGTTTCCAAATAAATGAAGGAGAATGTACAAACAATCAAGCAGAATATGAGGCTTTAATTATGGGTTTAGAGCTTCTGCTAACTTTGAAAGTGGATATAGTTGAAATCTTTGGCGACTCTCAGTTAGTCATAAACCAAGTAAATGGATAGTTTAGCTGCCATAGTATTGATTTAAAGCCTTATCATCAATATGTAAAGCTATTGGTTAAACAATTCCACATGATTACATTTACTTATGTTCCAAGATTCTTTAATGGAGAAGCAGATACAGTGGCACAAAGAGCATCAGGATTTAAGTTTATAACTAATGAGAGTAGAGAGTTCTGTCAGTTAACTTTAAGGAAGTCTTTACATATGCTTAAGGGTAGAAATATTGATTTCGAAGTATATAAAATCACTACTTCTAGTCAAAGTGATTGGAGATAACCATTGATTGATTATTTGACTAAGCCTGATGCCAAAACAGATAGAGCAACATGACTAAGATCTGTTAATTACATTATGTATAATGAAGAGTTATTCAAAAGAGGAGCAGATGGGCTTTTATTAAAGTGTTTAAACAAGGTCGATGCCTTTAGGGTAATGGCAGAAGTCCATGAAGGCATTTGTGGTGCTCATTAGGCTGGAATTAAGATGAGATGGTTGATTCGAATGTATGAATACTATTGGCCCACTATCCTTAAAGATTGTATAGATTATGCAAAAGGATGTCAAGCCTATCAAAAGACAGGACCACTTAAACATTTGCCTGTCACTGAATTGCAGTATGTAGTTAAGCCTTGGCCTTTTAGAGGGTGGGCAATGGACATGATTGGCATGATTTATCCTCCTTCTCGAAGTGGAGATAAGTTCATCCTAGTTGCTACTGATTACTTTACTAAATGGGTTGAGCTCAAGCTTTTGAAAGTGTAACTCAAGAACAAGTTATTGAGGTCATTAAAAGTATAATTTACAGATTTGGATCTCTAGAAACCATAACAGTGGATAATAGATCCATTTTTGAAGTAAGAGCAGTAAAAGCTTTTGCAGCAACTCATGGAGTTTCTTTAATTAATTCTACTCCTTATTATGCTCAGTCAAATGGCCAAGCAGAATCAACCAATAAAATTATCAAAAGAGGTATTCAGAGAATGGTTGATAGAAATCCAGGGGAATGACCAAGTATGCTTTTAAATGTGTTATGGGCATATCGAGCCACTAAAATGACTAGTGCAGGGACTACTCCTTTTGCTCTAACCTATGGGCATGATGTTGTCTTACCAATGGAGATTGTAGTGAGATCACAAAGAGTTGCTTCTCAAAATTATTTGAACATTAAAGCATACCATCAAACAATGTATAAAAAAATACCTACTCATAGCCAATGAACGGTATTTACTCCAACCTTTGAAACCAACAGGGTCATCCATTTTGACCACTACTATTTCAGATGGTAAGCCCCACAGTGATGGCTTTGGAGTGGAAGGAGCAGGAGGGTTCTATGGATCAATAAGTGTTTGCTCTTCCACTTGAATTACCACATAAGACTGATCACTTCGAATTTCACCAACAATTGGTGAAACCAAGCTTTCAGTTTGAATAGGACTGAAACCATTAAGGTCCATGTTTTCGACGGCGGTTTGGGTGTTGGTAACATCAGCCATTTGCACTAGTTTGAGAAGAAGAAGATTGAAGTTTGAAGAGAAGATTGGCGTGGAATGTTAACCAGTAATTGGGTTCATTTATAAATGAAATTTGATGTTGAAACGATTCAAATTTTTTAAGTAGAGAACATGTAAATTAATTGCCCATTACCCATGAATTCCTAATTGAAAATAGAAGAACTGTTCGTAATTCTCTCATTGGAATTGGAAGGAACTGGCAATAACTTCCACATTAGAATTGTGTAAGAATTCGAAGCGGTAAAGGCACATTAACACGTATTCAAATTCCTTGAACAACGATGTTAATGTGGGGGTATGTTTACATATAAAATTAACAAATCCAGTAATTAGTTGACACGTAATTAAGAAAGCCAAACGTTAGCAGCATAATGTTAATGAAAAGTATTGGATTAATGGGTTATAAATGGATTATACGATATCATATTAACATCCAATTTAATAGGCCATTATTGGCAGTTATAAGTCAAAGGAAAATTGACTTCGAAGCCACACTTTTAACTGCCAAAAGGCATGAGTTTTATGCGTGAACATATTAACAAATTAGTTGACAGTTGAGACACATGGAACAAGTCGTGCGGAGTAGTTATTCCTTAAAACCAATCATATGATTTGTTTATATAACCGTGCAGATTTAAATTTAAACTTCTGGAGGAAGATCAAGTAAATCTGAAGTCAGATAATTGTGGAGGGAAGAAACTGCTCATTTGAAGTACAATGATGGAGTTCGAAGCAAGCCAAGTTCAAATATTTTGAGCGGGAAGTTCAAACTGTAAGCAAGACTTATAAATAGAAGAAGTTGAATAGTGAAAAGTCCCCGGACAAATCTTCAACAAACAACAATAAAAAAATGATGCTTGGTTTGTTCATAGGCAAGTAAAATTGTAGTTTTAGGAATTCGACTCAGTTCGAAGTAGATTACGAAGTAGTTTAGGAAATAGTTTAAGAAGTAGATGTTAGTTGTTCTTGTAACAATCAAGTGTTCGAAGTTCTTGTTGTCTTTCTATTTGAAGTTGAAGACGATTTCGAAGTAAGTCTACTTTTGATTTGTCAATCAAAGCATCTTGTTTCTTCATTGTTCTTTAATTTCCTAAGTAAATTGGTTTGCATGTCTTCACTTTGAAGGAAAAATCCTCTTAATTGAGGTAATTGAACCATTAAAACACAATCACCTGATTAGATTTGGTTTTCCAAAGTTAATCTGAGGGAGAAGATTTGAATACTCTCTCTAGCACGCTCGCACACAATTGTTTTCCATTGCAAATAAGTAAAAGAACCAAACACCCTCCCCTTGGTAACGGTTATACCATTTTGGGGCTTGTTAAACCATTTTTGGTATAACATGTTATACCCACATCAGTGACCTGTTGGGAAGACTTGGGGCTTGTTTGGATGAGGGTTTTCACCCATGACTAAATCATCTTCCTTCTACTCATCCCTCTTCCCCTCTATATCCCTTGTTTGAGAGCAATTTTTCACCCCCGACTAATTAGCTCGTCGGCTAATTAGTCAGCCATCTCCATGACTAAATATAAGTAGGGGAGGGGGGTGCTTATGTTTAGTAAGGGGGGATTAGCTCCCCAATTTACCTCCCTACCCCTATGCAATTTTCTTCGGATTAAAAAATAATGTACTTCCGGACATAATTTTTTATTTTGGTTTGCACCAAATTAAACTATTAGTAGAGATCTTTAAGAAGATGCAAAAAACTTGAAAAATTTTATACTTTAGAATTTTACATTGTTGGCTTGTTGAATTGAATAGTATATAAAATAAAAAAACGAACAAATAAAAAAACGTTTTTTTAAAAATAAAAATATAACAATTTAGTATTATAAATTAAATTTTGAATAGTATAAAATCAATTAATTTTGGTATTTATTTAATTATATAAATGCATAATTTAATATATGCATTACCAAGGGTAAGAAAGTCTTTTGACATGATTTCACATCGTCCATCCTCCTTATCCCTTTTTTTTTATCCTTCATCCAAACCATTGACTATTTAATCTCCCTGACTATTTTATCCTCCCTTACTATTTAGGGCCACTTAGCCAAAAATCCAAAACATTTGACATTTTTAAAAGGAAGGACAAGGAACTTTTGCAATCGAATATAAAAACAAAAAACATTTGACATTTTTAAAGGGAAGGACAAGGAAATTTTGCAATTGAACATAAAGACAAAAGAAAAATTAGTGAAATGTCACTAATTTTTAAAAGTTCTACTTTCGTCCATAAAATTAAAAAAAATCGCCACCACACCTCCGGCCGACCACCACCCCACCTCTGGCCTACCACTTCCGGCGACCAAAAAATTAGTGAGATGTCACTAATTTTTAAAATTTTAATTTCGAACATGAAATTCCAAAAAATCACCACCCCTCCTCCAGCCGATCACCACCCCACCTCTAGCCGACAACTTCCGGCGACCAAAAATATTAGTGAGATGTCACTAATTTTTTAAAATTCTAATTTCGAACATATAATTAAAAAAAAATCACCACCCAACCTCCGGCCGACCACCACCCCACCTCTAGCCAACCACTTCCGGCGACCAAAAAAATTAGTGAGATGTCACTAATTTTTTAAAATTCTAATTTCGAACACAAAATTCAAAAAAATACCACCCCACCTCCGGCCGATCACCACCCCAACTCTGGCCGACCACTTCCGGCGACCAAAAAAATTAGTGAGATGTCACTAGTTTTTTAAAATTGTAATTTTGAACACAAAATTCAAAAAAACCACCACCCCACCTCCGGCCGACCACCACCCCACCTCTGGCCGACCACTTCCGGTGACCAAAAAAATTAGTGAGATGTCACTAATTTTTTAAAATTCTAATTTCAAACATAAAATTCAAAAAAATCATCACCCCACCTCGAGCCGACCATCACCCCACCTCTGGCCGAGCACTACCGGCGACCAAAAAAATTAGTGATATGTCACTAATTTTTTAAAATTCTAATTTCGACCACCACCGACCACCACCCACCTCCCTCCGGCCAGCCACTTCCAGGGACCAAAAAATTATGAAATGTCACTATTTCGTAAAAGTTTTAATTTCGTACAAAAATTCCAAAAATCAACTCCTACCTCCAACCGACCACTTTTGGCAACCCAAAAAATTAGTGACATTTCACTAATTTTTAAAATACCAAAAGTTAAATAAAATTATAAAACCAAGCAACTACCCATGTCCTGTTAATTGGAAAACTATGGAGAAAAAAACAACGAAAAACATAATGGTTTACGGATATTTGAAACAAATTCCCAATTTTCAACTCACTAATCGATAAATTGATAATCAAAATCCAAAAGGCAGTTAAATTATTAAAATCATCTCAGAGAGAGAGAGAGAGAGGGAGAGAGTGTGAGTTTACAGAGACGAAGGATAAGGGAGGGGAGGCATTCGCAATGACATGGCCAATTAGAGTGAGTTTGTTTGTTAATTGTTCTTTGTTTCCTATCTCAATCCGATGACAATGAAGAAGAAGAGTTACTGCTTGTATCTTAAGGAGAGGGGTATTGTTTTAAAGCAAATATCCTTCTGGCTATCTATAAAAGAAGTAAGTGTCTTTATAAAAGAAAGTAAAATTAGCGTGTCCTTTGCTTAAAAAGGATAAAATGTGTTACATTTATGACTAAGTTTTCCTACTATTTAATCCCTCCAAAACTAACAAAAATGCTAGATACACAACAAAAATGGACAACAAGGTGAACAACACACTCACATAGTGTGTGTGGAGCCCACACACTATGTGAGTGTGTTGTCCACCTTGTTGTTTATTTTTGTTGTGTACCTGCATTGCTCCAAAACTAATACGTCATCCAAACGGGCCATTGATGTATTGGTCATTTTTGGCCTACATGGCGAATTGTGGACCGTGTGATTGGGATATGGTGTGCCCCCTGTTGGCTAGTGGACATTCTACGCATTCCCTTTTTTCTTCTTTTGTTGAACATACTCAGATTTGAAATTTTCACTCTGTACTTGGCATGCTGCCCTAAAACAAAGTCTGATGATCTCGCTTTGTTTTCAAATTTCACGTCATACATTGTTTTGACTTCCAATCAATCCAATCTATATTTTCGTAAAATTTATTTCTGTTTGCAGATCCCATCGAGTACCAATTACTATAAACCTCGCGAATTCCTATCGTTCCAGCAATTTTGTTCATCCAGACCAAAAAAGAAAAAAAAATTGTACATAGACGCATCTCGTTTCTTTTTCATTCCTCTACTGGTCTTTGTTTTTGGTTTCTTTCTTCACTCAATTTCCTGAGACCTGCGATCTGTAAATGGGTGGAGATGGCGGTATAGGTAGAGCAGAGGTAATTAACAGCAAGGGTTGTACGAGGTTGTTTGGTGATATTTCACTCTCTTCTTCATTCAGAAGTCTGCAATCCTTAGAGTCAATGTGGTCCCCTGCCTCTACTTCCTCCGTCTTGTCTGAAACATCCATGGCGGTTCAATCCACGGGTCCCTTCTCCGGTCTTGTTATATGCGTCACTGGATTATCCAAAGGTATATATACAGATACTCTTCTCTCTCTCTCTCTCTCTCTCTCTCTCTCTTGTTTTTTTCAAGGAAAGCAATCCCATAGGATATGTAGTCAGTCATATGATTGCTTGTATTGCAACAAACTTGAAATCCTGGTTTGACATATATTAACGGTATCGGTAGGTAGTAAGTACCGAGTTCCGTAATGGCCGATATTGTGGTGTGAAGAAAAATCGCATAGGTAAAAGTATTATGTAGCGGTGCCGGCCATTACATAATGGTGGTGACTGAACGTTGCGGGCAAAATACAGGTTGTCACCGGCAAAATATGGCCGTTACGGTATATGTATTTTTTCCTATGTTGTGCGAAATTTTAAAAATTTCAGGGCTCCGGTCCATGACTGTTCTGCTGCGACGGCTACCCGAAACCGTGACATCACAACAGATAGCATTATGGTGACCAGTACCAATATTTCGAACCATTCATGAAATGGACTTCAGGGAAAAAAAATTGTTAAAAGGGAAAATTAAGATGGGACAAACCATTTTATTCTCTCTTATGAAGAGAAGGTAGCTTTTATTCCTGATTCTGTGGTTCGGTTTTCACATATCTGTATTAGGTACACATGCTACACCATGACGCACCTATAGTTCTAGAAGGGAGTTGTCTCTGTATCTCTTTGAATACGCATACATATCTGATACTTCTCATAGTATTCGATACCTGAAATTAATATGCTTTGAATTTAAGAAGTATGGATACTTTTTGGATACTCTATGTTACACATCCAAACTTTGTGAAGTTGAGATTGGGATATTTGTGCCACAGAATAAGAGGATCAAAGTCTAGATGCTTAAAATAATAGTTTCTGGACTGAGCTTAGTTTACTTAACATTTTGTTTACTTCGTATCGAAAGTATTAGATTGAAGTAGTATCCTTCTTTTTCATAATTTGTTAAATTGAGCGAATGCATATTGTCACATGTGTGTATCCATATTCCATATCCCATACACTGGCTAATGGCTATAAAATTGTTTTTAATTCCTAAATTGGTTCATCACTATTCTTGAACTTGCGTGACGTGATTCTAAAATTTTCAAGACAACCTCTTTGACATGTATCTTGCTCGTATCTGTATCCAACTTTTTGGCGCTTTTGTGTATCGGCCCAGCAGTATCATTACTTGCCCATATCCCATATCTGTGTCCATGCATGCTGTTCAAAAAAAAAAAAAAAAAATTTGTGTCCATGCTTCATGTGTTCCATCCTTGTGACATTAGCCCTTTTGTTTTGCAGTGGAATTTGTTGAAGGAAAAGGGAAAAGAAAGGGCGTTCAAGCAAAATATTTGGTTTTATTTGCTTGGAATAAGGACTGAAATATTTGTAGGCCTTTCTCAGAAAATTCAATTTTTATTTGGTTACCTATAGCGATTTCCTTTGACTTTCCTCAATAAATTTTTCATCCAACCACTGCATAAGAGAACATAATCTGGTCGTTGTGGCTTGTTGAAAACCTGTGTTGCAGCTTAATTTTCTCTGGTATTTTGCTTAATCTACTTGTTTATTTTAGATACATATTTTGGTCTCTTTCTCGTGATTGAGTGGTTAATTTTGCAACGATTGATGTTTGTTTCATAACTCCATTTGCAGAAGCGAGGAAACAAGTTAAGGATGCCACAGAGGGATTGGGTGGTCAGTACAGCCCCGATTTGCATCCTCAATGTACCCACTTGGTAGTTCAGATATCCTTCTATACTTTAATTCTATTTACACTAGTTGTTTTTTAGGACTGTTACGACTGTAGTAATATTCCCTCGGTGAAAACGCTATACTTCTCGTCGGTATGTAGACAAGCGTAGATGCCTGTAAGCTTGGCAGAAAAAAAAGAGAATCTTTATGATGGGCATTCTACTGCAAAAGAAATGTTATGATCATTCCTTGAGTTACAAACTGAAAAAAATCTGGGAAAAGAAACAGATTTAAGTTTTTTTTTTTTTTTTTGGGTAAATTGAAAAAATACTGATAGAGTTCCTTGCCTACGATTTGGTTTGTGTAATCCATGGATGATTTCCTTTGTACCCAAGTTATGTCAAGCCTACGAAATTAATGTCAGGATGCACTCTCATAGTACTGTTGTTGTAGTCCTGTGGATGCAAAATTCTGTTGGTGAACTCTTAACAAATTTCACAGCTGTCGTGGTTGTAAGTTCGAGCATGCTTTGAAGCATGGATTAAGAAATGGTCTCTTCGTTGTCACACTCAGATGGTTTGTGGATAGCGTAAGAAGGAATGGTAAGAAGTGTAGGTTTCTGTGGTTGGTAGTCTTTGCTTATCATAAAAGTTGCTCTTGATTCCTTTAACATCTTGCAACGCGTCTCAATTTATCTTATATTTATTAATCAGATGGTATGCATTTGCTGAGCTTAGTTATAGTATTAGAAAATGCTGATAGGTAAAATTTTGGCGTCAACAATCAAATATGTACTGCTTGTTAATGAATGATTTTTTATGTTTTTTTTTGTTCATTCGCTTTGTTCCTTTTTTCTGGACAATATTCTTATCATTGCCTTGTAATCCTTTGTTAAAGAGTATAGGAGCAAAAGCATCCTCTTGGATTGCTGAACTGGAATTTTTTTTCTTTGCTGGTGACATGATGTTCACCATATTCTGGCTGGAATTGAACCGCTTCGATGAAATTTAAAGCCAGATCTTAGTTTTTGAGGAATTTCTGTGATGTGAACATGCACTAAACTCATCTTCTTTTGTTATTCGAGTTAATTGACACTTTATTGCTTTGTTGTATTCTCTTTGCATGTTGCAGTCAGGTTGAGCGAATCAATTTACAGTATTAAGAGCATTGGAGAAAATGGTATGCTCGTTGACGTATTGAACTGGATTTCTCAGTTGACTGGTTCTATGACTTGCTTTCTGTCCAGTTGTAATGCAGGAACATGCCAGGCAATCTGACATGGCTATACCATTTCCAGAAAAGGAATCTAACAGAAGTGTGGGGTCAACTCTTTCTGGTCTCTCATTTTATATCGATACAGACATTTCCTCTGAATTGCAGCGTAAGGTAGGATTTATTAAGTTCCAAACATCATTTGGCAATACTTTTTGTAATTTGATGCCAACTGTTCTGATTTACTTTCACTGAAGCTTTTTAAGCGTTACACCATTGCACATATTACTCTGAAAACTTCTTGTAGAATGCGCTGTGCACATTGTTATAGTAGGTGTGAATTGAACTATCGCTTTCTTTTCGGTGCATGTTAGACTAAAACCTCCTGATTCCAGATAAATTAGGAGAATATAGCTTCCCTTAGCAACGGCTTGAGATGTGAATATGTTGTTGTAGGTTGTAGAGGCAGCTGCTGTAGAAGGTGCTACGTTTGTAGATCAATGGTTCGTAGGTTGCAATGTTAGCCACGTGGTGTGCGAAGGGCCCTCTGTGCAGAAATATATCGGCCACTCTAGTTATCTCGTTACAGTAAGTGCTACTCATTTCATTTTGTTAGGAAAGAGCATTATGTTTTGTTTTTGCTGATAGAAATGTTGATTTAGGCACATTAGAGAGGATATTGATGTTAATTGTACCCTATATGTTATCCCAGCATACCACATTTTGCTTACATGCTTTATGAAATGGGAAGGACCTTTTGTTTTTTCCGCTATCATTACCATATGTTTGAATGTTATCTACTGTCCCTCAGCCAGTGTGGGTTATGAAAACTGCAAGAGAGAAAGGTATGCATAGGCTTGTTCACATCTCCGCTGATATGGCTCGGGAGGTTGGAATTATACTTAAGGATTTGCAACATGGTATTTACGGAGAGGTATTTTCTGCACTGTTCTTGCCTTTTATATAAGTACATACTATTTTATTTCGATTCACGTAAAGTTTGGGGATGTATTCTTCTCCATTTAAAGAGGGTTGTAGTTGCTTGAGGGTGAACTACTTTCTTACTATGTTGCAAAACAAGGCATCAATTGTTCCTTTTCTTTTTCTATAAACCACAAGAAACCTTGTCCAAAGGCTTTAAAGCATATGCCAATTGCCCAATTCTTGAAGGAAGACTTGTCTCATGCCATGTACTCACCCCATAGGCATTAACTCAATTCCATTAGGTGACTCATAAACCAAATTCACATATTAGTCTTAAAAAATGGCTTTCACTACCTGATATAGACGAATCAGGTCACATAGGCACCAGCACATAGTCAACGTCCTAGGCCAATGTACCTATGTGTAGACACCCCAATTTGGACCCTTTGGATGTCCTTAAGATGTGGCCGGTCGGCTCCCCAATGATGACATGGATTAAAACGTGCCTCGAAACCTTCGAACAATGCTCTTCGTACTCAAAACCCAAAACAGACCTCAGAATAAACCCTAGCATACACTATCTTTTAGTACATTCAAACCCCTCTTTATCAATAAATTGCTTATTTTCTGACCATTTGAGGGTAAAATAGTCATATCATTTGATGTAAAAATTATGTTAGAATGAAACCACTTGGGTTAGAAAGTACACTCAACCAGCTTTTCAACGCTTCAAACCACACGCGAAACGGAGTTCAGTAGTGCCCGGGGCGGTCCCTCGAAGTTTGGCCTGTTAGCCAGTCAGCCCATGGCCGTACGGTAATCACTAACTACTGTACGGTGGTCAATGATTTCGGAAAAATTGTTGACCAAACAAACCGCGTTGCTAACTACCGTACGGTGGTTGCTAAATACCGTACGGTGGTTAAAGATGCTCCTCAATTTCTAGAACGCACATCAAGGACCTTTTTGACTGCTACAGGTGGTAGTTAACTGCGCAGGATGGCCTTCCACCACTTTTTGACTACGTTTTCTTGCTTCTAAAGCAAAGTTTTCCCTATAAATACCCCCACACTTCAACACATTGAAGAAGAGAAGAGATGAACATCCCATTTTCCTAAGTAGCTAAGGTCCTTGAAAGAAGCCGGCCTTCACCAAAGTAAGGAGTACATTCTCCATTTGCAACCATACCAAAAGTTCAAGAAGGAAATTTGTTCGAAGCTTTTTAAAGGTATAATCTATTATTTGAGGGCAGTCACTGGGCTCAAACCAGTTCCTCATACTGGTTTTGGGCTCAGCCGGCCTTCATTACCAAATTCAACAAGAAAGTAAAAACCAGTTCCTCATACTGGTTTTGGGCTCTAGGTGACTACCGTACGGCCATAGCCACTGCTGTGTGGTAATCACCTTCTGGGAGATGAAAGTTTCCAGAATCCTTGGGCCTTTTGGTTGATCAATACCTCAAAGGTGCAGGGTGTTCTTTGCTCATTTCAAATTGAAAATGTTCCTCATGGATAGTTTTTCATAACCTGTGGAACTTCAAAAACATTTATAAAAGTCTCTAAAAGAATCAAGGTTCTACGGAGTATGTCCCAAAAGTTTACAGTAAGTCGAGTTTTCACTCATTTACTTTAACTTTTTTTTTTGAAATTGTTCAGTATACCACTGTACAGCCATCATTTTGCAGAAACTGGTTCTGTTTTGTGTGATTTGCTTTATTCTTTTTTTTTTTGATCGGCAATAAAATTTATTAGAGAAATCTTGACAAAGGGTACATCAAGATGGGGGAGGAGAAGGGGACTCCAACCAAGGGTTGGAGAGAGAAAAAAAACACCTATTGGGGCAAGCCCAAAACACCCTATGACAAGGCCCTGATCTCTTAAGCTCAAAGAAAATAATAAAGGGCCAAGCCCACCACGGTCTAAGCCCAAGCTGGGCAAACAAGATTGAAAAGTTCCACAGAGTGTCGAACACTTGAGTGTCGAACACTTTTCATTCAACTGAACAACAATCGGGCTATACTACGATATGTATAAAAGAGTAAAACTACTAAGACTAAACTACCCCTAGGAAATATGTACATAACAAATGAACCCCTAATTTAACACTCCCCCTCAAGTTGGTGCAAAGATATCTATCAAGCCCAACTTGAACACAATGGGGTGAAAACTTTTACTACTAAGACCCTTAGTAAATACATCAGCTAACTGGTCTTCAGATCTCACTAAAGGCATGCAAATCAGACCGTTGCTCAGCTTCTCTTTTATAAAATGCCTGTCAATTTCGATGTGCTTCGTGCGATCATGTTGGACAGGATTATGGGCAATGTTTATGGCAGCCTTATTATCACAATAGAGCTTCATAGGAACCAATATCAGAGAATCCCAAATCATGTAAAAAGGTTTGGAGCCATAAAAGCTCGCAAACACCATGAGCCATTGCTCTGTATTCAGCTAAGAAGCACGGATACTCTCCCGGGGTTTACGAATCCGTATCGCGGACGTAACGGACACGGATACGCTCGGATACGTTCCCGATACGTGTCCGATACGTTAATTTAAGTGTCCTGTTATTTTATTTTAATTTTTGGCATCGGATACGTTTCAGACACGTTATGGACACGAACGGGACACGTTTTGGGTCAAAATATAATTTTTTAAACCTGAAAGGGGTAAAAACTGTTATTTGTGAACTATAAACAACATAATAAATAAATATCATTAACTAAGAGGTAAAAAGTGTAATAATAGATATAAAAATCAGTACATATACGTGTTTCTCTCTCTCTCAGCGTTAAAGACCCAAATTAAACCCTAGATATCGATTGGGGGAGAGATACGACTGGAAATCAGCACCATGGAGATCGACTAAGATGGTCTGTTATTGCGAATCTGGAAATCAGCGCTACAGAACTCGAAAGAAGACTGTAAACCAGGTACTTATTTCTCTCTCTTGTCGGTTCTCTGCTCTCGGTTCTCTGTTCTCCATGGAAATCAGCACCATGGAGATCGACTGGAAATCTGCACTTTCTTCTTCTTCTTCTTCTTCTTCTTCTTCTTCCTCTGGTCTCTTTCTCTGGTCTGTGCTTTTCCTCCTCTTCTTCTTATACTGATATGCTATATTCTCCCACCCTTTAACCGTAGGAACAATGGCTTCTTTGGGTGATAGTTCTGCTACCTCACAACCCAATGATGCTGATGCAAATAACCCTCTCTGGAAATACGTAACACGCCTGGAAAAATTAAATGATGCAGGGGGAAATATTACATGGCAGTGTAATTTTTGTGGTGTGACAAAAAAGAGCTCTTACACTAGGGTTAAAGGTCATTTGTTGAATTTGCATAATGGAATTGGAGCTTGTAAGAAAACTACAAGGGAAGATGTTGCTACTATGCAGAAATTAGAGGATGAAGCCAAACTCAGATTGAAAAATCTTGAACCCAGGAAAGTACCTTTGCCCCCTTCAAGTGTGTCATTGGCTCCTACAAGTTTTGTGCTGGAAGGTTATGATCGAAACTATCAAAAGAAGAGAACATAGTTGTCGAAATCGTACGATTCGCGATTCGAATCGTACGATTCGGTTCGATTCAGTATGAAAACGATACGAAACGATACCTAGAATCGTATTTGGGGTAGAATCGCGTACAGAATCGAAGAATCGATTCGGGAATCGCAAGAATCGCACGATTCATACGATTCGGTACGATTCAGTAAATTGAACCCAAAACCGAAATAAACTAAAATTAAGGGGGGTTTTGTTATTTTTAAAGCAATACAAAGGGTGGAAAAGTGTTAAACGACAAACAGAAACCCTTCGATAAGGGGTTTTCGAACAGTTGTTCCCCAAAAAGCTTAGGTTTTACACACCTGACTCTGGGGTTTCGACTGTCGGCTGTGGTGTTCCAACTTTTCAACTGAAAGGAGGGCTCCACCATCACCAAACTACGTCGTCTTGATCGTCGACCCTCGAACTGCAGAAGAAGAAGTCGAACTGCAGAGAGGAAGTCGAACGGAAGAAGAAGAAGTCGATTTTTGTCTGGTTCATCTTTGTCGAAGGTAATGATATACTATACATATATATCCCACATCCAACTATCTCATATATATATAATATAATAATATGCCCCACATGCCCACTATCTCATATATATAATATAATAATATATAACACATGCCACTATCTCACTATTATGTAATATTTATATATCCACTAGCTATAGAATAATATTGTAAACGAACTAAATTCCTTTGAAAATTCCAGTGGCCAGTATTACCACCCACTAAACGAACTAAGTAAAATATTGTATATTGTAATATGCTATTACTTGTCAATTTTTGATGTGCCTAAAATCTAATTTTCTGTACTCAGTTAGTTTGCTGTAAAAATGGAAAAAAAGAAGAGTATAGTGGAAGACCATACATGGCAACATTGTGTACGTGACCGAGGCTAATCGAATGCAATTAATGTGCAATTATTGTGGTCAAGTGTATTGGGGTGGGGTAAATCGGATGAAAAATCACTTGTTCGGACCCACATCCCTTGCTATAAATGCAACTACGCAAGTGTCTTGCCTATTTAGACCACATGATCATCAATTTATCTTATGAAACGATAGTTTTATTGATTCTAACTTAAAATTTACATTTTTTATGCATTTTTAGAAAAAATGACCGAATCGGAGCGATTCACGATTCAATTCGATTCACGATTCGCAACCGGGCCTTTTCGATTCTCGATTCGATTCACGATTTGACAACTATGGAAGAGAAAAACAAGTGCTAGTGGGAGTATATCAGCTGTTGAGAAAGCATTCGACATGAAGAAGCGCGATCAATTACATGCTATCATTGCTAGGATGTTCTACACTGCTGGCTTACCATTTCATTTAGCAAGGAACCCCTACTATGTGAGCTCCTACACATTTGCTGCAAGCAATCCTTTGTCCGGTTACTGCCACCGGGGTATAATTTGTTGAGGACAACCTTGCTTCAACAAGAAAAGCTTAATGTGGAGAAATTGCTTCAACCAATTAAGGGAACGTGGAAAGAGAAAGGTGTAAGTATTGTGAGTGATGGATGGAGTGACTCACAAAGGAGACCATTGATTAACTTTATGGCGGTGACGGAAAGTGGGCCTATGTTCCTTAAAGCTGTGGATTGTTCGGGAGACACCAAAGACAAATATTTCATTTGTGAATTGTTGAAAGAAGTGATAGAGGATGTAGGCCCCGACAATGTTGTTCAAGTAATCACAGATAATGCCAAGAATTGTGCGGGTGCGGGGCTTCTAATTGAAGGTTTATATCCTAACATTGTGTGGACACCATGTGTGGTTCACACCCTCAACCTTGCATTGCAAAACATTTGTGCAGCGAAGAATCTTGAAAACAATCAAGTTACTTATAATGAGTGTCATTGGATCACCAAAATTGCGGAAGAGGTTGGGTTCATCAAGAATTTTATCATGAATCATTCTATGAGGTTGGCCATGTTCAATGATTTCTCTCCTTTGAAATTACTTTCAGTTGCTAGTACTCGATTTGCTTCGGTTCTTGTCATGATGAAAAGATTTAAGCTCCTCAAAGGTAGCCTTCAAACCATGGTGATTAGTGAAAGGTGGGATTCTTATAGGGAGGATGATGTGGAAAAAGCTAGGACCGTGAAAGCTAAGGTGATAGATGATGGTTGGTGGGATGACATTAATTATGTGCTTTCATTTACCGCTCCTATATATGATATGCTAAGGGTTTGCGATACGGATAGGCCTTGTCTTCACTTGGTGTATGACATGTGGGATACAATGATAGAAAAGGTAAAAAGGGCAATATACAAACATGAAAAGAAGCAACTTGAGGATTCATGTAGCTTTTATGATGTGGTGCATGAGACACTTGTTGATCGATGGAACAAGAATAATACACCCCTTCATTGCTTAGCTCATTCACTTAATCCAAGGTGAATTCTAACTTTATCCATAGTTTCTTGAAAAGTATGGTTTGTCACTTTGTCCAATTGTCTTAGACTCTTAGTCATAATTTAATTGTCAACATTGCTTGTTCCTAGGTACTATAGAGATCAATGGCTTGGTGAGGATCCTAGTCGAGTTCCCCCACATAGAGATATGGAGGTTGCTCGTGAAAGAATGAAATGCATGAAGAAATATTTTCCGAATACGGCGGATCGCTCAAAGGCTAACATTGAATTTGCCAACTTCTCAAGTAAGTCGGGAGACTTTGCGGAGAGTGATGCTATTAGTGATCGCTATGAAATGGATCCTAAAAGCTGGTGGGTAACCTATGGTGCAAGTGCCCCTTTGATTCAAAGCCTAGCCTTAAAGCTACTTGTGCAACCTTCATCTTCATCATGTTCCGAGAGAAATTGGAGTACTTATTCTTTTGTGCACTCGGTGAAAAGGAATAAGATGACTCCAAAGCGTGCCGAAGACTTGGTTTTCATTCATAGCAATCTACGCCTCTTATCTAGAAGATCCCCGCATTATATGCAAGGATCAACCAAGATGTGGGATATAGCGGGAGATACTTTTGATTCTTTTGAGGATGTTGGAGAACTTGCAATTGCACATCTCTCTCTCGATGAACCGGAATTGGAGGCCGTAATCTTTACGGATGATGGTGATGTGGGTCACGATGATGAAGTAATGGAAGTTGGGTCGAATGATGAATGAAAGCTACAGCAAGCCTTAGCCATAATTTTTAGTGAAGGATAATCCTTTTTAGGGCTTCTACTAGTGCATATTTTGTGTAGTCTTCTACTAGTGCATATTTTGTATAGTCATTGGCAATCTTTTTGGTGGACGATCTTTTTGCATATGATCGTAAATGGTAAAATACTATGAAATGAAAATTGCCATAGATGCTTTGGTTAGAATGCCTTTTTGTATCTATAATGTGATTTTTTCAAATAATATTTGATATATATATTAACGTATCCCCAACGTATCGTATCCTAGTTTTTGGGAAAATCACGCATCCACGTATCCGTGTCGTGTCGTGTCCGTATCCCGTATCCGTATCCGTGCTTCTTAGGTATTCAGCCTCTGCACTGGATCTAGCTACCACTGACTGCTTCTTACTCCTCCAAGTAATCAGATTTCCTCCAAGAAATGTGCAATAACCAGAGGTAGATCTCCTATCATCAATAGAACCTGCCCAGTCTGCATCGGTGAAGGCTTCTAATTTTAAGTGACCATGATTAGAGAACAAAATTCCTTTACTTGGGGCAGATTTGAGATACCTCAAGATACGATAAACAGCATCAAGATGCACAGTACGAGGGTCATGCATAAACTGGCTTACAATTCCCACAGCATAGGAAATATCTGGTCTAGTGTGAGACAAGTATATCAGGCGACCCACAAGTCTCTGATATCTCTCCTTATCTGTATGCTCCCCCACGTTGCTACCAAGATGATGATTGGCCCCAATGGGAGAGTCAGCTGGCTTACATCCCAACATACCAGTTTCTTCCAAGAGATCAAGGATGTAATTCCTTTGCGAGATAAAAATTCCTTTGTCAGATCTAGCCACCTCTATTCCAAGAAAGTACTTCATAGACCCCAAATCCTTAATCTCAAACTCTTGAGCAAGAAGAGCTTTAAGGCTAACAATCTCATTCACATCATCACCTGTCATGATTATGTCATCCACAAACAATAAGAATGGCAATCTTACCATTACTCCTCTTGATGAACATAGTATGGTCAGCATGACTCTGCTTGTATCCAAATCCCAACATGGCTTTGAGAAACCTGTCAAACCATGCTCTAGGAGATTGTTTCAATCCATAGAGAGCCTTTCTCAATCTACACACCTTTCCTTCTGTGGCAAGAGAGGAAAAAACTGGTGGTATGTCCATGTACACTTCTTCCTCTAAGTCACCATGAAGAAATGCATTCTTCACATCAAACTGGTGAAGAGGCCAATCCAAGATAGCAGCACAGGAAAGCAAGGTCCGAACATAATTCATCTTGGCTACAGGAGCAAAGGTCTCCTCATAATCAATGCCATAGGTTTGAGTAAAACCCTTAGTAACAAGCCTGGCTTTATATCTCTCAACCATTCCATCTGCCTTATGCTTTACAGTGAACACCCATTTACATCCCACTGGTTTCTTTCCATCTGGAAGAGTCACTAATTCCCAGGTGCCATTCTTTTTCAAGGCTGTCGTCTCCTCTACCATAGCTTCTTTCCAACCCTGGGGAATAGATATAGAAGAAAGAAAAGAGACAAAAGCACGATATGAAGGAGATAAACGAGAATATGAGACAAATTGAGAGATAGGATGTTCGGTACATGATCTAACTCCTTTTCTATGAGCAATAGGAGCATCAAGATCATCAATAGCAATAGGAGAAGGATCATTACCAGATGAGTTAGCTGAAGAGTCAGAAACTAGAGTAAGTGATGGAGATTGGCAAAATACTTGCCTTTTTTCTTTTCAGAAAAGGTTTGCAAATTTGGTCTATCCAGTCTTTCCCGAACATCATGTTCCACTCTTTCTGTAGATAAAGGTTCTTGCCTTGAGTTCTCTTTCTCCCCCTCACTATGACAAGGTATAGGGTAAGACTACAACTCAGGAGTATAATATGTCAACATCTCTTCTTGTCTATCATTCTCCCCCTGAAGAGATGAAGTGGACAGAGGATAAAAGGATTTTGTTTCCCAAAAAGTGACATCCATGGAAACATATGTTTTGTGAGAGTGCGGGTCATAGCATTTATAACCCTTTTGAGTAGGAGAATAGCCAAGGAAAATACACTTACGGGCTTTGGGATCTAGCTTACCACCAGGGTGCTTAGGAGCATGGACAAAACACACACAACCAAAGACCTTGGGTGGAAGAGATGAGACCCGAGAACAGCCAGGGAGGAACTTAATAGGAGTTTGGAACTGAAGAACACTGGATGGCATGCGATTGATTAGAAAAGCTGCAGTAAGGACAGCTTCGCCCTAAAAATGTTTAGGGACATTCATTGTAAACAATAGAGAGCGGGCTACCTCAGCAAGATGGCGATTCTTGCGTTCTGCAATTCCATTTTGTTGTGGAGTGCCAACTCAAGAAGTCTGAAAAAGAATGCCAGTCATTAAGATATGCCCGAAAAGCCCCATCTATATACTCAGTCCCATTATCACTACGGAAGACTTTTACGTTAGCATCAAATTGAGTACGCACCATTTGATGAAAGGATTTAAAGCACGAAAAGACCTCATTTTTTGCCTTTAGTAAATACACCCAAGTGACACGAGAATAACAATCAATAAAGATGACAAACCAACGATAGCCAAACAGAGATGTGACAGGAGAAGGACCCCAAACATCAGAATGGATAACCATAAATGGAAAGCACTTCTTTGATTGACAGGAGCATAAAATGAGCGCTTATGTTTCGCAAGCTCACAGCTTCACAAAGGAATTGACTCTGAGAACATTGCTTAGCCAAACTAGGGAACAGTTTTTCTAGAATTCCAAAAGATGGATGACCTAATCTACGATGCCACTGATGTAACAAGGGAAGAGCAGAACCCGTATCTGCTTCAAGAGCTTGACCACATGACAAAGGTGGATAAACAGGAGTAGGTGCAGAATCCAAAAAATAAAGTCCCCCATGAGCTTTACCACTGCCAATCATCCTCCCTGTATCCAGTTCCTGAAAGACACAATGTGTAGGAAGAAAGGTTACGGAGCAATTTAAGGATTTGGTAAGACTACTAATAGATACAAGGTTAGTAGAAAAATTTGGAACATGAAGTACTGAAGAAAGGGAAATGGTTGGAGAACAATTAATAGAACCTTTCCCTGAAATAGAAGATAAGGAACCATCAGCAACTCTGACCTTATCCTTACCAGAACATGTAGAATAAGAGTCAAACAAAGATGAGCAACCTGTCATATGATCTGTTGCACCATAATCTATTATCCAAGGAGAGGAGCTGGAGGCAGTAGAAGCATTAGCATATATACCTTTATGAGCAAAGAAATCAGAGGCAGTGGAAGTAGAAGTGGTAGATGAAGCTTCAAGCCTAGCCAATAGGCACCTAAGAGTTTGTAACTCTCCCTGAGAAAGGGCACCAACCTCCACCATACCGATAGAAGGACAGTATCAGATTGGTTAAAGTTGCAAGGGACAACCTGAACTGATAACTTGCGAGTGCACACAGTGGTATTCAAGTACAAATGGAAATAGTCAGGCCTATCAAAGGCAGTTAGTAGCAAACACTCCTTAAGGAGATGCTATAGAGTCACATACCAAAAAAAATATCAGCCAAAGCTGATTTCGGATCAACCCAACCATTTTCGGAGCCAAACGACATCAGACAAAGGCCTATCAGAGGCTGTCGGTGGTTAACTGGTGGGTTTCCAGAGGTAATCGATGGATTTCAGAGGTTATCAGAAGTTTTCGAACACTAAAAAGAGCTACCCAGTCTGTTTCGAGCTCAAAATCAGATCAACGTGACCAAAACAGGACTCACCAGTGATCATCGGAGGTCGCCGGAGGTTGTACGAGGAAACCTAGTAGTTTTTGAGCAAGAAAAGACTCACGGTGATCAGAAAACAACTCGCCAAAGTTCGTACAGGTCACCGGAGAGCCTACAGTGGTCAGACGATGGTCGCCGGAGATCAACGAGGGTCGTATAAAGGTCGTACGGTAGTCGTTGATGGTCGTTGATGATAACCCAGAAGTATCAAACACTGTTGGCGAAACCAACCTAGTCGATCATCGTGAAACATCTCTGACACAACCACAACGTGACTGAAGCAACTCTCTCTTGATCGATCTACTACTGTTGATCAGCTGAAGGCAGAAGCGATCAATCGGATCAAGCTCTGATACCATGAAAAGTTCCACAGAGAGAGAGTGTCGAACACTTTTCATTCAACTGAACAACAATCGGGCTATACAACGATATGTATAAAAGAGTAAAACTACTAAGACTAAACTACCCCTAGGAAATATGTACATAACAAATGAATCCCTAATTTAACACAGATAGAAACCAATGTAGCCCAAAACATGGCCCAACCCTAACAACAAACACATAACACTGAACCAAACAAAACCAGCCGCCACCCCTCTGCCGGGGACCACTACGCCACCAGATCGCAGCCCCCCATACCTCCACCATCGAAACAGAGCACACAACGCCGTTAAGCAAGAACCCGTCGACATCCAGGAATGAAGCAGGTGGGACAGCTGAACCGACGAAGGAAGAAAGGGAGGTGAAAGCCGGCTGCCTTGCCGCTAGGCTAACCGGCAACATCCAACAATGCACCGGCGGGTTCTTGCTTTATTCTTGTCATTGTTTTCATATATTGTTCATGCCTATAAATGTGCCAGTGTAAATTCTCGGTTGTTTATGTGAACAAAGTAGAGCAGTAAAGTGTTTTCTAAATCCCACAAGCATTGAGTAGAGACCGATTCCGTGTCGGGCGGGAGGGGTTCCTTAAAACCCTTTCCCTCTCGTAACCTGGCTCTTGAACCCAAAAATATTCTATTTTTGATAGACCAAAACCTTTTCCAAACAAAAAGCACGGAAGTCATTCAAAACAAATTTTCTCGGGTGGCAAACCTTTTCCAAAAATGAACCCGAGTGGCGACTCCAAATCCAAAAACTGCGGTGGCGTGTCCACACTATGCGTACAACTTGAGTATCAAAGGTTAGTATCAAATGCTCATATTTGCTTAGATACCTAACCATGTGAGATTAAACGTAGAGAACCTGAATTAAGTTGCTCACTACACCTTTTATGAAGTTTTTAGGATGGTGAGATTATTGCCAAAAGGCCTCCTATTAGAGTCATTGATTTTCTGGCTGTCAGATAGCTTAGTTGACTAACTTATAGGGTGTTCCAAAACTCATTAATAAAAATGGAGATCTGTAGCTTTTAGTTTGAAGGAAGGAAATGCCTTCTTGCATGGTGATGGAAGAGGCCCCTCAATTTATTGAGCTAGAATAGCAGAGGCCATCTGGTGGGAGGGCCTATGCGCGAATTTGAATAGGGGCTAGTGGCCTCAATTGTCTAGTGGCCTCCATTCCACTTCGAGCACAATGTTAGTTGCTAATGTTAAGTAAAAAAACTCTCCCAACAGCATAAGCTGTTAGGAAATGGGCCCAATAATGTATATCAAGCTATCTAACACCCTCCCTCACGTGCAACTCCGTCTTGCACGTGGAGATGCAAATTTTCAATCATAGAGCAGAACAGAATACGAAGGGGAGAAACATAATGCAATCAGAGAACAAATGCAAACAGAGAGACTCGATCCAAGATATCTTGCAACCATAGCTCTGATACCTTGTTAAGTTACCAACTCTCCCAAAAGCTCAAGTTGTTAGGAAATGGGTCTAACAATGTATATCAAGCTATCTATTTGCATACACATACTTCAGTTATAATAGGCTTGAACTTTTCTTGCAGTCTAGAACTAAGAACTCGAGGAGGATAGTTGACAATATCCTACAATAAGACTGATGATCCCTACCACGCTCCATCTCCAGCACCTTGAAATGGTAAAGCTTGCTTGGGTCTTGAAACATTGTAAACAAAAGCATCGGCCTCTAAAAGATATAGCAAGCAATTTCCTTCTGGGTGATATGTTCTTGATCACGTGGGGCCCATAGTGTTAAACAGACGTGGGAGCAATGAGCGTAGATAGGATGTATGTGTTATACAAATGATAGGAATATGTGTTCAAAGTGGTTATAAAATTTGTTGCCTCATTAATATACTGCTATTGGGTTTTTTGCTAGGACCAGATATCATATTAAGTTTTGGATGGCACTGAACTAGTTGAGGTAGGATTCGATGAAAGCATATGTTGGAAGATGGGAAGTTCAATGGGTTGGCTTAGTTGGATCCCATTTGCTAGGGATATGTTATTATCTATAAACACTAATTTTGCTGATAGTTTGGATCCCACTTCTTCTGCACTTTGAGGTGAATCTGCAATTTGCTGAAAAGATAGTGTCACTTGTTTTATTCAGTTGCGACTTTTTATTTGCTCATGTCTTGACCTTTCTCTTTCTGCAATTTTAGGGAATTAACGGGGACAATTGTGCTCAAGATGCTCCAAGTTCCAGGACTAATGCAAGCCATGAAGAAAGACAAAAGATTGTGAATTTGGCCAAAAACGGAGTTAGAAAGCGTCGTTGTCGTCGTATGCAAGTTAGTACTTACTAATCTTTCTTCACCTGTTTTTGGTCTTTGTTTTATTTTATTTCATTTCGTCATAGTTCTTTACGAAGATAGTTATAGACACCCAAATTTGAACCCTCCAAACGCCCTGAAGCTTTGCCCTCAATTTTTTTGATGGGGACACGGAAGGGGGCAAATTGTAATTTTTTTAAAAAAAATTGTGGTCAATCTGTAATTTTTTAATTTTTCAGGGGTCAAATTGTAATTTTTTTTAATTTTTTGGGGTCAAACTGTAATTATCAATCTTTAAACTTTTATGTTTTTTTTAAAATTTTTTTATAATATTTATACATATATTAATATATATATTGCCGTGTCCCCCGCCGTGTCCGTGTCCCTGCAGTGCGCCAGACCTTTTTCAGAGCCTGTCAGTCAACGTTCATGATGGAGATTCCCTGGAGGAGTCGTCAGGACGACTCCCTCGTGGCCTCGTCCCCTGAAACCCGCAAGACTGTTTCCCAGCGACCATGATAGCTCCTCCACTACCCATTTGACCAACTCATTTCTCTCCCTAACTCCTTAGCCTATATAAACCCTCCTCTCCAAAAAAAAAAAAAGAGACTTACGAACTAACCTACACAGAAAGATTAGAGAACTTACACTCTCTCCAGCTCTCAAACATTTATGCCATCCTCTTCTTCATATTTTACCTACACTCCCTTACCATTCCAGTCCTAAAAACATCACAAAACCCTTCTGAAAGCTTGACTTCAGACCCAAAACTCCAACTTTTACCCTCTCGAATTAGTTTCTCTACCTCAAAACATCTGCCTTACACCACTGACTTCGAACCCAAAATCAAGAAGCATTGTTCAAGTTTCAAAGATGTAAAATTTGGCTTTTAAGCCAATGCTTGGCCAAGCTGAGGAGTGTCTTTAGGGTCCTTGCCAGTCTTCAATACTGGTCTGGGGCCCAATTCCCTTTCATTGTCAGAAGTCGGTAAAGTCTGAAAGTCCAAGTACCCTAAGGGTATCCAAGTGCCCTATAGGCGCTCGGATTCTTATTGGGGTGTCCAGTTTGTCTTTTCATACAACTCCTTGATTTATTTATGTTTTGATGTTTTGAAATTAGTTACTGGTTATTCCCCATCATCTCTCTCTGGATAGGGTGTCCAGGAATCTATTTAAGTTTGAGTCAATAGCCAATATACTTGGAAAACTGATTTTCAGAAGTGTGGGATCAAATGAAACATTTTTAATATATCTTAAAACTTCAAAGATGTAAAAAAGGAGATGTATGGGTGTATTGGATTGAGTATTGGAGTGCTCGGATACTATACAAGTGCTCGGTTACTAATTGAGGTGCCCGGACGAGTTTGGTCGTAATCTTGTTAAAAACATCTCATATTATGTTTTGCATAATCATAACACTCATATCACATTACACAAGCATCCACTTCACATGATTTACGGCTTCACACTCCCCATTTAATTGTTTCCCCTCCCTTTATGTGAACAAAATTAAGTAATAAAATATTTTCCAAATCCCACAAACATTAAGTAGAGACCGACCCTCGTGTCGGGCGAGAGGGGTGCCTTAAATCCCTTCCCCTCTCGTAACTTGGCTCCCAAACCCAAGATATTACAGTTATGACGGACCAGTAACAAAACCTTTTTTTCAAAAATACAGCACGAGTCATTTTCAAGTTCGGTTCCTCGGGTGATAATCCTTAAAACCTGGGTGGCGACTCCGAATCGAAAATCGAAAAGCGGGTGTTCATAATAGTTAGAGCACATGCACTAGCGATATGCATCCTGTGTTTAGTTGTTCTTTGTTTACAGACATGGAATGCAACTGCGTGCACATTGGCCATTTCCAAGGCTAGGCATGTTTCACTTTTTTGTTTGTTGCTTAGCAACTTTTTTGAAATGAAACGGTTCGTGAGATGGTAGGTGTAACACCTATAGAGGAGAAGTTGAGGGAAAATAGGCTAAGGCGGTTTGGGCATGTCTACCTTAGAGGCGTAGACCTGTAGATGCAGTAGTTAAGAGAGCAGATATTAGCTTTGGGTAGTAACGCTATGGGGAGGGGACGACCTAAATTGACATTAGATACGGTTGTGGGTAAAGATATGAGTATAATGGGCTTGAGTGAACAGGTAGCCATTGAGAGAGGCAGAGAGCTCATTGGAAAAAAAAGGATTCATGTAGCCGACCCTAAGTAATTGGGACATAAGGCTCGGTTTGGTTTGGTTTGCCGAGCAACTTTTTTCTTTCTTTCTGAATTGGTATGTTTCACTTAATCAGATTACTTAGCTGTCTGGTCCATTGCCTTCCTTCTCATAGTTAAAAGGGGCACCATGTCATTTTCTTGCTGCCTATCTGCCTGCCATTTGTACAGCACAAATTATTTATCACATTCTTGCTTGCTACCAAGAAGTTGTTGGATGAATGAATATGTGTGTTAATGTGGAACATAGCTTTCATCTTCTTCTTCTTCTTGTTTTTTTTTTTTTTGAACTTTTTTTTTTATGTAATTACAGACATGTCAAATCCCATTACGTCCAATAACCCCAATCAGCCTTCTGGATTCAATCTGTTGGTCTATATCTGAGCCAACTTCAACTGCTTCTATATACACAGACTCATTCAGTGTCCAGGATGCCAGCGAGCACCACAAACCTGTCTATTTTGATGCAAAAGGGGATGGAAAAGAAATGGAATCTTCATTTGTCAACTTCTCTCGGCCACTTATGGAAAGGTTGTTGAATTCTATGCTCTCCTATCTCTTTAACATCTACCTTCCAACGTGGAAAAGGCATGTTTTATTCAACTTGCAGTTGTAGCTTCCCTATTGCATTAAATTGTAGAATTGTTATCTAGTCATTTACAGATTATGGTGCAAGAATTACTTTATCTGGTCCCCTTCCCTTGTAAACTTTGGATATTGTTACTAATACATTCCTCTCTTGTAAAGTTCCAATATTGCTCTTTCATCTATTACATTTAGATTAAGAATCACCTATAGACTTGTTTCCTTGTTCTCTAATCAGTTTCCATTGAAAATTTGTGTTTTGTTTGCAGTGAGAAAACTGAGTTGATATTTAGAAACCAATTCCTTACCATACTGTTTCCAGTTGACCGATTTGGGGAGATAGGTCCTTTCTCAAGGACTTTTGCCAGTGAAACAGGTTTTACATGTCTGCAGGTGTTAGATCATATCCATGCATTTTATCAGGTATGTGGAGATGTTTACTTTCTGTCCATTAAAATGGATTTGGAATTGAGAAAGTGTTATCCTTCATTTTTCATACCTTTTTGTTTCCTTCTTAGTAAGGGCAAAGAATTGTTTACTTGTTTATCCAGAAATAAAGGCATATGATGTCTTCTTGATGGTAATTGGTGTATTGTTTGGTCCATTGATTTTCCTTTACTGTTAAGAGTGCATGCAACTTTAGCTTTTTTCTAATAGAGATACAACTCAAAGACAACAAACAGGAAAATGGAAAACTAAATACTCTCGAAAGAGGTCCCTGCGATGTCTGCTGCCAGGAGATTGGCTGGAATCACCAATGACAACATCTGTTGATCCTGATCGGCTCTGGAAAGTTTATCAGCTGCTAGATTCCCTTCTTTAACAATGTGCCCACTTGGTCCCAACTGGTCAATTGCACCTTAGAGACAGCAGTAAGGTTCCTGTGAGGCGAGTGATCAGGTAGGCACTTCACTTTGAAGAAGAAGCATGATTCCATTAGTACCTCTGTTAAACACCTGAAGGATGGCCCAAAATTCGATTCTAGGCTGGTGCAGTGACAAGCAGGCCTTAGTACCCCGTGATCCTCTGCCCTGGAAAGTTGCAACATAATAGTTTAACTGATTTTAAGATAGAGGTTTTAGGTTTGAAGGCTTCTGTGATTTCAGAGTTACCACTTTGGGTTCCCAAATATAATTGTCCAAACTTTCTTTCCCTTAACCAACCTTGTGAACCCTGTATTAGGAGCAAACTTTGTACTCCAATGAATTGGAGGCCATCCACTTTGTACTCCAATGAATTGGAGGCCATCCACCAAATCATTTTGCAAATTGAGTGTTATCCAATCCACTCGAGATATTTCCAAGGACCTGTTTAATGTTCTAAAAGTCGCTTGGAGCTAGTCAGGCAGCACCCCCTAGCACCTAGGCTGAATAATCAGGGAATAATTGGTGCTAGAAACTAGACAGTTGCCCTTTTTTCTTAATATTTTAAAGTATTATCCTCCCCCCTCCCCAAGTTTTAGTACAACATAAGTAGAACAAAACATTAAATAACATCCAAACAAAGAAAATAAAGCCTACACATAATTTCACAATGAACAAAGCCTACATACGCATAATTTCACTTTATTTGATGACAAACTGAGGGGAAAAAACAGAGCCTACAGAGAGATGACGGAGAGAGGGAGATGAGAGAGGAGAGACGAGAGATGAGAGAAGGACGATACAGAGAGACGCGAGAGAGAGATAGGAGCTTATCGTTGGTCCGTTTGCAGCAACAGAGAGGACAAGCAGAGAAGATGATGCAGGCTGCTATTTCAATTATTCTAGAAATATAGGAATTTTCTTTATTATTTCGAAACTAGTATTTTATTAGGAAACTAGTATATTTGATTTCAATATCTTGCTAGGAATTTTTAAAATAGGAAAATAAGTATTCCTTTTAATTTACTTTTCTTTATTTAGTTTATTTAGTTTCCTTTTAATATTTGCTTGGTCAAGAAGAATAGTTAGTTTCTTTTTTTCTTTTGTTTCCTTTTTGTTTATTTCCTAGTGTGTAGGATTTCTCCTACTATAAATTGAATTGTAAGCCTCTTGGCTATGGGAGTTGAATAGTATATTGAGTGTTTTCATAAGAGAGAGTATCTCTTCTTTTCCTATAATTCTATTAATTTGCGGGTTATTAGATTGTAAAAGAGTTGTTCTTTGTTCGTGGAGTGACTCTGTTCTTGTTCACGTTCTACGCTGCGTCAGAAGACAAGTAGATCGATTTAGGATTAGATTTAGATCGTCTATATTGTATAATGTAGATGCATATATTATATTAAAACTATACTAAATCCCTTATAGTATATTACCACAACATTTAACCCCGTAGATTTGTAAAATTACGTACTTAACCCCTGATTAATCCCACCTAGCTGCCTGATTTTCCGATTAATCCCACCTAGCCGCATAGCCAATTAGTCCCCGGCTAATCATGCCAAGCAGTTGGATATTCGTCCCGCTGCCTAATTCAGCACCTAGGCCCCTAGTCAAGGCGGCTGACTACCGCCTGGGCCAATTTTTCAAACACAACCTTCCCAAGTACTGATAGTGCAACCCCGAAGGTCTATCTCATTATACTTGGTTCTGCACTAAAGTTTAGCATCACCCGTCAAGTGCACTTAGAGTCTTAGACATCGATACCTTCTGGTCGTCTTCAGCCTTCACATCCCTGAAATACTATTCCATAGAAGAGAGTTTTCCAGCTCCTTTGCATCACGAGCACCACCATAAGCACTGGGTTCCAGCATGCGCACACGAGGTGCCTCATTCCATTTCACCACCGAATGCCCTTTACCGTTACCCTCGACCCATTTCCCGTTAAGGCTTCGAGGCGTGTCAACACACTAACACGGCTATTAAGATCCTCCATAGCTTGCCGAAGAGTGACTACCTTTGCTTGTAAGGTCTCAATCACCAGAGTCTGGTTGTTGCTACTACCGGCTTGGCTGGACTCCCTGTGCTCAAGAGCATGAACCCTTTCTTCCAACGTGTGGCGATCCCACCGAATCCATCAACATGGCCCTCCAAAGCTTCAATTCGTTGTGCTTGGGTGACCATCTCAAACGTTGCTTGCATAGAAAACAGTGCTTGTCAGAGTCAAGGCCACAATCTTGACGCGACTCTGATACCAATTGTCACAGCGGCACTTGAGGCAAGATTATGCTCAAGACACACAACAAGTGGCTTCCTACCAAGACTCCCTTGTTTGCACGCCAAACTCGCAACAACTCCAAAGCAAGTTGCTAAGCACCGTGTATCAAAATAAGAAGCAAGAAATGTAGCTAACAAGATGAACGATGTTAGAGTTTGTCCCACATTGGTTAATTATAACCTCCCAAGCTATACTAGCTTGTGCGGCCTCTCCACTCATTGCCAATTGATTTTGAGTTGGATGCTTTAACAACGACAATGAAGAAACAAAGGAAAAACATTTCATTGACGAGTAATTGAGATTACAAACTAGATGACTACTAGAAAAACAAGCACAAAAACACTATATTGACATGGACCGATGGGAAGGAAGCTCCACTACACGTGAATACTATCCCTTCTATAATATAGACAAGCTATCTTTTCTCCATGTGGCGCGAAGGAACATCTTTTTCGCCAAAGAGTCATAATGAAAATACAGGGACCAAAAGTGTAAAATACAAGGACTCTAAACCTAGGTGACATGAAAAAAGTGCACAAATCACTAGTTGGCCCGGTGTTGAAGTCGTTGACACGCTGAAACTTGGCCATTTTGCATGTCGGCTAAGCATGTTCCGGCAATATGTTTGAGTCATCACGGGGTGCAATTCGGTAACCCGTGACACCTACCCGTGTGTATTATTGGTCCTGATTAGTCTAGGGCCATTGCAACCACTGTCAATCAAATTATTACCAAGAAATGTGTGACATCTCTGAAGTTATTACCTGATCTGGAGGATATATATTCAGGAAATCTAACAAAATCATTGAAGTCACATCCTGGGATCCAAGGTCGACAATTTGTTGCTGCTTTGCTGGCAATGCCTTCGCAGAATATTTCTCTGCTTTGGAAACTGGGGTGAAGCATACACAGTCGGTTGGATCATTCTTCGTAATAAGTGTTGGCTATGGTGGCAGGAATACATTGGCACCCCGATAGTTTCAAATAAGAGCAATCATTGGTGAAAGATTGAGAAGATGATGTAGCGACAAGAGTTAATTTCTGTCTAGGATCTTCTTTGCTATGGCGTGATTTGACCTGTTCTTGCTTTCCATAGACTTGTCATGAAACAGGGCTCTGACTTCACGCAACCCTTGCAGTGGAATCTTGAACTTGATTTGTCTTGTGAACCATTTAACTTCTATCAGATGAAGCTCTTGTTCCTCTAAATTGAGTAGGAGATCCACTTAGGGGCGGCTACACATAGTGACAAAGGTGATCACTTGAACACTGTTAAGTTATGTTAAATTAGGGTTCATTTTGTTATGTTTTCTATTCCTAGGGATAGTTTGGTCATGTTTAGTATTGCTCTTGTATATGTCTGTGTATAGACCCATTTTTACTGTTAATGAAAAAAAGGCCTTTGATCTCTCTTCCTCTCTCTACATTCTAACATGGTATCAAAGCTATGGTATCAATCGATCTAGCCTTGTAGAGGAAGAGAACGAAGGTCACTGTTGATGATCGATCTCCATAGTTGAGAGACTTCAACTGTTTGTCACGCTGTTACGTTGTTTACCACTGAATATCGTCAGAAACTTCTTGGTTTTGTTCGATATTAGTGTTTTACTCTCCGGCAAGTCCACAGCAAGTGTCGACGACCTCTGGCGAGTCCATGGGAGGCGACGACGACCTCCGGTAGGCCCACCGTTGACTTCTACGACCAGTTTCAGGCACTGTTCCACCATCGAATGGCTATCGGCCCTACCTAGAGTGGTCGTGGAGCAATTTTGAGCTCAGGGTTTTGAAGCCCTTGGAAAGACGATCCCTGTGGAGTAAGCCTGGTCGCCGGACGACGCCGGAATAGTACTCACGCGCCGGAGGAAGGAGGCGCGTGGCAGCGAGTGGATCTCACTCGCGGCGCGTGGTGTGTACGCGTGGGTCTGAGGTCGAAGGGGGTCAGTCTCTCGGTCAAACCAGTCACGCGTGTGTCAAAAGGGTCATGGGGGTTCATCCCGCGAGTCAAATGGTCCAGGAGGGGGGTCAGCGGCTTGGGAAAAGCTCAGGAAGCTCATCTGGAGGGTTCTAGAGGGTTCAAACCTCCTCTGGAGGGTTCAGAAAAGTCAAAGGGAGTTATTGACTGATCCGGACCATTTTTGGGAGGTCCGAGACTTGTTTCTGACTAAATTCGACGTTCTGGATCCATTTGCGGGGTCAATTTAAGGTAATTTGACTGTTACGGACGTGTTTTGACTGCTCCGGACCATTCTTGGGAAGTCCAAGACTTGGTCCTTACTAATTTCGACGTTTCGGATCCATTTGCGGGGTCGGTTTAAGGTGATTTGGAACGGAAATTGTTGGTACAATGGAGGCCTTCAACACTACTCAAGTTGGTAGTCTTCTTTCTGAGGGGGAGTTACAAACTCTCAAGCACCTATTGGCTAGGCTTGACGCTCCATCTACCACTGCTCCTACTTCCACTTCCACTGCCTCTGATTTCTTTGCTTCTGTTCATGCTAGTACTTTCAGTGCATCTAGCTCCCGTCCTTGGATTATAGATTCGGGTGCCACGGATCATATGACGGGTTGTTCATCATTTTTTGATTCCTACTCTACTTGTTCTGGTAAGGATAAAGTTAGAGTAGCTGATGGTTCTTTATCTGCTATTTCCGGGAAAGGTTCTATTCATTGTTCACCTACCTTACCTCTTTCTTCCGTTCTCCATGTTCCCAATTTTACTACTAATCTTATATCTGTTAGTAGTCTCACACAATCTTTGCATTGTTCAGTGACATTTTTTCCCACTCATTGTGTCTTTCAGGAACTGGGAACAGGAAAGACGATTGGTACTGGTAGAGCTCAGGATGGCCTGTATTTTTTGGAGTCTGTGCCTTGTTCATCTTTTACACCCTCATCATTGGGTCAAGCTCTTGCAGCAGATACGGGTTCTGCTCTCTCCTTATTGCATCAGTGGCACCGTAGACTAGGCCATCCTTCTTTTGGTGTTTTAGAGAAACTTTTTCCTACTTTAACTAATCGATGTTCTAGAAGTAGGTTCTTTTGTGAAGCTTGTGAGCTTGCGAAGCATAGACGTTCATTTTATGCTCCTGTTTATCAGAGAAGTGCTTCTCCTTTTATGGTTGTCCACACTGATGTCTGGGGTCCTTCCCCTATTACCTCTAGTTCTGGTTATCGCTATTTTGTTACCTTTATTGATTGTCATTCTCGTATAACTTGGGTGTATCTACTTCGAGCAAAAAATAAAGTTTTCTCATGTTTTCAGTCATTTCATAAGATGGTGCACACACAATTTGATACAAACATCAAGATACTTCGTTGTGACAATGGGACTGAATATATGAATGGTCCCTTCAAGTCATATCTTGATGGCAATGGCATTCTTTTCCAAACTACTTGTGTAGATACACCGCAGCAAAATGGAGTCGCGGAAAGGAAGAACCGGCATCTTGCTGAGGTGGCTCGCTCTCTTATGTTTACTATGAATGTTCCTAAACATTTTTGGGGCGAGGCCATCCTTACAGCTTCTTATCTCATTAATCGAATGCCGTCCAGTGTTCTTCAATTCCGGACTCCCTTGGATTTCCTTCCTGGTCACTTTCAGGTCTCTACTCTTCCTCCTAAGATTTTTGGTTGTGTTTGTTATGTGCATGCTCCTCACCACCCCGGTGGAAAGTTAGATCCTAAAGCTCGCAAATGCATGTTTCTTGGCTACTCCCCTACTCAAAAGGGGTATCATTGCTATGACCCTCTCTCTCGGAAGAAATTTGTTTCGATGGATGTCACTTTTTGGGAACACCAACCCTTCTACCCTCTCTCGTCCCCATCTCTTCAGGGGGAGAGTTCTAGAGGGGAAGAGATGTTGACATCTTGTGATTCTAATTCGTGGTTATTCTCCCCAACTGACAGTACAGAGGAGAATGTTGGTGAGGGGGAGAATGTTGATACAGGGGAGAACATTGGTGAGGGGGAGGAGGCATCTCCTAGCCCTAGTAATCCTGAAGGGGAAAGAGAGGAACCTGTATCTGGAGAAAGAATAATGCTGGATGCAAGAGAAAGATTGGACAGACCTGATTTAAAAACGTTCACTCGCAAGGAAAAGGGCCAACCTGGTGCATTACCACAGTACCAATCATCATCACCTGTCCTAGTTCCTGACGCTTCAGCTGAGTCTTCTGGTAATTCTCCTTCCTCTATATCTCTTCCTTTTGATGATCTTAATGCTCCTATTGCTCTTAGAAAAGGAGTTAGATCGTGCACTCAACATCCCATTTCCCAGTTTGTTTCTTATGATCGTTTATCTCCTTTGCATCGTGCTTTTGTTTCGTCTCTTTCTTCTATATCTATTCCACAGAATTGGCAGGATGCATTCATGATACCTAAGTGGAAAGGAGCTATGGTAGAGGAGATGACGGCTTTAAAAAAGAATGGCACTTGGGAGCTAGTATCTCTTCCAAGAGGGAAGAAACCTGTGGGGTGCAAATGGGTGTTCACTGTGAAACACAAAGCTGATGGGACAGTTGAGAGATACAAGGCAAGACTTGTTGCCAAGGGCTTCACACAAACCTATGGTATTGACTACGAGGAGACGTTTGCCCCTGTAGCGAAGATGAACTCTGTGCGAGTTTTACTTTCTTGTGCTGCCAATTTAAATTGGCCTCTTCACCAGTTTGATGTGAAGAATGCATTCCTCCATGGCGAATTAGAGGAGGAGGTGTACATGGCTATTCCACCGGGTTTTTCTTCATCTCAGACCGAGGGAAAGGTGTGTCGATTGAGGAAGGCACTTTATGGCTTGAAGCAATCTCCTAGAGCATGGTTTGATAGGTTTCTCAAAGCCATGTTGAGATTTGGATATAAACAGAGTCATGCCGATCATACTATGTTCATCAAGAGAAGTAATGGTAAGATTGCCATTCTTATTGTTTATGTGGATGACATAATCATGACAGGTGATGATGTGAATGAGATGGTTAGCCTTAAAGCTCTTCTTGCTCAAGAGTTTGAGATTAAGGATTTGGGGTCTATGAAGTACTTCCTTGGAATGGAGGTGGCTAGATCTGACAAGGGCATTTTTATCTCTCAAAGGAAGTACATCCTTGATCTCTTGGAAGAAACTGGTATGTTGGGGTGTAAGCCAGCTGATTCTCCCATTGAGGCCAACCATCATCTTGGTAGCAATGGTGGGGAGTTTACAGAAAAGGAGAGATATCAGAGACTTGTGGGTCGCCTGATATACTTATCTCATACTAGACCAGATATTTCCTATGCTGTTGGGGTTGTGAGCCAGTTCATGCATGAACCTCGTACTAGCCATCTTGATGCAGTTTATCGTATCTTGAGGTATCTTAAATCTGCCCCAGGTAAAGGAGTTTTGTTCTCTAATCATGGTCACTTGAGATTGGAAGCTTTCACTGATGCAGATTGGGCTGGTTCTATTGATGATCGGCGATCTACTTCTGGCTATTGCACCTTCCTTGGAGGGAATTTGATCACATGGAAGAGTAAGAAGCAGTCTGTCGTAGCTAGATCTAGTGCAGAGGCTGAGTACAGAGCTATGGCTCATGGTGTTTGTGAACTTTTATGGCTCCAAACTTTCTTGCGTGATTTGGGATTTCATGTTCGTGGTCCTATGAAGCTCTACTGTGATAACAAGGCAGCCATAAACATTGCTCATAATCCTGTTCAGCATGATCGAACAAAGCATGTTGAGATTGATAGGCATTTCATCAAGGAGAAACTGAACAACGGGTTGATATGCATGCCTTTTGTGAGATCCGAAGACCAATTGGCCGATGTGTTTACTAAGGGTCTTAGTAGTAAAAGTTTTCACCCCATTGTATTCAAGTTGGGCTTGATAGATATATTTGCACCAACTTGAGGGGGAGTGTTAAGTTATGTTAAATTAGGGTTCATTTTGTTATGTTTTCTATTCCTAGGGATAGTTTGGTCATGTTTAGTATTGCTCTTGTATATGTCTGTGTATAGACCCATTTTTACTGTTAATGAAAAAAAGGCCTTTGATCTCTCTTCCTCTCTCTACATTCTAACAAACACCCTCAAAGTAAAATGAAGTAGAAAGGTAATAGTTACATAGTAGTTTTTTGGTTTCAAAAACATCATTGACTACCCTAATAAAGTGTTAAGTTATGTTGAGTTAGAGGTTCTTTTGTTATGTTTACAATTCCTAGGGGTAGTTTAGTCGTGTATATTGTTAGACATGTATATCTCTGTGTATAGCCCTATCTTTCAGGTAAGATCAATGAAACACATTTCAGCTCTTTCTCTCTCTACGATTTATCATGGAATCAGAGCATCGATCATTACTCGTGCTTTGTAGAGGAGGAAGTCTGTGATTTTCTAGCTGATCGATCACCATTATCGATCGTGAGAGGAGATATCAGCCTCCTGTTCTGTCGTTGGTCGAACAGCAAATGATCTACCTCATCGTATCCCACTGGGTTCTGTTCCAATCTTCCTCACGACCTCCGACGAGACCTGTTCGACCTCCGGCGAGGCGTATCCAACTCCGGTGACCACCGATAACGACCGTACGATGTTCGTACGGCCTCTTTGGTACTCGAAATCAACTGTGTCTTCACGTTCTGTGTTCATAACTCACTGGGTCTCCCTCAAACCCACTGTACGACCATTGACGAGCACAGTATACACTCCGGTGAGCACTGTAGACGTCTGGCGACCTCTATCAGCATGGTACGACCTCTGGTAAGCCTGTTCCGACCTGTGTTTGTCTCCGGTTGTCTTCAAAATCAACTGGGTTGTCTCAGTTAGGCCTCTAGAGCACTGAACAGTGGACTGGGTTAGTTTTCCTGTGCTTGATAGCCACTGGGTTATCTGAACCAGGGCTTATTCTTGATCGGCAGCCTTTATAATTGATTTACAGCACTGTTGGCTCATGTTAGGGACCATTTGGGTACTTTTTTAGCACTGTTTAGAATTGTTTGGCATTGTGGTCTACTGTTTAAGACTGTTTGGTATTACTTGGACAGTATTTGGTGCTGTTTCATACTGTACAAGGCTGTTTTTTCGGGGTCCAGTTGTGAAGGCGATAAGTTTGGAGTACTATTTCACCTTCGTGTGGCATTTTAGCATTCTGTCGGTATGGTGGCGGCTTTCAGAACTGCCCAAGTTGATGTTTTTTCTCAGGGAGAGTTACAAACTCTCATGCCCCTTCTGGCAAAGCTGGATACTCCATCTACTACCGCTCCTTCCACTGCTACTGATTTGTTTGCCCACAGAGGTATACATGCTAGTGCTTCTACTGCCTCTAGCTCTTCTCCTTGGATAATAGATTCTGGAGCAACAGATCATATGACAAGTTGTTCATCTTTCTTTGACTCTTATTCTACATGTTCCGGTAAGGAGAAAGTCAGAGTTGCTGATGGTTCTCTATCTTCTATTTCGGGGAAAGGTTCTATTAATTGTTCTCCAACAATTTCCCTTTCTTCAGTGCTTCATGTTCCCAACTTCTCTACTAACCTTCTATCTGTTAGTAGCCTTACCCAATCCTTAAATTGCTCCGTAACATTTTTTCCTACACATTGTGTCTTTCAGGAATTGGATACGGGGAGGACGATTGGCAGTGGTAAAGCTCATGAGGGACTTTATTTTTTGGAGTCTGCACCTAATCCAGTTTGTCCACCTTTGTCATGTGGTCAAGCTCTTGCAGCAGATACGGGTTCAGCTCTACCCTTGTTACATCAGTGGCATCAGAGATTGGGTCATCCATCATTTGGAATTCTAGAAAAACTGTTCCCTAGTTTGGTTAAACAATGTTCTCGGAGTCAGTTCCTTTGTGAAGCTTGTGAGCTTGCGAAACATAAGCGCTCATTTTATGCTCTTGTCGATCAAAGAAGTGATTCACCATTTATGGTCATTCATTCTGATGTTTGGGGTCCTTCTCCTGTCACATCTCTGTCTGGTTATCGCTGGTTTGTCACCTTTATTGATTGTTATTCTCGTGTCACCTGGGTGTATTTACTAAAGGCAAAAAATGAGGTTTTTTCGTGCTTTAAATCTTTTCACCAAATGGTGCGTACTCAATTTGATGCTAATGTTAAAGTGCTTTGTAGTGATAATGGGACTGAGTATATAGATGGGGCTTTTCGGGCATATCTTAATGACTCTGGTATTCTTTTTCAGACTTCTTGTGTTGGCACTCCACAACAAAATGGAGTTGCCGAGCGTAAAAAAAGCCATCTTGCTGAGGTAGCCCGCTTCTATTGTTCACCATGAATGTCCCTAAACATTTTTGGGGCGAAGCTGTCCTTACTGCAACTTTTCTTATCAATCGCATGCCATCTAGTGTTCTTCAGTTCCAAACTCCGATTAAGTTTCTCTTAGGTTGTTCTCGGGTCTCATCCCTTCCGCCCAAAGTCTTTGGTTGTGTGTGTTTTGTCCATGCTCCTAAGCACCCAGGTGGTAAGCTGGACCCCAAAGCTCGCAAGTGTATTTTCCTTGGCTATTCTCCCACTCAAAAGGGTTATAAATGCTATGACCCGCACTCTCGCAAAACGTATGTCTCCATAAATGTCACTTTTTGGGAAACATAATCCTTTTACCCTTTGACCACTTCATCTCTTCAGGGGGAGAATGATAAACAGGAAGAGATGTTGACATATTATACTCCTGAGTCGTGGTCTTACCCTTTACTTTGTCATAGTGAGGGGGAGAAAGAGAAATCAGTGCAAGAACCTTCACCCGCAGAAATAGTGGAACATGATGTTGGTGGAAGACTGGATAGGCCAAATCTGCAGACTTTTTCTTGAAGGAATAAAGGCAAGTCTACATGTGCAGTGCCACTTTGCCAATCTCCATCACCTACTCCAGTTTCTGATTCTTCAGCTAACTCATCTGGTAATGATTCTCTTCCTACTGTTGTTGATGATCTTGATGCTCCTATTGCTCTTAGAAAGGGAGTCAGGATGTGTACCCAACATCCTATCTCCCAGTTTGTTTCTTATGACCGTTTATCTCCTTCGCATCATGCTTTTGTTTCGTCTCTTTCTTCTATATCTATTCCACAGAATTGGCAGGATGCATTCATGACACCTAAGTGGAAAGGAGTAATGGTAGAGGAGATGACGGCTTTGAAAAAGAATGGCACTTGGGAGCTAGTATCACTTCCAAGAGGGAAGAAACCCGTGGGGTGCAAATGGGTGTTCACTGTGAAACACAAAGCTGATGGGACAGTTGAGAGATACAAGGGAAGACTTGTTGCCAAGGGCTTCACACAAACCTCTGGTATTGACTACGAGGAGACATTTGCCCCTGTAGCGAAGATGAACTCTGTGCGAGTTCTACTCTCTTGTGCTGCCAATTTAAATTGGCCTCTTCACCAGTTTGATGTGAAGAATGCATTCCTCCATGGCGAATTAGAGGAGGTGTACATGGCTATTCCACCCGATTTTTCTTCATCCCAGACCGAGGGAAAGGTGTGTAGATTGAAGAAGGCACTCTATGGATTGAAGCAATCTCCTAGAGCATGGTTTGACAAGTTTCTCAAAGCCATGTTGAGATTTGGATACAAGCAGAGTCATGCTGACCATACTATGTTCATCAAGAGAAGTAATGGTAAGATTGCCATTCTTATTGTTTATGTGGATGACAATCATGACAGGTGATGATGTGAATGAGATTGTTAACCTTAAAGCTCTTCTTGCTCAAGAGTTTGAGATTAAGGATTTGGGGTCTATGAAGTACTTTCTTGGAATGGAGGTGGCTAGATCTGACAAAGGAATTTCTATCTCTCAAAGGAAGTACATCCTTGATCTCTTGGAAGAAACTGGTATGTTGGGATGTAAGCCAGCCGATTCTCCCATTGAGGCCAACCATCATCTTGGTAGCAATGTGGGGGAGCTTACAGAAAAGGAGAGATATCAGAGACTTGTGGGTCGCCTGATATACTTATCTCACACTAGACCAGATATTTCCTATGCTGTGGGGGTTGTGAGCCAGTTCATGCATGAACCTCGTACTAGTCATCTTCATGCAGTTTATCGTATCTTGAGGTATCTTAAATCTGCCCCAGGTAAAGGAATTTTGTTCTCTAATCATGGTCACTTGAGATTGGAAGCTTTCACTGATGCACACTGGGCAGGTTCTATTGATGATAGGCGATCTACTTCTGGCTATTGCACCTTCCTTGGAGGGAATTTGATTACATGGAGGAGTAAGAAGCAGTCTGTGGTAGCTAGATCCAGTGCAGAGGCTGAATACAGAGCTATGGCTCATGGTGTTTGTGAACTTTTATGGCTCCAAACGTTCTTGCGTGATTTGGGATTTCCTGATCGTGGTCCTATGAAGCTCTACTGTGAGTTATAACAAAGCTGCCATAAACATTGCTCATAATTCTGTTCAACATGATCGAACAAAGCATATTGAGATTGATAGGCATTTCATCAAGGAGAAGCTGAGCAACGGTTTGATATGCATGCCTTTTGTGAGATCCGAAGACCAATTGACTGATGTATTTACTAATGGTCTTAGTAGTAAAAGTTTTCACCCCATTGTATTCAAGTTGGGCTTGATAGATATCTTTGCACCAACTTGAGGGGGAGTGTTAAGTTATGTTGAGTTAGGGGTTCTTTTGTTATGTTTACAATTCCTAGGGGTAGTTTAGTCATGTATATTGTTATACATGTATATCTCTGTGTATAGCCCTATCTTTCAGGTAAGATCAATGAAACACATTTCAGCTCTTTCTCTCTCTACGATTTATCATAAAGAAATAGATAAACACTCTACCATCATAAAATCACTCGGCTAAACTGAAAGGGAACTGATATGTAACTCAGAAAACAAAATACTTGTTTATCTCGATGCCTGTAATATTCGTGCTGAACTTTCCTTCTGCGAAAGTGGAATGAAATTATCGTATTATGATATTGTAAGAGTAAACTGCAAAGAAAATCAGTGGATGAATGATCACTTTCTTAGGTACATTGATATTTTTTTTTTTTGTGTGGATAATAGTGATAACTAGGCTATTGTATAACTTTTAAAAAAACTAAAAACTTCCAAACTAAGTTTTCTTTCATTTGCATTTTTTTTTTTGAACTCGTTGAAATCACTTTATTAGAGATTTTTTTTTATTTTTTATTTTTGGTAATTTCAAAAAAGTACCAAAAAAAAAGAGAGGGTCTTTTATTGTCTAAACTTACAAAGATTTTGGAGCCACCACTGGATCCACTTTTTGGTGCCTGAGGAAAGATTTGGTTGTTTCACCCATCTCTGTTGATCCTGTTGGGATCTGGTGGAGAAGGATTGGGCATAATAGGATCAAGAGGTGGACGAGTTGGCGGGGTAGGTACTACCAGAGTTGGCTGGTGGTTCTTTGTTTTTGAGTTGGCTGGTGGCTCTTGATAGTGCACAAAGTATCATTTTGAATCTGATTAGGGTTTGGGAGGTAAGAAGGGGATTGTTGCAGACTATGTAGCACCAACACAGACACAGGACACGGCATGGAAACTCCAACACGTAAATTGCAGGAAGGGACAAAAGAAGACGTGACACCATGTCCGCGCTACATAGCCCGTAGATGCTTAGGGTTTACACATCTATTTAATGGCTTGAAAACTCTTAGTGGCGGACTAACTCGTGGTTCTCGGGTTGGGCCTATGGTTTTATTTAAAATACCCTTGATTGGTTTATTCCAAACTTATTGTGGTTCTGGTGTGAAAGGTTTTGGCCTTGGGTCTATCAAGGTTTGGCCGTCTGCTTTGGCTTGAGGGCCGGAACTATTACCCATTCGATTGGGCCTTGACATGTTTAGACTTTGGGCATTTGTGTTCGTATTCTTCTTTGAAACAAACATCCATTTTCAAAGCCTAGGCTTATCTTCAGATTGGGCCTAAATACCTTGCTTCACCTGAGTAACATGGCTGGCTTATCACGGCCCTGTTTCCTGAGTCTCCTGTGTAACATTGATCACTAATGCCAAAGATTGCGCTATCAGCATTCTTCTCTTCATGGACTAACTTGCCATGGTCGTGCCAAACAAGAATTTAAAAGTTTGTATTCCATAACGAGCACCTTACCTTAAACTGTGAAGTGAAGTCCCGCATCGCCTGGTTACCCAAGTTGTATGAAATCTATAAATGTGAGGCACTCTCACTTCATGAGCTAGCTTTTGCGGTTGAGTTCTACCCGTGTAACAGTGGCCACCTTCAATGGATCTGGAAATAGTTTATCGATTGATACTAAAATACTAAAATGACTTTATTAAAGAGCTCTATGGAAGGGGATCTCAGCCACTTCCTTGGTGATCCATGATGATACATGGACCTCCAGTAACTACCTTGATTTAGTCAGCTTTCATGTAGATTTTTAATATGATAGTTGTAAATTGAGGGCTTCAAATCTCCTTGTGATCCCCAAATTGCAAAAGACATTAGATTCCTCGGTTTTTTCAGAAATCTGGCCTTCCCCAGATGTTTGTTCCTGAACAGAGGTTAGTGGGTTGATAGCAGCCTCTTCCATGCGTTCATTATGTAAAGAATTAGTATTCTTATTCTTTTTGAGGATTTGAACAAAGTGATTTTCGTCTTCATTGGATTTCCATCACCAACGTTTTTAGCAGAATGTTGATTAGGCCATATATTTGTTGATTTAAAGAAATGTAAACTTTGAATGGAAGAGTAAGAAACCAATCCTTCGATATGAGTATTACTCTGCACCATTTAGTGCTTACTGGAGCGGAGGAAGGATACAATGCAACTTTAGCTCTAACTAGTAGGTTTTCCCTCTTTTAGTAACTGTTTTATGGTGATAAAATGCAGTGACAGTCCAAAAAGTATGTAATATCGACGTGTCTTGGGAGTTTTACTTTAGGTTATATTGCAATTGTTGAGAAGTACTGTGTTATACTATGACATTGGCTTGGTAATGACTGCTGTAGAAAGTTGTGTAGTTGTGTTCCAAAGCTGTTCCTTTTACTTTTTTATAATATGTAATGTGTTATTAGTATTGTTCCAACGCTTTAGTTAACGCAGAGATCTGACCTCAGTCCTCTTTCTGGTATGAATCCTTGTAGGAGGACATGTCATGTCAGGAAATAGAGGTGGCAATTCACACTGACTCAAGACATGCCGATCAGCTCCGATCAGCGTACTCTAGCAAAGAAACTGATGAACGAGGTTATGTGGCATTCAAACGAATTGATTTCTTGGGGAGCCGTAAAAGTTTTGAAATGTTGAAGCGTGTTAATGGGGACAACAATAGTAATGTCTATGAGTTGCTGATTAGAGCATGAGACCATACTCTACTTGTGTTCAATGCCATGTGTCCTGGGAATTGGTGGTTATAAATGCTCGTGATCTATTTAGAAGGCAACTGGGCCAAGGAATTAGATAACATTTCACAGCTGGCTAGCCAGTTCGACCTTAACTCAGAGCTGCTTTTTTTTTTTTAACCACGAAAACTACAAAGAAACAGAAGAATCCCTAGGAAGGATTGTATTCAGTCTTAAGGGATATTGGAAACCCAATTCTGATTGAAGAATTCTAAACTAAACTAGCCGAAGCGATCCAATGAGCAGCTGCATTGGCCGTCCCACGGATCCTCCCAAGCTTCAAATCCATGTCTTAGGCGAGGTATCTTGATGTCTTTAATCACGGCAGAACACTCCCATGGGCATTAACTCAGACGTAAGCAAGTTCTACCGGTCTTGGCACACTCAAAGCTGCTTCATTCTGTAACCGACGCAGCCAGTTACGTTAATTTCTCATTTTCTGTGTTATAGAAAGATACTGAAGCCATTGAATATCAATAAAATGAGTGTTTGTTCGCGCATATAAAAAAAGTATGTGTAGCGGCCGGGTACTCAATGGTCCATTAGGCTCAACCTTGACCTACGACATGTGAAGGCACACAGACGGGTCACCTCTCAAAAATATCAACAACGAATGAGGATCGAACCGATTCAATCTCGCTGAGCGGAGTTGAAGATCTGTTATATCGCCGACCGGTGGGTACGGTACAGGTCTGTTCGGTATGACTTGGGCCAGCGGCATGGCTCGCAAGGGGTCCTGCCTGGACCAATGGGTACTTGAAGGCTCCCCGGCAAATACTGTGGTCCATGTTGCTAAGCGTAACCTGTCCCGAGTCGGTGGACATTGGGTCATTTGGCACCTACAAACCACCTTGATCTCTGTGGTTCAACACGAGGCATGCCTGAGAGACCATTAATGGTGTCAGTTGTCGAGTTTTGATAAAATTTTGTTGCCGATAATAATAATGAAAAAAAAGAGCCTGCAGGCTTTACCTGCATGACCACGTGATTGACCGGGAAGTCCTCCCAAACCTGTTGACTTATCAGGTGTACCGGGCATGACGTGATGTCAGCCGAAGCATTGGGTCTGCCCAAAACATCCTGACCCGACCACATAGAGGACACTCACCTACCACTCCTCTGGAGATCTTAACACACTCATAACTCCCTCCCATTCGGTATGACTTGGGTCGATCGCATGGCTCACGAGGGGTCCCACCCGAAATGATGGGCCCCCAGAGGCTCCCCGCTCAACGAATACTGCGGTCTATGTTGCTAAGCGTAACGTATCCCTAGTCGGTGGACATCGGGGTCATTCGGCACCTACTGATCGCCTTGATAGTTGATCCCTATGGTTCAGCACGAGGCGTGCCTGATAAACCATTAATGGTGTCAGTTGTCGAGTTTTGATAAAATTTGTTGCCGATAAATAAATAAAAAAGAAAGAAAAAGAAAAAAACGAGCCAACAAGCTTTACCTGCATGACCACGTGATTGACCGGGGAGTCCTCCCAAACTAGTAGACTTATCAGGTTTACCAGGTGTGACGTGACGTCAGCCGAAGCATTGGGTCTGCCCAAAACATCCTGACCCGACCACATGGAGGACACTCACCTACCACTCTCTGGAGATCTTAACACACTCAATTTACTTCATCTTCTCCTGTCACTTGATAGTCGGAGTGCCTTCCTGGAGCACCACTGTCTGAGCTAGGCACTAATGCGGGTGCTCAGTGTGTAGTCGTCTTCTCAGGCCAACACTTAGGGTTCAGGCAAGGTTCAGCCACCTCACTACCTCTCTATACCAAACCAGAAGGGCCAAAGGGATAACTCCGGTGAAGCGCATCCCACAGTATGTGCTTCATTGCATTGATAATGAATAATTATCCAATGACTCAAAAGTACATAAACTTGCTGAGCACAATTGTAAAATTGTATGCGTTTGCATATGCGGCTTTACATTATAGGTAAGGTGGTCAATTGAACACCCTAAAAAAGATTTTTTTTTACATGTAATTTTATTTCAAGATTTATTTGAACACTTGGTTCTATATTATGAACATCCATCAATCTAGGTAATCAAAATCGGGGAAGAAGTTATATAGAGAATGGGTGGCACGGGCCATCCCCGAGTTTTATACGAATGGAGATGATTATGTAATTATCTGTGTCCAAATAACTTGATTTTTTTTATTGAAATGATGAAAAAATAGCGGTATGAGGATCAGTCGTTTATTATTTTTTCAATTGACATAGTTTAAGTTTAACTTAATTTTTTTTTCTATATTCTTACTTTCAAAATGCAGCAATACAAGTGGACTACCATCAAACAGCGCCACCTCTCAGTTCAAATCATGGCTTCGCCACTGATCTTTTTAATTGAACACAAAATACATTACACTGAATCAAGTCACACACCCTTAATGTTAAAAAAATACAGAAGCAAAAAGAATCTATTGGTATCAGTACCATGCTCTGCATTTTCTCTAATGACAATCACCTCATATCTCCAAAAACATTAGCATGTGTCCAAAATAATCTATGCGACCTATTCACCACACTTCCTACAAAAGAATAGTAATGTAGTTACTCGCACTAATGTATAAAAATAATGTCCGAAATTTTACTGTATTCATGATTGGTTAATAGAGCTAATACAAAGTTAATTTTTGTACGTCCAGTTAAAAATTCCTAAGTTGCCGCACTTGGGCTCCTCCAATTAGGCTTTCTGGTATTGTTGGGCTTGGTTCCAGGCTACCCCATTTGAAATCCAAAGGTATTGGGAATAGGTCTAAACATCTCCGAGAAAATCTTTTGTAGGGCCCAAAATCACTCGTTTATAGAACTTGATCATTCTTTTATACATTTTGGGCCATGCTAATTATTTTTTTAAAATCCTTTTAAAAAAGGTAATCGAGAAATTATTTGGAAGCGCTCGGTATTACTAAAATTAAAATCCTCGTATAATCATCTTCCGAAATTGTAGTGTCTAGATAAATGACAATCAAGCACAAGAAAACAAAATGAAAAGAGTATGTAGTGGCCGAATAATAAGGTTTTAATAAGGTTTCAGAAGAATATAAGCCAAACGGGCCACAGAGGTTGAAATAATCAAAATCCCATTCAGGTCCATGTATGGGCCAGGCCAAACGGTTTAGCCCATAACTGAACAACCTAAACCGAGGGAATTACCAAATCCATACCCATATTCCCAAATGCTTAAAGGTTCCATGATTTCAACCCAAACCCGTATACCCGAACGCTTAAAGGCTGTTCCATGATTTCTAACCCAAATCCGACTGGATCAACTCACGAGGTTTACGGAAAGCAGTTAGTGCATATGCGTCTAATCAACTCGCTCGATATGTCAAAAAGGATGTTAGTCGGCTCAATACGTCATAAGGACATTAGGCAAACATTTATGACACATGCTGAGCTCTCATCAGTCTGGAAGGCAGCTAATCATTATGTGAGCGTAACCAATTTGATTCCATTTGTCATTTGTGACACATGTGCTAGGCACGACGGCACTTGGGGAGCAAGTCAAGCATTTCCTATAAAAGGTAGACGATACAGCCCTAAAAGGGTATGCCGCACTCCCGAACGCTTAAAGGCTATTCCATGATTTCTAATTCAGATCCGACTAGATCAACCCGCGAGGTTTATGGAAAGTAGTTAGTGCATATGCATCTAATCAACTCACTCGATATGTCAAAAAGGATGTCAGTCGGCTCAATACGTCATAAGGACATTAGGCAAACATTTATGACACATGCTAAGCTCTCATCAGTCTGGAAGGCAGATAATCATTATGTGGGCGTAACCAATTTGATTCCATTTGTCATTTGTGACACATGTGCTAGGCATGACGGCACTTGGGGAGCAAGTCAAGCATTTCCTATAAAAGGTAGACGATACAGCCCTAAAGGGTATGCCGCACTCCCGAACGCTTAAAGGCTGTTCCATGATTTCTAATTCAGATTCGACTAGATCAACCCGCGAGGTTTATGGAAAGCAGTTAGTGCATATGCGTCTAATCAACTCGCTTGATATGTTATAAAGGATGTCAGTCGGCTCAATGCGTCATAAAGGACATTAGGCAAACGTTTATGACACATGCTGAGCTCTCATCAGTCTGGAAGGCAGCTAATCATTATGTGGACGTAACCAATTTGATTCCATTTGTCATTTGTGACACGTGTGCCAGGCACGACGGCACTTGCGGAGCAAGTCAATCATTCCCTATAAAAGGTAGACGATACAGCCCTAAAGGGTATGCCTCACTTCTTTCTCTAAAACCCTTCCCTTGGTTGTACTTCCCTCTCCTTCCCTCACTAACTAGTCCATCGTAATGCCTTGCCGACTTCCACGGTCCGATCAAAGCGCTAACGCGGTTGCTATCTGCCCAGGAGAGACTCAGGTGGTGGTTCCGGTCTCGAGAGCAAGGCGGATCAGAAGGCTCTGCGTGGTTGAAACCCTGGATCAATGCCCCCATAGAGTATTTTCTGCAAACTTGATCGAAACAAAGATCATCCATAGTCAACAATTACTCTAACTTGCCCTGAGATTATTCTAACTTTCTTTCTTTTTAATTAGTTAGTACTACTAAATAACGTAAAATGGCAATCACTATTGTTGACTGCACAAATATCAATTAAGTTGACTTAAGCACAAACTACCAATTAAGTTTACCTACGCAAGGACCATTCAATTTTTTTTTTTTTTTTTATCCTTTTCACGAGAATTGGGTGAGGTGAGATGGCCCTAATAACAAATCTCTGCTAAGAGAAATCAACCTTGTGGATTGGAAGAAATTCTTGACCTTGCCAGATAATGTAAGGGCATCGCAACCAACATCTTGGACAGTTCCACAAAAATGCTGGTAATATTGGATTACCGAGTAAATTTTCTTATAAATTTTAGATTTTTTAGTTATAGGAAGCATCTACACTTCCAAGAATGGAGTTTTTTTGATGTAAGAAGTACTTGTATTGGTTATAACTAGACACAACTTAGATAGCTAGAGATTCGAATGCATGTATATGCTAGACACCAAGAATCAAAATACAAAAGGGAATTGATATTGGAACTCCCTTTTTTGTCTTTATTAGGTGAAGTTACTAAACCACCCTTGTATTTTGAAAGCAAGAGAAAAATGTAATTAAGAGTACAAGGGTGATTCAGTAACTTCACCTAATAGAGACAAAATCGGGAGTGCCAATATCAATTCACAATACAAAATTTGAGGGAAAAATAACTTGTTCAGTGGTTATATAATGAAGCATTGGATTTTTATGCGTATTAATTATCCCTTTCATCTTTTGCTAGGGGTACAATAAAGTGGGACAACACCCTAAAACGACATTGTTTTGGCGCCTGATTTAAACAATTGGCCTTAAAACGACCCTAGCATTTTCTCTAGATTTAATAATCAAAATCTAAAAACATTCGACCTATTAAAGAAGCAAATTTTGATTAAACTTTACAAGGAGATTAGATATAGAGAGATGCAAGATGTTCGTTTTCTCTATCAACATTATATCTGAAAATTCCCTCATCACCCTCCCGATCTCTTCCTCCTTTCTCTGATAAAGAAGGTGCTCGGATCTGTTTGAGGGGTTTTAAAGGTTGGGTTCTTTGGTTTGCTAGTTTTTATCATTAGATCCAGACTCTTAGATCTGTACAATGGCAGATGATGTAGTGGAGGTTGTAGGAGTTTTCTCTCACTTCGGAGGAAGAAGATGTGATTGTCATAGATCCGGTTGTGCGCGAATGGGCGGTCATTGACTGCTCAACCAGTTTGGTGGGAAAAGTTCTCACCAAACGTAGCTTCAATCGGGCTGCGTTAAAAGATACACTAAGGAGGGCATGGGGCGCTCTGGAGGGACTGCAGATGGTAGATGTTGGTGAGAATCTTTTCCATTTTCGTTTTTCTAATGAAGTGGATTTGCAGAAGGTGTTGAACGGAAGGCCGTGGTGTTTTGATAGCATGCTCATGTTGTTAAATCGGTGGGAGATGGGTATGAAGGCTGATGGAGTGGAGTTCAATACGGTAGATTTTTGGATTCAACTATGGGGTTTACCATTTGAATATATTACACCAGCCTTTGGTACAAAAATTGGTAAGAGGATTGGGGAGGTTTTGGAATTCATTAAGGCGGCTGAGAGCAAGGAATGGGGATGGTACATTCGAATTCGAGTAAGAATTCCTTTGAACAGGCCTCTACGACGGGGAGGCTACGTGTTATTGGGAGCGAGTGATAAGTGTTGGGTGGACTACAAGTATGAGCGACTTCCTGGTTTTTGCTTCAATTGTGGCTTTTTGGATCATGAAACCAGGGATTGTCAAGTCAGAGGTAAGGACATAGTGGACAGTATCTTCAAGGAAAGCCCTTATGGTAGCTGGATGGCTGCTACCCAGAGCTCACGACAGGGATTTCGGTGGAAGGACGGCGGCAAGGATTCTTTTGCCCACTGGGATGCAAGCCATGACATCGTCAAGGGGAGTTTCACAGCCTCTCTCGGTCATTCTGACGCCGGTGGTAGCCAGAGCAACAACCTTTTCGGAAAGGAACTATGCAAAGACGGAGGTGAGATCGGAAGGCGGATTTCACGGAGCGATTTGACTGAAATTGGGGAGCAGATTTCTCAGAAAGATTTAGCTGAGTCTGGGGGGCAGAATTCACGGGTAATGGGAATGAATTTCGGATAGGAGATTAGGTGCCAGACCATGTTAATCAATCATTGGGTTGTCCTTCTAATGGGGCCCAATTTCATTTAGCAAGTTTGGGGGATAATGGGTCAATAGGAGTTTCGAATAATATTATTAGGAAAGAGTCTGCTTCACGTGGGGTTGGTGTGGGCCTTAATGACTCATTTAATCATTGTGTCAAGGACCCAAATCAACTAGTCGATGTTCAAGTTTTCAAGGATACAGAAGGGAAGAAGTATCAGCGGAGAACATCAAGGAAAGGGTCAACTGGGAAAGGGATCAGGAGGCCTAGCTCTCAAGCCAATAAGGTTATCACCACCTCCGTAGCGAGGGTCGGTGATAAGGGAGGTGATGTGCACTGCAATAAGCAAGGAAAACGGCGGTTGGAAGCTTTGGAGGCCAAAGATTTGGAGACTTCTGAAGGTAAACGAATACTGTTGGGTAATATTACCAACACTGTTAGGGTGGAGGTGGCCAACCCAAATGGGCCTTCACTGTTTCAATGAAGGTTATGGTGTGGAACTGTCAGGGTGTGGGGAACCCCCTGACAGTATCCCGGTTGAAGGAGTTTTGGTGACTCTATTCCCCAGATGTGGTGATTCGATGGAAACCAAAAACGTCGAGAGATATTTGGTTTGGATTAAAAAACACTTAGGTGTAGATGGTGGAGTATGTGTTAACCCTGTTGGTTTGGCGGGTGGATTGTGTATGTATTGGAGGAAAGGAGTGTCTGTTCAATTTATTAGTAGAGATTCTCATTCGATAGGTAGTTATGTTTCGTTTGGTAGTTATGTCGGATATCTTTCGTTTATGCGTCTAATAATCCGTAAGGAAGACGGGTATTGTGGAGCGAGCTTATGTCCATAGCGCATGCGGAAGTCCTGGATTGGATTGTAAGGGGTGATTTCAATGCCATTTTGCATCCGAGTGAGAAGTTGGGAGGGCAGTATAGGCAGGCTTGGGAGCTCTTAGATTTCCAGAGTTTCATTAACAATAGTCATCTCATAGATCTGGGCTATGTGGGATATCCGTTTACTTGGAGCAATAAGCGGTCGGGCCAGGATAATGTCCGGATTCGTTTAGATCGGTTTTTGGCTAGTCCCACCTGGAGGCTTCGTTACCCCTCTGCGGTTGTAAGGCATTTGCCACCAGGAGGATCGGATCATTGCCCCATTTTTTTGGATTTGGCTCGGTCAGCTCAGAAATATAAACAGAGGTTGATCTTCGATAGGAGGTGGTCAAGTCACGACGCTTGTGGGCTAGTATTTCGACAGGCCTGGAATTCTAGGTTCAGGGGGTCCAAATGGTTCCAGATTCAAGCAAAGATCAAGGAGTGCAGAGTGGGGCTTTTTTTTTGGATAAATAAGCTTGAAATAAAAAGAGGTTAATCGAATGTACAACCTACAAGGGGCACACCCCAGGAGGAAAGAAAGAAAAGAAAAGAAAAGAAAAGAAAAGAAAAGTAACTGAAAAACCTAAGCCAATTGGCAATACAAAGCTATGTGGGAATATAACATATGTTTCTTACCCTTCTAAAGTAGACGGGGAAGAAACACATGACAAAAGATAATTAAGTACAATATTAAGACAAAACACTTGAGATTCTCTCTGAAACCACGTTCGAGCTTGGAAAGCCCGCAGGCACTGATTTTTCACGTGAGACTAGTGCACACACTGGAACCCCAGTTGGGCTATAATATTCCAAGGCTTGAATGATGAAACTTCAAGATAAGTGTGAACTTGCAGAGGATGAAGGGCCAGTTGGCCCATGCAGCAGGATGAACTTGCAGAGCTTGACCAAACATGAGATGGACTTTAACCATTCTACCTATGTGGGAGGACATCCCCCTCCCAAAGGGATATCAAACTCCAAGGGACAAACCCCCAAGGATAGGCCAAACAAAACTTAGAGGACAACCCCTCAAAACAGCTTAAATAGAACATTTACTGTAAGCAGACAGAAGGGGGTAGATTCCTCCCACAAGTTGTTACCCATCATGCGAAATATACAACAAAACCACATGAAACAATGAGTCATATATACAGTAGCAGTGGGAAAGCACAAAACACAGTGGGTCATGCATAAGACAGAGAGTGTCTCTGCCAGACTAGGCAGCATCCAGGGTGGGACTACTTCAGTGGAGGCGGCAAAACCCGATCAATTCTCGCGTCCAGAATGAGAATTTGGACGCAAAGTTGCAACAACAGTTTGAGAGTCCGGATTTTTGATAGTAGGGAGTGCTCAAATACTAAAGTGCTGCTAAAGCAAACTCTTAATGATGAGGAAATTTACTGGAAGGATAAGGCTAGAACACAGTGGCTTAAGGAGGGGGACAGGAACACTGCATTTTTCCATGCTCAAACGGTTCAAAGGCGTCAGCAAAATAGATTAATGGGGCTCCAAGATGATAGTGGGCGCTGGAGGGATGGTGATCATGCAGTGCGAGATATTGCCCTCGCCTATTTTCATAAAATTTACACAATGGAAGGAGTTTCTGATATTGACTCTGTGCTGCAACATGTGGAACATAGAGTTACGACTTTGATGAATAGGTTTTTGACTCGACCGATTTCTTTTAAGGAAGTAAAAGATGCAGTTTTCCAAATGGACCTAGGGAAGTCGTCGGGACCGGATGGGATGGGACCAATATTTTTGCAAAAATATTGGGATGTTGTGGGTTCGAGTTTGGTAGAGGCTATGCGAAGTTATTGTCACTCGGGTCATCTTCTTCAGAGCATCAACCATACACACATAGTGCTTATTCCCAAAGTTCAATGCTCAATGAACATGGGCCAGCTTAGGCCAATAAGTTTATGCAATTCGATTTATAAGGTCTTATCAAAGGTGTTTGTTAATCGTCTCCGACGTTTCCTTCCAAAAATCATTAGTGAAAACCAATGCGCTTTTGTTGGTGGGAGGGTGATTTTAGATTACACCATTTTGGCCCAGGAAGCTCTGCATCACATGAAGAATTGCAGATACAGGCAAAATCATTCGGTGGCGCTTAAATTGGATATGAGCAAGCTTACGATAGAGTGGAATGGAGTTTCCTGGAGGCGATTATGCGAAAAATGGGCTTTGTAGCAAAATGGATCAGGTGGTTAATGGGATGTATTTCAACAGTGAGCTATTCGCTTTTGCTCAATGGGTAGCCTACTGGTTTTATCAAACCAACATGTGGGTTACGACAGGGTGACCCCCTCTCATCATATTTGCTTTTGCTTTGTGCCGAGGGTCTATCAGAGATGTTTTAGAAAGCAGAGTTGTAGACTACTATTCATGGGTTGAGGATCTGTAGAGGGAGTCCGTCCATCAGCCATTTACTTTTTGCGGATGACCCACTAGTGTTTTGTAAGGTCACTCGCAAGGAGGTGCAAGCGGTGGGCAGAATCCTTGATGATTATTGGAGAGCGTCGGACCAGGTTATCAACTACCAAAAGTCCTCGATGTTTTTCAGCAAGAATGCAGACTCTGATTTGAGAAGGGAACTAAGTACTTTATTGTCCATACCCATCAAAGCAGACTTGGGTAAATATTTGGGGCTTCCGGCTGAGGTTGGAAAGACTAAGACTGAGATGTTTGACTTCATCAAAGAGAGAGTGCTTCAGCGCTTAGCAGGATGGAAGGAACAATTCCTTAATCAAGCAGGTAAGGAAATTCTAATTAAGCATGTAGCTTTGGCTTTACCCATTTACGCCATGATGAGCTTTAAGATGCCAGACGGCCTTCTTCGCCAAATTGAGGCGACTATGGCCAGATTTTGGTGGGGGGAGAAGAGCAATGAAAGGAAAATTCACTGGATGAGGTGGAGTCGATTATGCAAACCTAAGTTTAAAGGAGGTTTGGGATTCGGAAGCCTTAGTGCATATAATTTGGCCCTTTTAGCCAAGCAAGGATGGAGACTCATGGTCGCCCCAAAATGCCTCATGGCGAGAGTTCTTAAGAGTAAGTATTTCCGAGATTCATCTTTTCTTAATGCAAAGCTTGGAAATAATCCTTCATGGGCATGGAGGAGTATCTGGGAAGGCAAGAAGGTACTACAGGCTGGGATGAGGTGGTCGATTGGTAATGGTGAATCTGTTCGTATTAATGAGGACCCGTGGTTGCCAAAGCCTGGCAGTTTCAAACCGTAAAGACTTATGGTGGATCCTGCCATCGTGCGGGTGAGCGATCTCGTCGACCTAAAGGCAGTCAAGTGGAAAGAGGAGTTGATTGCTAGCCAATTTGCAGCAGATGATGCTCGGTTGACACTAAGCATTCCTTTATTTGTAACGAACAAGGCGGATGAGTTAGTTTGGCACTATTCTCGGATAGGCAAGTACAACGTCAAGTCAGGTTACTTAGTGGTTTCGGATGGCTATGACGAAGGAAGCGTAGGAACTGGGGATATCGAAGAGCAGCGGTGGAGGGAGGTATGGCAACTCAATATACCAAAGAAAGTTCAACATTTTCTGTGGAAGTGTTCTCACGAAATACTGGCTACAATGACGAAACTATTTCGTAGAAAGGTCGTTGAGAATCCCAGTTGTCCGGTTTGTGGGGATGCAATTGAATCCATTATTCATTTGTTTCGTACATGCCCCACTAGCCCAACGAGCATGGTCCCTCTTAGCTTTACCAATTGATTTTGAGAGTTTTTAGCTGGTTTCATTTGTGGATCTTTGGGATTCTTTGTGGTAGAGATGGCAACACGCAACAAACAAGGAAGGATGTTGTCTTTGGTTGGTGTGTTGATGTGGCAAATCTGGAAGTGTAGGAATGGGGCGAGTTTCGACAATAATGTCATCATGCCGGGAGTAGTTAACAAGTGGGCTGCTCAATATCTTCAAGAGCACATCTCGGTTAATCAACCAAATGTCACTTCCTTCGTTAACGATTCGAGTAATCACAATGCAAATTCAAGGACTGAGGGGTCGTGACGAAAACCGTGTTCAGGTTTCTACAAAGTTAATGTAGACGCAGCAAGGCATAAGGATTCTTTGACGGGTAGTGTTGGAGTTGTGGTTAGGAATTGCAGTGGTGAATTCAAGGTGGCGGCATGGGAACAAATATCGTATTGTGCTAGCGCTATGGTGGCAGAAGCGCTGGCTCTTCGTCATGGATTGCTAGTTGGAATCAATTTGGGGTTAAGCTCTGTGTTTTTTGAAAGTGATTCGCAATCGGTGATTAACATGTTCAATGGTCTTTCAGAAGTAAGTTGGGAGGTGGGAGTTATTTTACACGATATTCTATGCTTGGGGCAAAGTTTCTTGCGTGCAAACTTTTCTTTTGTACGCCACTCTTCTAATACGGTGGCTCACGTTATTGCTTCTAGGAGTTTAGGTGGTACGGGGTATGGTCTTTGGACTGAGTCTCCTCCGTTCTGGTTGCTCGATCCTTTGTTAAAGGATGAGGCCTCCTCTTGATGTATTGCTTGTTTCAGTTAATAATATGATTTGTTATCATTTTGGCCCAATACTCATCTCTCACTCATGCAAGCTTTTTATGTTTATTTTGTCAGTGTTTCTGGTTCATCAAGTACATTTACATTATTGTGTACTATTTGAGGCTATTAATGATCCAAATAAGGGCAAGGTAGCATCAGAATACACAAGCCATGGAGATGGTTTGAGCGCTCAAAGCATCTTTGAGCGCTCAAACTGTTTTCCAGATTTATCGAATATTTTCACTATTATGGCTTGCATACTGCATTTTGTGTATTCTGGAAAGTCTTTTAATGTTATACTCTTGCTTACTCATGGCTTCTTCCCATGTTTGGCTCATTGACATGCTTCAACATCTGTTATTATAACCATCTCATTCTGTTTAACCAACACAGATCAGTTTTCAAGTGAGAAACAGTGCATAAAATGTGTTTTTATCAGATCAGAATCATCATGAGCATTTGTTATTGAGGGGGCTTTGAGCGCTCAGACCACCCTCTTTTAGCGCTCAAATCTCTGCTAGAGGATCAGATTGGTTTCTTGCCTTGTGTTTGTTGGTTGAGTCATTTCTGGCTATTTTGCTACTATACACTGTGTACTAACACTATCTCCTATTGTTTGTTGCCTTTATTAGTACACATTTGCATGTCATCATCATCTGTCATGTAGTTCAATTTGCACATGTCTACACCGTAAACCGTTGTTGTGTTAGCATAATTACTTGGCTCCCATTCCCCGTACTCGTTCAAAGTTGAATTATAAACATTTCCCATGATCCCACAAAAGTCAAGTAGAGACCGGTCTTCAAATCGGGTGAGGGGGGTGCCGTAAAACCCTTCCCCTCTCGTAACTGAGCTCCCGAACCTAAGATAGTATGGTGATGACGGGCTAGTAATCCTTATCCATTGAATGAGGCACGAGTCAATCGAGTTCGGTTCCTCGGGGACAATCCGCTAAAACCCGGGTGGCGACTCCGAATCGACGAGACCTCCGGAGGGGCGTCCACAAGAAGCAAATTTTGACAATAGTTATTGCTTTCTCACACTTATTTTCTAGTATGTAGAATGTGAGGTGATATCGTATATGAACATTGTTGAAACAAAAAGCAACCAATCTTGATGAATTACTTTTAGCAATTGAAATTTTTTTAGCCATGTAATTCTTGATTTTCTTGAAAATACTACATATGTTGATATGTCCATTCCCTGTATTCCATTTTGTTTATTTACTATGTGAAGATTGATTATATGACATATTAGATTGCTTTATTTTTGTCTAGCCTTATACCTAATTTATCTTCCCGATTCACCCAAGATTGCAGTTATCCAATTCTGTTCAAGCCTGAAGGTACGCTCTAATTTTGCGGATGAAATTGTTTAAGGGAGATAGGTTGCAACATTCATAATTTTGTAAATAAATTAATTCTTTTTTATATATGTAAGGCTCTATTATCCATTTAACTAATTATGTGATTGTCATATAAATTGTTACTAGACTACTTGTAAAGTTATTTAATCATGTGTGTAAAGTATCTATCACAGTCTCGATATAGTTCTTTCTCTACTATTATTGTTTTCAACAGAATAATAAAATTAATTTAAAAAATTCCTCTAATAATAACCTTAACCCAAAATTTACATAACTATTATATTACAAGAGAGAGCAGTTTTAAGAAATCTTATATTACATAAATTTATCCACTGTGACAGATTGGAAGGCTGTGATCATTTGGTACTGTTGGCCCAAATAGCAGCATAAGAGGGGGTGCGAATTAGGTTTTTCAAATATAATGCAATTTAAAATAAAAAAAAACTAAATGCAAGGCCGAATAAGAAATAGTTACTGCAGTAGATTGAGCTAGCTCAGTGTAGAACACAGAACACAATATCAATGAATGAATGTGCAATCATCTATTGTTCAATATCCAAAACAAAGTGAGCAATCATGTTGTTGTCTTATTGGTTATATGGCAAAGTTACTCATTGTGGTTGGGTCCACAACTTCACAACCTAGTCCATTCCTCAAGTGTCCAACTCAAGATTTGTTGCACTACCTCCAATAGTAACAATCCTTCTAGCTTTGCGAGTGCGAGACAACCTCTAGAACGACTGATCTATCCCCATTCACTCCAACTATTTTTTACTTCAGTGATAGTCACACATAATCCAACTAGTTTTGACTCTGGTGCTAGTAACACTTAACCACCAAGTGATTTTCTCTCCAAAACAACTCACAAAAAAATAAACTCTCACAAGAGTATGAATAAGGGTGTACAATCCCTTTTACAATGAAATATCAACTCACAAATAACACTCTCTAGGTGTGGATAAAACCAATCAAGTTCACGATTGATTAGATCTTCACAATAAGCACTTTCTTCAATCTCTTCTCTTGATTTTCATGCTTCCTCTTCTCTCCCTTTTAAACTTAAGAATATAGCTGTCTGAGAATAATCTTTTTGCTTAAATCTTGCCTTTCCATTTTCTTCCTTTATTTGAATTCAATGAAGCTCCTTTCAATATGGATTATGTGAATTTGATCTCCAGAATTTCTTTTCCTTTTCCCAATAAATAACACTTCCAAAATTCTTGACTTTCAATAAATTTTCAAATCACGATAAAAAGGTAAGTCTGGAGGAATTGAGCTGACTCTGGAGTTGGATCTATCAGATTTCCTTCTTGGATTTTTTTCAACATTTTACTTTCCATTAGGAGCATTCTCTAGCCAATTAAGTTATGAGAATATTTGTCCTTAATCTTATTCTTTTTCCATGTTCATCTTGACGATTGGAGATAGAATCTTGGTGTAGTCTTTCCTTGTGTACCTAATTTAAATCCTACAAAATAAACATTTATTTATATGAGTGCCAAATACCACAATATTAATTACATTTTCTCCTTCCACAAAATATGTTTTGTTATCATCAAAATCAATAAGGTATCTATCACGTCCTCGGTTTTCAACATAAATAAATAAACATTTCTCAAATAAGATAACCCAATAATTCCATACATAACCTTGCAAAAGTCTCATCACAATGTTTCGGGTTCATAACAAATAACAAAGTCTAAGTTGGAAACCTGTATCCCATGAGAAAACATGAATAAAAGAGTTAAGTTATTACAATCATCCAAGTCTAAAGAAGATAGAATAAATAGAGTTACATTTTCATCTACCAAAAATACAGTTTCATGAGATGAATAAATAAATCCTCTTTGTATGACTCTTAACCAAATCATGCACTCTAAGCAAGCTAGATCACTCTCAGTGGGTTGTACCCGAAATTTAAGGGTTGAGCTACACTAGCGCAGTAAGAAATTTTTCTACAAACGTTAAATGCATATGAGATGATATGAGCACAGGATAATGTAGTACAAGACAATCAATAAATGAGAAACATCAAGATACGGTCAAGTTAAGAATCAAGGTGTTCTAGTGTTCATAAAACCTCTTTCCGTCAATGAAATTCCTTTTTGTAAGGTCCAATGTGTCCACATAAACATTCATCCATTTCCTCTTTCGTTCCAAAATCCATTATTATTCACATTTTTTAAATCAGGAATTTTGGGGCCCGTATTCCCCCTGCCGAGTTTTTGGGCCTCGTAACCCTGCCGAGATTCACGAGCCTCGAAACCCATGCCAAAGGACACACCGAATGGTGGCTCTAGTAACAACAATCCAATTGTAAGTCATAAACTTATAATTTTCTAAAAAATACCAAGTGTCTTTCCTACCGTTTTCAATTATGTCCACGTGTTCGTCGCACAACAGTGGGACGTGTCAAAAGGTGTTTATAGTCTAATTCTAGAAATCCAATAAACTTTGAAAGGTTCTTCAAGTGGAATATCAAGTTTTACGATGAAACTATGCGATCAGGGACCAAACGAGGACTAAGGGGAAAGCCACAATTGAAGAACGAAGCCCCAGAAGCTTACTATCAAACCCGTCCGGACGAGAAAGCCAGAAACAAACAGTGAATGCAGCAGAAACAGAGTTTCAACCAAATCAACTAAAATAGGACATTCAAAGCCAAAATTATGCATCAAATCACCCATAAACACTTAGAAATAGTAAAAGAATTCCTACCTCAAAGTTTAAACCTCCAATCAAGTTCCAAGAACAAACCCTAGCTTTCCAACTTGAAACCCACCCAAAAATGAATCCCCAAGCGAATGTACGTGAAACCCGAGCTCCAAATGGCTTGAGGCAGATGGATTGAGAGTGGATCTATGTGGATTTTGAGTGTACGTAAATCAAGAGAGGGAGAGAGAGGAGAGGGGTCGGCTCATGTAACTCATGGTTTAAATACTACAAATTACATTACACACCCCTCCACTTATCAAAGTGCTACCAACATGTCCCAAATAAGTAATATTTTTACATTAACCCTACATTTAAACATTTAAATGCAATTACATATTCCCCACTTTAATTTTTAAAATGTCTCATGAATTTACGGGTCTTTACAGTATCTATAGAAACCTTTGTGCTAACATGTACTTTAATCCAACGCTCAAATTGAGTTCAAGATTTCACCATCCTATACAATAGAAAATGGAAAAAATTATTGCCAAAATAACAGTCGTTGATCATTCTGTTATCTGACATTTAATTTTCTCTTTTGTAGCAAAAGAAACGCTGCAATACTATATTAGGGACGAAATTGAGACGGAATGTAAACTAATAAACTATTGAGTCACAATTGTCCCAATTAATACGAAATACTAAAGAGACGAAAATGAGTTTTAATGCAAACTAGAGGGGCTATTTACAAAATTTACTATATGTCAAATATTTGGTAATTGCTTTCATTTTAATATGTTCCCCATACTTTGTAATCCGTGCATGTGTGATGACTCTAAATTCTGATTTTTTGCGGTATTTATATTCTTCTTCCCAAGTAGTGTGATTTTTCTAAGTTCTGATTTTGAATCATGAGGACCATTAGAATAACGATTCAGTTTTAGATCTTTGCATAATTTTGCATTTTGCGTTAGTCCTTTTGTTGTGTTATTGACCTTTATTGTTGGTGTAATTGATCAAATGATTCAAATTATAACAAGGTCACTCTAGTTTTTTTTAAGTTTTAGCAAGTTTTCATGTAGCTAGCAATTTTACATGTGGAAAGCCTAATTCTTGAGGCATGCAGGTTCCCTCGAAGCCCAGTAACTATGCCATTCATAGTTAGCCTGGTTGGTAAGCCCGACAGCTTTCTAGTATGATTCTCTGCTCTTTCCCTATCAGATGGTGCAGCCAGCAGCTAGTTCTATGATCTGCTGGTTCTTTTCGATATAGCTCGAAGCTCTCTTGTGGGAACTTTATATCTGGAGTGGGTAAAACCTGGTTACCCTACTAATGGGCATAGCACATGCCTATGGCAGTCACCACGAGGGGTGAGTAGCTCGGCACCACGTAGGGAAGCCCTAGCCCTGTGCCGAGCTGTACAGATCATGGATAAGGTCAGAATAATAAGAGTAAACTAATAAATCAGGATGCACTAGCTCGGCACAAGAGATAAAGGGATGCCCCTGGTATGGCCGAGCTAGGTAGGCTACGTGTATAGCTTAAGCAGCATTCTGGAATACATAATTCAGCTCGGCGTGATGAGTTGAGCTATGTACGGGTTATTCCGAGCTACGTGGAAGGACGGCACCGCCACGTATAGGGCGGTGAGACATTCCAGAATATTCTACAGCGGCTCCTTATGAGATAAGGAGCAATCCCGTAGAACAAGAGATTACTATGGGAAGTCCTAACGTGATTAGGAGTATACCCCATATAGGAAAGAATCTTACATGGAAAGAAAGACCTCTGCTAGACGAGATCTAGCAGAATACGGAAGCTCGTTCCTAATAGGAAAGTCCTATTAGGAAAATGATTCCTAAAGCTAATAGGAAACCGAGGCACGAGATGCCTAAATCGAGCCTTCTTCACCTATAAATACAAGACGATATCGATGAAGAAAGGTACGCTGTGAAACCCTTTTCATACGCATTGTGATTTGAGAGTTTATAGTACGAGATACTAACTTAGGCATCGGAGATCCTTTGCCAACGAGAGGCAAAGGTGCTCTAACCCTCTTTCTGTCTTGCAGATTTAGGGTTGAATCAAGGAAGCACGTGATCCAAGCTTACGTAGATTTTATCCATGTACAATATCCAACTCAAAACTAATTGGCAATGAGTGGAGAGACCCTACATTATATTAAATGTGTATTCCATCCCAAGCAATATATTCCTTAACATCCTCCCCCACGTGTAGCTACATTTGAGGTTTGTCACGTGTAGCCTTTTTTTGGGTCTATTATCGTGCATCCTTTTTGCTAGTCTATCATCTTAAAGTATGGATTGTGAATTTTTATAAAGTGTGGGGTGGAATGAGCCTCGCTATGATACCATGTGGGAACTTTAAATCCAACTCAAAACTAATTGGCAATGAGTAGAGAGGCCCAACATTATATTATGTGATGCATTCCATCCCCAAGCAATGCAGAAGTATATTCCTTAACATCCCACCTCATGTGTAGCTGTGTTTGAGGTCTATCACGTATAGCCTCTTTTTGGGTCTGTCATCGTGATACCATGTGAGAGCTTTATATCCAACTCAAAACTAATTGGCAATGAGAGGAGAGGTCGCTCAAGTTATTAAATGATCACTCATTCCATCACCAAGCAATCTGGGAACATCCCTCACATGCAGCCTCATTTATGGCTTGTCACATATAGCCTCTTTTTGGGTTACTAATTGGCAATGAGTGGAGAGGCCCAACATTATATTAAGTGATCACTCATTCCATCTCCAAGCAATTAATGTGAGACTATATTCCTTAACACTGATATTTTAGCTCTAATAATTACTACTACTTTTATGAACTTGGGTGCTTTGGCAAAAATAAACCATCAGTCTTTATTCAAAAGAAATTTGCATTTGTTAGTTTTGCGTTGATTTTTTGTGGATTATTAATTCGTCTCAACGAGAGGAATCCAAAGAGTAAAAAATTACTAACTACGTGCAAAATTTTTGTGAATAAAAAATTTGGATTATTTTTGTCTTTAGGGAACTTTTTAAATATTTTGATAATAATTTCTGACTTTTTAGATTCCTCTCATCATGACGAACTAATAATCCACAAAAAAATCGACGCAAAACTAACAAATGTAATTTTTTTTTTAAATAAAGACAAAAAGCACCTGCCGAAAACTTACGATGAGTAATAATTGAATGTTACTCGTAGAGTAGAAACTAGCTGTTGGGACTTGATGTGCATTGAAACTATTCTTAACAGCATGAAGAGTTCGGACCGCCATTGTAGCCTTATGATGAAGCCCAAAAACTGAAATTTGAAGAGGTTTGATGGATATTGATATGAAGTTGAGCTGAAACCGAAAATTGTACGTAAGTACTAGCAGCCCACATTACAAAGGTTAAGCTTCAAGGAGGTTCCGACTTACCACGTGTGCCTTCTAGGCAGGCTCGACCCTAGCATTTGGGTTGTCCAAGCCTGACTTTCGACTCGGTTGCCCACTTACTATTAAGTTATACAAGATCAAAAAATATCGTACAAGTCCCCCCCCAAAAAAGGGAAGGTTATATTATGGTTTTAGAATAGATGATTTTTTTAAAAAAGAAAATAAGAAATTTGCTTCATATTTTAACTATGATTTGTGTGGGAAAAAATAAAAGGGTCCATTTTTTGGGAGGACATAGTAAAAGGGTCTTTACTTCAATAAGGACATCAATTTTTTCTTTAATGCCAAAAGGACAAATCACCTACACATTTCAAAAATGCCCCCACTAGCCAATGAAAGTGCCTAAACCCCCAAACCTAATGAAAGTGCCTAAACGTAAACCCCAGGGTACCTTATGAAAGTGCCTAAAACCCTAGGGTACCCTATGAAAGTGCCTAAAACCCTAAGGTACCCTATAAAAGTGCCTAAACTACTAAAATCCAATAATTGAAAAGTGCACCCTAAACCTAAACCCTAGGGTACCCTATTAAAGTACCTAAAATACTAGGGTACCCTATGAAAGTGCCTAAAATACTAAAGTACCCTATGAAAGTGCCTAAACAGCTAAAACCCTATAATTGGAAAGTGCACCCTAAGTGCCTAAACCCAAAATGCCTAAACCCACTATACCCTACCCCAAAGAGCTTAAACCCCCTACAATTGAACCTAATCCCAAAATTAAAGGAACAATTAATTTTGTCCCACCCACTCAGGACCCACGCATTCGCATGAGAGAGAGATAGTGACGGGCATGAACAGTCACCACCCGTCGCTTTCAACTTTCAAGGGGTAGTGACGTTAGTGACTGGTCGCTTTCAAGGGGTACTGAACCCTTTTTAAAAATGAAGAAGTGAGCAATGACCACCCGTCACTTTCAAGTGCACAGCAAAGCTAAAACCTGTGGTTTTTCTTTTTTTATTTATTTATTATTTATTTTTATTTTTTATAGCAGTGCATAAAGGGCGCGCGTGGAAATGATTCATTAAGGGTATTTTTGTCTAGTATTGTCCTTGAGCCCTCAAAAAAATCCTATCAATGTATTGGAAGCATTAAAATAAGCTAAACTAGACTAAACACCATTTAAAGTCCCAAACTTGGCCTTTAGACCAATTTTCTGAAAATAAAAAAGCAAGTTAGATCGCTCATTTTTTTCCCCTAACTTTTCATTTTTGGGATAATTTTTTAATTCAAGTGTAAGAACATATACATTAATGTTACGTTTGTTAAATGCAAATTTTTGACAAAAGTAATTTAGTAGTGTGATTTTCGCAATATTATGGATCGGGAGGAAAACAAAAGGAGTGCAAATAACAAAATTAAAAAAAATAAAAGGAAGGAGCCAAAATTAAACAGAAGGTAGGGGGTGCGGGAGTCGAACTCTGCCCGCCAGCATGATTGACAGTGGCAGTTGCCACAAAACCAAGAGTCTCCCTTTCCAGTTAAGTGAAACGTTTTTTTATTTATATATAACTTCCGTAATTTTTTTTTTTTGGTTGCCCCGGTCCGGGGGTTGCTCTAGCCCGAGAGCTTGCTGGGCTTACCCCAAGGCCGGCCCTGCTTCTAGGCATTTTGGTGGATAAAAAAAAAAAAAAAGACTTACCACGTGTGATGCCATTTAATTGATTTTGTCATGATATAAAGTTAAATATTGGTAACAAAAGTTATAACCTTTTATACCCCAAAGTGTCATCTTATTCTCACTTTTACCAGCAATGGAAAAGTTTGAATTTGGTTCCTTTTAAGTATCACCAATGGTATAATCAAAATTAAATAACTAAAAAGTTGTCACTTGATCAAGTTATCCACTTAGAGGGTGGTCAAAATGAACAATGTAGAGGTCCATAATGACATAATCAAAATTCGGTAGCCAAAACTTCCTACATCACCTTTTTCAAAAAAAAAAAAAAAAAAATTAAAAAACCTTCTTTTTTGCCAAGACGTTATCAAAAACTGTTTTTTTCTTTAAAAATAAAAAAAGTTTTCGACCAAAAAATTCAAATAGAAAAGTTTTCGAAAAATATAATCAGTTTAAAAAAACAGTTTTTGATATTCATTTTTTTTTTCAAAAATTATATTTTTTTATTTCAAACATTGTTAAAAGAGAGAGAGAGAGAAAGAGAGAATGTTATTGTGTAATCATGTGAGTACTTGATATGTTGTCGATTAAATTTGGTTATTTTGAATAGGTTTCTAACTTTGATTATTCTATTGTGAACACTTTTTTGTGCCACACACAAGGCCGGCCCAGGCTCTAGGCTCAAGAGGCCTGGGCCTAGGGCACTCTAAAAAGTTTAAATTTTGGGGGTTCTCTCACATTTTTTCATAATAGGCTTGAGTAGGACTCTTTTTGACCCAATAAAAAAAAAAGGGCTCAATCTTACTTCGAAGAAGGCTAAAACAATTGTAATGACCTTGCATCCCTCATTGACATTAAATGTGTGAAGTTGTTTTGCTGTGGTGTTTGTCAAAGGTACAAGTGTGATGCAAGGCTCTCCCCTCTTAATTACTTCGTATTGATTATTTGATTACTGGTTAGTGATATTCATTCGTTATATGTCTTTGAAGACTTTTTGTTTTGACTTTATTGTTATTATATAATAATTAGTATAATTTTATATTGTTTTGGCTTTCTCATATTGTGATGATTGCTGAAAAAATTATTTTAGTGTTCTACTCATAGGGCATATTTTTTAGATTAGGCCTAGGGTACTCCAAACCCTTGGGATAGATACATAAATAAAACCGATTTGTACAAGGAAATTAGGATGACAAAATAAGTTTAACTTAAATTGCCCGTTGTTTTTCTTATACAAATATGTTTTGTTCATTTACCTATTAAGGTTCGATCAAGCTTAATTTATTACGTGAATAATGTAACAAGCTATACGAAATAAATGATTCCTATAATTTTTAAAGAAACGAAGTCCAAGCAGAGAAAGGTAGAAATTATGTTAAACTTTTGGGATGCAAAATTGAATTTACGTGAGAAAAGGCAATTGGAAGGAAGAATTTTATTGACAGAGGAAGAGAAAGGAGCGGTATAGAACTTTCCACGTGGAAGAAGCCAAACCCTGAGAACAGCATGCTTGTATCCTACACTGGATGGGTGGCTCACTTTAGCATCAAATGTGGATAGAATATGGGTAAAACTTCCAAAAACTCAGGAAACGTTCAGGCACGACAGATGCAACCATAGACGACAGTGGAGTCGACATCCAAATTAACATCTCAATCAAAGTTTTAACAATGTTTCTTCTCAAGGTAAGAAGCAACACCAGCCCTCATGTTTATGCCCTCTTTCTTGTCCTCTTTGCCAGTCAGTATTTGCCGATTGTAAGTATTTTGCAGACATGGAGATCAGCAGCTTTTGGTGTTTATGGGTATCTCAATTTCACCAAAGCCGCTTACTTGTAAGTCCCATTTCGGTTTATTTGCATATCCAGATATGCAGTTTAACATAGATTATCTATCTCTACTGGAATATTGCTGGTTTTTTCAATTCAATGTTGTTTGGTCAATTAAATTCTGTATGAATGAGGCTCAAGTTCTTCTGTACCCCCAGTGACCGTGTATCAAAATTATCAAAGTGTGAATGAGTTTAACGTTTCGTTCAATGAATTGCAAGTGTAAAATCAGGGTTATAATATTGGGGCTAGTCTATTTTATCCCCTTGCGTTATAGGCTCAGTGCTGATTCGTGATTGCCTCCTAAACAGAGACGAATTCAGGATTTGAGTGATCAGTGGGCGAACGCTATACACTTTTTGTTTGGACATGTGAAAGCTAGATAAGCCTATGAACAGAGACGAATTCAGGATTTGAGTGATTAGTGGGCGAATGCTATACCCTTTTTTTTTGGACATGTGAAAGACAAATATCAAATTATTGCCAATATAAATAGCAAAGATAGAGACGAATGCAGGAATTGAGTGAAGGTTCGGCCTGGACAACAAGAGGTGAAAGAAGACAACCCACCGCCAAGGAGATCTACCCGACATAGGAAGCCGAACCCGTAGTATGTAAATGCTGCCTTGGCTGAAGAAGAGAGTGTGAAAGAGCCATCAATGTTTGATGAAGAATCCCGAGGCAAAGAGTGGCAAAAGGCAATGGAGAAGAGATAAAAGCACTAGTCCGGAATCTTGGTGGGTGTATGAAGTCAAGAATTGCCCCGATGGATCAATAGAGAGATACAAGGCTAGACTAGTGGCTCGAGAGTTCTCGCAACAATACAGGTGGACTATGATGAGACATTTAGTCCAGTAGTGAAAACCACAACAGTGCGAGTGTTGATAGGACTTGCAGCAAGCAAGTGTTGGAGGATATGGCAGATGGATGTGAAGAATGCCTTCTTGCATGGAGAAATTGATTGAGATATATACATGGAGCAATCAAGAGGATTTGAAAGTAAAAGGCATCCAAATTATGTCTACAAAATAAAGAAAGCCTTTGATGGCCTCAAGCAAGCACCGAGGGTGATATTGCAACCTAGAGGGGAGTGAATAGGTTGAGCTTTTGTCTTTAATGAGGTTCCCCTGAATGCTCACTGGTATCCATTATGCTTAGTACTAAACTCCTTTGTTGGTTTTTACAGAAGTAAACACTTCTTTTACAACACAGGTGCTTCTCAAAGCTCAATCCTCCAGTACACTCAGACTAGACACCCAAACTATCAATTTACTGGCACGCGCAGACTATTTAACTTATATAGCTAGAGAGATACCAAACGAAACAGAGTGATATGGCTCTGTTTCTCACAAGGTGGGATAATTGTAGTGATTTGATTCTATGAAATCACAAGTGTGGCTCAACGCTACAAAGAGTAAAAAGAATACTACAATGAAATACACACTCAATATCAGAAGATTTGCTCGAACTTGCTTGGTGTAAATAGCTCTCTATGTTGGAATTAGAATCAATTAGGAATAAATTAGAATATCCTATCATATCATATCGCTTGATTTTAGGCCTTTGTTTTGGTTAATTTCTGTTATTTCCTTTTTATCTTGTTAACATTCTTATCTATAAATACAAGGCTATTCCTTGATTATTGGATTAAGCCAAAATACAAAATATACGTCTCCTCCTTTTTGGTATCAAAGCCAAAACCCTAGATCACCCACCACCACCATACGATTGCCCCACCACAAACTTCCGCCTCCCTTTGGGGGCTCGTTTGCCCCTGACAACTAATACAGTAGGGAGCCCCTGTCCCACCAATCCTCCTAGGGCTTTCTCCCAATATCGCCGGATCTCTCCGCAGCTCCTCTTCTTGCGCTGATCCTCAACCTCTCTGTATAGCTGTTGTGTTGCTATTCTTACCCCTATTTTAGGGTCTCTATTGTCTCGCTGATGTGGTAAGCGAGTCTCTCATCTTCTTTCTCTTCTCTTCCTTGCTTGTAGCTACCGTAGTGCTTCGGTAGCAGGTTTATTTGATTTCCCGTGCCTTCGGCTGGTGTTTTTCCTGATCTACGGTTCATATTCTATTGTGATTGACTATTTACCATGACTGAATCATGTCAATCGGCAACCTCTCGATCAGAGGTGTCCATGGCTCATCATTCGCCTGCCCACCGTGTTACAAGTGTTCTATTGAATGGTAAAAATTTTGCAGCATGGAGTCGCTCTTTTCGTCTATTTCTTGGAGGCAAAGGGAAATCTAGTTGGCTTCTCCAGACTGAAAAACAACCATCAGCCGAGGATCCCAAACGGGCTCAATGAGATATCGGCAACTGCACTATTTTGGGTTGGTTTTTCAACTCTATCGAGGAACATATCTACAACATGTTTATGTATTGCAACACAACCCCGGACTTGTGGGCTGCCTTGACACAGATGTATGCTCATAGCCGTAATGATGTTCGCATATATGAGCTTTATCAGGAGATATCTCATGCATCTCAGGAGGCCTTAAAACTCTCTGTCGCTGAATTTTTTGGGTATTTGCAGTCTCGTTGGGAAGAGTTGGCTCAATATGAGCCCATGAGTGACTTTCTGGCTGATGCTGCCTCTATTATGGTACGAAGGCTAACTCGTCAGCATATTTTTCAGTTTTTGATGGGTTTAAAACCTGAGTTCGAGTCTCTCCGAATTCAGATTTTAAACACCTCTTCCATGCCATCTTTATATGAGGTCTTTGCTACTATTGAGAGTGAGGAGCGTCGTCGTCACATTGCACAGCCGCAAGGTCTTCTTCCGACCCCAGATTCCACTCCTATCCAGACTGATCAAATGGCATTTGCTGCTAGCTCTCATCCTCCAATTGGGAAGATTATTTGTCACCATTGTGGTGAAAGTGGGCATGTTAAAGCTCGGTGCTTCAAACTTCATCCCAAGTTGAAGCAACGGCTTACTCATAATCGCAAATCTGGCTCTTCTAGCTATTCTGGTCCTCCTCGGACTGCTGCTATTACTGAAAATTTTGGTAGCTTTGGGACTCCTACCCCACCAGATTATAGCCATCTTCACTCTCAGATTGGACAAATTCAAGAGCAACTTGGCAATCTCACTACCCGGGCTCAGGGTGCCTCTTCAACTTCCACTGCCACCCTTGCTGCAGGTACTCCCACTGCTTTTCATGTTCGGTCTGCAAAACCTACTTGGGTTCTGGATTCTGGTGCCAATGACCATATGACTGGTGAGTTATCATTGTTTTCTTCCCTTGTTCTTCCTGCCCACCAAACCGTTTGTCTTGCTGATGGCTCTATCTCCCATATTTACAATAAGGGTGACGTGTGTCTCTCTCCAGATATTACCCTCACTTCTGTCTTACATGTTCCTAATTTTGCTTTTAATCTATTATCTGTTAGTCACCTTGCTAAAAGTCTTCAATGTGCTGTCATTTTCTTACCTACTCATTGTCTCTTACAGGACCTTGTTTCGAAGAGGATTTTTGGCAAGGGATATGAGCGCGATGGGTTATACTTCTTCGGGGAGCCACCACCACCACTTTCATCACCTACTTCATCTAGTCTTTAGGCGTCTGTTTTGCCTGCATCTCATCTTTATGTTTTTTCTTCCAAAACTTTAGATTTGTGGCATGCCCGTTTGGGTCATGCTAATTTTCAGTACTTATGTTTATTATTTCCTTCTTTGAGTCGGGCTTGTAAGGATCATAAATTTCAGTGTGTGGTTTGTGAACTGTCTAAACATACACGCACTAGTTATATACCTCACATGTCTCGAGCTCCTAGCATGTTTGATATTATTCACTCTGATATATGGGGTCCCTCTCCTATTAATGCCTTTTCTGGACATCGCTATCATGTGACATTTATTGATGATCATACTCGCTGCACCTGGGTTTATTTGATGAAAAGGAAATCTGATGTTTTACCCCTTTTTACTCAATTCCTTCAAATGGTTAAAACCCATTTTGGTACTGTTGTTCGTACTATTCGTTCTGATAATGGTCGTGAATATCTCTCTAATGGGTTTCGTTTTGAACTCAATTAGAAAGGAATTCTCCAACAACTCACCTGTCCTTACACTCCTTAACAGAATGGTGTTGCGGAAAGAAAAAACCAACATATCATGTCGGTTGTTCGTTGTCTTCTTTGTGGCATGAATGTTCCAAAGTCCTATTGGCATATGGCTGTTCTTACAGCGGTATATACCTTATTAATCGCACCCCTAGTCATATTTTGCATGGCATGGCACCACTTCAAGTCCTTAAGCCTAATTGTACTTTGTTTTTTGTGTTGCCTTGGGTATTTGGATGCACATACTCTGTTCAAAATAACAGTCCCACTCGCTCTAAACTAGATAATAAATCTATTCGCTGCATCTTTTTAGGGTACTCTACCATGTCCAAAGGGTATCGGTGTTATGACCCTATTTCTCGTCACATCTATCATTCTCTTGATGTCACTTTCTGTGAGGATCTTCCCTTCTATAGTTCTAACTCTGTCTTACAGGAAACCCTTTTACCTTGCTCTACGGTGGAGTCATCACCAAGTGCTCGTCCGATTCCCATCTTTGACTCGGAGGTGACTCCATCTGCCCCTCCCTTGCAGACATACTCTCGCCGCCCTCGCGCTCCGCCTCCCTTGCCAGAATCTTCTTTGGATATGGGTTCAGGTACTTCCTCACCTTCTCTGGGTCTTTCTCCCAATCTCCCTTCTCGTTATCCATCTCGCGAACGTCACCCTCCTAATCGTTATGGTTGGCTAAGTAGTACTAATCATCCTATCTCCAAATATGTATCTTATATTATCTTTCAGATACATATCGTGCTTTTCTCGACAAAATTGCTTGTATTCCTATTCCCATGTCTGTGTCTGAGGCTCTTCAGAATCCCAAGTGGGTTGATGCCATGCAAACCGAAATGGAAGCCTTGGAACGTAATCATACTTAGGAGCTTGTACCATTACCCTCCGGTGAGAAAACTGTGGGGTGTAAGTGGGTTTTTACTGTGAAGTACTTGGCCGATGGGTCAGTAGATCGATATAAGGCACGTCTTGTGGCCAAAGGCTTTACCCATTCCTAGTAAAGACTTTGGGGCCACCTTTGCTCCTGTCGCTAAGCTGACTACTGTCCGCCTCCTTGTTTCACTAGCCGCCTCTCATTCTTGGCCCCTTCATCAGCTTGATGTCAAGAATGCCTTCCTTCATGGGGACTTGGATGAAACTATCTACATGGACACCCCTCCAAGTTTTCGGGCTGAAGGGGAGTATGCTGGGAAGGTATTTCGTCTTCGTAAGTCTCTCTATGGGTTGAAGCAGTCGCCTTGTGCATGGTTTGGTCGTTTCAGTACTGTTATTCTAGCGATGGACTTTGTTTAGTGCCATTCTGATCGCACATGTTTCATTCGTCGATGTTCTGATGGTCGTTGTATCATCTTGTTAGTATATGTTGATGACATCATTCTTACCGGTGATGATGCACCTGACATTGCTCAAGTAAAACAGGACCTTGGTCAAACATTTGATGTTAAAGATTTGGGTCAGCTCAAGTATTTTCTAGGTATTGAGGTTGCTTGTTCTCGTTAGGTATATCTCTTTCGCAGAGGAAATATGTATTGGATCTCCTTCAAGACAGTGGTATGTTGGGATGTAAACCAGCCTCTACTCCTATGGATCCAAACTTGAAGCTGTCTACTGAATTTGGAGAGTTACTTTCTAACCCATCTATGTACCAGTGACTGGTTGGTCTCTTGATTTACTTGACCAATACTAGACCTGATCTAACATTTGCAGTAAGTGTTGTGAGCCAATTTATGTATGCTCCACGCACGGCCCATCTTGATGCTGTCTTTCATATCTTCAGATATCTCAAGACTTGCCCTGGTCTCGGTTTAGTTTTCTGTTCTGGTATTCAATCTGGTCTCTCATGCTTTACCAATGCGGATTATGCTGGGTCTAAGACTGATAGACGCTCTACCTCTGGTTTTTGTACTTATTATGGTAATCATCTCTTATCATGGAAAAGTAAGAAGCAAGCCGTAGTTTCGAGATCTTTTGCCGAAGCTGAATATCGGGCTATGGCTCAAGGCACATGTGAAATACTTTGGCTTCGATCGATTCTGTCTGAGTTGGGTTTTAAGGTACACGAAGCATCTCATTTATTTTGTGACAATAAGTCTGCTATTATGCTTCCGACTTAGTTCTCCATGAACGGTCCAAGCATATTGAAGTGGACATTCATTTTCTTCGTGAGAAAGTTCGGTCCGGAATTATGACTCCTTCATTTGTCCCCTCATCTGAACAAACTGTAGATGTCTTCACTAAATCTGTGGGCCCAACATTGTTGCAGTCTTCAATTGTCAAGCTGGGTTTGGTTGATATCTTTGCACCAGCTTGAGAGGGAGTGTTGGAATTAGAATCAATTAGGAATAAATTAGACTGCAACTTTTAGGCCAAACCCAGCTTTTGAACCAACATTTTAGGCCACAGGTGTTTTTGGGCTTTGTCCCACAGGTTTTTCTTCCAACTTTTGGTTGGAATCCCCTCCCCCTTACTTTATGTACCCCTATCAAGTTGCTTAATAAAATGTTACTTTTGCCAATAAAAAAAAGAAGAGTGGAGAGGCTGTCTAGGCTCATATGCTTGTTTTGTACAATTAACAAATGTTGGACAAGCTCTAACACTACCCCGCACGTCCAACCCTTGACCTGCGAAACAATGTTCATGCATGGCGCAAACGACAAGGCAATCAATCAGGAGAGTCTTGGTTGGAAGCCTAGCTCTAATACCATGTTAAGCATCCAACTCAAAACCAATTGTCAATGAGTGGAGAGGCCTCGGGCTCATATACTAGTTTCTGAGGTCATAATTAACCATCGTGGGACAACCTCTAACAGATCCATTTAACCCAAAGAGTATTTGTCTTCATATTGATCGCCCAAAGATACCTGATCATAAAGGCTTTAATTCCATAGATTGAGAGACTCAACCCAAGACCCTATACTTATCTGGACTGCACACTAACTCCCATTTAACTCTAGCACCGGATTGCTTTAGAGAAACACCATATTCCAAATGATTTGTTCACCCTCATTAAAAGAGGGTGAGTGTTACGCTTACTCTGATTGGTAGAAAAAGTATGGGTCCCACCACAAACTAACCTCATTATTACCAAAAAGTGTATTGATCCCGTGGACCCTACACTTTTTCCCCCAATCATAGTGAGGGACTGAGGGTAATTTTCACCCTCTTTAAATGAGGGTGAACAAAATCAAACTCTAAGAAAGCTTCAAAATCTTCACGATATCTTTCAGAACCTTTTTAGGGAAGATACAGTACACTTGCATACTCCCTATCAAAGGTTGTTTTAGCTGAGCTCTTCCTCCAAAAGACAACAACTTATTTCCAGCTTTTGACTCTCATAAGAATCCTATTCTTATCTGTACATAGTCCTCATAGGCTAATCTAGTTGAGATAAGAGGCACACCAGGATACTTAAGTCCAAGCTTCCCAAAATAAAATAAAAATATGGATAGGGATGATGGAATGTCATGATCGACACCATAAAAATAGATACAGTTCTTCTGTAGATTAGGTTGAAGGCCTCAGTAGTTGTAAAACTCATTTAGGGCATCTTTCACTACAGTGAGAGACTTATCAGCACCGCACACCACAAAAAGGTCATCCTCAAAAGCCACATGGCTAAGCCTTAGATCTAAAGCTTTACACTTTGGGTTCCATTAGCAGTTTTGTCATCCAAAATTGCGAAAAACTTGTTAAAGCATTCAACTCAAAACCAATTGGCAATGAGTGGAGAGGTTGCCCAGGCTCATAGACTAGCTTTGGAGGTTATAATTAACCAATGCGGAACAAACTCTAACACTCCCCTGCACGTGGAGAGATAAACAACGATTCAACACATACGACAACTATCAACCATCAATGACAAACTAAGGGAAACCAACCAACAACAACATAGAGTCTTGTCCCAAAGCCTCTGAAAGCCTAGCTCTGATACCATATTAAAGCATCCAACTCAAAAACCATTTGGCAATAAGTGGAGAGGCCGCCCAGGCTCATATACTAGCTTTGGAGGTTATAATTAACCAATGTGTGACAAGCTCTAACAAAACCCTTCCATGACAATGAGGGACAAACATGGAGAGATGGGATCACCCTACTGTTAATGTCTGTCCCCTTTGAGAAAATCTTCCAATTCTCTGTTAATCACAATAGAGAACCATGTAGTAGACACGCATGGCGTCCCACAGAAAGTTCAAGTCAACCGAATCGTAGGCCTTCATCTAGTCTATTTTAATTGCACATCTAGTAGGAGACTCATCTCTACATAATTCCTAACAAGCTCTTGCATAAGAAGAATATTATCTACAATAGCTCTACCCTTAACATAACCTGACTGAGATTGGTTAATAATGAGAGGCAGGATAAGTTGCAATCTATTTTTGCTATAAAAAATTCACTCTTGTATACTACATTGCAGCAAGCAATTGCTCTATAGTCTATAGTCCACAGTCCTCCATAAAACTGAAAGTCCCAATTTTAGGTATCAAAAGTAAGACCAGTTGTGTTCCAATCTTGTTGAAGAAAACCAATAAGGAAGAAGGATTGAACATCTGAAATCGCATAATTACGCAAAACAATCCGGTTCCTTTGGTACAAAAGCACCATTGAATCCATCCGAGCCTGTAGCTTTATCCCTCTTCATAGAAAAGCATTGCCTTTTTATCTCAACATTTGAAACCAGTTGTTACGACTGTCTTTTAATTAGGCGGGAGTTTGCTTCGCTGTTGTCTTTAATTCTTCTCTTTCAATAAAATACCTCCATTTTTGTGTCATCCCACGTCCAAGTGATGTTTCTGTTCTCATCACAATGTAATTCCACCTATTAGGCTTGTTAAAGCTTCCAACTCATTTTCTAATTGGCGATTAGTGGAGGCTCATATACCCACACTCATATGTTATAGGTGATAATTAACGCATGTGACAAGCTCTACCAAGACTAATATTGTAGGTTGGAGCCTAGATGTATGAAAAGGGGAAACTATGGGTTGGATGGTTGGCAATTATGCTATCACAGTTGGAGGCAATTGGATTCGAGTGTTCGCTACAGATCACATTGACTTTTACCTACTGAAGCTTTATGTCCGGGAGTTGTTAATAATATTCAATTTGATTCGGCCTCTGCATCCTGTGGTTTGTCTCTAGGGAGCACTCCAAAAATTTCAACCCAGAAGATACGCAAACGAAGTTAGATGGGAAGAATTGCATAGTCACTGGAGCAAATTCTGGCATCGGTTATGCAACTGCTGAGGGTCTTGCTTCTCGGTGGTGACTTTAGTTTTGGCGCTTGTTTATTGCTGTATAAGTTGTATGTAAATATTTGCCGCAAATGTTAATATAATGTAACTTGTTTTCCCAGAGGGGCAAATGTCTATATTGTATGCCGTAGTAAGGAGAGGGGAGAAGCTGCTCGTTCTAAGATTCAGTCGATGACTGGTAACGAAAGTGTTTATTTGGAGGTATTTGCTCTCTTTTGTCTTTCAGTAGCTTTTCTGGTGCCCTCTAAAGAACATCATACACTAGCACTGGGGAAGCCAAATCATAATCTGTTAGCTTGTGATCTTTCTTAAGTGTCTTATCAAATTTAGCTTACAGGTGTGTGATCTTTCATCTGTCAATGAAATCAAGTCGTTTGCATCCAGATTTACTACAAAGGATGTTCCTATTCATGTTTTGGTAAAGTTTAATTTCCCCCCTTCAAGCTTCTGTATGATACTTATAAATCCAAAAGAAGAATGCTGCAGTGTATATATACTCCATTAGTGAAATTTTCTCAGGTTTCCCTTAATGCCGATAACCTTTCATTGGCTCATTAGATTATCTTATCAGGATCCATCATAATTCATGCTATACTTCTTATTGACCAAACTCAGTTCCTTTAGGTTAATAATGCTGGCTTGCTTGAGCATAACCGTACTAGCACTTCAGAAGGGTAAATCCTTATGATTTGTATTTTTGGATAATTAAATGGTTTTTTCCCTACCTCTCTGGGGAAACTAAGGCAATGTCTTTCTTATTTTGTAAGCACCAGACATGAGTTGAATTTTGCTGTCAATGTATTGGGCACTTATACCATGACAGAACTGATGTTACCATTGTTGGAGAAAGCTGCACCTGATTCTCGAGTTATTACTGTTTCCTCGGGTGGAATGTACACAACTCCGTTGACTGACGATTTGCAGGTGCATGGTTGCGTATACTTTTAATCAGCTGCTTGCCTTTTTCAGTTCAGTTCTTGTGGAATTTCTCAGTATTTGTCATGTTGCAGTTTAGCAGGGGCTGTTTTGATGGGGTGGAACAGTATTCTCGAAACAAGCGAATTCAGGTTAGGAATGATAGAATGCTAGTTAATTTCATTGGGTTCCACTAGCATTTCCTTCCTGTCAAATCTTTTTTCCTGCAATATTTCCCTAACATACATACGGTCATGCTGACTTGACCGTGAATATGGCGTAGTAGTTTTACTGGAACTGCCTGAAAATCAAATGTCACTCCATTTCTTGCATTTTCTGGGAAAAGTCTCTCATTGCACTTGTCGAAAGCTTGTCTTAGTTGATATTTACAAATGTCCCAACTCATGTAAATGAGATTCTTCTAGCGAAAAAGTCAATAAAGTAGGATTATGAAACACCAACATTAAGTACTGCACTATTTATGTGAGTTGGTAAAGTTGCTTGGTGATTGTTTGCAGATATGTATCTCCAAACTTCATGTTTGTCTACTAAATGTAGTTATTAGGATTACAGTTCCATTATGGAACATCTACTATTTTTTTTTGGTGAGTTAAACTAATGTGTTTGGTCATATCAAGTCTATGCTTCATTCATAGGCTCCAATTTGGTTTAAGGGCAATAATCTGACTTAATAAAAAGAGAGAAGAAATTAAAATTCAGCAACATTGTGGCCAGTAATTTAATTTAACTTTCTAGTTAATTACACAAAGTCAAACGAAGAACTTATCTGTTCTTCCATAATTGTTTTTTGTTATAGTTGCCTTGTTGTGCGATGATCGATTACCTTAAAATTATTGAACTGGAAGTCCTACGGTGCATGGACCCATGAGGAAAATGTGATAACACTTACTCGGTTTCCAACTTTTTTTCCACCAAAGTAATTTTCATAAGGGAAGTGGTTCACAGATTCCTTGTTCAAAAATGCGAAACCTATCAAGAATAACAGGCACTGGTACTTCTGCAATTGTACCTCAATTGTGCTTGTTTTGGTTGGATGATATTCTACATGCCGTTTGTATGGTATCTCTTTTTTGTATCGAGTTTACTTATGCGGAGGAAGTTTTTCTTTGAAAAACTCAAATTGAAGTTTATCTTTGGCAGCCTAACAGTCCATTTGTTCATAAGCTAGATATTGGTTTAATGGTTTTATAGTTTTCCACCTGATTATTTTGCTTACATTCAGGAGTCAGGACATCTGTAGTCGATGGATGTTTCTTAGTTGTTTTATGTTACTTTTGAAGTTAGCTTTTTCTGAAATGAAGCACAGTGATTTGTTGTGTGATCACATAATTACCATGGATTTATTATTATTTTTTTTTTGTGGCAAAAAGATGTGATAAGGTTTTTTATTCTATTGTGATGTGGAGAATCTTGAGACACAAATATAGATGGCAAAACCTTTGAACACTATGTTTGCTTATAATATGTAAGATGCTAAAATGTTAACATGTAATGAGATCATTGGAAAGTGAATTTGACATTGTAATAGTTTCTTTTATTGCATAATTTCTTTTACACACTGCCCTTTAGGAGGCCCAGTAGTTTATAGAGCAATTTTCTACTCTAGTGTTACCTTAAGTCGTTGTTTACTTAATGGTTAAAGCGTATAACAAAAACTTTTTCACATATTGGGAACATTGCTTACTTTCTTTTACCAAAAAAAACATTGCTTACTTTCTTGCAAAAAGCAATAGTAATTGATTCTAGAGAAGATACCAAGAATGTTTGTCACATGTTGCAAACATGGTTTGCCTTCTCACAGAAATGGTAGTAACCGGTTCTAAGAGAATATAAAAATAACGTTCATGACATGTTGGGAACTAGGCTTGCCTTTTTCGAAACTGTAGTATTAACTGATTCTGGAAAGAGAAAAAGTATTGTTGAAGACAAGGGGCTAACATGATACTACATGATTGAAATGGCTGTTACTCATGTAGTCATGTTGGATATTCTTTGCTACATGAGTGCATTAATGTTAACTTGAAGGAAATGAACACTTATGCGGTGTCTGCATTTTCTGTTATTTAAAAGTGGCGCATAAGTTGTTTCTTCTTCTTGACCTGAGCTATGATGGTTTTGTAGTTTTTGCGGCTTTCAAGTACAAGTACGGTATATGAAAAATAAGATATTTAAAATCACATTACATTATGCTTTTTTTCTGCTATTCTCTTTTGCTTTTTGCTTGATGGCGTGGCTCTGAGTCGTGGGTTATGAAATCTGCAAATGAAATCTGCAAATAGAAGGAAGAAATTTGGTTGTGCATGCATTTGGTGTATGTTTGATAGGCCAGACCCAGACTGCCAATTGTAGAGAATTTCATATGATGAATAACACATTGGGCTAATGGTTGGGACAACCTCCACCAAATCCCCCATTGTATTGTATACCTCATCTTTTGGGAAGTGGTTCTCCAAAGTTTATGTGAAAAGTTTATGTAATCCCTCTTGGAATTATTCCATTTAAACTGCATTAATGCAGTCCCGTGGCTTGCAGGTTGTGTAGTCCACTCCCACGTCTAATGATCTGATCCAGCCAATTAGATTGATATCTGAGTGTCTACTCTTAGATGCATAAAATGGCCAAGAAAAATGCTGGAAATGGTCTCTGTGATTTTAGATAAACGTGGAAGAAAAACCGCTTTCATATTTAGGTGAACCGTGAGCACGGATAATATGTTAGATTCACCAACTTTACATTCTACACTCTTGATGCTTCGTTGGCAGGTTGCATTGACAGAAAAATGGGCTGAAACATACAAGGAAAAAGGAATCGGGTTCTACTCAATGCACCCAGGTTGGGCTGAGACACCAGGGGTTGCTAAGAGTCTGCCTGGATTTTCCAAATCGTAAGGAACTTGTCCTGATTTTTTTATTTTTGATAAGTACTGTTCATTTATAAAGTGCATACCCATACATGCGTACCCAGTATAACAACAAACGAAAGAATGTATCCACAACCCTACACTATCGAACAGAAACCAATCAACAAGATACAAAATTGAGCCCTTCAATAGAGCCGAAATAGACACAAAAAAGACTAAAATAAACTCAATCAGGCAAATCCCAACTTGCACCTAGGGACTTATTCAGTGCAGAAGGCTTCATACCTCTGCTTGAGCTCAAAAAGTCTCTTAACATAGTTCACAAGCTTATGAGAAACTTGATCCACAGTAGTAGCCTGTCATTGGAAGATCCTGAAATTTCTTTACATTGAGATTAAACCAACCCACGACATCCATCAATCAACAAGGGGTACCAAAGTTAACCCCAAGCATCATACCAGATCGCAGATGAGAATGGACATTGTAAAAATAGATGGTGGTGAGACTCTTTACCATTACTACACAGCTCACAAGCATCATCTACCTTTATACCCCCGCTGATCAGCCTGTCCGTTGTGCTCAACTTATTTTGCAAAGCCAACCAAAGCACAAAAGCCCATCGAGGAACATGTCTACCATGCCAAACCACTTCTGCCCAAGTTTGAGTGGAGAATCTAGTTCTAACGGCCTCCCATGCAGATTTGACAGGGTAACAACAGAAGAGTGTGGCAACCACACAATAGAATCCTACTTTGCACAATCAAGCCTAAAGTTAGGAGTGGTATAATTAATAATGGTCTGAGTAACCCTATTTCTGATTCTGGGCCATCTCCAATCTCCTTGGCAAATCATGGATGAAACTTTAGCCTGCAAGGATTGACCAAGATTAAATACAACCTCACCACCACCTCTGTTATATAGGGCCCCAAGGGATGCCAATTATCAAGCCATTAAAATGTCCCTTGTCCATGGCCAATCCTATACTGAATCAAGGACTGCCCCAAACTTCTAATGCTGAACACCTTTCTAATAGTCCAAGAGGCATCACATGGGATGTCCATAGACCACAAACTCTGCGTTTTAATAATGTAGGTATGGACCCCCTTCACCCAAAGAGTGCCAGCCTTCATGCATAAGGCCCAAAGGTGTCTCATCATGGTTGCCTTATTCCACTCTATGATACTCCTGAAGCCTAGACCACCTTCTTCTTTTGAGCAGCAAACCTGCTCCCATTTTACTTCTTCAGCAATGCGCTTAAGTTCAAAACCAGACCACAGAAAGGCCCTTAATGTACCCTCTGTCTCCTTCACTACGTTACTAGGAATGATAAAGATCAAACTCCAGTACACTTGCCCACTAAACAACACTGACTGGATTAATTGGGCTTTACCACCATATGTCAACTCTTTTGTGGACCACCCATGAATTTTGCTCAACAGCTTTCAATTTAGTAGAAATGAGTGGAACTCCTAGATCCCTCACAGGCAAACTGGCTTCTGGGATTGGTAAAATATTCCTCATTGTCACCTTAGATTCCTCAGAAGCCCCAGCGTAATAAATAGAACACTTTGCCATATTAGGCTTGAAGCCAGCGTAGGAGTGGAAGTCTTTTAACTATTGATCAATGATGATGAAAGAAAAGTCAGTAGCACCACATAAGATAAAGAGATCATCTGCAAACACCACGTTATGAAGATTGAGTCTGCTACATCTAGGATGATAGGTGAACTGGCCCAAACCAACTCTGTAATGCAGTAAGGCAGAGGAAGCCTCCATGACAATAACAAACAAATAAGGGGAGATTGGATCTCCCTGTCTCAAATCCCTTTTGCCTTGAAAGAATCCCTCCAAAGAATCATTAATCACCACAGAATATACTTGGCTGTACAGACACACTGCTTTATCCAATGCACAAACAGACTTGGGAAGCCCATAATTCCCATGGTATCAAACAGAAACTGCCAGTGAAACCGAGTCATTTATACCTTCATAAGATCAATCTTGATAGCACATCTAGGCACTCCATCTCTATGATACCCTCTAACTAATTCTTGCATGAACAAAACGTAGTCAATTATTGATCTTCCTTTGACAAAAGCTTTTTTTTTTGAACGGCCAAAAAGAAATTTTTTATTAATCTTTGAAAACGGATTACAAAGATTAAAAGGTGCAAGGCAAAAGGGCATCACAACGCAAGGAGAAATCCCAACTAGGTTGGCACCCCACCTCGCGACAATCATATGCCGCCAAGAACCAAAGGGAAAAAACAAACGGTTAACAAGAGGTCAACCATAGAGAGACAAACTCCAGTACATATTTCCTAATCTCTCCCCTCCAAATATAGAAGTAGCAGTAGGAATCCCAATCGACAGCATTCAGCAAAGACAGCAAAGGCAGCAACGAAAGTCTTGACAGCAAATAATCAGAGCTTTGATAATAAGCAATGCTGCCCAGAATGTACTCTTGAGATTAACATTTAGATGGATTTCAGAATACTTTGAATCCTATGGATGAAATCATCCATAGAGTACTTTCCGCCACACCCACCTTCCTTGGTTTTTACCCAGAGAGCAATCCTGATTTTTTTGGCTTCAGTGATCTCATCCCAATTAGGAGCAGTTCCCTCAAAGATAAGGGAGTTTTTTCTGTTCCAGATAGACCACATTACTGCAAGGGGAATGCAGTCCCAAATGATCCTTTTTTCCTTATTTAAACACCAATTATTCCACCAAATTAGCAAACTGACCACGGATTTTGGAGTTGCCCATTGAACTCCCCACCAATGTAAGATGTTAGCCCAGACTTCCCATACCTTTTCACAGTGGAGTAGTAGATGATCCATTGATTCTTGTTCAAGACCACAGAATTTGCAAATGGCATCCTGGGCATCATGAATTACACCAACTTTTAGCAAGTACTCAGAAGTTTTAATTCTTCCAAGGTGAGCAAGCCATCCAAAACATTGAACTCGATAGGGTGCCACGTTCCTCTGGATTAGATCATATGTTGTATCCGTTATAATTGCTTGTGGTCTGGCCAATTCATAAATTGACTTCACTGAAAATTTACTAGAGTTGCAACCCTTCCAGATTAGTGCATCTTTGGTTTCAATGTTTGGGTATATCCCAAAATCATCCAAGAGTTGATATAATTCAGCCAATACAACTTCTTCCCAATCGTACAGTCTCCTTCTGAATTGCATATCCCATTTGTTTTGCTCTTCTCTTCTAGCCAAAACTTGACTTAACATTTCATCCTTTTGAGTAATAACCCTGAACAGAGAGGGGAAAACTTCAACCAAACAAGGAGATCCAATCGAGGGGTCTTTCCAAAAAATTGTGGATTCACCATTGCCCACCTTTATCCTCACGTTTTCGAAGTAAATTGCATGGAGATGGGGGTTTGACTGGGTTTATCTATCAGGTAGGGGAGATTTGGCTGCACTCTATAAGCAACAATCTTAGTAATACACTTCAGAGTAACATTGCAGCAGGGGATAGGCCTGAAATCTCACAGTGGCTGGAGAACTAACTTTTAGGATGAGAGAGAGAGCTTTTGTGTTCCACTCCTTGCCTAAAAAACAGAGTCGAAAGAAGCCAGCACTGCATCAACTAAATTTTGCCCCACCACCTCCGAATTCTTTTGGTAGAACAGAGAATTATAACCTTCTGGGCCTGGGGCTTTATCCCCATTTATGGACCATAATGCTTTCTTAACTTATTCCCCAGTCACAAGTCTTACCAATAATACATCCTAATAGCTAAATGTAATTGATCATTTGCATCAACTCTGCCCTAGTAGTCAAGAATAAGCTTCTTTATAGCTGTAGGATCTTTAACAATACATCCTTTATCATCATGTTGTAAACTAAGAAAAGTATTCCTTGCCCTTCGAGTGCATAATCTCTGGTGAAAAAAATCTAGTATTTCTGATCCCCTAACAACAGCAATTTAACTCTTGATCTTTCTCTAACAAATGACTCCTCAGCAGCCCTAAGCTCCACATAATTATCCACCAACTCCTTTTCTTGAGCACACAAAGTATCATTATGAGGAGAGGCAAAACAGAAGCTCCTGAATATGAAACAAATTTTCCTGGCTTCCATAACTCTCTTACTAATGTTGGAGTAACATTTCAGGTTTAGATGCTTTAGAGCACCCTTCAACCTTTTCAATTTAGCAGTTAAAGCATACGTTGGGCTCCTAACCAGAGGTTCATTCTAAGAAGTAGACAGAGTGTGCCTGAACTTAGGATTTTGTAGCCAGAAGTTACAAAACTTAAAAAAATAATAATTAAAAACAATAAAACATTTTTCCTTGAAGATGGGAAGGAAAAGAAGAAATAGCTTCTGAAATCATTTTCCTTCTGTTTCTGTATAAATGAAATATCCAAGCACAGCCTTGGTGTACTAAAAAAAAATCCTTTCTCGTGAATGTCATTTACAGGTTATCAGGAAAGCTTAGAACAAGTGATCAAGGAGCGGACACGGTTATCTGGTTGGCTTTAATGCGGAAAGAGAAGTTGTTGTCGGGTGCATTTTATTTTGATAGAGCTGAAGCACCTAAACACCTTAAGTTTGCAGTCACCAGGGGATCTCATGCTGCTATAGATTCCATTGTTAACAATCTTCGTTCTTTGTCATCTATTTCTTCATGAGTTGAAACATAGCAACATAAATCATGCTGGCTGTATAATGAAAGGGGTTTGGTTGAAAAAGATTTCACCAGCCGTGAATGCAACCCGGGCTGGGTTTATTTTACCACTAGATCGTTGCTGCTTGCTATCTATAGATTGCTTTTGTTTCAGTTTATAATGTGCGTATAAGTGATATTTACCAATCATATAGATTGTCGGGGGTATATTGTCCCTTTCTTCTTCTGCTAAATTTTTCTTTGTCCTATTGCTCATTCCTTGAGTTAAGCTACTTCCAAAAAATGAGTTTGAGCAAAGAATTAAAGCAAAATGAAGTACTGGAAACGTAAAGATAAAAGCTGAAGGCAGCGAAGACAAACTCTAGGCACTATTTGTGTAGGGGTCTGGATATACTGAGCACCTAATCAACGGAAGAGATACCTCTCAGATGATGGCCGAAAGGCTACCTATGAGGGACTCTTTGGATAGATGTTTCGACATGGTCAAATGTGTTTAAAAGGAACAGAGTGGGGCTTCGGCCCACTGTCACCTTAACCAACTCAGTGACGTCGGGAAGGTGTCGGAAGGCTATTGATGATGACTCAGTAGAGGTTTTAATGTTGCATGTGCATGTAACAAACTGTAATTATGACAAGTGACGTCACCCGAACGGTAATGACACGTGTCGTGACTTAACTGGGGCATGTGCTCGCAGTATATCCTCTCAGTCTCGTCACCGTGACGTCAGTCAAGCAGTTAAGTCACTTGACAGGTACAATCATGCATGGAGAGCAAGCCAAGGCTCGCCTATAAAAGGTAGTCTTCCTCGGAAGAGAAAGGTACGCACAACTCTCCTCTCAAACCCTAGATCTACACTTCATCTTCTTCCTCTACTAACTTGACTGTCGGAGTGCTGTTCTGGACTCTGCGGTCCAGTCCGACGCTAACGGTGCGTTGAGTATGCAGGTGTGAGACCCCGACCCCGTCTAATTACTAATTGTTTGCTAATAAGCCGTTATAATAATAATAATAATAATAATAATAATAATAATAATAATAATAATAATAATAATAATAATAATAATAATAATAATCGTCCAAGTCTTTGAGTAATTTTAATGCAGATGGTACAGTGCGTGTCCAAGTACGGTTCAATTCAAACACCGATCAAAGACATTGAAATTTGCCCACAATTTTCTGAGTTGACACGAATATTTTGGTATTTTTCTGCGATCGAAACCGAACAGTTCAAACGCCGCTCGGAGTAAATTGTACTGCATTATATCACGCCGCGCATGGAGCCGCACGCAACTCTTGCTCCCCACGCTTCTACCCTATCTTGTACCTAAATATCTAAATATAATAGTATTATATGAATTATGTAATACATTTGTGTAGTACAATAGTACATTTGAAGAGAGAGAGAGAGAGAGAGAGAGAGAGAGAGGGAGTTCGGACCAGAAGAAGAGAAGAGGAGAAGAAGGAAAAAGGAAAGAAAGAAGAGAATCTGACTCCTCAACCGCATTCACCACTTCCAGGTAATGTACTCCTATTTTGTTCTTTTGGTGTCTCTTATATTGCAAACCCCATGCTTTCAAGCACGATTTTGAAACCGTAAAACTCGTATTCGACTCTCCTCATCTTGCATTCCTAATTTCGGATCAATATTTGTGATCAATCAAGGTTGAAAATCGACCAAAACAGCGGCCAAACGGCCACCATGTCACCACTTGTAATCCTGTTTGAGACAGCCGCATAGAGGCTTCGTTTTGTACCTTTTCAGATGTTTAGAGCACAAATTGGGTTTCAATTCTTCACAAGTTCTAAACTTCACCCTTTGGCAATCATTTGGGCTTTGGAACCACCCCAAAAGGTTAAGAATCGACCAATCCATGGCTGTTCGAAGTTGGGCCGAATAACCAGTCCCAAATCTGCTTTCTGCGTTTTTTACCAGCCATCTTCCGAAAATTCCCTAGAACTCTACAAAACTCCGTTTCAGTTGATTCTTGCGCCAAAAGTTTCGTCTTTGAGTCTACTATTTAGGAAAAATATGATCAGAAATTCATACAGAGAACTTACACCTCGAAATCACCAATTTCGTAATCTGGTCCAGACTCACACCAGTTTCGGTGCTCTGCGTTTCGACGCTGTACCGGAGCCTTTTTAGCCCTCGAGCTATTAACGAACTATTTTCATCACATCTTTGGCTATCTTTCTGTGAAGTTTGGTGAGTTTTTGAGTTAGTTTGTTATGCTATTTTGTTGATCTCCCGGGACTGTCCGTTTTAGAAATTAAGTAAGCCGATTCTGAAGCGATTTGGAAGAAACCGTTTCGTGCTTAATGTACCGGTATGGTAGCATATCATAAACCCTGATAGGATTGATTTCATGTGTCTAGGTCCAAATATTGCGGAGCCTAGCTCGACGGTTGACGAGTTTTGCGACGCGCTTTTCTGTGAGTCTTGCTATGCCTTACTTACTCGTATCTTAAATTGGAAAGCATGCATGAGTTATTTTTATAACTATTGATGCGTTTGAGTTGCTACTCGTTAAAGAGCTTGTTAATATACCATGAGAAAAAGATGCATGCCTTTATTTGCGGACCATGAATCTAACTAGCAAAGTTTTATTCTTCAAAAAGGTATTAATATATCGATGACACGTAGTTCGAACGGTGCCCCGGCCGCTAGGGGAATGGGAATAGCGAGGTTGGAGGAATAAGGTAGGGATCATAGCCAGATGATCACGGGTGACGTCATACCGAATGTTTATATTTAGGGTCGCTCCCTAACTACTGGTGACCGTTGAACGGTTAAACGTGGTTATTTATTTAACTATATGGATCGATGCCTTTACACCTAAAAGGGGGCTTAATGAGCCAATATTGATTTTTGAATGGTTGCAACATAAGCCTAAAATGTTGGATAGCATTGTTGTGGCATGAAAAGCATGATTTTTTTTTATAAATTGGTTAATTCATGGAAACTTGTAAGTTTGGCATATCTCGATTCACACTAGCCCAGTGCTTAAGACGTTGTTGAACGTAACAATTTCAGGTGATCGAAGATTCAAGGTTTTTGCATGACAGCCGATGAGGCAGTGAATAATGATGTTCCAGCTATTTGTCAAATGTGTAATAGGATTGTGCTAGACTTGGAACTTGATTGTGTAAGTTAAATTTATTTGGATATGTAATAATATTTTATTTGTACACTTAGCTCTGGGATATGTTGTTCATGTTTTTCCGCTATTTCTAAATTTAAATTTTATCAATGAGTTTTTGGAACAGAAAATCCCTAAACTGTTTTTATATTAGTAGGCCTTAGTGAGTTAGACTCGTTGGCCGGTCGCGGGCCCACATATTTTGGGTTGGGTCGTGACAGAAGTGGTATCAGAGCCTTAGTTTTCGGATTTTCAAAGTAAAACCCAGAGCTATAGAGTTGTTACACACTAGTTGCACATCACTTAGGTGTCTTATGTGTTTAAGTGCTTAGATGGCTGTGTGATTATGCCTTGGGTGTTAATTGATTAGACATAGAGTTTTATTGATAGGGTTCTTTAGAATTGCGGCGCTGAAGAATGGGTAATTTTTATGCATGGAGGATATAAGTAGTCATGAGATGAAGGGGATTTAAGATATATTTTGAGGTATTGGAATTTGTCTTGGTTAATTTTCTTGTAGAATGCTGAGGCAATTGTCGGTAATCGAGAATAATTTGATGAGGTGTATTGTTTGGAGACTTTTTGAGGATAATTCAATGGTGCATGTTAACTAGAGATTTACTTGAGGACTTAGAGATTTAGAGGTTTTGAAGCTATTGTTCGTATTGTTTGACCATATGGAGATACATGATTTGTATTGATCTTACTTTTGGAGTTGAGTTTGGGTTTTCGTAACAATGTTAAGTGAGAGGGGGCATTATTGTTGATTGAGGATAGTTGGACATAGGGTTATTGTTTAGTGGCTTGTTCGAGGTTTTAGATATTGAGAGATTTTGGGAGCATTACTTGGTAACATTGGATTGGTTGGAGTATGTGTAGTGGGCCGAAATCTAGCAGCCCAAATGGGGCTCGGTTGAGGAGCCCGGAAGAGATTGGGCTCAGATGGATCTCCAGACCAACCAGGGAACAGAACGCCATGGGCCGACCAAGCGAGTCCCAACCGAGACAAACCGGTGTCTCGGCCGGTAGACCATGAACCGGGCGAGCCATCCGAGACGGATAACATCCGAGATGGATCGGGGAATAATCCGAGATCTCGGTGACGACCCATGTGACGTCACCGGAGGCGGTTAACGCTCGTAACAAACTGGGGAAGGCGCATGTGCATGAGACAGCTGTACCTACGTCAGCGTGATGGCATCCGAGACGGTTACGTTACGTGCTCAATTGTGATTGGAGGACGCGAACATGCGTTGCATGCAGATCTGGCTCGTGACGCTCGGTGACGTCATCCGAGCCAGATTGACTGATCTGCCCCTGTACTTGGGTAGCCTATAAATATGAGGCGACGAAGCCCTAAACGGGTACGCAATACTTTCTCTCTCTACAAATCCTCTCTCAAAGCACTTCCTTCTCCGATCACTTACTTGATCGTCGGAGTGCCTTCCCTGGCCACACTCCGGTCAGGTTGGGCGCTAACGGCGGGTGTTCCGTGTGCAGGGGCTCGCGCATAAATACATTCACTACTCGCTCGCTGCTCTGACGGGTCAAGGCTCATAGAAGAGGCGCTATTGGATTTTTGAGGACACCACAATTGGCGACTCTGCTGGGGAGACGGCCCAGAACCTCCGGTGCTCCTCCCTAGATCCACCCCTTTCTTCCTCCTTTCTCTCCAACCCCCTGACTCACAATGGGTGGCGAGCAACCCCAACCAACTCACCCAACCGCTCCGACTCATCATAACCCTTTTACTTCAGCCCACCCCTCATCCTCCAAAGATCCCAAATCAACCCCTCACATCTCTGTCTCTGTCCTACCGGGTCACGACGGACTCACACCGAGCCCGGACTCGCACGAACTCACTATCGAACAACTCACTCGCCATCTCGAGGAGCGAGATGCCGAGATGCAGGCAATGAAAGCCCAGATCTCCAAGCTTACAGAGACGGTTAAAAAGAAGGCTGCCGTGGAAACCACCACAACATCTCACGGAGGAGCCTCCGGCCAAAGACGCTCGGCAAAGGATCGCATTGGCGACCCTAACAATGAGAGGGCTCACAATAAGGCTCTGGTGCTTCGGCACGAGAACCTGTCGACCGAGCACCTCTCAAGGGGACGCCAAGGTGGATCTTCCCGACACCATTCCTCTCAGATCTCGGAATCGAGCGCCCGCTCTCCGTACTCCCAGTTATCCGCATCTCACGAGACGGTGTACTACTTCGAAGACGGCGAATACAAACCGATTTATCTTCGAAAAGATCCTAAGGAGGCCGCTCTCACCGAGCACTCTTCTGGTCGACGACGCCACAAGACTCCTCCGCGACCAACAAACTCCGCCGATCTCCGAGCTCGGGTGGAGCACTTGAAGAAAGCTTCCCCGAAGGAGCAAAATCTCACGGTCATCCGACATGGGGATACGGGCAAGCGTCATGCATACCGGACTGAAGAGCAGGCTCACCATAGCGACGCTGGGGGGAAACGGAAGGAGCAAGTCCACCGAGAACGGTCTCGGCTTCGGGAGGAAAAAACGACGCATCACGAGCGTCGCCATGATGAGCATCACCGAACAAATACCGAGAAGCGTGCCCGTACCAGTGAAGGTTTTACCGTTTCGTCCCTCCCCCCTCTGTCGTCTCTCCCTCCACTACCGAGCGTTGACGAGCGGTTGAAACAGCTGGCCAAATCTCCTTTCACAAAGGAGATCTCCTCGGCGACACTGCCAGCTGGGTTCACTCTGCCGAAGTTCAACCGTTACGACGCCCTAACGGACGCGTACAACCACCTCATTTACTTCAGGCAGATCATCAACCTCTACACCTCGGATCAAGCCATCATGTGCAAGGTGTTTCCAACCAGCCTAGGGACTCTCGGATCCCTCTGGTTCAACAAGCTTGAAGAAGGATCCATCGGAAGCTACGAGGCCCTAGAAAGAGCTTTCTTGTCTCGGTTCGTCACGAGCAATATACAAAAGAAAGAGGTGGATTCCCTCCTCGGTTTGAGGAAGCGCCGGGATGAAACCCTGCGCCAGTATGCTGCTAGGTACTAGGAGATGTTTCACCAGGTCCAGGGCTGCGACCAGACACTTGCTGCAACCCACTTCAAGCACGGTTTGGAAAGTAAGAGCCCTATCTTTACCGATCTGATGTTGCACCCACCGAGGAATATGGATGACCTGATGGAACGGATTAACAAATATATCGAGCTTGAGGAACTTTTAACCGAGCGTGATGCTCCAATCTCCTCCTCCGTTCCAAGGGTGATCCATGTCTCGGGAAATTAGAAGAAGGCAGTGAACACCATCAAAACAGGCGCAACAAAGCGACTCCCGAAGGCAAGTGACTTCGTGGCCGAGCGCACGGTATTCACCGAGCCAATCTACATGCTCCTCCGGAAGATAGAGAATGAAGGATTCTTCCACTGGCCAGACCACAAAATGGGAACCCATGATAAAACTAAGGACAGGAAAGTCTACTGCACGTACCACCGAGAGCAAGGCCACTACACCACCTCCTGCAAGCCGTTCAAGGCATATTTGGAAACTCTGGTCTCGGCTGGAAACCTGGATACCTACATTGACCAGGACAAAACCCTTGCCCGGGCACAGGGTCAAGGGGCAGCTGCTGCCGGGGGTACTCAGGAGGAAATGGTGGTAATGCATGTGATTCACGGACCAGTTACAAGAATGTTGGAGGCTCGGGTATACAAGGAAATCGAGCAAGCTACGAAGGCATTGGAGGTTCTCTCGGTTAAACAGCAACCGAAACGCCCCCTCCCAACTAAGGAGTCTCAGTGGACAATCACGTTCACCGAGAAGGATCTAGAAGGGGTGCAGTTCCCCCATAACGACGCTCTCGTCATTACACTCAAGGTGGGGAAAGCAAAGGTGGAACAGATTTTGGTAGATCAAGGGAGCGCTGCTGAGGTAATGTACTACTCGTTATTTAAAAGATTTGGATTCACTAGCAAGGACCTCAAGCCTTCCGAGGTCCCCCTCGTTGGCTTCAGTGGTACGCCTGTATATCCCCTCGGAACCATTACCCTTCCGGTCATCGCTGGTTCGGTTACGCAGCAAGTAGAGTTTATTGTTGTCAACACCCCGAGTCCCTATAACATCATATTGGGGAGAAATTGGCTACACGCGATGAAGGCCGTAGCATCTACGTACCATCAGGTGCTACGGTTTATCGGAGCAAAGGGGAAACAAGAAGATGTGAAGGGAAATCAGATAGCTGCGAAGAAATGCTATATTTCAACTGTGGGTAGAAAGGAAAAGAAGAAGCCTAAGCAAGTGCAGTGGGTGGAGGTGCCCGGGGCACCCGCTTTGGAAGATGTCGGTCGGCCAGCCGAGGCTAAATCAGTGGAGGATCTCGTTACAGTCTCAATCAATGAGGATGGGAGCCGTTTCTTCCTAATCGGCTCCTCCCTAACCGAGGCCGAAAGGGACGAGATGGTAACCTTTCTCAAGGCAAACATCGGGGTGTTTGCTTGGACTCCGTACGAGATGCCAGGGGTTGACCCGAGATTCATTAAGCATCAGCTTAACGTTGACCCCTTGAGGCGCCCGGTTATTCAAAAACCGAGAAGATCTTCTGCTGTTCATGCCGAGGCGGTGGAATCAGAAGTTGACAAGCTATTGGAAGCCCAAGCAATCCAGGAGGTCCAGTACCCTACTTGGCTAGCAAATACGGTGGTAGTCCCGAAGAAGAATGGCAAGCTGAGGGTCTGCGTAGACTACACGAACCTGAATGATGCCTGTCCGAAGGACTGTTTCCCAGTCCCTCGGATAGACCAACTCGTGGACGCTACGGCTGGACACGCTCGGTTGAGCTTTATGGATGCTTACAGGGGGTATCACCAAGTCTTTATGGACACAGAGGATATGGAGAAGACAGCTTTTATCACACCAAGGGGTCTATATTGTTACCGAGTCATGCCCTTCGGGCTGAAGAACGCCGGGCTACCTTCCAAAGAATGGTGTCTCGGATGTTCAAAGATCAGCTCGGGGACACGATGGAGGCTTACATAGATGACATGGTGGTAAAAAGCATTCACGAAGAAGACCATATTGCAGACCTCAACAAGATAGATGTTCACGGTACTGAAACAACATGGCCTTAGACTCAACGCCGAGAAGTGTTCTTTCAGAGTTGGGTCAGGGAAATTTTTAGGCCACATGGTGACAAGAAGGGGTATTGAAGCGGATCCGAGCCAGGTTACAGCAATTAAACAACTCGTCTCGCCGAGTACGATCAAGGAAGTCCAAAGGCTTACAGGGATGGCAGCAGCCCTCAACCGCTTCATCAGCCGCTCGGCTGACGTTTGCCGTCCCCTTTTTCAATCAATCAAGACAAGTAAGAGGAAATTCCAGTGGACGGAAGAGTGCGAGAAGGCTCTGCAGCACCTGAAGACCTATCTTACCGAACCACCATTACTGGAAACGCCTCGGGAAAGTGAAGACCTATTCATCTACCTATCCGTCTCTCCACACGCGGTCAGCTCAGTTCTCGTTCGAGCAGAGGGAACCGAGCATCGACCGGTGTATTATGCCAGCAAAACGTTAACTGGAGCCGAGACAAGGTACCTTCCTCTCGAAAAGGTGGCCTTTGCTCTCGTCACTGCATCTCGAAAGCTGCTCCCCTACTTCCAAGCTCACACAATCATAGTTCTAACCGAGTATCCACTGAAAGCACTTTTCCGAAGAGCTGATCTATCAACACGGGTCTCGAAGTGGTCATGTGAAATGGCCAATTTTGACATCCAATATCGACCAAGAACAGCTATAAAGGCACAGGTGTTGGCTGACTTCATTGCCGAGCTAACACCGGGGGAAGAAAACCAGAAGAAAGGAGAACCCAACCCATCCCTACCCGAGCAATTAACCGAAGACCCTGACGCCCCCGTGGCGATTGAAGATGTAACCAATGCGACCTCGGACGAAGAATCATCCAAAGCAACTGAAACAGCTGAGTTGACAACAACGCCTCTCTCGGAAGGAGAACCGAGCCCGCGCGCGGAAGAAGAGCAAGCAACGTTGCCATTCTCTACTTGGCACATGTTCCATGGCAATGCTTGGAAATTACACGTAGATGGAGCTTCCAACCAGCGCGGAGCTGGAGCAGGCGTAGTCCTGATCTCCCCCGAGGGGGTGATACACGAGAATGCTATCTCAATCGAGTTCCCGGCCTCTAACAACGAGGCCGAGTACGAAGCTTTAATCGCTGGCCTTCGGTTGGCCGAGGCAATGGAAGTCAAGACTCTAATGGTTTACAGCGACTCACAACTCGTTGTAAACCAGTTCAACGGCGACTACGACGCTAAGGATGAACGAATGGCCAAGTATCTGAGCCTTGCCAAGAGCCTAACCGAGACATTTGAAGAAATCGAAGTGCATCAGGTGGGCCGAGAGCACAACGCCCACGCTGACGCACTCGCAGGACTCGCCTCAGCATGCAAAGCATCCGAGCAGAGGTCAGTCTCCTTTGGTACAATCTCTTCACCGAGCTTCGATCCCCCTCGTACCCAGATGTTGAATATCGAGCTCGGTCCAAGCTGGATGGATGAACTCGTGTTTTACCTCCGAGACGACAAGCTACCTGCAGACCGACGAGAAGCCCACCGGATCAGATGTAAGGCTGCAAACTACTGGCTATCACCAACAGGTTCCCTATACAGACGTTCTCGAACAGGCCCTTACCTCATGGTGGTCCATCAGAATCAAGTCCATTCAATACTCCACGAGCTTCATGCCGGCAGCGGGGGCTGTCACTCGGGAGGACGTTCTATCGCCCACCGAGCCATCACTCAGGGGTATTGGTGGCCAAAGATGAAGGAAGATGCGGAGGAGTTTGTTCGGAAATGCCACAGGTGCCAGTTGTTCAAACCAATGATCCATCAGCCAGCCGAGGACCTTCAACCGATCACTAGTCCATGGCCCTTTGCTCAGTGGGGGTTGGACATCGTGGGAGAACTACCACTCGCTCCGGGAGAATTTCGCTACCTTATAACCGCGACAGATTATTTTTCCAAATGGGTTGAAGCCGAACCTCTAGTCTTCATCACCGAGGCAAATGTGAAGAGCTTCTTATGGCAGAACATCATCTCTCGGTATGGGGTTCCGTATGCAATTGTCTCGGATAACGGCAAACAGTTCACTGGGAAGCAGATGAGAGAGGTATGTGACAAGCTCGGCGTACGCTTCTTCAACTCGACACCTGTTTATCCTCAAGGTAACGGCCAAGCCGAGGCGTCTAACAAGACGGTCGCGGCTGGAATCAAGAGAAGGCTAATTGCAAAGCGAGGGAAATGGGTTGAAGAGCTACCGCACGTCCTCTGGGCATTCAGAACCACTCCGAGACGTTCTACTGGTCAAACTCCCTACTCCCTAGCCTACGGTATTGAAGCTGTGATCCCTATTCAGAAGGGGCTACCAACCATCAGAACCGAGCACTTTGACGAAACCATTAATGAAACGGCCCTAAGTAACGATATGGATTTGGCCGAGGAGAGGCGAGATGCAGCTCGAGTAAAGTTGGCAGCTTATCAACAGGAGGTGGCTAAGGGATACAACAAGACGGTTCGGTTGAGGACATTCTGCCCGGACGACCTGGTCCTAAAAAAGGTCACGGACAAAAATAAGAAAAAGAAGCTGATGCCCAATTGGGATGGTCCTTACCGAGTCGTTAAGAAGGTAGGCAAAGGAGCTTATCAAATTGAAGACATGGCTGGCAAGCTCGTGGACAAGCCTTGGAATGCTTACAATTTGAGAAAATATTATGCTTAATGATGATTACTTAGAAAAATTGTGAAGGATATTTAATGTATTGCTTCCTCGGAAATTTATCAATGACAAGACATTTGATCTCAACTGTTGTCTCTTTTTAATTGTGTCTCGGTATTCGTACCCAATGGCCTCGGCCAAAGGCACAATCCAACACATGGGTTTCATCCCATAAGACCGCTCGGTTAACCCGAGCCAATCAAACGACTACGTCGATACAATCATACACTCTCGGGGTGGTACTAATATAAATGTCTCGGCCCATAAACCGAGCTCGACGTAAAAACCCTTCCATAGGGGTATTGACCAAAAGAACAGCTTGTTTTTTACAAGTTAGTAACTGATCTACTCATAACTTATTTAATCATCTCGGTATGTTTTCACCGAGTCAAAGAAACTCTTGTTAAAAAGTATTGCTCTTCCGAGACGTTACTTCAACATTACTTATGAGACATTCAACATTACTCCCGGATACAACACTTGTGAAAATTTCTCAAATTTTTTACAAGTCTTAATTATGGCCATTCAATTGACTCGGCAAAATATCCGAGAAGATCTATCAAATTGCTTCGGTAGTTTTCATGCCTTAGCAAAATTTCTTAACACATTCATCTCAACTTAGGCCAGGGGTATTTCTTTGCCCTAAGCCGAGACGAATGGGGGTATTACCATCATGTCTCGGAAATCATTATTCAACAAAGTGCAAACAAGAGAAACAAAGTAGAACATCCCATTCATTCAAAGACAAGCGACTCGGCATAAAATTCCACCGAGCCGCTACAAAAACAAGAAATTGTTCGGTGGGAGAAAGAAAAGTATTGCATCAAACATCACAACGGTCTGGCATATAATTCCACCAGCCGTGAACAAAACAAACCACAAAAAATGTCTGGGGGGAAAGAGAAATATTGTCTAAGCATCCTTCCCGAGCTCCTGATTGGCAGCCTCGGTACCATCCCTGGCATTTTCTTCGTCGCCCTCGGCACGATCCTCAGCAGCTTCCTCTTCTTCACCATCTTCCTCCTCCTCCGAAGGGATATCAATTTCGGGGATTTCTACCGCAGGGACGACTCGGAGAGCAGATTCAGCGGGGACGCTGCCAGCTTCCAATCCGAGCTCGTACCCTTTGGCTACCCCTTTAAAGAAGTAGACCTCGGCACCCCTCCGAAAGCCCATGTTCTTGATCTCGGCAACTTGGCTCTGATAATGCGCCACAATCTTCTCTTTAGCCTCCTCAAAACCAGCCGAATGCGCAGCAACGACCGCCTCCTTCGCCCTCTGATCCGCCTCGGACAATTTCTGTTGCTGCTCCTTTACTTGACCTCGGAGAGTGTCGAGCTCGGAGAGCTGCTTTTTCACTTCATCTAGTTCCGAGAGTTGGAGCTTCGCAGCTGCCAACTCGTTCTCGGACTCTCTCTTCTTGGAGATTGCTTCCTTGTATTTCAGCTTCAGATTGTTGAAAGAGGAGGAGAGATTGACCACCTTCTGGTGGTAGCTCAGCACAGACTGGTTCGCCTGAAATTACAAATTACGTCAGTCACGGTCAACTCAAATACCGCAAAATGAAAATAGATCTCGGACAGAATACTTACCAAAGTCAGATGGGAAAACAAGTCAACAATGTTACCCTCAAAATCCGAGGGAACCTGCTTCATGTCCTCTGGAAGGCAGACACCTTGAAGAACGGGCAGGCCAAGTCTCGGATTTGAGCGAACACTATCGGTAACCAGTATCGGCGATCCCTCTTTCATTTGCGGAGCGAAAACAAAGGGGACAGGAGAGGAGGCCGCGGCATTCACGTTTTTGGGAGGGACATCCTTCTCGGTGGGACCGTCCTCGGGGACATTCTTGTCAGCAACGACCTTGTCCTTACGCGCGTCCTTGCCCGAGCCTGAACCTAGCACCAGCCTCTGTTTCTTAAGCTCAGTAGTTTCAGTCTCGGTGTTGATTGGGGCTCGTTTGGTTTGACTCGGCGTTCCCTTGGTTGTGGCCACGACGGTCTTCCTCGATTTCTTTGGCAGGAGGCTGGGGAGATCGCCGAGGTCACCACCCATCTCTTCCTCTTCTCCTTCAAACTCTTCCTCGCGTGGCTCTCTGACCTTCCCAATCAGGTCCTGAATTTGAGCACCGTGGAGATCGATCTCGGTATCCGAACTTAATTCGACCGCCTCGACAGACCTTCCCTTATGAGATGACCTCTTTCTTTTCCTGCTCGGTCCTGACCGCTCGGCTGCAAGCTGCTCCTTGGACTTCTTTTTCCTCTTCTGAAGGTAGGAGGTGTACGTTGGCTCGTAACCTAGCAAAACATGGGCGAGCCTCTCTGCATGGGGCACGGAATAAGCAGCTTGGATGTGGTCGTCATTTTTGGCCTTGAGCAACTGAGCAGATATTGGAGACGGCTCTGCAAGATAAACGAAAACTCGGTAAGGACAGATTCAACGAAAGATGCAAATAAAAGAAAGTTATGAAAAACAAGGCAAAGCAAACCTATAAGCAAATCATGTCTCGGTACGGGGTAGAGACCCTCATCGTCAGGACCGAACTCGAAGTTCCCCCGAACCTCCACAAAATCATTTGCCCCACGATCGGAGTCAGGGAGGTGGTCGATCAGGTATTCTCGGGGATTCTTCGGTGTGCTCCGAAGGGAGAGGAACCTACGACCTGAGGGGCTGTTTCGAGAAACGTTATAAACCCCAATCAGGTCAAAAATGTTAAAGACCAACCCGAACCTTTCTCGGAGGACATGAATTCCGTTGATAATCCTAAAAGAGTTTACGGCTAAGAGCTTCGGGGACAACTTGTACTCGAAGAAGAATTGGCGGAGTAGGGGGTTCATAGGAAAGCGAACTCCCCCCTCGGTGATCGTTATGAGAGGGAGGGTAATGTGGTCCTCGGAGAAGGTGATTTGGTCCTGAGAGACCAAACGGACCTCCACGTCGCTCGGAATGTTATAATCCTTGCAAAACGCCTCATACTCCCCAGGCTCTCCACTGAAATAGTGCAGGTAAGGATTGGTTTCTTTCTCAGAAGCTTTTGCTCTAGGGGGGCGGACGTCTCGGGGATCACTCTCGGTAATTGGATCCTCGATTGATGTATTCTCGATGTTCAAGGACCTCGGGATTGGCTCGGAGGAGGGGAGCTCAGTGGTTGGCTCATAAACGGATCCGGAGATGTTTGCCCCTGATTGCCGGACTTCTAAGATCTGGACGTCGGGGAGCCTGACCGAGGCTCCATTCCCGTCCCTGTTTCCCCCTGGGTTGACGGATTCGGAGTGATCGCTACTGATCTCCCCCTGGTTAACCGAATTCTCGCTCCCGGATCGAGTGTTCGGATCGACGTTTATGGGATTGAGTGGAGCGAACCCCTCGTCAACCGGACCTATATCGGCGGATGCCATCCCTATGTCAGGTTCGAGGAAAGTTTGTCCGAGGCGGAACTTTAGACGATTCAAGCTTTGTACGGAGAGCTCGGAATCACTCGATCGGTTGGAACTCCCCGAGGAGAGGACAAAGGGCTCCAGGGTTGAAGAACCTGACAAAAAGTGCACGGGTGAAGAACAGTTAGCCATATAACTGATGGTGCCAGATCTGGCTCGGATTAATTCCGAGTCAAAATTTTTTTAACTAACCTAGGCACGGCTTATGTGCTTTGGATATCCGAGGCAAGGGAAGGGCTACTGATGGCTCGGGTTTGAAACTCGGTCAAGGTCCGGATCTCTTGTCTCGGATAGGTCTCGGTTGATAAACAAAATTTCATCCTAAAACCTAAGGGACGAAGGATCAAAAAGCGACTCAAAGAGTCACGAGGAATGTTCTAACGAAGAACACGATGAACAGTTGAACGTTTAAGTTCGCTGTTCATCGCGATTTCAATAACCTCTCAAAAAACTCTTTCAAATCGTCTAAAAGTAGCAAGACAATGACGAAATCAACAACAAACAGAGAAGATCGAAGATTTTTCTTTGAAGAAATCCTTACCTCTGAAACACCGGTGAAAAATAGCAGTGGTGGCGGAGATGAACCGACGCGGTGGTTTTCGTCAGAAAACGGCTGAGGAAAAGATCTAGCGTGGTGGACGACGGCGGTAGAACGGCTGAGGATCTTGATTTCACCGGAGAAAATGGAGGCTCGAGTGCTGTGAGTGCGAAGAGAGAGAGTGGAAGCAACCGTTTCTCTCTCTACTTCGTCTGCATTTATAGAGGGGATGCGAGTTTAAATGATGGCGCGGGGAACGAGGTGATATTTGGCGGCGCAAATAGGGCGATGACACCTGGCATCGATGGGACATACCGAGCTCATCCTCTGACACTTCATGTGCTTGTGTCCTTTCATGTACAAACCCTAATCCGCGTGAACATGTCTCGCCCAACATACAATTACCACGTGGAGCGATCCGAGGGCATCCACGAAATGGCCACAGATGGGACTCGGTTAAAATAAACACAACGGAAGGAATTCGGTATTCTCGAATACATCCTGTTCACGCCTCGGCTTAATGCGACGGCCCAACAAGGAATGGTCAACTCCTTTCTCGGACCCAAATGTCTCGGAATGAGTTGAGGGGCTATTGTAGTGGGCCGAAATCTAGCAGCCCAAATGGGGCTCGGTTGAGGAGCCCGGAAGAGATTGGGCTCAGATGGATCTCCAGACCAACCAGGGAACAGAACGCCATGGGCCGACCAAGCGAGTCCCAACCGAGACAAACCGGTGTCTCGGCAGGTAGACCATGAACCGGGCGAGCCATCCGAGACGGATAACATCCGAGATGGATCGGGGAATAATCCGAGATCTCGGTGACGACCCATGTGACGTCACCGGAGGCGGTTAACGCTCGTAACAAACTGGGGAAGGCGCATGTGCATGAGACAGCTGTACCTACGTCAGCGTGATGGCATCCGAGACGGTTACGTTACGTGCTCAATTGTGATTGGAGGACGCGAACATGCGTTGCATGCAGATCTGGCTCGTGACGCTCGGTGACGTCATCCGAGCCAGATTGACTGATCTGCCCCGGTACTTGGGTAGCCTATAAATATGAGGCGACGAAGCCCTAAACGGGTACGCAATACTTTCTCTCTCTACAAATCCTCTCTCAAAACACTTCCTTCTCCGATCACTTACTTGATCGTCGGAGTGCCTTCCCTGGCCACACTCCGGTCAGGTTGGGCGCTAACGGCGGGTGTTCCGTGTGCAGGGGCTCGCGCATAAATACATTCACTACTCGCTCGCTGCTCTGACGGGTCAAGGCTCATAGAAGAGGCGCTATTGGATTTTTGAGGACACCACAGTATGTCATTGCATGAATACTACTTTGTGGTGGAATTTTGGGCTGTTTTGATCATGTTGAGTGAGAAGGGACTACATATATGTGTATTGTGCGGTGCTTTACTGAAAATAGGAAATAAATTTAATCGAAGTACTAAATTGAGGTGTTACGAGCTAGTGAATTCAATGGTCTTGGATATAGCAATGCTCGATGTATAGTTGGGAGAATGTTATAAAAAAAAATTGGAGGCTAATCCAGATTTTAGAAGTTGAGATATTTGGGTCATTCATTTTATGTGGTACTCAGAGGAGATGGTAAATTGTTAGTTTGAGAAACATATGAATATTTGAGGATATAATGCGTTGATTTGCGAAAAGAATTCAATGAGAGCATTTTATTTTTACTTGGAGGACAAATGGAGGTTTTAAGTTACATGAAAGATATCATTTGAGGCGTGTAAAAGGGTAGGAGTCTTAGCTCATAGTAACATTTGAAGGAGTTTGATTAGTCTGGTTGCACTGAATTGATTGGTGATAATTTTATTACAATTGAGTGATAAACAATACTAGTGGTGCTTATGGCAAGTCGAGAGGAAGGAATATATTATTAAGGTGAATTGTGTGGGCTACACTTGAGGCCAAGAAACTATGGAGGATAAAGTAAAAGAATTAGTGAGTAAAGAGAACATAATTGGCCATGAATCGTGTAAGGAATTTGTTCTTGTGTCAAGGGACTCGAGTAGCGCTAAGGCATGATTACAGATAATATGTGGTACTTTTATACAAATGTGTTCCTACGATATTGAATGATGAATTGCATCGCCATAATTTCGTAGCCCATGAGTAAAGGTATTGTTTTGTCCAAATATGTGGAGCCTGGGTTGATGATATGATTGTGCATACGAACTTGAAACCCCTTGAAAGGAGGCATGTTGCTTGATAATTGAATCAATTGGCTATCCAATAATGAGGCCACATGCAGTTGATTATGCTGAGGCAGTTGATTATGTCGAGAGATGCATAAGTTTTAACGAACCCTGAGATGGGAGGATTTTGATTTCATTCCCAATGGGACAAGTGTGGTCACATCAGCGTGCTTTTGTTTGTGGCACGAGCTTGAAGGCTATTATGAAGAGTTATAAGTATTTTTTTATTTTTTTATTATGTCATCGACATCGAGGAAATCGTCATTATCTGGTATTTCGATAGTTAATAGAAATCTCGAGAGGTATTTCCCAATGAGCTGCTACGAAGTAATTATTGGAAGAGGTAGAGCATCACATTGAAGTTGCAAGTGGAATGCGTCTGATCTCACGCAATGTATCGCGTGGGCTTCACTGAATAGAAAAAGTTAAAGGCTCAACTACAAGGACTGCCAGACAACCAACTCGACTCATTATCATGAAGGACACCAACGTGAAACACAAAGAAGACGGATGTAAGATAGCATGGGAGGCCAGAGAAAACCGTCGGCTAATTTTGAGATTCGGGCATAATAATGAAAGAATATCTTATAACCCATCACCTTCTATATTCTCACATTGTTTGAATAAGTCAAGTTGTACCCTGTGCTTGAGAACCGCCGTCTCATTTGATCATCACCATCAGACCCTCGTATTGTTTATGTTGCCTGCTCGATTTGCGAAATTCTTGATGAGTTGCCAATTGATCTTTAACTTTTGCTTCCTCTAAATGACTGCAACTATGATTCCCAAGTGTTAAACTTGACCTCGACACTTGATAGATCCATTCTCAATATTGATGGTTTTTTTTTTTACAGATTCAATATGTTTCTTGTCTCTTCAATTACTTGGGATTAAATCCTCTCGACGCTCCTTTATATCGACTGCCTCAATTCTAATAGGGGCTTGTATGAACATTCCTCAAATTATTTCTAATGAACAATTCTACAATGTTTGATTCTTATTAATTGAATGATTCCTTGTCATTTGAATCACCGATCGTCTCTATCTTAGCTTGGTATTCTGTAATCGGCATCCGCCAAGAAGTCACAGTTATAGTGACTAATTCTTATCATTGTTCAAATTAGTCCCCCCGATTGGCCCTTGTTAATGTTAATCCCTTATATCCGTGAAGAGAGCAAATTTGATTCCTCCCTCGGCCATTTCTAAGAAATGTTTACCACTGTGCTTGGTCGTCCTCTAAAGTGGGGAAAGTTGCTCATGATGCCACTTACTAGTTGACGTTTTTGTTGTTCTCAATTGACATGATTTGATCTTTATTCGTTATGACCCTTTGGGAGAAGTTGATTCTCACCCAACCCTACCTTACTAAAATTGCACTCGAGCCATTTATTGGAGCCATTTATCTCTAATTCCTCTTGTTAACTTTACTGTCGTTGCTGCCCATTGCTCCTTACAAACTTGAGCCAATAAATTTTATTTTAACGGTTAAAGCACCTATTGTTGATCGATCGACAAGTTAGAGCGTTCTTTTGACAAGCCATGCGAGCGACAAATACGGCAGTTGTCACATACATTTGGGAAGTCATCCGAATGAATGGGAGTACTTATGCAAGTCATACCCAATCAAGATACAAGATAACGATCAGATCGTAGCATTTTTCTTTTTAAAAGCCAAGTTGGGAAGAAGACCTAGAACAAACGAAGTTCGCTCACAACAACGATCGTCGGGCAATTATCGAATTGGATCTTCATGACTCTACACGCAACGAATATGGGTTATCAACCTTCTAATAGGAGTCAGAGAAGCAAATCCCCAAGGCCAGGCAACATACAAGAGAATAAGAGATGAGTAACGTAACAGATACGACACACATTTAAGGGTGATTAACATGATCGCGGTCGAGATGGGGTAATGTTAAATTTCGAGGACGAAATTTCTTAAGGTGGGGAGGATGTGAGACCCCGACCCCGTCTAATTACTAATTGTTTGCTAATAAGCCGTTATAATAATAATAATAATAATAATAATAATAATAATAATCGTCCAAGTCTTTGAGTAATTTTAACGCAGATGGTACAGTGCGTGTCCAAGTACGGTTCAATTCAGACACCGATCAGAGGCATTGAAATTTGCCCACAATTTTCTGAGTCGACACGAATATTTTGATATTTTTCTGCGATCGAAACCGAACAGTTCAAACGCCGCTCGGAGTAAATTGTACTGCATTATATCACGCCGCGCATGGAGCCGCACCCAACTCTTGCTCCCCACGCTTCTACCCTATCTTGTACCTAAATATCTAAATGTAATAGTATTATATGAATTACGTAGTACATTTGTGTAGTACAATAATACATTTGAAGAGAGAGAGAGAGAGAGAGAGAGAGGGAGTTCGGACCAGAAGAAGAGGAGGAGAAGAAGGAAAAAGGAAAGAAAGAAGAGAATCTGACTCCTCAACCCCATTCACCACTTCTAGGTAATGTACTCCTATTTTGTTCTTTTGGTGTCTCTTATATTGCAAACCCCATGCTTTCAAGCACGATTTTGAAACCGTAAAACTCGTATTCGACTCTCCTCATCTTGCATTCCTAATTTCGGATCAATATTTGTGATCAATCAAGGTTGAAAATCGACCAAAACAGCGGCCAAACGGCCACCATGTCACCACTTGTAATCCTGTTTGAGACAGCCGCATAGAGGCTTCGTTTTGTACCTTTTCAGATGTTTAGAGAACAAATTGGGTTTCAATTCTTCACAAGTTCTAAACTTCACCCTTTGGCAATCATTTGGGCTTTGGAACCACCCCAAAAGGTTAAGAATCGACCAATCCATGGCTGTTCGAAGTTGGGCCGAGTAACCAGTCCCAAATCTGCTTTCTGCGTTTTTTACCAGCCATCTTCCGAAAATTCCCTAGAACTCTACAAAACTCCGTTTCAGTTGATTCTTGCGCCAAAAGTTTCGTCTTTGAGTCTACTATTTAGGAAAAATATGATCAGAAATTCATACAGAGAACTTACACCTCGAAATCACCAATTTCGTAATCTGGTCCAGACTCACACCAGTTTCGGTGCTCTGCGTTTCGACGCTGTACCGGAGCCTTTTTAGCCCTCGAGCTATTAACGAACTATTTTCATCACATCTTTGGCTATCTTTCTGTGAAGTTTGGTGAGTTTTTGAGTTAGTTTGTTATGCTATTTTGTTGATCTCCCGGGACTGTCCGTTTTAGAAATTAAGTAAGCCGATTCTGAAGCGATTTGGAAGAAACCGTTTCGTGCTTAATGTACCGGTATGGTAGCATATCATAAACCCTGATAGGATTGATTTCATGTGTCTAGGTCCAAATATTGCGGAGCCTAGCTCGACGGTTGACGAGTTTTGCGACGCGCTTTTCTGTGAGTCTTGCTATGCCTTACTTACTCGTATCTTAAATTGGAAAGCATGCATGAGTTATTTTTATAACTATTGATGCGTTTGAGTTGCTACTCGTTAAAGAGCTTGTTAATATACCATGAGAAAAAGATGCATGCCTTTATTTGCGGACCATGAATCTAACTAGCAAAGTTTTATTCTTCAAAAAGGTATTAATATATCGATGACACGTAGTTCGAACGGTGCCCCGGCCGCTAGGGGAATGGGAATAGCGAGGTTGGAGGAATAAGGTAGGGATCATAGCCAGATGATCACGGGTGACGTCATACCGAATGTTTATATTTAGGGTCGCTCCCTAACTACTGGTGACCGTTGAACGGTTAAACGTGGTTATTTATTTAACTATATGGATCGATGCCTTTACACCTAAAAGGGGGCTTAATGAGCCAATATTGATTTTTGAATGGTTGCAACATAAGCCTAAAATGTTGGATAGCATTGTTGTGGCATGAAAAGCATGATTTTTTTTTATAAATTGGTTAATTCATGGAAACTTGTAAGTTTGGCATATCTCGATTCACACTAGCCCAGTGCTTAAGACGTTGTTGAACGTAACAATTTCAGGTGATCGAAGATTCAAGGTTTTTGCATGACAGCCGATGAGGCAGTGAATGATGTTCCAACTATTTGTCAAATGTGTAATAGGATTGTGCTAGACTTGGAACTTGATTGTGTAAGATAAATTTATTTGGATATGTAATAATATTTTATTTGTACACTCAGCTCTGGGATATGTTGTTCACGTTTTTCCGCTATTTCTAAATTTAAATTTTATCAATGAGTTTTTGGAACAGAAAATCCCTAAACTGTTTTTATATTAGTAGGCCTTAGTGAGTTAGACTCGTTGGCCGGTCGCGGGCCCACATATTTTGGGTTGGGTCATGACAGCAGCCCTAGGAGTACCTGAGTGGGGGAGCACCATCTTCATCACCGATCATCATCAGGAAGGACTATCCGAGAAAGAGGGCTCCACAATTGGCGACTCTACTAGGGACGAGTGATTTCCTCTCTTCTCCAGCGTTCTTTTCTTCTCTTTGGTGAGAGTACTCTTCCTCCTTTCCTTAGTTTTTTCATGGCTATCGTTGAAGACGACGGAACCGCCACTCCGGCGAGAGGAGCCAACCCCGCTGGTGGCTCTCGGGTGGCGATCACTACCCACCCTATCACTGGCTTCACCCTGAGCCCGAATCCTCTGGAGACCGTGCAACAAATGCAGGAGCAGATGGCTGCCATGAAAGCTCAGATTGAGGCTCTGACGAAGAAACAACCAGCAACTTCAGCCTCACGCTCGGGGGTGTCGAGGCGACGACGTAAGGCGGCAGCTCAGGCGACTCAAGTCACCCACTATACTCAACGTCCGTTGGCCAAGCATCGCCTGAGTCGACAGATCATCGTCACCGACGCAGCAGGGCGCATTATTCCTCAAAGGGAACATACAACCCTCTCCACGTAGGCGTTCGGATTTTGTACTAACAGAACGCACTACAAGGACAGGAGGTCACTCTACGTCAAGTTCTCAATCTACAACAGGGCGATCCATCAAAATGACACTGTACCAAACGAAAACCGTGACAAAGCTTTAGTGCAGTACGACGCGGATGGCCGAGAGATCATCCGTAGCAGATTAGGGGACCACGGTGGCAGACGTGATGATCGTCACTGAGAGTGCAACGATCGTCACCATGAGCGTGATGATAGGGCACCATCGCGTAGTACCCACAGCCGAGATTGAAGTCCTCGACGACACAGAGATCAAAGAAACCAAGATTCTCAAGAGTACAATATGGATGACACTGGCGATTTTATAATCGTACGAGACCCACGTACCGGAGAATCCAAGAGGTACCGAGCAGAAACTCATTCAAGGCAGTTCCACCGAGATCCTATACTACTCGGCTTTCAAAGCACTAAATTTGAATCCAGACCATCTGATGCCGCCGACTCCCCCCCTCTTCGGGTTTAATGGGGCTCCGATCTAGCCGATGGGACAGATAACCCTTCCGGTACAAGTAGGATCGAAGAACTTGCAAGTGGAGTTTGTAGTCGTTGACGCACCGAGCCCTTACAACACAATCCTCGGGCGAACCTGGTTGCACGAGATGAAGGCCATTGCCTCCACATATCATCAAGTTGTCCGGTTCATAGGCGCCGAGTGATGGCAGGAAGACATCAAAGGCGACCATATGGCCGCGAGAAAGTGCCAAGTGAATGCAGTTCATGTGAAGAAAAATACTACAAAAGGAAAGAAGAAAAAGGAACCGAAACCGAGGTCTATCGAGGAACCCGAGAGCCCGGTACTGGAGGACGTCGGACTTCCAGTCGAGGAGAAAGCAGTGGAAGATTTTGTGACAGTTCCCATAAATGAAGACGGAAGCCGATACTTTCTCCTCGGATCGACATTAACTACCTTAGAACGGGAGCAATTGATGGAATTCCTTAAAGGGAATATCGAGGTCTTTGCATGGACACCGTATGAGATGTTGGGCATTGACCCTCAGTTCATCTCCCACTCGTCTTCGGCTCACTCAGATGCAGTCATCGCGAAAGTCGGAAGATTACTCGATGTCGGGGCTATTCGAGAGGTCCAATATCCGACATGGTTGGCCAATACTGTGGTGGTGCCAAAGAAGAATGGGAAGCTATGCGTTTGCATAGACTGTACCAATTTTAACGATGTAACCTCAACTAACAAATATCATAAACTCGCTAATGGATAAAACTGAAACTAGAAAAACTCGGCTTTATCTTTTATTGATAACACAAAAGTTAACGTTCTATACAAACCACAGTGGAAGTTTTAAAGGAAAGAAAAAAAAATAGTTTACACAATTAACTACAACTAGCCCAAAAGCCGTGTCCGGCACCCCTGGCTAGCAACCACCTTGCGAGACTAGTAGTGGACATCTACCAAACCTGCAAAACTGGAACTCGAACGAGTTCCGGGAGTGTAATGAGACATAGATGTAATCTAAATAAACTGAACGATAAGCTTAAAGTATTGCATAAACAATTCGGCGCGAAGCCATTTTCAGGACTCAATTGTCCTATACGGCACGAAGCCAACACGGCACGAAGCCTACACAGCACGAAGCCACAGTTCGACAGGAAGTCTATTCGGCACAAAGCCACAGTTTAATTCCAAGAAAACATCTGTGAATCAAACACTCACCTCCGTCTCCCAAAAGAAAGACACCTATGGTTTCGACACCTCAGACGTGCCCGTTTCTGCACCTGAAGTAGGTATCCAATATTAGCACGACGACATTTATATTTAAAAGTGAACATTCACTAAAGCTAAAGATAGCAAATGGTTCATCCTCAAATGCAAAAATAGATGCATAAACACGCCTCAGACAAGTCAACACCCTTTCGGTTCACGAATTTACAGAATTAATCTACCCATCCAAATGCTCAAATATTTTAACCATAGACCGTAAACACAAGCAGAAACAACATACTAAGAGCTCAGAATTTTCTGTATCCGATAATGTTAAGTTGTGAGTGTAAATGTGTAATTAGATTGTATTTGTCTACTTTTGCAATTAAGTTAGTAGTTTAGGTTCATAGTGTAATTTATCTCTTGTACTCTTGTATAAGTACTACATAATGAGAACAGAACCCTACTTTTTGCCTCCCAATTGTTTTGTCTAATTTTACATGGTATCAAAGCTATGCTTTCAGAGGATTTTGGACAAGACTCTCTTGGTTATTACCCCGTTGTTTGTGCCATAAGTGCACCTTGTTTCGTTGTGATCCCAATGTTGCGGATCTGTTGTTTAACTCTCCGCGTGCGGGTCAGGGGTCGCACGTGCGGGGGAGTGTTAGAGTTTGTCCCACATTGGTTAATTATAACCTCTGAGTCTAGTATATGAGCCTGGGCGGCCTCTCCACTCAATGCCAATTGGTTTTGAGTTGGATGCTTTAACATGGTATCAAGAGGAGGTTCAATGAGAGTCGAGTCATTACCAGATGAGTCAGCTAAGGAATCTGGAACTGGAGCAGGAGACTGTAGTTGACAAGGTGGTATCACACAAGTGGACTTCCCATGTTTTCTGCTGTAGGTCTTGAGGTTAGACCGTTGCAACCGGTGTTTATATTCCTCATCATCACCACCTATGTCATGAGTTGCTATTTCGGCAGATATTTGTTCCTCTCCAGACTTTTCTTTCTCCCCCTCCCCATGATTATACGGCAGCTGCTCCCCCTCACCATAAAACATCTCTTCCTCCTGCCTATGCTCCCCCTGAAGAGATGGAGTGGAGGGAGAAAAAAAGGACTCTGTTTCCCAAAAAGAGACATCCATAGACACAAAAAATTTCCTAGAATAAGGATCATAACATTTGTAGCCCTTCTGAGTAGGAGAGTATCCAATGAAAACACATTTATGGGCTTTAGGACCTAGCTTGCCACCTGATGGATGAGGAGCATGAACAAAACACACAACCAAAAACACGTGGGAGAAGAGTTGTGGCACGAAAAACGCTAGGAAGGCACTCAAGGGGAGTTTTAAAGTTAAGAACACTGGATGGCATGCGGTTAATAAGATATGTTGCAGTCAAAATGGCTTCTCCCCACAAATATTTAGGAACATTCATGGTGAATAACAGAGAGCGAGCTACCTTAGCCAGATGACGATTTTTGCGTTTAGCAACTCCATTTTGTTGTGGAGTGTCAACACAAGTCGTCTGAAAAAGAATACCATTTTCATCTAAATAAGCCTGAAAACTCTTATCTATATACTCAGTGCCATTATCACTCCTAAGAATTTTAATACTCATATCAAACTAAGTGCGAACCAGTGAATGAAAAGATTTAAAACAAGAGAACACTTCACTTTTCGACTTAAGTAAATACACCCAAGTAGCACGAGAATAACAGTCAATGAAAGTGACAAACTACCGAAAACCTTTAAGAGATGGAACAGGGGAAGGACCCCAAACATCAGAATGAATAACCATAAACGGAGAATCACTCATTTTCTTAATAGGTGCATAAAAAGAACGTTTATGTTTACCAAGCTCACAGGCTTCACAAAAAAACTGACTCCTAGAACAATGTTTAACTAAACTAGGGAAAAGTTTTTCTAAAACCCCAAAGGAGGGATGACCCAATCTACGGTGCCACTGATGTAACATAAAAAAGGCTGAACTCGTATCTGCTTGCAGAGCTAGACCACATGACAAAGATGGTTGAGGTGTAGATTCCAAGAAATAGAGGCCACCATGTGCTCTACCACTGCCAATCACTTTCCCCGTTCCCAGTTCCTGAAAAACACAATGAGTAAGAAAAAATTGTCACAGAACAGTTTGCAGAACGAGTGAGACTACTAACAGACAGAAGATTAGTGGCAAAATTTGGAATATGTAGAACTGAAGAAAGAGAAATAGAAGGAGAATAGTGAATGGAACCTTTCCCTGCGATAGCAGAGAACGACCCGTCTGCTATTCTGACCTTATCCTTACCCGAACAAGTAGAGTAAGAATCAAATACAGAGGAACAACCTGTCATATGATCTGAAGCACCAGAATCTATAATCCAAGGGATAGCAGAAGAGGCAGTGAACGCATTTGATGAGATACCTGTGTGAGCAAAATAGGATGAAGTGGGAGCTGCTGTGGAAGAGGAAGCTGTGGTAGATGAAGAATCAGCCCCTTGCATCTCCCCCTGAGAAAAACCACCAGTATGATCTGAAGTCACCTGAGCCCCAATACTAAATCCAGAGTCCGACGAGGTAGCAACTGCAGATTCAGAGACATGAGCCTGTGCCTGAGAACGTATTGTACCACGACCACGACCACGACCATCCTATTTTGTCAACTACAGTCTCCTGCTCCAGTTCCAGATTTCTCAGCTGACTCATCTGGTAATGACTCGTCTCTCATTGAACCTCCTCTTGATAATTTTGATGATCTTCCTATTGCTCTTCGGAAAGGTGTTAGATCATGTACTCAACATCCCATCTCCCAGTTTGTCTCTTATGATCATTTATCTCCTTCATACCATGCCTTTGTTTCGTCTCTTTCTTCTATATCTATTCCATAGAATTGGCAGGATGCATTCATGATACCTAAGTGGAAAGGAGCTATGGTAGAGGAGATGACAGCTTTGAAAAAGAATGGCACTTGGGACCTAGTATCACTTCCGGAAGGAAAGAAACCAGTGGGATGTAAATGGGTTTTCACTGTTAAGCAAAATGTCGATGGTACAGTTGAGCGATACAAGGCGAGACTTGTTGTCAAGGGTTTCACTCAAACATATGGTATTGACTATGAGGAGACATTTGCGCCAGTAGCAAAGATGAACTCTGTGCGAGCTCTACTCTCGTGTGCTGCCAATTTAAATTGGCCTCTCCAACAGTTTGATGTGAAGAATGCATTCCTCCATGGTGAGTTAGAGGAGGAGGTATATATGGCTATCCCACCTGGTTTTTCTTCATCTCAGACTGAGGGAAAGGTGTGTCGACTGAAAAAGGCTCTTTATGGGTTGAAGCAGTCACCTAGAGCCTGGTTTGGCAGATTTTCAAAGGCTATGTTGAGATTTGGATACAAACAAAGTCATGCAGATCATACTATGTTCATCAAGAAAGGTATTGGTAAGATTGCTGTCCTTATTGTTTATGTTGATGATATAAAAATGACAGGCAATGATGTGGATGAGATCCTTAATCTCAAGTCTAGTCTGGCTCGAGAGTTTGAGATTAAGGATTTAGGATCACTGCGATACTTTCTTGGAATGGAGGTGGCAAGGTCTGATAGAGGGATTTTTATCTCCCAACGGAAGTATATACTTGATTTATTGGAAGAAACATGTATGTTGGGTTGTAGACCTACAGATTCTCCTATTGAGGCAAATCATCAGCTTAGTGGAGACTCAGGGGAGCGCACGGATAAGGAGAGATATCAGCGACTGGTTGGTCGACTGATATACTTAGCCCACACGAGACCGGATGTCACTTATGCAGTGGGCGTTGTTAGTCAGTTTATGCATGATCCTCGTACCTCACACATGGATGCAGTTTATCGTATTTTGAGGTATCTCAAATCAACACCAGGAAAAGGAATTCTATTCTCTAATCACGGTCACCTGCGATTGGAGGAATTTACTGATGCTGATTGGGCTGGTTCTGTGGATGATAGACGCTCTACTTCTAGCTATTGCACTTTTCTTGGGGGGAATTTGGTTACTTGGCGAAGTAAGAAGCAATCAGTAGTTGCCAGGTCAAGCGCGGAAGCAGAGTATAGAGCTATGGCTCATGGTGTTTGTGAGCTCTTATGGCTCCAAATTTTGTTACATGATTTGGGAATTTTTGATAATGGTCCTATGAAACTCTACTGCGATAACAAAGCTGCCATAAACATTGCTCACAATCCTGTTGAACATGACAGAACAAAGCATATAGAGGTTGACAGGCACTTCATCAAGGAGAAGTTGAGCGAGGGGTTGATATGTATGCCTTTTGTGCGATCTGAGAATCAATTAGCTGATATTTTCACAAAAGGGCTTGGCAACAAGAGTTTCCACCCCATTGTGTTCAAGTTGGGCTTGATTGATATCTTCGCACCAACTTGAGGGGGAGTTTTAAGTTGTGAGTGTAAATGTGTAATTAGATTGTATTTGTCTACTTTTGCAATTAAGTTAGTAGTTTAGGTTCATAGTGTAATTTATCTCTTGTACTCTTGTATAAGTACTACGTAATGAGAACGGAACCCTACTTTTTGCCTCCCAATTGTTTTGTCTAATTTTACAGATAACTATTTTTAAACAATTATCAATTGAACCCAAACTCACAGCAAAAATCTGTTAAACAGATTCATGATCAACTTCAACTAAAAAACTGCTATCACTGGAAGATAATCAAGCTACACGGCCTATCAATTCTGAAAGCCTTACGAGTCTACTTTCTAACCCAACAAGCGGATTGAAATTCGAAGCTTTCTAGACAAAGATATAGCCATTCCCGTAAGATGCGATAGTGCAGTCTACCCAAACACGAACCTGACAACAGATTGGTTCATGAATTTTCATATTTTCTGTACTTCACCTAAATTCTGAAAATTTAACACCACATAGACGACTGGTATGGGTAGCTACAATAAAAGTTTCAGAAAATTACGAATAGAGAAACCCTGTCTAAAAATTCATCAAAAATCAGCCCATATTCAAGCTCAACCACAAACAATCACAATCAACCACTTTTAACAAGTTTAATCACGAATTTTGTAAAAGAAACACCCTAAAACAATCCTCCCAATTGTAAATCACCAGAACTCACCACCCAAAAACTACTAAGATTATCAAATCAAGATCAAGAATTGAAACCCTTACCTTGAATTAGGTTTTTCCCTAATTTTTCCCCTTCTCTTCTTCTTCTTCCTCTTCTTCTTCTTTTTCTCCTCCCATCCCACGTCTCTCTCTCCTTCACCGCTTGTGTGTGTGTGTGTCAGCAGAAGGAAATAAAACGTGGAAGTATATGGCTTATAAAGGAAAATTATTCCGCGCTACCGCTCCCACAAGGTTTTGATGCTCCGCCCAATAAAAACATTTCGTTTCACATACTTTTAAATAATGCCAATTAACACAAGTAACACGTGCAATTAAGATAAACACGCACAAAACCTAACACAAACATAATTTAAAAGTCGGGTATTACACTTCTTCCCCCCTTTAGGAATTTCGTCCACGAAATTAGTTACCTGAACCAAACAACTGAGGATAGTTCTTTCGCATAACTTCCTTGGTCTCCCACTTAGCTTCCTCCTTTGTATGATTACGCCATTGCACTTTCACCAACGGTATTACCGTGGAGCGAAGAACACGTTCCCCATGCTCCAAAATCTGTATTGGTTTCTCCACATAGGTCAAATCTTCTTCAACTCTATTGGTTCCGTACCCAAGACATGTGTCGGATCCGGCATATACTTCCTCAACATAGAAACATGAAACACATCATGCAACCGTGCCAACTCCGCCGGTAAAGCCAATCGATAAGCCGTTGCTCCAACCCTTCCAATGACTTCATATGGTTCAATGTACCTCGGAGCCAATTTCTTCTTACCCTTGAAACGAACTACACCTTTCCAAGGAGACACGCGAATGAACACACGGTCACCAACTTCAAATTCCAAATCTCTCCTCTGCTTATCCGCATGACTCTTTTGACGATCTTGCAGGATTTTCAGCCGTTCCTTATGAGTTTAACACCATTTACCGTTTGCTGAACTAATTATGGACCCAACATTTTCTCACAAACCTTTTCTTGCCCATCATCTGTTTCTTTTTCCAGCTGTCGGTAGAACATTTGCCTTTCACGCACATCGTTCTAACAAATGGGGTGTCCTGCACATCCTCCCATATAATGCTTCATACGGTAGCATGCCGATACTGCTGTGATAGCTATTATTATAAGCAAATTCCATTAACGCCAAGTACTCATCCCAACTACCTTTAAAATTAAGAACACACACCCTCAGCATATCCTCCAAAGTCTGAATAGTTTGCTCAGACTGCCCATCTGTCTGAGGATGGAAAGCAGTACTGAATTTCAAAGCTGTACCCATGGCTTGTTGCAAACTAACCCAAAACCTGGAAGTAAATTTAGGATCTCTATCACTGATAATAGACACAGGTGTCCCATGCAATCTGACAATCTCATCAACATACATCCGAGCATATCTGTCAGTAGTATAAGTAGTCTTAACTGGTAGGAAATGAGCTGTCTTCGTTAGTCGATCCACAATAACCCAAATCGAGTCATATCCTCCTTTAGAACGCGGTAACCCTGTCCAAAAATCCATTGTCACATGCTCCCATTTCCACTCAGGTATAGGAAGATTCTGTAACAGACCCGCCGGTTTTTGATGTTCAACTTTTACACGCTGACAAGTGAGGCAACTAGCAACAAATTCTGCAATCCCCCTTTTCATGCCAACCCACCAATAATATTCTCTCAAATCACGGTATAATTTGGTATTCCCCGGGTGCATAGCATAAGCAGAGCTGTGCGCCTCCTCCAAAATTTTCCTTTTCAAAGCTGCATCATTTGACACACATTCTCTGTCCGTATAAAATCATACAGTCATCCCGAATACTAAATTCATAAGTTTCACCTTGGATTACCTTTCCCCTGATTTTCTCCAAATGAGGATCCTCACGCTGTCTATCACGAACACGGTCTACCAATAAAGGCCGAACACTAAAACGTGCCAACAAAGCATCATTGCTTCCCAAAAGAAACTCCATCCCCATTTGCCTTAGCTCGGTAAAAATATCAACCCTGGAGCACTGTACACAAGCTAATCTCCCAGCCGTCTTCCGACTCAAAGCATTGGCAACCACATTGGCCTTCCCCGAGTGATAGTGAATAGAGCAGTCATAATCCTTAATCAGTTCCATCCATCTCCTCTGCATCAGATTCAACTCTTTTTGCATAAACAAATACTTCAAACTTTTATGGTCGGTGTAGATTTCACAAGTTACCCCGTACAAGTAATGTCTCCACAATTTTAGTGCAAAAACTACAGCTGCCAACTCCAAGTCATGTGTGGGATAGTTGCGCTCATGGTTTTTCAACTGTCTTGATGCAAAAGCAATAACCTTACCTCGCTGCATCAAAACACAGCCCAGCCCCTGATGAGACGCATCACTGTAAGTCACCAAATCCTCTGTACCTGTGGAGCCCAGCCCCTGGTTTTTCGACGGTCAAATTAGTAGAGGAAGGAGATGAAGTGTAGATCTAGGGTTTTGAGGAGAGAGTTTTGCGTACCTCCTTACACGATGAAGGTTACCTTTTATATGTGAGCCTTGGCTTGCTCCCTAAGCACAGCTGTGCTCGTCACGTGACTTAACCGCTTGGCTGACGTCACGATGACGAGCCCGAAAGAATATAACGCAAACGCATGCTTCCAGTAAATTGTTACGCGTGTCATAGCCGTTCGGATGACGTCACCAACGATGATCACGGTTTGTTACGCGCACATGCATCATTAATTGCTCTGCTGACTCAGCATCTGGTTTCTCAGCATACTCAGGCATCACTGAGTCGGTTAAGATCATCACTCGGGTTTGTCTCGAGCTCTTTTAGTATTAACCCTGAAAGGTTACTAATGAGTCAAGTGTATAATATGTCTCGGCACATATCCGAGACAGTGGACCGAAGCCCCACTCTGTTCCTCTTGAACATGTTGAATCATGCATCCGAAGAGTCCCTTGAAGATAGCCTCTCGGTAGCTATCAGTGAGGTATCTCTTACGTAGATAAGGTGCTCGGTTAATCCGGACCCCTACAATAGCCCCTCAATCCCTTTGTTTGGTTTTCATTCCAATGAAGGGGTTGAGTGTTTGGTAACTGAGATGGGTCAGGTTCGAGATCCATGTTTCGAGATAAGGCCCATTATTAGATTCTCTGGCATCGCCGACTTCTCGTCCATCCAGGCTTCACCACGTGTCCTCTAAGAATAGGGTTTCTGTTGCGATGTGACAGCTGTAGTCACATCGCGCCATATTGCTGACGTATTGAGAGAGGGTTGCTACGGTGCACTGTCCTTTTGGACACGTGTCACACATCTGGCGGCCAATCTCACGCCGATCTGAGTTCTATGCTGTGATCGTATGGATTTCCCGCCCAATGTTCATTAATTTTTTTGAAAATCGTTCCCCTCTATAAATACCTCCTTCACAGGAAGAGAGATACTTTCTCTCACTTGTTCTTCATCGTTCTAGAGCCCTTCTCTCTAAACTTCTTGATTTTTCCTGCGGATTGGGATTGTTGCTTCAGTTTCTCACCAGATCTTTAGGTAAATCTTCATAACAACTTCGTTTCAGTGATATTTCACAGTTTTCCACGTTTTCGTTGAACTTTTGCATGCTTTCTCGCATTTTTCTTGCGTCACGTGAGGTAGCTTTCTGGGTTTGGGGTTGAAGATGAACGGCTGTCCTCAACCTGTTCTTAAGGTTGAAGACGACGCCAAGAGTTTTAGGTCATAGCCTTCACACCTCCTTCGGCCACGGGTTCCGAGGGGTTTCACTCATTTGTGCACTTAGTACTAATTGGAGATCTCGAATGTCTGGTGGGCCGCCGAGGAGTAGGTTATTCAGCATTGGTTTTAGGACCCACTGCATATCGCTAATGGTCTTTCACCATGCATTCTTTTTTATAGGTCTGGCACCACCAGTCATTGAGATCTCTTCAGACTCCGAGAGCTCAGGATCCGAGATTTCCAGCACAGACGCTTCCCATATTGCATACCTTCTCCATAAACTGAGAGTTCAGCAGAACCTTTGCCGAGAGATTGTGACGATGGATTACGACTTTAATACTCCTGTAGATGAGAGACCCCTTCAATCCATACCTCTGGACCCTAACCCCAATGCGACCGAGGAACCCATTAATTTAGGGGAAGACGAGGATGTTTCAGATGGGTTCCTCGATGACAGCGACGCCACGAAATTCGATGATCGTTTGGAGGGGGGACCTTCCACCACGGGAACGACCACCAATATTGAGCGCGCAACAAGCGTTGGTTCCGAAACAGGATGTCGATGCTGCAGATGATGTCGTCCGACGCAACATCAAGTAGTGGGAAGAAAAAGGACCCTTCGTGCCCTTACCTTCATTACTTCACGAATGGTGACGCCGGGTATGCTAAATTCGTCGAGAAGTACGAAATCCCGGAGGGAGTGTCGTTAACACTCCTCCCGAAAGGGATGCTCCCAAGCTACGGCCCCAACCACTTGATCGTTCACTAATGGCGATCACAGAAGGTGGGGTTAGATTTCCTATGTATACATTTATCCGAGCGGTTTTAAACACCTACTTCCTTTCTCCCGATCAGTTGACGATCAACAGTTATCGGGTGATCAATTCTGCGTACGAGTTAAAGCTGAGGGATGACCTTAAGCTTCGGGTATGGGATTTGTTTGAACTATATGCCATGTCTCGGAACGCGAAGTTCGGGAGATATTTTTTGATGACTAAGCCGAAAAAGAAGCAAATAGTCGAGCACCTCCCGGATTCTGACCATTGGTAGGATATTTGTGTGATTGTGTCGGGAAACTATTGTCTGCCCATCTCCGAGGATTCGTTCCCTGTTCCCACCCTTCGAGGTGATCGTAGTTAATGTTCTTCACTGTTTCCTCTCCTTGCCTTTTTAAATAACATCTTATTGTGATTTACTAACTTCTTCACTATTTCCTTCTCCTATCACTCGGCGCTTGAAGACTCATGCCAGCTCCGAGAGAGCGCACCAGTTATACCAGTGTTTCGGACGCCTTGCTCACACCTGCTCAACTACCTGCCAACCTACAGGTGCTGGTTGAAAAAGACGCCAAAGAAAGCTCGGAAACTGAGAAAAGGGAAAGGAGTCGCCGAGACCTCTTCAATATCCGAACAAGAGTGACTCCAGTTAGAATCTCAGCCAATCGGATCACTTCGAGGGAAAGAAAGAATCCCCTAGATCGAGTCTCCCCCGATCCTTTAGAAGAGGAAGAGATGGCACCGCCGAAAATTGATCTAGAGGCGAAGCTGGCAGAGATGGCAGCCAAAGCCAAGAAGGTGCCCACTTGGAAAGATAAACCGAGCTTGGTGGCGATTCCCGGAAAGGTTCCTGTCTCTACTGAGCATAAGTCAGCAGCCTCCAGGGCTCGGGTTTCCATTTCCGAAGGAGACAGGCCGATGAAGAAGCCACGGGTTGAAGATCCCAAAATCAGAGTGAAGGATCACACTGGACCCGACCAACAGGGTGGGTCCGATGTAGAAGTCTTGACGAGACCCTGGACCCCAGCTTTGATTACTGATGAGGGAAAAAGCATTATGAAAACTGATAGTGTTCATGCTGACCCTTGTCTCGGTTTGGCACTTCTCCCTGCTGTCGCCCTAAAAAACGATATGGCACAAATCCCGAACAAGTTAGAGGACAACTTGTTCCATTGCTCTTCTCTCATTGTGAAGGTAAGGGTTCGGAACCCTAACACTTAGAAGATTTCTTGCTTATTTCTTATTGCTCCATTGTTCTTTTGCAGACGGACAATCAATGCTGAGGCTGCACGAACAGGTGTTAGTGCTCAACGACATTGCAAAGAAGTATAAAAATTGAGCAGATGCTGCTCTTGAAAAAGTGCAAACTGCCGAGAGCCATGCCGAAGAGCTCTGTGCTGAAAATGAGAGGCTAAAGAGGGACCTGATTGACTGGAAGGAGAGGTCGGAAAGAAGGCTGGAGCAGATCAGAAACGAGCACGCCAATGCTCTTGAAGAGTCTCGGAAGGAGGCTCGTGATGCGGGGTTTACTGAAGCCGGAGAGGCTTATGCTGGTGACATCCTAAGGCTCGTGAAGAAGGGTGAACAGAAAGGCTTCGGCAAGGACTATATTTATTGTTGTGATACTTTCGGGATCCCTGCCGAAGACCCGAGGAGAGAAGCTCCTGAGATGCCTGACTCTCCAATACCCGAAGACACGCCAGAGGATGAAGAAGCAGAAGATGTCAGCACTCCCATTCCCGATAAGTCTGGTGATGAAGCTCTTAATGAGAAGACTTCTGAAGAAAAGACTTCTATTGAGAAGACTCCAACCGAGGGGACTCCATCCGAGGTCCCATCAAATGAAGCAATCAACATAACCCCTTAGGATAGGGATATTAAAACACTGTTTTAATTTTATTTGTTTTGATATACTGGACGGCTCCGGACAATTGGAGTTTGCCGAACAAGTACCACCCCGCCATGCTCCGGTTTCACCGAGTGGTGAAAGTTTCATTTTGGCATTCCTCTTATGCCACTATGCATTGAATGGTTTTACTTTCGCATGAATGATTATGTTAATTATGGAATATTTGAATGTTTACACTCTGTGTTGTGCTTTATCTATGTATGAGTTAGCCCCCACTTTGGGACAAGACAGAGAAGTAGTTGCTCGGATTGTGCCGAAGTAGCATTTTGATTGGTATAAATTCCTTGTCAATACTTAGAAAAAATTTCAATACTTAGGGAAAATTCATCCAGAGGAACGAGTTGCTCGGTTATAACCGAAGCAACGCCAAATGAATGAAAATTTTCCAACTTTTGGAAAAAATTTCCACTGATAGCCCCTGCTTCGGGACATATCAGAAGAACGAGTTGCTCGGATGGAACCGAAGCAACGCCGAATGGATGAAAATTTTCCATCTTTTGGAAAAAAAATTCCACTAATAGCCTGAGTGTCGGGACATATCAGAGGAACGAGTTGCTCAATTGGAACCGAAGCAACGCTGAATGGATGGAAATTTTCCAACTTTTGGAAAAAAATTTCCACTGATAGCCCTTGCTTCGGGACAAATCAGAGGAACGAGTTGCTCGGATGGAACCGAAGCAACGCCGAATGGATGGAAATTTTCCAACTGTTGGAAAACATTTTCCACTGATAGCCCGAGCGTCGGGACAAATCAAAGGAACGAGTTGTTCGGTTGGAACCGAAGCAATCGCCAAATGAATGAAAATTTTCCAACTTTTGGAAAAAAATTCCACTGATAGCTCCTGCTTCGGGACAATTAGAGGAAATAGTTGCTCGGTTGGAACCGAGGCAAAACGAAGTAATCTTGGAAAAGATTTTCTCGTGGCGTTAGAAGGAACACCGGGCCTTAGATGTTTCCGAGGTATTAGTAAGGACACCGAACCTTGATAATTAATTCAACGAAGTAATCTAAATAAGCAACAATTGTAGTGAAAATTCCTTTTCTCATTGAACGTCCGAACACAATAAGCAACAAGAGCAAGGGGGCAAAACAGGCAGCCCAAACATATTTTTTCTAATGAATTTAAGCATAAAACTTCCTAAGCTTGGTTGCATTCCAGGGGTTGCCGGTAGGTGTGCCATCCATCTCTGCCAGCTTATAGGATCCATGTTCGGCCTTTGCAAGCACACAGAAGGGGCCCTCATAGTTTGGTTTAAACTTAGTCTTTTTAGATTTTTGGACAACCTCCCGAAGGACTAGATCGTCAATACTGAAAGGCCTCATCCAGACATTTTTGTTATATCCCCGAGCAACTTCTTGCTGATAGGAGGCATGTTTCAAGTGTACTTCTTCCCTGAGCTCTTCGACTAGGTCAAGCTCCCTGTCCATGGCCTCATCATTGGTTGGCACATCAAAGTTTTCTGTTCGAGCTGTTGGGAATAGGGTGGATAGGGGGAGAACGGCTTCCATGCCGTAAGCCATAGAGAAAGGAGTTCAGCCAGTTGGGCGTCGGGGTGTGGTCTGATAGCCCCAGAGAACTTTTGGGAGTTCCTCGGCCCACTTTCCCCTCTTCAGAGTAAGGCATCTCTTAATTCTAGCTGAGATTGTTTTATTCGACGCTTCGGCCTGCCCATTTCCCTACGGGTAGGAGACCGAGGAGTGAAATATCCGGACATTATACTTCTTGCAAAGCTTCTCGATCTTCGGCGACAAATTGGGTCCCGTTATCCGAAATGATCGCATAAGGGACACCGAAGCGAGAGATAATGTTCCTCCATAGAAATCGCTCCACGTCAGTCGCAGTTATAGTGATTAGGGGCTCGGCCTCCACCCATTTGGTGTAGTAATCAGTTGCCGTTATGATGTGTTTGAATCCACCTGGAGCTGTCGGCAACTTTCCTACTATGTCGAGCCCCCACTGTGCAAATGGTCATGGGCTGGTGATGGGTTGCAAGACTTCGACAGGCTGGAGCAAATGAGAGGCGTTTTTTTGACATTGCTCACACTTCTTGGCGTACTCTTCGGATGTCCTCTTCATTTTCGGCCACCAATACCCTTGAGTGAGAGCTTGGTGGGTAAGGGACTGTCCGCCAGAGTGGCATCCACTGCTTCCTTCGTGGAGTTCCCGAAGGATGTTCTCCACTTGGGAATCATGGACTACCTTCAGGTCAGGGCCTGTAAAAGACCTTCGGTACATGTTGTCGTTTGGATCCAAGTAGAAGCAAGAGGCCTTGCATCTGATTCTGTGAGCTTCCTTCTTATCTGTCGGGAGCTTCTCATGCTTGAGGTAGGCGTAGATTTCGTCCATCCAACTTGGACCGAGAGTTATGACTAGGACTTCCTTCACTTCGTTTTCAATGCTCGGAAATTCAATTTCTCTGAGCTGGATGGTTCGGACTGGAGAGGCTTTACAAGCTATTGCCAGGGAGGCCAAGGCGTTGGCGTGAGTGTTTCGTGTTTCGCTCTCGGCCAACCCATTCGATCTCTATGGAACTGGTCTCTCTTATCAGCTCCCAAACTTTGTCGTAATACTTTATCATCCGTGAGTCCCTCAGGTTGTATTGATCCTTAATCTGATTTACAATCAGCTGTGAGTCACCGTAGATTTGCACCCTTTCAGCTCTTAAATGCTTTGTCATCTTTAATCTGGCAATCAGTGCTTCGTATTCCACCTCATTGTTTGATGTCAGAAATCCAATGGTCAAAGCATTTTCATGCATAATACCCTCCGGGGAAACGAGCACAATCCCTGCTCCAGCTCCCCGGTTATTTGATGCTCCATCTACATGTAGTCGCCATACTTCTCTTTGGAACATTCTCCAAACTTTGCCTTGTCTTTCTTCTGAAGGTTTCTCGGCTACACCCGAGCATTCTATAGCGTCTCCTTCATGTAACTTCATTCTAATTTCGAGTTTGTCTTTGAGCTCAGGTGTCAGTTCGGCGATAAAATCCGCCAGAGCCTGCCCCTTGATAGCTGTTCGGGGTTCATACCGAATGTCGAAGTTTCCTAACTCCAAGCTCCATTTTGAAATCCGAGTTGAGAGGTCGGCTTTTTTTAGCATGGTTTTGAAAGGGTACTCAGTGATCACAATGATGGTATGGGCTTGGAAGTAAGGCAGCAATTTCCTTTTAGCCGTCACAAGAGCTAAAACCAACTTTTCTAGGGGGAGGTACCTTGTCTCGGAGGGAATCAAAGTTTTGCTGGAGTAGTAGATGGGCTGAAAATTAGCCCCTTCCTTCCTCACAAGGACCGAGCTCACAGCGTGAGCAGATACCGAGAGATAGAGGTAGAGATCTTCTTGGTCAACGGGCATCACGAGGAGGGGCGCCTTGGAAAGATACTCTTTCATCTGGCTCAGCGCTCTGTCGCATTCCTCGGTCCACTGAAAACTCCTTTTGCTTGTTTTTAGGGACTCGAAGAAAGGTCGGCACAGATCCGAAGACTGGCTGATAAACCTATTGAGGGCCACGACCATGCCCGTGAGCCTTTGCACTTCCTTGATGGTGCTCGGAGGTCTGAGGTTTTGGATAGCAGTTATCTGTTTTGGATCTGCCTCTATGCCCCTCCGAGTAACCATATATCCAAGGAATTTGCCAGAACCGACGCCAAATGCACATTTCTCGGCATTGAGGCGTAACTTGTGTTTCTTCAAAACAACAAAAATGTCGGCAAGGTGCTCCAAGTGATCCAAAGCGTGCTTGCTCTTAACTACCATGTCATCAATATACGTTTCCATCGTGTCCACGAGCTGCTTGGCGAACATTTTTGTGACCATGCGCTGGTAAGTAGCCCCAGTGTTCTTCAATCCGAACGGCATAACTTTGTAGCAGTACGTCCCTCGGGGAGATATGAAAGCTGTCTTCTCTTGGTCCTCGACTGCCACTGCTATCTGGTGGTATCCGCTGTGGGCATCCATCATGCTGAGCCGAGCGTGTCCCGCCGTAGCGTCGACTAACTGGTCAATCTGTGGTAGTGGAAAGCAGTCTTTCTAGCAATCATCATTGAGATTGGTATAGTCTACGCAGACACGTAGCTTCCCATTCTTCTTGGGTACTACTACAGTATTGGCCAGCCATGTCGGATATTGGACCTCTCGGATAGCCCCAGCATCAAGTAGTCTCCCAACCTCAGCTACAACAACGTCTGAGTGGGCCGGTGACGAGGGTCTCGGTTTTTGTACGACGGGCTTTCGGAGAGGGTCCACGTTGAGAGAGTGGAAGATAAACTGAGGGTCGATGCCCGGCATCTCATATGGTGTCCAGGCGAAGACGTCGATATTCCCTTTGAGGAATTCCACCAGTTGTTCCCGTTCTAAAGTTGTTAATGTTGATCTGAGGAGGAAATACCGACTTTCGTCATCATTGATGGGTACTGTCACCAGATCCTCTACTGCCTTCTCCTCGGCTGGAAGCCCGACATCCTCCAGCACCGGACCCTCCAGTTCCTCGATAGATCTTGGTTTCGGTTCTTTCTTTTTCTTTCGTTTAGTGATCTTCTTCTTCATGTGTACCGCGTTCACCTGGCACTTCTTTGCTGCCATCTGGTCACCCTTAATATCTTCTTGCTATCATTCGGCACCGATAAACCGGACAACTTGGTGATAGGTTGAGGCAATGGCCTTCATTTCGTGCAACCAAGTTCGGCCGAGGATGGCGTTGTATGGGCTCGGGGCATCAACGACAACGAACTCCACTTGTAAGTTTCTTGATCCTGCTTGCACCGGAAGAGTGATTCGTCCCATCGGCCAGGCCGGAGCCCCGTTGAATCCGAAGAGGGGGGAGTCGGCCGACATCAGATGATCCAGATTTAGGTTCAGTGCTTTGAAAGCAGAGTAGTATAGGATCTCCGTAGAGCTCCCCTGGTCTACCAACACTCGCTTAACTTTTGGAATTCCCATATAAATGGAAATTACTAGAGCATCACTGTGTGGTAGCTGAACATTCTTCAGATCTTGCTCGGTGAATGTGATGGTCCACTGCTCGTCACGGTCCGAGAGCTTTTGCTTGGCATTTCCTTCAACGGTAAGAACTTGCGAGGAGGAGCTCGGTACCTCCCGAAGCACTGTAGTTTTTTCTTTAGTTGCGGCCCCATGGATCACGTGAACAATAACTTCTTCCGGAGGGTTGTTCTATCGGGGCTGTTGTGTCCGAGCCGTCCTCCGTCGATCAATGTACTGGTCCAAGTGCCCCTGTGTGACCTACCTTTCCAAGAACTCCTTGAAAGGCTGGCACGCAGTGGTATAGTGTCCCAGTTTGTTGTGATAAGTGCATTTTACCTTACAGTCATCCAGCTGGCCTTCGACTGTACCCAACTTATTGGTCGGCCAGGTGAACCAAGGTTCCCGAGAGATGGCTCTAATCAGTTTGTAGAGAGGTAAGTTGAATGCTGTTGTTATGGCCACGAACTCGTTAGGCTTCAGTTCCCGTTCCTTGAACGGTCCTCGTTCTTTCCACGAGTCGCGGTCCCTCTTACACCCCTTGCTACTTCCTGTTTTGATCGTGTTAACTTGCTTTTTCCCCGAGTAATCACCAGTACTGGCCTTGTGATTTCCCGAGGTCCTTGAGAGCTTTTCTCGGATATGATCTCTTCCAGCTGAGCAAACTTTTCAACGGTTTCCATGAGCCGGCTCATGTTTGCCGGAGGGTGGAGCATTAGTTCCTCGAAGATTGCTGAAGTCTCGTCCAGGCCGTATTTGAAAGATGTGGCAGCCATCTGCTGGTCACAATTTTCAATGGCGTTAAATATCTCCCAATAACGCTCTGCGTAGACCCTTAATTTTTCTCCAGATTGTCGTTTTAGGTCGACGAGCGCGTCGATGGTCTTCGGCTGAGTTCTGTTCGTTACAAATCGAGCGGTAAAAGCTTCTTCCAGTTGCTCGAACGAGCTCATGGAGTTAGGCTGTAGCTGGTTAAACCAGACTAATCCGAGACCCTGGAGGCTCACGGGGAAGGCCTTGCACATCATTGCCTCATCATAGCGATAGAGCCCCATGAGTTGTCGGTATGAATGGTGAACTTCGGGATAGTGAAGTTTTTCGGCGGATGTGCCTCCTGGATTTCTTGTATGAATGGTGAATCCTGAATTTTCCGAAGTCTGGAATCGTCTGGCTTCTCGGACGAGTGAGGGGCCTCATAGGCCTTGCCAGCGCTGTATGCCTTCTTGGCTGAACCTGTGCCGCTCATCGCTCCCACCGAGCTCCTTTGGATGCTCTTTTCTCTTTACGGAGTCTCGGCCTTGAAGAGAGTCTGTTTCGGCTAGGTATCTCTTTGACTCTCCGGTACGTGGGTCCCGAACAATTATATAGTCGCCGGTATCATCCATGTCGTACACGGGAACGCCTCGGCTGGTGTCTTCTCGGTGATAGGTGTTTTTTGGAGGTGATCTTTCGTTACGTTCTTGGTGGCAATCATAACATTCTTGTTGACTACCGTCACGTCGGTCGCTGTGTCCTGCAGATCTGCTACGTATGATTTCATGGCCATCCGTGTCATACTGCACCAGGGCCTTTTCACGGTTATCTTCGAATTCGTGGTTATGATGCGTAGTTCGAGACCCAAAATGCCCCGTCGTAGATTGAGAGCTTGATGTAGAATGACCTCCTATCCGAGTGGTGTGCTCTGTACGCACAATTTCTGAACGCCTTCTCGGAGAGGGGGTTTGCTGCCTGGGGGGATCACTCATCTCGCTGCGTCGGTAACGATGAACGGCTTGCTCAGGCGATCCTTGGCCGAAGGACGTTGGGTATAGTGAGTAAGCTAAGGTGCCTGAGCCGCCGCCTTGCGCCGTCGCCTCGATGCCCCTGAACGTGAGGCTGAGGCGGTGGGTGGCTTCTTCGTCAGAGCGTCGATTTGGGCCTTCATTGCGGCCATTTGCTGAACGGTTTCCAGGGGATTCGGGCTCGGGGTTAAGCCCGTGATGGGGTGTGTGGTGATCCCCACCCGAGAAGCACCAACTGGATTGGTACCTCCAGCCGGAGTGGCGGTGCCGTCATCTTCAACGATCGTCATGGAGGAACTGAGGAAACGAGGAAGAGTACCCTCCAAAGAGAAGAGAAGAACGCCGGGAAAGAGAGAAAATCAGTAATCCCCAACGGAGTCGCCAATTGTGGAGCCCTCCTTTTCTGGTGGCTCCTCCTGATGATGATCGGCGATGAAGACGATACTCTCACTTTCAAGTTGAGCCTAGGCCTGCACACTCAGCACACCGTTAGCATCGGACTGGACCGTAGGGTCCAAAACGGTACTCCGACGATCAAATTAGTAGAGGAAGGAGATGAAGTGTAGATATAGGGTTTTGAGGAGAGAGTTTTGCGTACCTCCTTACACGATGAAGGTTACCTTTTATATGTGAGCCTTGGCTTGCTCCCTAAGCACAGCTGTGCTCGTCACGTGACTTAACCGCTCAGCTGACGTCACAATGACGAGCCCGAAAGAATATAACGCAAATGCATGCTTCCAGTAAATTGTTACGCGTGTCATAGCCGTTCGGATGACGTCACCAACGATGATCACGGTTTGTTACGCGCACATGCAGCATTAATTGCTCTGCTGACTCAGCATCTGGTTTCTCGGCATACTCAGGCATCACTGAGTCGGTTAAGATCATCACTCGGGTATGTCTCGAGCTCTTTTAGTATTAACCCTGAAAGGTTACTAATGAGTCAAGTGTATGATATGTCGGCACATATCCGAGACAGTGGACCGAAGCCCCACTCTGTTCCTCTTGAACATGTTGAATCATGCATCCGAAGAGTCCCTTGAAGATAGCCTTTCGGTAGCTATCAGTGAGGTATCTCTTACGTAGATAAGGTGTTCGGTTAATCCGGACCCCTACAATACCCATCGGAATAGTCAACACTGGAGCAGTCACCAATCGAGTCTTCAACGCCTGGAAACTCTTTTCACATTCATCCGACCATAAGAACTTTACATCTTTCCTTGTTAATTTTGTCAAAGGCAATGCAATAGTAGAAAAGCCTTGAATGAATATCCGATAGTACCCTGCCAAACCAAGAAATCTACGGACCTTTGGAGCACTAGTTGGCCTCTCCCAGCTCACCACTGCCTCCACCTTCTTTGGATCCACAGAAATACCATCTTTAGATATCACATGGCCCAAAAACACAACAATGTCCAGCCAAAACTCGCATTTGCTCAACTTCCCATACAATTGCTTTTCCTGCAAGGTTTGCAAAATAATCCTCTAAGTGTTGTTCATGCTCCTCCTTGGGCAGTGAGTAGATCAGAATATCATCAATGAATACTATAACAAAGGAGTCTAAATAAGGCTCAAACACCCTGTTCATCAAGTCCATGAACACCGCAGGAGCATTCGTCAACCCAAAAGGCATAACCAGAAACTCATAATGACCGTACCTCGTGCGAAAAGCAGTTTTAGTGACATCATTGTCCTTCACTTTAACTTGGTGATAACCCGATCTCAAATCAATCTTGGAAAACACTGTAGCACCTTGCAACTGATCAAACAAATCATCAATTCTGGGCAAAGGATACTTGTTCCGTACTGTTACCTTATTCAACTGTCTGTAATCAATACACATACGCATGGTACCATCCTTCTTTTTCACAAAAAGAACTGGTGCTCCCCAAGGTGAGATACTTGGTTGTTCAAACCCTCTATCCAACAAATCTTTCAATTGAATTTTCAATTCTAACAACTTTTCCGGCGCCATTCTGTACGGTGGTATGGAAATAGGATTAGTTCCCAGTTGCAACTCAATAGTAAATTCCACCTCCCTGTCAGGCACAATCCCCGGTAACTCATCTGGAAACACATCGGAAATTCATTCACAATAGGTATGTCAGACAATTCCAACGGTTTCCTTTCCGTATCCACAACATAAGCTAAGTACCCTTGATAACCCTTTCTCAACAGACTTACCGCCTTAAGTGCAGAAATCACACCTTTCAGAGTACTCTTTTATCACCACAGAACTTAATCTCTGTCACAATTTTTAAGAACCAAGTATTTTTTGGAAAAGAACCGTGGCCCCTTTGCATTGAGATTGCCATGTGATGTATGCAAGGTATTTGGGCATTCCACCACTCAATATGGTAAGGCCTCTTCCTCCAATTCCTCCAAACCTCCTGAATCAGATAGTTGGAAACAAGATGGGAAAGGGAAAAAAGCCAGTTGATTCCTGATTAATATTTTGGTCAAACTAAAATATTCACAAGTATGAAACAAGCTACTTTAAGCAGGGGACACATTTTGGGAACAGAGACATGTCGCCTCCTAAGTGAGACACATATAGGGACATCGCGTGTCTTGTAGGACCCTCAAATGAGTATATTTCACTCTTCTCCTACTTTGTTGTCGATCAAGTGATCTCGAATCAGGAAGTTCTTAATGTTTTGTCTCCAATACTTTCGGTTACTCTCTCTCTCTCTCTGGGACGTGCATGCACACAGATGCACTTTGCACACAAGTACGAAGGATGAACAAGTAGATGGCCTAATATAAATGTTCTGCAAATTTGTTTGACTAGTATTTAATTCAATATATAATGCGTACTTTTATGACAAATGGCTCTCCTGCTATTCGGATAAAGTTATATGGTATAGGCTTCTCTATTTACCTATGTTGTGATTTTCCAAATAGTGGGAGTTAAAAGATAAATTAACTTGGTTCTTATTCTTCATCATTTCATTGCAGGTAATAGGATGGTCTAGCCAAAAGCATGATTTCAACCTTATCACTTTGAGAGCTCTTTCATGAAGATCTTGTTTAAGGATGGCATTATGAATTTCTGATTCTTTTTTGTTCCACTTAGTTTAGTTTAGGCTATGTACTTTTGGATTATGGTATTTTTCGCACGATAATATGTTTGATCTACTTTTGAATGTTGACAAATGACAAAGTTATGGAACATACGTACCTTCGGGTCCTACTTGTGGTATTTCATATGGAGATTTTCCAGTGAAGAACAAATTCTTTTGCTTTTCGATAGTTTTGAGTTTGTTGAAAAAATTTAGTGAAAAGATGCGTGGCTAATATAATTGATTAATTAGGGTTTGGTTTTTTTAAAAAAAGCAGCCTGTAACAGCGTTTTTAGCTGCTGCTTACTTGTGTAAGGTATCACTAAAGGTTGGTCTATAGTAGTGTTGAGGAAGATTTAAGCGTTGCTAAAGAAATGTGTGACAAATGTACGAAGTCTACACCAGCAATAAAAAAACCTTGCTAAAAAGAGTCTACACCAGCATCTAGCAAGTGCTGGTAAAATAAATGGTATATTAGCGCTTGCTAGGTACAGGGATAAAGTGACGGGGATATGCCAACGGCTTACACAAGTACTGGTATAGACCTTGCAGGTCTATAGCAGTGTTTCGAGGCACCTTACTAAAGGCTTTTGGTGCTGGGGAATCTCGACTTTCTTGTAGTGGATGGGTGTACCCAGAGTTCTAATCGAGAAAGAAGTACTGTAGAAGTAACTAGAGTATCTTTGTGGTTATGAGCTGATTTCGTTGCATCAGTTTCTATGGAGGCTACCATGCAATTTAGGGGGTGTTCCACTAACAAAAAACTGTTTTTTCCAAAAATCGAGACAGGTCATTCTCTCACAATACATCACATAAAAAATAATGAAAAGCCAGTTTATTCAAAAAAACTAACTTAGTGAAACACCCCCTTAAGCGTTTCATATGAGCACTAATGAAATCCAATGTTGGTGCTTTTTAACTTCGTTTATGATTGGCTTATAAGGGTAGCATGGTCTCGGATAAATGAGAAACGATTAATCTTAGCTTTGTATTTTCCTATTTTAAATAAGCAATTAGGCTTTAACATATGTATATCGTTAAACAAAAAACCTATGGGTACCGACCCATAGGCACAGAAAACGTACAGAACATGCTTGGGGACCCACTTTTGGGTCCCACACGAGTGATCCGAACTGTTCATTATTCTAGTACATTTTTCTGAGGGCCCCACAAAAATTCAGCTCAATCAGACGATTAGAAGTGGTTGAACCAAAGTCCCACATAAAACGTACAGAGCATTCTCGGGGACCCACTTTAGGGTCCCACACGAGTGATCTGAACCGTTCATTATAATAAGAACATTTTTCTAAGGGTCCCCACAAAAATTCAGCTCAATCGGACGGTTAGAAGTGGTTGAACCAAAGTCCCACCGTTTTGGATAATAATGAACGGTTCGGATCACTCGTGTGGGACCCAAAAGTGGGTGCCCGAGCATGCTTTGTACGTTTTCTGTGCCTTAAACTCTGTTCATGTAGCAAGGTCCTATCGTTAAGTACTGTATTTAAACCCTCTTTAATTAGCTTCATTGTCAGTTGTACGATTAAAAATAATAATAATAATGTACATAACTTGCAATTTTTGTTGTAAAAAAAAATACTACGTACCTTGGTATTGTCTACATTGTAGCATCAGTTGTATTTAACATATTGCATCATCAATTGTGCTTTGGGCACTGTTTTGTGCAGGAGCTCGCATGCATCGCACACATATTGATTACTAGTTCTTAAAAGTGCTACAGTGACTCACTAGATGCACGAGTCAATGTTCACTAGCGTCAAGCGGTAGCTGCAATGCTTGCAAACCCCCAAAATTTTCAAATGGTATTTTTTAATGGTAATTATTTATATACATAAGCATAAACTGATCCCACAATACGGTAATTAGATCCGGTCGTTTTATAGGATATTGACGAAAAGTATTATTTTCATCAAATATCTATAGGTATTTAAACAAAAACAGCATTTAAAAATATGCTTTTGTTTGACACTATCGATATTCGATTAAGCAGTTTTTTCATGAATTATCTTATGAACAACAATTTCGATTTAAGTGGTTCAGATAAGCTAGTTGTTAGTCATGTTTGCTTATGGCATCGTATATGTAAAATGGTAAATTTTTTGAGATTATAAAAAATGAAAAGAGGAGTTTAAGAAATGTATTTTGTGCGACTTAAAGCCTATAAAATAAAATAGCGTATTTTCTTTGGGCATGTATTATTTTCGTAAACATTTTAAGATGTTATTTTAGCCCTGCTAATAGTATCGAGACACGAGAATGCGGCACGAGCCGTAGCGAGACGAGTAACCTTGAGACCCAAGCAAAGAGCCTTCCGGAAATAGGCAAGGTGGCGCCTTATTATTGGATGCTTGGGGCCCAAGCAAAGGGGTCTCCGGAAGGTGCGTGAGTTGGCGCCATACTATACGATAATATCACGGGATGATGTCACGCGGGATGATGTCATAGGGTATGACTCAACATTAACATTAATTATGGATAATTCCAGAGCATGACTGGAGCACAAGTATAAATATGATTCTCTCCCCCCCCCCCCCCCCCCCCTCCCCCCCCCTTCACAAACACATACACAGCACAGTAGAACCGAAGAAAAAAAAAAGGAAAGAGGGAGAGAAGCAAGGAAGGACTATGGAGGAAGAAAAGAAACTAGGTAAATTCTATACTCCACTGCCAAGAACACATTGTAGACATCCCAATCAGGACCCTCGGAATTCCGCACCTTCCCCGAGGATGAAAATGACTAACAATAGCATATAAGGCTGGATTCCATAATCCAGGCGCCTGGAATTGCACAATCCAAGCGCCTGGATATCAGCCCAGGTTGAGTGTGGTTTAAGTTGTTAGTGGGCGGGAAGAAGATTTGCTCAAGATTTTTTGCAGAATCAGTTGAAGGGAAGTGAGAGGGAGATCATTACATCTAGCCATTACCCCTAGTTGACCCCTCAACCTTTCAAAGGGTTCAAGTGACCCACTTTGAACCCTTTGTTGCCTATTTAAGCTCCCCCTCTCCTCCATTTTCAGGGGCTGAAAACTCTCACCACTCCCTTACTGTTACTCTGCCAAAATACTTCCAGAAAACCTACCCTCAATCAATCTCCTTTGATCTCATCCATTTCTAATCATCAAAACCCATTTTTCTTCTCATGATAGCTATACATACTTTCATTCCTACCCTTAAGCCATAACCAAGCATTCATAATCAGATATTGACCTCCTAAAACAGTCAATTTAGGCCTGTCCAAGTACCAAAAACCATCAAGCCATCTTCTCAAGTTCATAAATCAAGTCTTCATAGGTAGATTTTCTACTAAATATGCTCATGTAGGCCCTGAGGGGAACTCACCCAAGTTTTTACTGGACTTCTATATCAGTAGAGGGCTTGGGAGAGGTTTGAAAATCATCAAGAAAGAAATCTGTTTTGTACATCAGGACTCAATCCAGGCGCCTGGATCATCATTTTCCAGGCGCCTGGATTCACTCCATGTAGGCGCCTGGATCCCCTTCCTTCTTACCATATTCTTTGTTTTTCTTGCAGTTTAATTAGTTCATGATACATCATCTGCATACATTGGTTTAGGTTAATCATATTCATGTTCTGATCCCTATTACAATGAATATTTAAAGCGTGTTGAGGTGATAATCACACTTTGTAAAGAGGTTATATGGGAGAGAGGTGTTCATGTGTGTCCATATATCATTTATAGAGTTTGATCATGCAAAACTGAAAGTATTTAGTTAATTTTTAATGTTACAAGTACATCCATCATTGTTAATGTCCAATACAAGCATTTACCTTGCATTTTTGGTATGAGCTCATTTCCATTTCATGTGGTTACAAGTATAATCAGATTAAGTAGTACCTTGTATGCATGAACATAGTGTATTAAGTCTGAAATGTGTCTTATATATTGCATCCTATCATTGAATCATTCGAAATCAAAGTCACTTTTAAGTGCATATCATGCATTCGAGTTGAATTGGAGATCCATGCTTGCTACTGTATTTCTAAACATCATTTAGAGTGTGTATGAATCAGCTAAATATATTGCATTTGGTGTTTGCTGTGGCAAATGAGGTTTCAAAGTTTTTGTCTGGTAGGCCATCCAGGCGCCTGGATTGGCCCATTCCAGGCGCCTGGATTTGCCTAGTCCAGGTGCTCAGATTGCTATCTAGGTGTGATGTGTTTGGTATTTGTGATCAAATCCTGGGACATCATAAGGCAGTTAGGGGGTGATTTGGTGAAGTTTTAGTATCTTTTGTACATGAATCATTCACTCATGACATTTTGCTCAAGCATCCACCCATATCTCTTTGATCTTTTTGATATGTTTTCCGTGTTTTCTCATGAATATGTGTACAAAAGTCCATTCAAACAACGTTTTCGAAATCCTTTAAACATTTAGTAGAGACCGGTGGTTTCACCGGGCGCGAGGGGTGCTTTATATTCCTTCCCCTCCCGTAACCTAGCTCCCGGACCCGAAAAATCTCATTTTGCGAGGCCAGTAATATATTTTCCATTCAAAAGGGCAAAAGAGTCATTTTTCAAAAGGTTTCTCGGGTATGGTCCATAAACCGTTTTCCAAACCAAATCAATTTCATGGACTTTCCCCGTGGGGTGTTCACACACATGCACACACTGGCACTTACATTTAATTGATTTTCCCGCTAAAGACATAGCAAAGATAAGTTGGAAAATGGCCTCTATGATATATTGGTTTTTTTCCGTTGGTTTTAGTAATAGGAATCCTAGGAAGAATTGTTTTAGCAATGAAAAATGTTAACATTAGGACTAAAATAAAACAAAAGATTGGGATTGCTCCTGTAAGGACCCGTGTTTTTAAATAATTTTTCCGGAAATAAAGTTGGGGAAATATGAGGAATTGTTTGAAATGTTTAAATGTTGGATTAATTAGTGATATGAGTGAGTTGGGACCTTATTGCATTACACAAGCCACTATAGGGACTTGGGTGTAATTTATTTGGATTATATATGTGTGTGTGGTGTATGAGAAGAGAGAGACATAACCCCCTCCCCTCCTCATCAGGCAACCCACCTCTCTCTATCTACCTCGTCCATCTTCTTCAACCTCACTCCAAATTTCACTCAAAAACCTCAAATTCCTTCAAGATCCACGCTCAAACTAGTCTCCTACGCGAATTTGGAAGCTTGGGTCGTGTTTATTTCACTTTGGAAGGTGGTATTTCAGTTGGAGCTCTTTGAAGAAAAGCTAGGGTTTGTTGGATTTTGAGAGTTTTGCTCAAAACCCTTTGAGGTAGGGAAATTTTTACCTGTTCGAAGTGCTAATGTAGTGTGGGTGTGTGTATAGCTTCTCCTTAATCAATTTTGTATATAGTTTGTTGTCTTTCCTTGAGAAAACTCATTTTGGTCATGTTTGGCTTGATGTTTGATATTGATCCTTGTTCCCATGAAGTTGTTGAAAGGTTATTGATGATTTCTTGCTCTCTAGTTCATATGAGTTGTTAGTACCATGGATTTGTGTTGGGAGCCTTATCTCGCTAAGTTTGGTGGAGACCTTATTCAAAACCTGTCCTTTACCATGAATTTTTTTGTGTAGAGCTTGTGTATTAATAGACCAAAAATAGTGTATCAATACACTTGCTCTCTGGATTCTGTAGTTTGTGTATTGATACATCAGAAAAAGTGTATCAATACACTTGCTGTCTGGAACTTCGTAACCTGGGTATTGATACACCCGAAATGGTGTATCAATACACTTATCCACTGTTCTTTAATAATTCATTCTCTTGTTCTTTAAACTTTCGGTGAGTCCAGAATGTTCCTTTAAAGTTAGAAACTTGTGATTTCTTTTAGATAAACTCATCCTATACTTGGTAGATGAACTTTATGTTGTTTCGTTGTTTGTTCGAAAAGTTTTTAGGACACGATGGTCGAAAGCACTTGTGGGATGCGTACGGACACATGAAATCTATAAAAGAGAGTTGTGGGTGTTAGTTATGCGATGACACATGCGTGAATTGAGATGAACAATTAATTAAGATGATGAGACATATGGACACCATAATGATGCTAATGAGCATGAAATGAGGTTTGCAATGTGGTAATGATGACACGGGGCCCGATAGGGTATGCTCGGAGTGACACGGGGCCCTTATGGTTTGCCCAGAGTGACGAGGGGCCTATATGGCATGCCCAGAGTATAACCTAATGTTCTAATGGAATGAGATGTGTATGCTAAATGTTTAGGAGACATATGGTGTGTTGGGTATTTATCGGGTACGATGGATGATAGAAAAGGGAATCTAGTGACTTATGAGTTGATTTTCAATCCTTTAACCATTAAATTTTCTTGAAACTTGTTGCGTGATTTGTGCCTTCCTTGTCTATCACTCACTTGCATTTCATTGCATTTAGAATTGGTAGAGTTTTCTCTATTGGGCTAGTGAGCTCACCCTAATAATTTCAGGTACCCAGCACGGAGCATGATATGGATTGCTTGGAGTGTATGCATGCATCTCTTTTGAAAGCGTAATGGAGGAGTTACTATATCTTTTTGAAACTTATATTTTTTTTAAAAAGGTGATTTGTAATTTAATTGAGTTTTCATCATTGACTTAGTTTGTATTAACAATGGTAACTCATGTATTTACTTTGGGCATGAGAATTCCGTGAATTATCTTGTGTATGACTTTGACCTTGTGAATTAAACTTGGATTTTGACCAAGACTTTCGATCTCATTGACTTTCCACGTGGATTTATATTACTTTTTACCTTTAAAATTCGAGGGCGTTACAGCTCCTGCATAATGTTGAATTACGAACTCGAGCTTGAAAAAGTGAGATTAGTGATTGTAACTATTGGGATCAAAACAGTTCATAGGTTCACAAATTAATCATACATAGTTGTTGGGTTAATTCATGGCTAAAAATGAGTCGAGCCTCTTGTGTAGCTTGTGCCCCGGCTCGGCCCCTTTCGTAGCTGAACCAAGCTCGAGCTCAAGGGGTAGGCTCATTTTGCGACACCCTTTCGAACAATCTAACAATTTGAACACCCATTTGGGTATTTGACTGCAGGTCTCAGTTCCAGAAGACAAAGCATTACATTACTACTAACCCCATTTGGGATCCTTTGTATGCAGGATGTGTTTTACAGGGATTGTCTGTCCATCCTAGTTCACTTTTGGACTGCATGATTTGAGAGTGAGTGACCTACTATACATTGAGAGTACCCAGTGAGTTGTGTGCTTTGAGCCATTGTTCTTTCATGAGAGCTATATTTGTGGGAAATTCTGTGAGAAGAGGGAGATTGGTTCATTAGAGAGGGATAGAAGTTGTGAGGACTCTAGGGAGATGAAGGGTGAGCCATAAATTTAGGTCGGTATCCATCTGTTAACATGTTGGTTGTTTGACACAGTTTACTTCCAATGTTCATGTCATCTTGGACATGTGTGGGCTTTATCCCATTTGATTCATTTTCCGTTATTGGTTCTGATCTGTATGTGGAATGCCATCCCAATGGGCATAGCTGATGTACCTACTGATGCCTAGTTTTATATCATTGTGGTTCGCCAACTCATTCTACTGTAGCTCCTTTTGCTGTAGTTCTCTGTGCTGAATATTATATGCCCAATCTTCATGTATTTTCTCATCATTTATGGGATTTTATTGCATATCAGGACTGTGTTTTGGGCTGCCAATTCTGGGCAGACATTTGTTTGACTCGGGTTATCAAAAAATAGCAGAAATGCTGCTCAATTTTTCCAGAAATGCTGCTCCATTTACTCAATTTATGTTTGCCTATTCTAGAGGGGGTTGTCCTCTAGATGGCCCTTGTCTAACGGGTATGCCTACTCTAAGGGGGCTATCCTTAGAGACTAGACATACCGCTGCACTGTCAGACTCATCACGCAGCAGCAGTTAGTTCTCCAGACTTGTGTAGATGCAGACTTGTGTATATCCAGCTGCAGGTCACAGTTGCAGGTACCATGGTTATCAAGTTCAAGTGGGAAATGACATGATATTTCAGGCTGTGCACCTTCAGGCCGTGATCATCACCATCAAGTTCATGCCAAAAGAAGATTCATTCTGTGTATTTTGGGAGAGTTTCTGGTCCTTCTTTTAGAAGTGTTAGAATCTCTTTATAATTTTGGTTGTTCTACTTCACTTTCATTCTGTCTAGTTGTTAGGCTTTATTTCCCTTTTCTTTTCTTTTTGTTTTCTTTTTGTCCTCCCTGAGGTATGCCCCTTGTAGGCTGTATATCCGTTTAGCCTTTTTTTAATTTCAAGCTTATTTACCCAAAAAAAAAAATCTAACAATTTGAACACACATGGTATTGCTTTAAATAAGGAAACTAAAGAAAATAATAATAATAAAAAGGAAAAAAAGAAAAAAAGAAAGAAAAGAAAACACATTTTCGATTAGCTGCTGGAAGGGAATTACTTGTGATTGACAATCAGTAGAGCCAAGAGGTGTTAATTGCTTGGCAGCCCAAGGAGCTGCCCTTCGCAAGAATGGAGTACAATCCTAAAATAGAATAAAAAAGCAATAAATTAAAATTCGTACATGCGTATTTAGTTAGGATTGTAATTTGACACCACGATTTTTGTATTTCAAATAATTGATGTCTTATTCTAGGACCCAGTGTAACGCCCCGATTTTTCGGAAGCATTAATTTAAATCATTTAATAAATGATTAATTTAAATAAAAAGGATCTCCTAAAATAAGCAGCGGAAATAACATAATTGTCTTAATTCGATTACAAACATAAATATAGTGCTTTGTTGAGAAATTAAGTTACATTGTTCCAACACAAAAATAAGAAGACTCGAGGCTTCTAGAGGTTCAGGTTCAGGTTTTCCTCCTCAAATTGCTCAGCAGCAAACTCCTTCGTCTGGTAATACGGCTCCTCTTCTGTACCTTCAACACCTGGCGTAATATGCCAGGGCCATAGCAGCACCATGAGCGAAATAATCACTCAATAGTAAACCCTACCCGAACCCATAACATACAAATAGCAGGATATAGCATGCAATCAAAGTAGAGAACAATTCAATTTAATTACTAGTCTTTACTTAGTGAGTTCTAGAATCTCATCCGTTGAGAAACATCCTCCCGTGTCAACCACTAAGTCTAGGCCATTCGTGATTCAACTCCCCCCTTGCTTGCCCTGACTGGGAGCCCAGATGAAAGGTCTAAGTTATCTACTTAGTCGGATTCATCAAACGCCTCACAAGGATGAATTTCCCAGGGACTGACTGTACCACTGGGCCCACGAGGAACTGACTGTAACCTCGGGAGTATATAGCCGTGTCTCGGTCTATAATACGAATCACCCTTATATCACCAAATAATTCAGTAGGGAGTAATCACAGAATGCCACAACTTAGGGTTCCAAATTTCTGTCAATCCATAATCACAGTATCTCCATGTTCAAAACCACTGGCTGTCTGCCATCCATCTCACCAATTGTCATCCGAAATTCTTATTCCAATTTTCCATTAACTTAACGTCTATGTGAATTCTAAGCACGATCACCAACCTGGGAACCTAATTGTCCATTCTAGCAATCCAACAATTTAATGATAATCGAACACAACATGCAAAGCAAAGTAACAACGATACATTGAGAGAAAACAATTCACATAAATAAATATTCATGGTTAGTCTTTGCGACTATTAAGGGATTAGAGTGTGATTTAATACTAATAACAACATGTCATTTATTTATCAAAATTTTTAATTCTATAAAATAGTTTTCGACAACGTCATCTAACATGTTCCTTTAATAAACGGATCCGAGATTTAACGATCGCGTGGTGGCCGAACAATTAATCTGGTGTGACTAGAAAATAAAATAGCCAAGAGAAATTACTATCTAAAAGCCCACTGGATGATTTTAAAAAAAACAACTAATGGCCCACTGTAATTTATTTACTAATGGCCCACGGTGAGGTTTGATTTTTAAAGGCCCAAGGTGACTTATGATCTAATTGCCCAAATGATGTTATTCGGTCCAGAAGTCTGAGGACGGCAGTGTGATGCCCGAATGGGTTTCTTTTATACGACAGCCGGAGAACTCCATTGTTTCCGGTTACAAGCTCTCAAACAACGATTAATCATCTAAAAATCGAAATACCCATATTTATAAACGAATTTATACTTAGGGAGGTAGATTATCTACCTCTCTTCCGACGAAACGAGCGGGAAAAATGATTTGGGGAAAACAGGTTTGTTCACCGAGAAAGACAGCCGAAAGACGAAGAAATCCGACTCGGATGGTGCAAGGTGTGCTACGGACTTCCTTCTCTTTCTCCCCTTTCCCCAAAATTTCTTCTACTCTCACTCTCTTTCTCTCTGCCGTGAATGGAGTTGTGAGGAAAAATAAAACTGGGGCAGGGGATTTAAGGAAATGGAACAGGGGATGTAGGACTGGTTATTGCTCAAGGAAGGGTTGCCCAGGGGTTAGAGGAAAGTCCCTTGGTGTGTTGTTGGTCTGCCATTGGCCAAGGGAAAAAGTCCGGCCGTTTATGGGTGATCGACAAGTGACGGACGGGATGGACGGAAAACATGGAGGGGATGGGTAAAAGTGGGTTCTGTCTCATTTAGACTCCAGAGGGTTGATGATAGACATGAGGCAAAATAGTGAAACTAACTATTTGGTTAGTAAATAGGCAATTCGGTTAGGATAATTTTAGTTGGTGTAGGACCTAATTAAGAAAATTGGTTAGAAACTAAATGGATACACACACATGTATATCTATATACATGTATCTATAAATGTGAACAAAATGTAGTAAATAAGGTCCACTTATGTTAAGTAAATAAAACTTAGAATTTACATGACTTTGTAAAATAAAAATAAAATAAAGTAACGGACCGTTACACCGAGTACGTCTCAGTTGAGTTTACGATAGGTTTCGAACTCATGAAGGTGAGTTATGAATTATCCCTGTTACATGAGGTTTTTCGCAAAAATTTATGTTCTTATTAAAATTATGATTATTTATATATGAAATTCTTTTGAAGCAAATATACCATGGAATTCTGATGTTTTGCTCAGTTTTTGAAAAAAAAATAGTACTATAGATACATCCGGACGATGTCCCTGAATCTGGGGGACGTTAAAGATACCAGTCAGAACGGTGTTATGAGGGCAGAATGGAAAGGGGCACAACCAAGTGTCCAATTGAATTGATCAATTCAAGATGTTATATTGGGGGTCGCTCCCTCATAGTTGGCGGAAATCGTCGGATGGTATATCGTATATATTTATGGCCTGATATGTTATATACATGTGTGTTTGTGAAGCCATGAAAAACTTATCATGCCATGATTTTGGTTCATTGACAAAAAGTTTTCAAAAAAAATCCATGGTAGATCATGTAACTCCGATAATTCATAATCTCACACAAGCAGTGGCTTACGTTGTTGCGATCTTGCCTTTTCAGGTACTCAGAAATAGAAGGACGGGTCAAGTACCTATATGATTAAGCTTGTAGTCGCGTATTGAATAAGAAAAAAAATGTAACCCACTTTGCCGTTAGCATAATGAATAAAGGACTCTAATAATTTATTGTTGCTTTCGTATATGTCAAGTTATTTTCTTTTCGGAAAAAAAATGGTAATGATAGATGTAGAGACCCGTAATTTAAATTCCTAAATTTCTTTATTTCAATATATGAATAAGAATTTTTTTTAGAAACCAAGCCATATTTTTTTTAATTTTATTTTTATGTGTTCATATGGGTATGTGTGTATCGTTAAATTTGCTGTGTTCGGGTACGCGACCCATGGAACGAGAGTGTTGGTGACCCACTTTGGGTAGCTTTTAACATTAATTACTATTTATTTTTTTAGCAATTGGGTCATAGTGTAATACTTATTAGACTTGGGGCTTGAGGGGAGTACCTAAGGAAGTATGAGGGGGTGTGGTGTGATTTTACCCTTATAAATCCCAAAAAGGGATCAGAGAGAGAAACATCGGCTCCCTTTTCCTTTCTTTCTTCTTCATTCTCATACGTCTCTCTCTCTCTCTCTCTCTCTCTCTCTCTCTCTCTCTCTCTCTCTCTCTCTCTCTCTCTCTCTCTCTCTCTCTCTCTCTCTCTCTCTCTCCCCTAGATTTTTTTGCTAAAACTCATTCGGTAGGGGTTTCTCAATTCTTGTTATGTGTTTTTGGTTTGATTTTGATGCATATGAATTAGTACATTATACCTATTGTGGCTTGGGTTGAAACTCCCCAGAGTAAAATCTGAAAATCTGCTTTCTACGTGTTCTTGCTCTGTCCCATCCGTCCGGATGGTGGACGTTTTTTTTTTAGTAAATTCACTTGTTTGTTTATTTTTCTAGCAACTTTTCTGACTCTCTTTTGGTCTCTGACTACATAATTCGTTGACATCATCGTGCTAGCATTTGTTATGGTATTGAAACTTGTTGAACCTTTGTATTAACTTTAAAGCTTGTATTGAACTTGTATTGTGGATAAATTTCCGGGTACGATGACACCTATACTCATTTGTGTATGCATGACATGTGACAACATAGTGAAAGGGTCTAATGAACACGTTTTTTAAACTAAATGGGTCGTTTTGAAAAAGGACACTTGGGGAAACACTTGATAATTTTGAATAAAAGGTGAATAATGCTAATATAAATACTAGGGTCACCGTTCGGTGCGTCCCTAGCCATGGGTGCACAGAGCCCACGAAATCCGGTAGGGGTGAATGGAGCCCACGAAATCCGGAAGAGGGACAAGCTCCCTATATTTATAATTGATTGACATTGTGAATAAGTTGAATACACAAAAATGAATGAAAAGACACGATAAAATGGTAGACTTGGACACATGACACGCTTGTGAGGGTATAAGGGTTTACGAATGAGTTGTTGGACACTTGGGTACTTCGTAGACACTTGAAATGGTTTAAATTGAAAGAGTGATGATGGATGAAATGTTTTTGTGACACTTGAGAATTTTCAAAAAGGGTTTCATTTTATATACGAGGACACTAAATTACTAAGTAGGTCGAATCTTGAGGTGCTCCCATTGTTGATAGACTTGTATTACACTTTTTCCTTTGTGCTCATATCATCCCATTAACATTTAGCATTAGTAGATAAATTCCTAATGGGTTAGTGTAGCTTACCCTATCATTTTCAGGTACTACTCATGGAGCATAAGTTGAAGTGTTTGGAGTGCATTGCATTGGTTGAAAAGCATACACGAAGAAGTTATTTACTTGTCTTATGAACTTTATTTTTTAGAGATGAAATTGTAACTTTACTCATTCAACATTTTGACATTTGGAGAAATGTAATAACTCTTAACTCTTTCAATTGTAAATTTATATGGGACACGGGTACCGGTGTAGATTTTGGGACTTTGGAACATTGTGAGGTGTACTTTGGAAAGTTATGAATAGAACTATTGGGTTACTTTTATTGAGAAATGTATTGTAATTATATTGAAAATCGAGGGCGTGACAATAGAGGCCTTTGGTGAGGCACTCACTGGCCGGTCACAATGATCAAATCCGCTATATTTGGGTCATAACATTAACTGTATAAGGAATGCTTACACTAATCCGTTTTATTACGGGATTTCCCCTTATCACGAAAGAGACTAGTCCAGGCCCTTCTAGAATGCTTCACCGCCTTATTTACTTACGGTGGTCTAGGTTGTTACACCAAATAGCTCGGCATTGGCCCCATAGGACCTAGTCTGTACATGCCGAGCTATGTATGCAGTCTCTTAATACAATCTTGGCCATATTCGTAGCCTAGTTAGCTCGGCTATGTCCTAAGACACCCTCACGTGGTCACCGCCGAGCTAATCCACCTTTACTTGGTATTAACTCTTTAGTCCTGACCCTATTCGTGTCAAGACTTGGTCGGCATGGGGTCAAGGGACCCCTCCGTAATAAAGCTGGGCTAGCTACCCTCTCGTGGTATCTACGTTGAGCACGTGATCTGCTCGTGCTTCATCGTTTCTACTAGTAATTGGATTTTACCCACTCCAAATAGATTAAAGTTAAAATAAAGTGTCGAATGTAATTTGTTTTAAAAAAGTAAGCTAAAAGAAAAAAATATATAGACTTTCGAATAGATAAAAGAAGAGGAAATTAGGAAAATTTCACTTCTTTTGTTTGGTAAATAGTTGAAAAAGAAAAGAGAATTGAAAAAGCAGAAAATAGCATATACTCTCAACTTTCCTTACATTTTCTTTCTTAATCATTTTTCCTTCTTTTCTCGTTCCACAAGTTCCAAACACACTCTTATAGATGAGATAAGAAAGGGAAGTCTTTACTCATCAATCCTTTCCATTTTTGGTGAGATTGAGTGAGAAAGAGGGAGAACTAGTAAAAACATGAATTACCCAAAAAACTAGTAAAAACATTTTATTTTTATAGTTTTATACCCGTTGCTTACCAAAATATTTAATCCAAATGAGTAATTTGGTATGAAACTCTTTATTAGTCAAGAATTTGGGGAGATTCTTGCACTTAAGGGGGAGAAAATTGGAACGAAATAGGGAATATGTTACAATACACACCCACTAAAGGTGGGGTGATTCCATTAACAACCCAAACCACACCACATGGCCCAAAATGCTTAAGCCCAAGGTACTAGTAGTTTTTTTACATGGTTTGTTATATGTCCAAGATCATTCATGTAAACAACAATGTGGGACTAAATACCATCTACCCCCATACCTGGGGTATTACAATCTTCCCCCCTTAGGGATGCAACATCCTCATTGCATAGTCCCAGCAACCTCCCTTGGTGTCCGTGGTGGCAGAGCGCATCCTACCCAGCACTTGGACCAGGGCGTTGGCTCTGCTACCATTAGTAACGCCCCCATGTAAACCATTGGCCCAGTACCTTGATTTGATCCACAAGCCACACCACATGGCCCAAAATGCTTAAACCCAAGGTACTAAGTAGTTTCTTACATGGTTTGTTATATGTCCAAGATCATTCGTGTAAACAACAATGTGGGACTAAACACCATCTACCCCCCAAGCCTGGGGTGTTACAATGAAATGACCTACCGCCGGTCTTCGTACGCTCCATGCTTCCTCTGGTGTCATGTTTTGAACAACAAGTGTGGGACTTCTATTCAATAAATGAATGTTCCAATTAACTGCTTTAGGCCAGAAAGTCTTTGGAATACCACTCCTCATCAAAAGACTTCGCACCATATTCATAATAGTGCAATTCTTTCCTTCGCAAACACCACTTTGTTGGGGCGTATAAGCTACTGTAAGTTGCCTCTTGATGCCATGGATCTCACAGAAATTTGCAAATTCATGTGAGATCGATATATTCACCACCACGATCTGTGTGTAAAACTTTGATTGGGCTACCAACTTCTTTCTCAACAAGGGCTTTATATTGTTAAAAGGCCGCAAAGGCTTCAGATTTTTCTTGCAAAAAATAAACCCAGGTTTTACGACTATAATCATCAATGAAAGTAATTATATATCAGCTACCTCCATTAGAATATGGCGTTATTGGCCCGCATAAGTCAGAGTGCACCAGCTCCAACACCCGATGTGCCCTTGAAGACTTTCCTTTTGGAAAAGCATCTCGGTGTTGTTTGCTAACAACACATTCTTCACAGATCTCGGAAGGAGACTCAAATTCTGGAAGGCTTTCCACCATATGTTTCTGCTGCAAGGTCTTCAATCCACCAAAACTGAGATGGCCATAGCAAAAGTGCCATAACCATGCTGGATCTTTCAGTGTTGCAGCAAAACATGAATGAGTGGTGTTGTGGAGATAAAGAGGGAACATACGATTCGCCGTCATGTTAACTTGAGCAATTAAGCCCAACTTTGCATCTTGAATTTGACAAACTCCACCTTTGATAGAAATCTCGTATCCCTTTTCTTGCAACTGACTCACACTAAGCAAGTTGGTCTATAAGTCTGGCACAAAAAGAACATTAGAGATAGTGTGAGTGGAATTTCCTTTGGTCTGGATACTTACACTCCCTTTTCCCATAACAGAAACGGTGGAATTGTCACCGAACTTAACAGTGTTGCGGAAAGATTCGTCCAAGTCAGAGAACAACTTCTTATCCCCACACATGTGATTGCTGCAGCCAGTGTCTAAATACCACATGTTCTATTGAGTTTCTTCCTTCACGTGACACACCATTAAAAGAGACACCTCTTCTTCCTTTTCTGCAAAGTTAGTTTTTTTCCACTTTGTCTATTCAAATTAGTTTGACAATCTGACTGATAAAGGCCATACCTATGACATCTGTGGCATTCAACATTGGAGTTGTCTGCTGGCTTTGGTCTATAAGTTGTTGAGTGGTGGCCTCCATGTCCTCTTCATTGAAATTGGCTCTCTTGATGCTGATGGTGTTGTTGTTGGTTTCCACGATCATTGTTGTCTCTGGCTCCTCAACCGCGACCTCTACCTCGACCTCTGCCTCGTCCTCTATCATCTCCACTTGGTGTAAAGTGATTTTCTAATAAGGCCTTCAATGCTTGTTCTTCTTTCTCTTGTTGGTTAAGTTTTTAGATGGCAAGATGAATTTTAACTTACTTAGATCTACTGCTCATAAAGTTTGGGATTCAATGGGTTTAGTTTTTGTTATACCTAATGTGTCTGGGTTTACCTTCTTCGAATTTCGTGACGAAGAAGCTAAACTATCTGTTTTGGAAAAGGGCCCTTGGTTCTTTTCGAAACGGTACCTTGTTCTCAAGAATTGGCAGGGATGATGAGTCCTACCAAAGTACATCCCTCTAAAATTCCAACTTGGATAAGAATTCATGGACTTCCATTAGAATTGTGGAATCAAGAATGTTTTGGTCGCATAGTGTGAACACCCCGCGGAGGCATGTCCACGAAAACGGTTGCGGTTTGGAAAATGGTTTTGATTGATTGAATGGAGTCGCCACCCGGATTTGAGGACCTTACCCGAGAAACCATTTGAAAAATGACTCTTTTGCCCTTGAAATGGAAAATACTTTACCGGTCTTTAAAATGAGATTTCTCGGGTCCGGGAGCTAGGTTACGTGAGGGGAAGGAATTTAAAGCACCCCTCACGCCCGACATATTTTCCGGTCTCTACTAAATGTTTAAAAGATTTTGAAAATGTTATTTAAATGGACTTTTGATTCAAATTCACGTGAGAGCATAACAAATACACCAATAATATCGATGAAATATGAGTATGTGCTTGTGCAAAATATTGTGAATGGGTGATCTATATGCAAAAGATGCTGATTCTACACTAAAATGCCTCCAAAATACCTTAAAATGTCTCAGAAACTGATCACAAATGCACATTACATCACACCTGGATAGGATCCAGGCGCCTGGAAAGGGTTAATCCAGGCGCCTGGATTGGGTCCAGGCGCCTGGAAGGAGTCGATCCAGGCGCCTGGATTACCATCCAGACAGAAACCTTAAACTTCCCATTTCTTGCAGAAATCAACAAATGCAATGTTCTAATCAACTCACATGCATTCTAGAAAATGTTTTACCACATAATAACAAACTTGACACTTAAATGTAACTCAAATACAATGAAATGGGACTAAAATGCAACAACAATACAATGAAAATGCTTATTTTAGTCACTTATGATGGGATATACACAAGCATCATATGAAATTTCAGATTGAAATCTTAAAGCTAAATGGACAGGGCTCAAGAATATCACATAAGTTTATTTAAATGATTCTTTCTTGTGAAATCCCCCATTTAAAATATGATTGCAAGCTTAAAATGCTTAAAATGAACATATAAATGAGGATCAAAACATAAAATGTGGAGAACTATGGATCCAGGCATGCAAGTGATGTACCAAAAATGATCAGAATATGAAAGAAAACAGAAAACATGACAAAGGAAAAGAGGGTCCAGGCGCCTGCATGGAAGGAATCCAGGCGCCTGGACTCAATGCAGGCGCCTGGAAGGTGATGATCCAGGCGCCTGGATTGAGTTTCTGATGCACAGTCTGATTGCTTCTCTTGATGATTTTTAGACCTCTCTCAAACCCTCTACTGGTATGGAAGACCAAAGAGAGCTTGATTGAGTCCCCCTCAGGGCCTTTTTGAGCAAATTTGGTAGACAAACTACCTTGAAAGACTTGATTGATGAACTTAGAGTTTGACTTTTGGACAATGTTTGGTAGTTGAATGGGCTGGATTTTGGGTTATTGGAAGTATATCAAACTGATTGTAGGTGGTTTGATTGGGGGTTTGATTGTGGATGGTTGAAAGGTGAGAGTTTTTGATGATCAAAGGGTGGGTTTTTAGGCTAGAAGTTGGGTTTTTAGGCTTAGAAGTGAAGGGGATCAGTTTGGGGATGGAGTTTCTGGATGATTTTCAGCAGAGTAACAGTAGAGGAAGGAAGGAGAATTGGTCCTCTTCAATGAGAGAGATGAGGGGCTTTATATAGGCAAAGGAGGGTTCAAAAAGGGCCATTAAGTTGGCTTAGGGGTCAAGGTTAGGGGGCAATAAGGTACTCTATATTCCCTCCACTATTTTTCTGCAGAAAATCCCCAAAGAATCCCCCAAGACGCTCCTCCCCACTCACTTGAACTTGGGCAGCAAGTACCTAGAGTGAGTCCAGGCGCCTGCATTAAGGCAATCCAGGCGCCTGGATTGAGTCCGGGCGCCTGGAATAGGGGAATCCAGGCGCCTGGATGGCGAGACAGCACAAAATTCCAAACTTCGCGGGGCCATTCCGGGTGCTACCGAACTCCGTTTTGTGCATGGTTTGAAGCGTTGGAAAGCTTGAAAAGTCTACTTTCTAACCCAAGTGGTTTGAACCAAAGATAATTTGTACATCAAAATATGTGACCATTTCACCCTCAGAAGGTCGGAAAAATGAATTATTTTGGTAAAACGTGCATATCTCCCTCATTTCAAAACGGATTGGGACAAATTATATATCGATAAAGAGGGTTTTGAATGTACTAGAAGGTGGTGTAGGCTTGGGTTTATTTTGGAGAGGTTTAGGAGGGGTTTCCAAGTTCACAATCAAGCTTCACGTGCTCTTATCGGCATTTTCATCATCGGGGATGCTTGACAAGTTTCTCGAGTCAAAATCGGGGTGTCTACACATAGCAAGTGTCATAGGGCGCCCAATTCATGTAGATAGAGCTACAGCGGAGAAATCCAAAATTATGCGTGCTCATATCTGTGTTGAAATTGATGCACATAACGACCTTCCATATGGGATTGCTATAACAATTGGAAGAGAAACAGTGGTTATGGGGATTGAATACCAGGTTTGTCCTCCAACTTGTAATAGCTGCAAAGTGTTTGGGCACTCGGACACTCAGTGTAGTATTTCCCCTTCTAATAAGCTTGTCAATTCATCGGACCCTTGCAAAACTATAGGTCAAACTGATGTTACTTATAGCCAGATTCAGTGTAATTCTAAATCTGAACCGAGATCCTGCCCATCATCTTCAAGTGATGAAATTCCACAAGCTACGGAAACTTTCCAACTACCTTCTACCTTGGGCTCTTCATACGTCCAAGCAGTCAACAATGCTACATCAAAGGGGATTGGTAATCCTCAATCAGTCTCTTTAGCTACTAGGATGATTCCACAACAACACGGTATCTTAAACCTGAACTTAGGCCAATTCTCTAGGAAGTGTTCTCCACTCCAATGAAGGTCAAGGTTCCAAGTGCTCCTGCCACAGGTGGAGTTGCTTCTTTAAGTGGGTCTATTACTTCTGCTAATGCTGCAAATATAGTTCTTAAGCCCAACTATAAGAAGTGTGATTCTATGAAAAGCACTCTTTTATCCAATTCCTTCCATGTCTTGCAAGAAATTCATCCAGAAATCACCATTCCTCCTGATAAGGAACTTTCAAAAGCTGACCCTCTTTCCGAGGGGATTAGTGATATAAACTATGACGAGATGACTGAGTGTGACAGTCCTTCTACTCCAGGCACAAGCCATATTGAATTTCTTCAAGATGACTTACCAACATTTGGAGGGCCAAAAAAAACAACAAAGGAAAGCTGCCAAGATTGCTTGGCAAAGGTCTTCTCAACAAAAAAGGGAGTTCTAGCACCTTCCTCCTATGTTTGAAAGTTCTATATGCTATTCATTTGTTCACTACATGGATCATGCCTTTAGTGTCCATTTTCTGACTGTGTGGTTGTTTTCCCTTCTGCTAAGGTTTCCCCTTCTGCAAATGGAGCACCACTGTCATGCTGCATCTCTACGTTAGCATTTTCCTTTGGTAATTATCCCATTATGTATCCCATCTGTAGCCTTTGTGGCCATCCCCCCTAAGTTCTTGCAATTTTTTTTTTCTTTTCTTCATTTTGTTTTGTCCTCCCTGGGGTATGCCTCTTATAGGCTGTACATTCGCTTAACCCCTTTTAATTTCACGCTAAGTTACCCCCCAAAAAAAAGTTTTTGCTCATGAACCAACAAAGAACTTTGCAATTCATCAATTGAAAGTTCAGCAACATCATTAGCTTCTTATATATAACAGACAACAAAATTAAATTTTGGTGTCATGGATCGAAGAATCTTCTCAACAATGGTGACATCCTCTGTCTTGAAAAATAATCTGTAACCGACTCTCCAAACAAAGTGCTTGAAGCTGCTGCCTCTTCGCCCTTGTTGATCCTTGATACTTTTTCTTCATGGAATCCCAAATATGCTTGGCGGTGTCCTTGCAAAGAATAGTTTCCAAGATTGAGCGATCAATAGCTTGGAAGAGATAATTCTTTGCTTTGAAATCTTTCAACTTCAACCCTTCAAGCTCCGTCTTTTGCGCATCTGTCAGGGTAACACCTTCTGCTGGTTCCGCTACTTCAAAAACAACAATTGTCCAGTATTCTTTGGACCTTAAGAAGTTCTCCATGAGCATGCTCCAATGATCATAATGACCATCAAAGCGTGGAATGGTTGGCTGCACAAAAGTTTCTGAAGCCATCGTTCTCCTATGCTGCTGCAAAACGAAAAACAAATAAAATAGATGTAAAGTTGCTGCTATACCCACTCTCTATCTCACTTTTCACTCGGTGGCTCTGATACCACTGTTACAAATTGAAGAAGAGAGAGACTTTTGTTCACACAATAACAACTGGAAAAGCATAGTCTTTTTACTAATCTGCACACGCTTTATTGATAAACCAAACAACCTTTAAATAGGCTCATAAACAGAAGGATAAGACCAAGAAAATATTAACTGCTGCAGCATGAAAACAGGATCATGCATACACTACCCACTAAGTCCTAAGAAAGTCCTCAACTACTAACAAACCTGAGACTTGATAACAAAATGCAACAGACTCAAACTTACTCCTAAATACTAGGCCAAAGTAGGCCACGTGTAGCAACAAAATAGAACAATAGAAAACAACTTTCCTAAAGTCTAGGACAACTACTGGAGACTAGAACCACTTGACTTTTCCAACAATTTTTGTCTTTTGAAGGCACGAGTGAACTGGAGGCCTTATGATCTTGTTCGACTTAGGTTTTAATTTTGGGTTTTGGGTTTTGAGTTGAGAGAGAAATAGGGATAATGATTGGAAATAGGGCCCCGTTTGGATGGGGGATACCAGCCTCTTATAACTTTTCACCCCCTTTTAAGAGGGGGCCCCACCCTTATCCCCCTTTTGGCAACGCCATTTTGCATCCCTGATTTCCCTTCACCCCTCTTCGCTTCTACGCATGGAGGCGCCTCTCCTTGATTATTTTTGGGCTGCCTCTACCCTCCCCAAAAGTTATCCGGTTGTAGAAGGGAGGGTTTTTGACGAAAACAACCCTCCTTATCCCCTTACAACGCCACACGATACCATCTCTGTTGCAAGTTTTGGGTGGTTCGATTTCGTTGCGATTTGTTGGCGATTTCTTTTGAACACTCAGGTATTGAGTATTTCCAGCAAGATAACACTGTGTACATATTTTTTTGATCTGTGAGACATTAATTTTTTCAATTTTTTTGATTCGTTGAGCCCGATTTGTATGAGATCTGAATTTTTTAGGGTATTTTCGATTTCTTGTGTGATTTTTAGGAAAACTAAACTAATGTAATAGGAATTTTGAGAGTAATTACTTAAAGCAGAAAATCCATGAGTAAACCCAAAAGCAAGATTTCGAAAAAAATTGCAGCTTCTAATAATGCTTTGGAACTATTTCACAGTTTCGGTAACACGAGAAGATTACATTATTGTGAGGTCCAAATAATACCAAGAGACTCGAGTTTCGTCTGCTCAATCAACATTTAACGCCCACAAGCATATATACTCACTCAAAATTTATCCCTTGCTGCTAGTAGTGCTTTAATTAGCGAAACTGACTTTTCTTGTACACAATATATGCCTAATATGTGGGAGGGTCATGGTTTCATGACTCTCCCATGTGATGTATAATGTCCATTACCTATCCAAAAAGACTTGTGAAGTTTCGATTTCCAAAGGAATGGGAATTGAGGTGGTGGTTCGCATGCGGTTTATTCAAATAACTGCAGTTGTGATGTCCCAATAGAGCCTCCCGTAACTGCACTTGTGAAGTTTTGATTTCCTTGGTTTATGCATGCTTGGTACCCTTCATGTGTAGTAGCAATAGGAAGTCCTATTTTATGTTATGGAACCAAGTAGTACTCGTTGTGTTGCTGTTTTGATGGGGATCCGGGCCTATGTGTTGCTCCACCAAAATTGTTGAGAAAATGCACAATGTTAAGGTTTTGATGGGTTGCTTGGTACTTGATAATTGTGGTGCAGGTTTTGTTATTTTATTTCTGTATGGGAAAACTGACTGTTAGCAGGACCTATTTGTGTGTGCACTCAGTCCAGATTTACCTTGGCAATGATGACTTAATTAAAAACTTAATGAAGTACTTACCTTGGCGGGGCAACCTTAGTTGCAGCCATGAGTAACCTTATGCTTACATAACATATGTCTAAGCCCGTATGAATCTTCAAAAAAAAAAAAAAAAAGTGTCTACAAGTTTTTGGTACCACTTTTCCGGGTTTAAAGTAATCTTGTCACCAGTTTTCAGGGGGGAAAACTTGACAAATAGGCTGCCAAACTGAGCAGTGTGTGTGTGCTTGCAGTTGCTGCTGCTCTCTGTAGTTTTAGTGAGTGTTGCTTGGGTGTTTGAGCAGTGTGTGTGGTTTTACCAGGTGTGTGTTGTGTGTGTGTGTTCTTTCTGGGCTGGGTTGTTGGCTGAATATGTATGAGCTTGCATTTGGCTACCAATGGGCATTGATTATGCTACCGAGTTTGCTGAGCCCAGTTATGATTTATGGACGGTAATGTCTATAGGTTTTCACGGTAGTTAAGCTTAATATCTGTCAATATATTAAGCCTATGATGATTACTGAGGCCTTTATTTTCATTTTTACCAATCTTTATTTCATGCTTTGAAAGATCATGGATTTGGAGATGAGAGAAAGTTTGTCCTTCGATCTCCGATCCACCTTCTGTCTCCCCGGATCACTGGAACAATATTGAAAGCTAAATGGGCTGGATATTGATGAACTTGGCCAATTGCAAGTTATGGCATGTCATCCTTTTGATAATTTGGTGTTTCTATGTAGTTTGTTAGCATTTTTTTGTGTACTGGATATTTGTATCAACTAAATTGTATTTGTTGATATGACTCATTTGTCTAACAATTTATGTTTAACTTTCTTTTGTTATGAATGAGTGATAAGATGGCTCCACTAATCTTGATTTGGGTTCCGTGATGAACTTGTAATTGCCCGTCATTGAGTAACAACAGATTCTTCTGAGATTTGGGTTTCACTATTTTCCTAATTTATATAACACATATATGGGAATAAAAAGTGAAACAAGTATAGGGTAATGGATAATAAAAAAATAAAAAACAATTTAAAAAATATTGACATTCCAAAATATAGGTTAATTTTAATAGTTTATATGAAACAAATATTAAACCATTCAAATGTAGTTAATTTTTTTTTAAAATAAAATTTTCAGTGAAATAAATAGTTATAGATTCAAATTGTCCAAAATTTATTAAATAGAATAAGTTTTGAAATTATATAATGAATTTAATGCATAATCAAGTTTTGCAAGCACAAGGGCAAAAGAGTCATTTGACAGCTTTTTTCATCATCCACCACCCTCTTATTTTTAAGTCATCCAAACCAAGTCAAAAGTTACCCCTCTATTTAATTCCTCACCCAAACCATCTACTTTTTGATCCTCCCATCATAAACATCACATCAATGTGGGCTAACCTTCCAAAAATAATACCCCCTCTTATTCTTTCTTTGAGTTGGGTTTTGGATTTCATCTAGGGGTGAAACCGGTTCGGTTCGGTTCGGTTCTTCGGCATATTTGAGTGAACCGGTCAAACTCGGTTCGGGAGAACCACAGAACCGAAACCAATTTTCAGAGGTCGGTTCAGTTGGTCCCGGTTCCCCTCGGTTCGGAGGTCGGTTCAGTTCGTTTCAAGAGATGGTGAGAGAGAGAGAGATGATCTAGAGATGATCAGGGCCATCAGGCTTCAAAAATCAACAAAAAAATCATCATGCATATGCAGATCTACCTCTACGGACCCATCATCATCATCAAAATCAACCAAAACATCCATTCAACATACAACCATTCAGTGCATTAACAGATCTAACATTTTCAAAAAAAAATTCACAGATCTAAAAATCTATCAACGTATATACATATATATTGACAAATATCTATAGATTGAGCATTACATACATCCATTGACGACGAAGATATGTGATGACGAAGTTTGACGACGCCGTGGTGGCAGACTGGCGGTCATGAAGAAGACGACGTTGTGATTGGAAGTGGTCCGATCTCAGAAGGGGAGGGAGGGAAAGAGAGAGAGAGGGGGTGAACCAAAGCCCGAAGTTCGATTGGTGAGGCTACTCCAGCTAGTCGGCCGTCGGCCGTCGCTACCAGACGAAAGAGAGAGAGAGTGAAAGTGTCGGCTGTGGAGTCCAGTGAGAGAGAGTGAGGAGTTAGGTTAGGAAATAGAAATACGTAGACTGAGGTATATATATTTATTATATTTTTAAAATATTTAATATATATATATATAATAAAAACCGGTTCGGTTCGGCGAAAATTTTCAAAAATCGAGAACCGAACCGAACCGGGTAATGAAAAAAACCGAAAAAATGAACCGGTTCGGTTCAGTCGGTTTTTTGTTCACCCCTAATTTCATCGCTCGCTAGGAGGGGGAGAAGAAAGGGAAACGCTGAAAGTGGGAGTAAACAAAACGACGCCGTTTTGGTAAAACGAAGGGGTTGTGAGGAGGGCTTTAAAACAGCGTCGTTTTGGACGAAAGGTTAGGAACAGTACCACCCCAGCGTGCTATATATGTGGAGATATGGATATTGTTAGCCCTAAAATATATCCCCACCTTGTTGAAACCACCGTTTTGGCTGCTTTTCTCCTTGTTCATCCTGGACTAGAATTGCTTCCAGCAGCAACTACAACACGACGGTACTGTCGGCGTCCCATGTTATCGGTACGAAATTTTCAGAATCAGTGAAGTTTTATATTTATATACTCCAATTTTGTTTTGGATGAAATTCTAGTGATACTAAATGAGTAATCACAAGACAACCAGAGGTTAGAATTTAAGTGTTTAGGGGTTGGGGCGGGGCGGGGCGAAGTGGCCATATTTCTTTCTTTTTCAAATTCTGCGTTTTCATTTGAAGTCGATGATGTTGTATTTACGGAATTTCAATTCATTTTTGTTTTAGAATAATAGCAAGTTGATTATCTATGGAGAAATTAGATGCCGGCTGGCAAATACAGCAAAATAAATTTTTGTACATTCACAAAGGAAGATATGGGCATGAAAGCTGTGGGTATTAACACTCTATTGCCACTGTTGCATCTCAACCAAAATTAGTACAGGAGTGTTTACACTCAAATTTGGCATTTTTTCCTAAAGGGCCAAAACGAATTATTTTTGGGAAATTTATCGAAATGGTCCCTCTAGTTTCACCCGTGTCTCGATTTCGTCCCTCTATTTTTAATTTCACTCTGACGAACCCTATAGTTTCAGTTTTGGTCGAATTAGGTCCAATCAATACTAGACGTTTGTAAAGATGACGGAAATCCCAATTTGGGGTTTTTTGAGGGGCAAAACGGATTTTTTGTCCATCCTCCTTCCCCAATTTGTTACCCTAATCCTAAACCTTTCCTTGCCAAAAAAAAAAAAAAACACAAAACGATAGAATATTTCTCTCATAGAGAGAGAGAGAGAGAGAGAGAGAGAGAGAAGAAATTTGTTTTGTTTGCTTGTGTTCATGTGTTTGTATTTGGTTGTCAATATTGAGCTCTCATCTTCTCATTTGATCACTTGTCTGATTAATCTCCATAGCTCCTTGCATTTCCATAACTCCTTGCATCACAGGACCCAAAGGCATTTTTAGCAGTTAATTAGTCGAATTTCAAGTTAATAATGGATAGGATTTACACAAACACCTTGTCTGCACTTCTTAAACCCACCATAACTAAATTTCTAACCTCAAATTCCAAAAAATAGTTAGAGAGCTCACGAAAATCAAATCATAATAACAAGGTGAGTCGGGAAGCGAATCTCTCTAGCCGAAACGGAATGGAGGTTGCCATGGCCGTCCGATATCTCGACGGTCGGAACATCGTAGTCCAATCTGAAACATGCGAATTTAGGAATAAACTAACTCCTCTTCGTAAGCATCTTCTTGATCTGAATGCTCTATGGGTTCTTCTTCACCTCTGCTGAATCCATGACTAATTTTTCTTTTCTTTTTTTCTGTCTTGTGTTTAGTCAGCTGGTTTTGAAGCTATAGGTAACTCCACCGAAGGCATTGTTAATGAAGTGAGTATAAACATTTAAATATGTGTGTGTGTGTGTGTGTGTGTAGAGAGAGAGAGAGAGAGAGTGAGTGATGGAGACTTTGTCGTCGGTCAAATGAAGGGGTTTTGGGTTGGAGGAGTCATGGTTGAGAGAGAGAGGTTTCTGGTCTCGTTGGTTTAACAACCGGAGCAAAGGTAAGGGGTAGGGTTAAGGTAACAAATTGGGGAAGAAGAAGGATGGACAAAAAGTCCGTTTGGCCCCTCAAAAAACCCTAAATTGGGATTTCCTTTATCTTTACAAACGTCCGTTATCGATTGGACATAATTTGACCAAAATTGGAACTACAGGGTTCGTTAGAGTGAAATTGAAAATAGAGGGACGAAATCGAGACACGGGTGAAACTAGAGGGACCATTTCGATAAATTTCTCCCATTATGTTTTGGCCAAGTTGGGCTAAATTCTCTTGAAAAATTAATGGGCCACGTTAATTTTATTTTGTTAAGTTAAGGCCCGATTAATTTCGATTGCTAACTTGGCCCATTTATTATTTATTCCGTTAATCAGAAGAAAAAGCCCGATTGACGGTGAAAGAGCAGTTATGGGAATTTTCTGGAAGGCCATATGACTTTGTCAAAATGGCTACATTTTGCTTAGTTTACACACGCAGTGGAGGGAAATCAATGGGATTACCATTATCTTAATCTTAATCCATTCCACAAAATAAGGAAATGGGTTGGGTAGCTACCCCATGATCACTATCCACTTTCAAGAGAAAAAAGTGGGGCTTTCAGTAACTGCTACATCACAAAGTTGGATCTCCGCTCGGGTTATTGGCAGGTCCGAGTTGCGGAGGGCGATGAGGCAAAGACCACGTGCGTTACTCGGTATGGTTCCTTTGAGTTTCTAGTCATGCCTTTCGGTCTTACTAATGCCCCTGCTACATTTTGTAGTCTCATGAATGATGTCTTTTATGAAACTATCGTGGGAGGAGTGGACATGCAAGTGTGGGACACTTGGCCATTTCTGGAGAAGGCGGGAAATGAAGGAGAACACATGGCAGCACTGTGGATGAGCATGAAGCAAAATTCCAGCATTCAACAGCTATAATTTTGCCTATAAATACAAGATTCGAAGGAGTTTTCGGGGTTCCTCAACCATTAACCTCACGGTTACCCAAAATTTCGGCTCCAACCACACTATGTTTTTACTTTCCAGCAAAGTACCCACTCAACCTTGTTGAGTTTTATCGTTTTCCACAAGATTCTTGACCGCCTAGATCTTGTTTTCTATTTTCTTTGTACCCAAACCGTTAATAAAGTTTGTTTCTTTTCAACTTTATTATTCCGATATAATAAAGTTCTTATTTTCTTCTTGTTATCTTCGGTTATTTTCTTCTTCTCTCACGGTTGGGAAATTTCAAGTCCTCGCTCGTAGGCAAACAACGAACCACATTGTGGCCTCGCCCTTTGGGTCACACACAATCGCTCTACATACGAAGTCAGAAAAGGCACGCAGTCCTTTTCCACGTTGGACGTCGACAAGTCCTGGCACGCCCGCGCAACAACCGCCGGCGCCATTGAGTTTTTCCCCAAAACGGAGAAACAAGGAGTAGAAGCAGTATTAAACACATGGTTCTAGATTGATAGTTATTATTGTTCATGCATATAGTCCAAGACTCCAAAGGTTATCTAGGTATTTGAAGAGTCAAGCTGGAAATTGTTGAGTATTTATTAGTAGTCTTGAAGAGTCATTTTGTAATCCCTATATATAATTGATCTAATGAAATGAAAGTTGGAGTTTGAGTATATGAAAATATTTGCAAGTGTTTCTTGCTTGGAGTTGAGGATTCCTCCTACAAACAAGCGTGTGGCTTGGTTGTGTTGAGTGGCATCCGCAATTAGTAGCGTTGAGTGGCATCCGTTACCCCCGGTCGAGTGGTATCCCGGAACTATTCTTACCGCGCGGGTCTCGGCCTGCATCAAATTGGTATTAGAGCGGTGATCCTGCCCTGCTGTGTTTTCATCTCGTGGCATTTGAAGATAAAATGTTGCGCGAGTGAAAGACCGAGGAAACATCATGCGTTAGAAGGAATATTTTCCAATGAAGATTCGACAATTTCACAACGATTGGTGGATCGGAATTTGCCTCCAATCTATGCTGAGTACACTGAAGAAGGATTCTTATTTGTCCAAAAAGATCAATATCCTTGTTCAACAACAACTGTGATGACCATATTTAAGTGTTCCAAAACTCCTAACTATGATGGACGTGAGGAGACAGCAAAGCTACCTGCTCCAAAAATCACACTCACCCTACCATCATAGCCAACTTCAATTTCGGAAATGAGAATAGTTGATGATGTTAAAGTTGTTAGCCATGAAACCATACATAACTTGGAGTTACATGCAATAAAACCATTCCTCCAATGTAAGGATGCTTTTTGGTTAGCATTTTCAAAAGAAGACATGGTCAAGGAGGTCATGAGCGAGCTGATTTTCTTGGCTAGAAATATATAAGGTTATGGAAGTAAAAGGGCAAGGAGTAGATCAAGACGAATTGACTTTTGCTTTGTCTTCGCAGTTCCATTGCAAGTTGTTAATTGGCCAATTTTCAATCATTATAAAAGTTTTCTATTTGCTGGTTGGGCGCAAACACTAAATCCAAGCAACATCTCACAACGAAGCAAAGGATTGTTGGTCAACCAGTGGACTATGGAAAGTTAAACTTGAGGACGAACGTTTGAAGAAAGGGAGTATCACACAGGAGCTTAGCCTCCGTGATGTGGCAATTATGTGGGCAGCATATGTGGCAGCCGTGCGGGTGGCTAAGGGTTATCTTAATTGTTTCTACGTGTATTTTGGGTTCTAGTAGTGTCTTTAATTCTAGTCACAGTATCTTAGAGTCATTAATGTTGCACACATGAATGTAGTTGGATAACATTAAACACATGTTTGTAGATTGATAGTTAGTATTGTTCATGCATATAGTCCAAGGGTTATCTAGGTATTTGAAGAGTCATGCCGGAAATTGTCGAGTATTTATTACTAGTCTTGAAGAGTCATTTTGTAATCCCTATAAATAATTGATCTGATGAAATGAAAGTTGGAGTTTGAGTATATGAAAATATTTGCAAGTGTTTCTTCCTTGGAGTAGAGGATTCCTCCTACAAACAAGCGTGTGGTTTGGTTGCGCCGAGTGGCATCCGTAATTAGTAGCGTCGAGTGGCATCCGCTACCCCTGGTTGAGTGGCATCCCAGGACTATTCTAACCTCGCGGGTCTCGGCTTGCATCACATTGTCTCTTTTCTTTCTTCCAAACTAAAACCCGATTTGCAGTAGTCTTGTGTTGTCCATTGTTGTTGCTGCTAATGTAAGAGAGGTGTGCTGGAAAGAAAAAGGATTAGAAGGAGCTGGGTTTTAATTTGTGATATAAAGTCTCAATAGGGCATGCAGTGTTCCTCCAGTAGCTAAAAGATACAATTGATTTGTAGGAGGATTTCAGCCAAGATTCTTTTATCCACCTTGTAAAATTTTTACAACTGTTCTAATATCTATTTTCTACGAAATTTCCTTCATCCTACCGTGATCAAGGTTCTAAAACCTGCTAGGCGCTCCCAGGGCGGCCGGGCACCTTCTAGCTTCCAGGGCCGAGTACTCGGCGCTTAGTCGGGCAACTAGTCGGGATATTCGGTCTAGTTGGGCGACTAATCGGTTAGTTAGACTAGTCGGCGAGTACTCGGCCTTCCAGGCCTTCTTTTAGAACACTGACCGTGATATCTGAAATAGGTGAATCTGTGATCTCTATTCCATAACACGATGATTCGGAATTGCATGTGGGCATTTTTCATGTCATTTTAAACTTCGAAAAAATACTTTTCTTTTCTTTCCTTTTTTTTTTTTTTTTTAAAAGTTTTATCCACTACTTTTCTCCACCTTGTCAAAGAAGTGGGGCTCTCGGTAGTCAGTATAGAACCCCAAATCTTTAGGTTTACAAACTTATACAGGCTTCGTTTTTGTAGGGGGCGAGAATATTACAAGTATGTCATTTAAGAGGGTGAATTCTGGGCTTGAAAAAATTAGAACACTGACTGGAATTTGAGATGGTGGAGTAAATCACTCTGGCATTGTGGCCTTTTGATGTGCTTGAGTAAATTAGTGGCAATGGAGGTGACAAATCTCTACCTTTGCTTGTCTTATTTAGTTGGTGATCACATTGTCATATTTGCCTGTCTAATGTTGATTCCCTCAGCATGACAGCATCATGCCATTATGCTTTTCGTTTTGTTTTCTCCAGGACATGTGAGAGAGAGTGCAGACAAGCTGAAAGAGGGTCATACACCATTTTTTCTGATTACCAGTGAAGCAATAGAGAGATGTCGAAGACACTAGTGCAGCCAATAGGGCAGAAAAGACTGACAAACGTGGCAGTTGTTCGGCTTAAGAAGCGCGGGATTCGTTTTGAAATTGCTTGCTACAAGAACAAGGTCCTTTCATGGCGTTCTGGTGTGTAAGTCCCAATCCCTCTCTTACTATATACACACCAAAAGAGATGGTGCAAAATTGAACTAAATCCAAAACTATTATTAATTTCCTCTAACAGAGTACGACATCAGGAAAAGTTAAGACGAAAACATCAATAAACAATTTTGAATTGAAAGAGAAGATAAGCACGTATAGAGTACATAGTAATGCACTTCCATCGATAGGTTCATGAAGATCACTATTTAACGGATTACCATTCCAGTCACTGCTTGCTAGGGGTTCTAAATTGAGCCAAATATAGTATTGCTCAGGCTTGGCTTGAGTTCGTCTTACTCCAAGTCAAGCATGGGTCAAGGTTGAATTTTTTTTTTTGAGACTGATTGTTCGAGCATGGCTCAAGCTAGAGAATCCTTTGAGGCTGATTGTTCCAGCTCGGCTCACATTTGAATGCTATGATTGTGATGAGTTTGGCTTGTCCATGAGACATGCAAGTCTAACTCCTCAAGCTTGAGCTTACATGTGAAGTGTTCATTTGATTTCCCAAATTCCATAGATGAGAACACTATGGGGAAGGGTAGACCAAAATTGACCTTAGAGGCAGTAGTTCAAAAGGACCTAGATTTTTTGGATGTTACAGAACACAATGCCCTCGATAGAACTCAATAGAAAGAAAAAGAAAAAGGGTTCATGTAGCCGACCCCAATTGCTTTGAAGTCCTGTTTTGTTTTGTTTAGTTTGGTTAACAGCTTTTACGTTAGAGGTCCCCAACTTCCCTTTTCATATCTGGCCAGTAGTAAGTTTGGCTCCAAAACCGTCGGTTCAAATTGACGACTTCCATAATGTAAAACATCAATACACCACCCAAATAATAATTGCATTCCGCCGAAACTGTAATGTCAACCAATCATACAACATCTAAGTTGAACTAGTTCCATCAATTCAAGCATAAATAGCACAGAACATTTAACATGAAGTTCGTGAAATTATTAACTCTAAAAGATGGGCGGTGGATCTCACGATTCGTATTGTAGGATTCGATACCATTCAGTGGGTTATCGATATGCATAGGTTGCTTGAATCGGAAATAGCGGTGAATTGTAAGTGAACCGGTGAATCGGTGTGAATCGAATCAGTGAATCAATCAACACTCGATTGATTCACCTCAATTTGCTGAATTCAGTTTTGATTCTTTTTCTGCCTTTTTGTTGCTGGATAATGATTCAAACTGCAATTTTAAAGTCTTTAGTGTTATCATATGCCATTGTTTGTCTATTTATCTCCTTATGTACTACCAAAAATAGTCTTCTCTCTTATTAAGTGTCATGCGTAATTCGGAACGGGAGATTTATTTTGAGAGTGAATGAAAATGACAAATACAAAATGGCATACAACCACTCTAAAGACCTTTGAAGGGTTTGTTTTGCACTTATAACACTTTTTTCACAAAAGAAGACCATAAGTAGGATTCACAAATTCGCATGTCTTGCAAGTTGCAATAGTAGCAACTTACCTTCTATTCCAGTGTTTTAAATAGCGATAAGCGCACCGAGGCGCCATGGTCCCCTGGAGCTTTAAGCGCAAGGCGAGGCGCGCGCCTTTTGACTGCGAGGCGCACTTTTTTTTAAAACAAGTAGAATTCAAATATAGGTAATACTTTCTATCTTCTACTCTTATGCCAGCTTTCATGGGGTTTTGTTTGGGTCAGCTCTCAAATTCAAATAAGAGGAATATGACCAGATTATATGGATCCATCATCCATCATCAGAGATTCAGAGGTGATTTCAAAGCGGAGTATCAAGAAATCAGGTTGCTTTGATAGTAAAAAACTCCAGCAATAAACGGCAATCATCTAAGGAAAAATGTATCTGTATGCTTCTATGGATTTTTCAATTTAAGGATACTCCAGATATTCTGTAGCAGGGTTTGTTTCTTTGTTATAGAATTTATAGTTACCAGCTGTAACTGGGTTTAATTTGTAAAACAATCAAAAAGACAAAAATGACTGGAAACCAATTTGCTTCTGCATGGTTTGTGACTACAGCAGTAAAATGTTATATGACAGTGTCCTCGTTATTCAGTTGCAGCAGATGACCTTTCAAAAAGTCGGGGTTTTCTGATATTTAAGAGAGAGAGAGAGAGAGAGAGAGAGAGAGAGAGAGAGAGAGAGAGAGAGAGAGAGAGAGAGAGAGAGAGAGAGATCCGAAGAAGAAGAAGAAGAAGAAGAAGAAAGAAGAAGAAGAAGAAGAAGAAAGAAGAAGAAGAAGGGAGCAGAAGAAGAAGAAGAAGAAGAAGAAGAAGAAGAAGAAGAAGGGAGCAGAAGAAGAAGAAGAAGAAGAAGAAGAAGAAGATTTTTACCTGGTAAAGATTTGAGAAGTCGATCCTAAGGAAGAAATGGTGGCTTGGCTGGAACTCTTCAAAACTTCATCTGGATCTTGAAGGAGGCCGAATGATTTTAGGGCTAATCGATCTGCATCTGATGGCTTTCTTCTGTCGTAATATGGGTCACTTTACCTAAATATTATCTGGTGTGGCAAGCCCATGCTTTTTTGTTATCCAGATGAAGGGTTCAGATTTAATCAAGCTAAAAAACCAAAAAGCGTGCGCCTCAAGCGCCTTGCGCTTTTTTGTTCTGCGCTTATTTATACCCCTGTGAAGCGCTACAGCCTCGCCTCGCCTCGCCCCGCCTTGCGCTTAAGCGTGCTTTTTAAAACACTGTTCTACTCCACATGATTACCAGTTAATCATCTAAAACAAGCTTTCTATTGGTTTAGGTCTAAAATGTTTGTTCTAAAATATTTATTTTTGTTATCCAAATCCTTAAAGTTACTTTCCCAAGTACTTTAGAAGTGACGACTGAATCGGAGCAATACACGATTCAATTCGATTTGCGATTCGAAAAGGGACCATTTTGATTCTCGATTCGATTCATGATTTGACAACGTTGATCTAGAGTGATATATATGGTTCTTGTGTTATAATTGTATTCCAAGCTATTTTCTTCAAAATAGTAGTGCGTCCATTTACATCCCAACTGTGGAAATGTTTGTCCCCCTAAGTGTCCAAATAGTGTCCCCTACACGGCGTTCAAAGTGTCTGACAAGGTGCCTAGAAGTTTATCTGCTTCTTAGGTATTCTGTCATTGCAGGTTTAAACCCTGTTGTTGCAATTTTGTTGGTTCGAATAGCCTATCTTCACGGAGCACTATATACTGAGAACGTTAGCTTCCAAAAAAAAAAGGAAGAAAATTCTACAAAAATCCAACTCAGCGTCTCTGTGTGTGTGTGTGTGTGTGTGTTGGTTATGCACTTAAAAAAAAAAAAAAAAAAACTTTAAAACTTACCGGCTCAATTCCCCTCGCGTCCAAACTCTCTTTTACTACTATTTTCACTTTTAATGTTATATCGTGCATCGATGAAGGATAAAATCATTAAACATGATTGATTTTTCCGTGCTCCTGTGCATTAGTATGGGTGCAGTGCAATCATTATAAGGAGATTTTCATTCCTTAACTGGGTTGTGAAGCAGAGTTTCAACTCAATTGAACCTCTGCTTTGTTCTTTAACGATGCTTTCATGGATTTCCCATACTGAACTCTTTCCCATTGTTTATGGCTGCATAAGTACTCAAATTTCCATTATCTTAAACTATTGTAATAGGGAAAAGGACTTGGATGAAGTACTACAGTCGCAAACTGTTTATTCAAATGTTTCGAAGGGAGTTCTTGCAAAGTCTAAAGATTTAGTTGCAGCTTTCGGGACGGATGATCAGAGTAAAATATGTTTGGAGGTCAGTTCTTAACTTTTTTTATTGTTGCTATTATTGGAATCTCTCATCAAGGGGTGTCTACACTGTACCTTTGTATTGACCTGTCAAATGCTTAATTTTACTTTCAATCTTCCCACCCCACCCCCTAAATATGATGCTTAAATTGTTGTGCAGATTTTGGACAAGGGAGAGCTACAAGTTGCTGGGAAGGAAAGGGAGTCTCAGTTATCAAGTCAGTTTCGAGATATTGCAACCATAGTTATGCAGAAGACTTTTAACCCTGAGACTCAACGCCCTTATACTATTAGCATGATTGAGCGTCTAATGCATGAAAGCCATTTTGCAGTTGATCCGCATAATAGCTCAAAAAAACAGGTGAGGTCATTTGTTCACTCGAAGATCAACCAGATATTAATGGCTTCTTGACACTTGAGGGAATATTTCTGTGCAGACTTTGCTAGGGATGTGTTATATAACATGATTAGGAAAGTTAGTCGTCTAATTATTTTCAGTTTTCCAGAAACTCAATTTTGAAATTGCACAACGTAATAGCAAGTTTCAATTTCTCCTTGCATTCTTGTTAGATTTTATCTGCTGTGGCTTATTGTTGCTTATAAACTCATTGATTTCCTGTGTTAAATAGCGTATCTACGAGCTGCATGGCTGTCACTCAATAACTTCTATGATAAGTATTATATGGTGATTAATATGGTTTGAGCATTATGTAATTGAGAAATTGTATGTATTCTGCAGGCACTAGAAGTTATTCATGAGCTTCAAAAACAATTCCCTATAAAAAGATCTCCAATGAGACTCAAACTAACTGTACCAGAACAAGATTTTTCTTCTCTTTCAGAGAAGCTAAATACCTGGAATGCTATTATTGTATCGAAGGATGGATCTAGAAATCAGCTCTCTATTGTAAGTCTAGGACATAAAACCTGTAATATCGACAGCATGTGTAATTTAAAGCTGATAACACGTTTACATTGCGTTCATGATCTCTTCCTTTCTTTCAGTGATAGGGTTTCCTCAGCTCTCTTTTTGTGCTTGCTCAATTTTTGATATAGTTTCTTATTTGACTTTCTTACCAGGCAAAATCTAACATCGACCTTGTTCTTATCCTCCTCCCCCCTTGGTGTCGAATTCGTAAATAATGGGAGTGAATATCAGGAATTGAATTTAATACTAACTTAATTTGACTATTTTTCTTGGCCAATTACTCTTTCAGTATCTGTTGACATTCACTTATGATGTAGGACAACACTCGAGTATCACCGCCTACAATAGGAACCATGGTGGTTTTTTGGTGGGAAATAAGAATGGTAATAGGGTTAAGCGCACAAAGAAGAAGAGAGAAGATTTAGGGGGGAGAGAGAGAGAGAGAGAGAGAGAGAGAGAGAGAGAGAGAGAGAGAGAGAGAGAGAGAGAGATGTGCTTCAACCCCGCGAGGGTTAGGCGGTTTCTGCAAGGAAGGACCGCAGCCCAAACCCCAATCACAATGGCCTCAGCCTTGTAAACTCAATTCATTAATCAACTCTATTCCAAAATGAAAGATTACATCCATCTTTATAGGCTAAACAATGGCCTTTCGAATTCCTAGAAGTTTAAGTAAAATGAACCTAACTAAGTGCATGTGAATGAACCTAACTAAGTGCATACAAGGTATTGAGACATGTGAATGAACCTAGATATAAATGCATACATCGAACCTGCTAACAAATAGATGCAATGTGTTTAATATCCAGATGAATATTAATTATGACTCTTGACCTATCAACTACCATGGATGTCCCGTGACCTATCAACTACCATTGATACTTCTTGATGGGAGTGTATCCATGTCATATCCATTTCGGATACCTATCCTCCTGCCATACTTGCAAATACGCATCCCAAAAGTTTCGACAATAGAAAAGTTACTTTTTCAAATTTTTACCTAACTGATGCAAACCAAAATAAAGGGATAGATTAATAAGAGATAGAGGATCCCAAATGGGATACAAGGAGCAAAAGCTCTTTATATTCTTTAATCAAATTATCAAAAACTACCTAATGAGGATCCAAGACACCTATTTATAGACCCACTACCACTAAAGACACAAAATGACACTATTAACCCAAAAGTTACTGCATCAGGACTCTCCCTCTAAAGAAAACAACTTGTCCTCAAGTTGGACTACTAACATAAGACACTAAAATAAAGACACCGTAAAGTTTTATTGTGCAGCTTCAAAGTAGACATGTTGCTGCGTTCCTTGATCAATGCGTCACCCTCAACACAACCAATCTTCAATATGAGCTTCTTTTTGTATACATCCATCGCGTCCATACTTATGTGCCAAGAAACCACCCACTTGGCATGCCTCTTATGGATCAACACCCACTCGACCTTTGCAATGACACTTGGCTCCAAAACATTGCTAAAGTCTTCAACCATAGGATCTAGAAATTTCAACTTCGGATACTTTCTTGATTGAATACCATACCCAAAGGGTCTTCAAGTTGTTTCAAATAGTTGTTGCCCTCTTTCGGTACCTTAGGAAGGGCATACAATGGAATAAGACTTGTTTCGGACACCGATGGCTTTGCTCTACCTCATGGCTTGCCTCCAAAATATGGTCACCATCTTTCCAAGGTGTCAACAATGATTCATTGACTGACCATATTGTTCCCTCTTCGTCTTCTTCACCACTAAACTCTCCTTCAAACTTGTCCCATGTGGGAACTTCTTCAAAAGCACCACTAGTCTCAAAGAGGGAATCATCTCCAAGCTCTTCATGTGGGAACTCTTCAAAGATGGAAAGAACATCACCATCAATATCTTCATTAGGAAACTTTTCTAACATGGGAATGTCTTCAAAGTTATTTCCAAACTTTTCATTTGCAAACTCATCAAAGACGGGAACTCTTTCCAAATCACCTCCAAAGTCTTCATTTGGAGACTCGTCAAAGATGGGCAAATCCTCAAACTCATCTTCAATTTCAAATACACAATCATTACCAAGAACACCTTCAAGTTCTTCACTTGGGTATTCATCAAAGATAGAAAAACCATTGAAATAACCATGTTCCTTTGCCTCTTCAAACACATCCGGAGTGAGGTTCATCTCCCCCTCAAACTTGTCCGGATTGACGGGTCCATAGGATTCTTCAAGCTCATCACCAATGTTCTCCTTCTTCTTGTAGTCAAAATTAGACTTTACTTGACTATGAGAATCATGAATACCTCCATGAGGTAGTAAGCGATGCACCTTCTTAGTTAAGGTAGCAACTTGTCTTTTCATCATCAACAATTGCACCTTATCATTCAAGGTAGCAACTTATCTTTCATTTGCAATTTGTATACTCAACTCTTCAATCTCATTCCTAAAATGATTTTGGTTGCCAAAGTTATCAATTACATTACCATTATTCACCATGGATGCCTTATCTCTATCTCCACTTCTTCCTTTACCTCTATAAGCCATATTTCAACCAACAATCAACTCCAAACAATCAATCCAACCTCAATCAGCAATACCCAATCAATTGGGACCCCAAACTTCAACAAATACCCAACAATCAACACAAATAATCCCAAATGACAACAAACTCGTAATAACAGCAACACAATCGCAGCAAACTCAAAGAAATCGAACCTGAAATCACAGTACAGGGGGTGAACTCACTGAGTCAACTCGAAATCACTGATTCGAGCAGCAAACATGGAGTTTTCGAGTCCCAAAACCCAATTTCGAGTACTGAACAGTAGGATTCGAGTCTCAAAACTTCAAACCGAGCACCGAAATAGGGTGTAGAAGGTCTGACAGTTGATTTCGAGTACCAAAAGGGGCTGCCGGAAGGTTATCTCACTGCTTCAAGTGCCGAAACAGTGAATACAGCAACGAAATGGCTACAACCAGCTACTTCGAGCTTCGAAATGGCTAGATCTAGGGCTTATAGTGCTCGAAAAGCAATTTCGAGGGTTGCAATGGCTGAATCGATGGTCGAAAGTTACTGGGTCAAGTGCGAAATGGTTCGATTTGGGCTACACCAGGTTCCAATCCCTTCAACAGCCTTCGATATAGCTGATTTGGGTTTCGAAATAAGGTTTCCCAGTGATTTCGACTATGGGTCAGCAGCTTCAGAGTTCGAATCAAGTCAGATAACCTGCGAAATGGTTCGAATCTGCACTATTAAGCTTCGAATCAACAAATTAGGGTTTGAATCTGCAGTTTTAGGCTTCGAAACTGACTTTCCAGTGCTCGAATAGGGTAGATTTGGTTCAAAATGGGCAGATCTGTGAATTTTGAGTAGAGAGAGGTGTTTTGGGTTTGCCGGCAAAGTTCCGGTGAGTTTCCGGCGCCGTTTACCGGCGAAGTTTAGGTTTCAGGCAAGATTCCGGCGAGATGAAGGGCTAGGATGCAAACCAAAATAAAGGGATAGATTAATAAGAGATAGAGGATCCCAAATGGGATACAAGGAGTAAAAGCTCTCTATATTCTTTAATCAAATTATCAAAAACTACCTAATGAGGACCCAAGACACCTATTTATAGACCCACTACCACTAAAGACACAAAATGACACTATTAACCCAAAGTTACTGCATCACTAACTAAGCACATATCCAAACTTTTATGAAATGAAGATTGTGATACTTCCATAATAGCAGAGAAATTGTTGAACATTTTTTATCGTGTCATACATGTGTTCCGTAAAAATGAACTTCAGTAAACAAGTAACCAAGTAGACTTCTATACAACAATATTGCATGAGGAAAATATGATGGTTTTATCTCTGTTCTCGTCATTATGGGTAAAACAATATACTGAAAAGCTATAAAAATGCCCTTTAATCTTAACAATATACTTCTATCTTTTCCGTATCTTTTATCTGTATCTATGCTTTGTAGCACAGATGAATGTTAAAGTATAAACGTTGTATGCAAGTGTGCTCTGCTGTTGCAGTCCAGCATAACCATTCCAGTTTGTATACTGATTTAGTTTCATTTGTTAGTTCAGTTTTTTATTTTATTTTATTCAAATGCATGAGTTATTAGGTATATGCTATTCCCAAGCATGTAGCTTTTGATGTTATACTTCTATCAAAACACTGCAATGCCACTGTACTGTCTTTTGTTGCATTTCTTGATTCTATTTTCTGTTATCTCCTCACATTTGCATCCGTGATTGTATAATATTACACGAGATGTGATACTTCAATGAACTTTACTTCTATTGGGCTAGCTGACTTCAATGAGCAGCATGCAACTTTTGTTTTGATAAGTACAGCAGCATGCAACTTTAATAGGTCGTACCATGTTTTCCTATCAGCAGATCTTGCTCCTGTTATTTTTTTCTTTGATCATCTGCTCCTGACCTTGTTTGTCTCCTTTTTTGGGCGCCTTTAACATTCTACTGAATGCATGGTGGTGCAGATGTGTGAAATGGATCCATGTTTTTTCCGTGAGTGTGATGCTTTGGTGAGGAATGTGAAGGGCAGGTTGGAAATTCTTGCAGCCTCTATACATGTGGAAGGAGACACTCAAATGGATCATTATGATGATCGTGAACAAGACATTGCAGCAAGCCGAGTAGTACCCAACGAAACTAGAGGTTCCATGGCCCAAACAAGTGAGAAGCAGGCTGCTCGGAGTGGGAATGCTGATGGGGAGATAAAGCAAAACAAGTGTAGCACATGCAATGCCCTTGTTGGGGATGCCAAGCAGTACAGAGACCACTTCAAGAGCGATTGGCATAAACATAACCTAAGGCGCAAGACTCACCAACTTCCTCCCCTCACTGCTGAAGAATGCTTGGCCGACATTGATGTCGGCGACTCCAAGTCGGATTTGAAAGAGTACTCTTTCTGAGTAAGACCTTCAGACTTCCGCTTTTGGTTGGGTTTGCTGCAAATGTATGCCTAACTATCCACTAGCTGGCAACTTTTTTGGTATTTAGTATTAGTGATTTCCGGAAACTTGATATACCTTTTCAACATAGCTTCTCAGAGTTCTTTGGGGGGGGGGGGGATTTCGGCTTGAGAAACTTTCCTGAATGGATAACATGGAGACGGCTTCCTACTATCTCCTGTTGAAGAAGGTTCCATATTTTTGTAATCAAAGAGAATCACAGTTGGGGTTGATTATAAGCTTCACATTGCGAATTTGTTGTCCTTGGTTTTTTTTTTTTTTTGGTACTTCGAAAAGCCTGTGTTTTCATGCTAGGCAGCATTTTAGAATACGACAGAGAGGAAGGATTTGTTCCCCCTTTTCTTTTTTTTTCCTTCTTTTTTCATCAAGTTGTGTTCCTCTCATCGGTTGGAACTTGAGTCCGTTTTACATCAAACAAAATGGGGTATAAGGCAGTCTAATTTCAACATCTTCTGAAGAATGAGACAAAGCAGGGGATGAACCTTTCGTTGTTGAAAACTGAGAACCTAAATGGAGTACATAAATTTTCATTTTTTATTCCTAATGGATTTTAATTTCTCAGGGTGATCGATATTGGGTGAAAATTTTTGCTATGAGTTTTTTTTTTCTCTTTTTTTTTCCTTCGAAGAAAAAATTAAAAACTATGGGAGTTTAAACAAGGGTCCGTTTTTTGGAAGGACATAGTAAAAGGGTCTTTACTTCAATAAGAACATCAACTTTTTCCTTAATGTCAAAAGGACAAATCACCTACACATTCCAAAAATGCCCCCACCAGCCAATGAAAGTGCCTAAACCCCCAAACCTAATGAAAGTGCCTAAACCCCCAAACCTAATGAAAGTGCCTAAACCTAAACCTCAGGGTACCCTATGAAAGTGCCTAAAACCCTAGGGTACCCTATGAAAGTACCTAAAACCCTAGGATACTATATGAAAGTGTCTAAACCACTCAAACCCTATAATTGGAAAGTGCACCCTAAACCTAAACCCTATGGTACCCTATGAAAGTGCCTAAAATACTAGGGTACCCTATAAAAGTGCCTAAACAGCTAAAACCCTATAATAGAAAGTGCACCCTAAGTGCCTAAATCCAAAATGCTTAAACCTAGCATAACCTACCCCAAGGAACCCAACCCGCCTAAAATTGAACTCAATCTCAAAATTAAAGAGTGACCCAGGATGAGAGAGAGAGAGAGAGAGAGAGATGGGTCAGGAAATGAAAGTGACGGTATGACTTGTCACTTTTGTCAGTCAACAACAACATGCAACAACAACTCGCCAGTCAACGGCATGACTCGTCAGTCAACAACTCGTCATCTTCGTCGGTCAACATGCAGCAAATGAAATTGGAAAAGTTACGGGCTATAGTGCTGTAATGTACCAGCCTTCTTTTTGTAATTTTTTTTATCATTAAGGGTATTTTTGTCTAGTGTTGTCCTTGAACCCTCAAATATTTCCTATCAATGTATTAAAAGCATTAAAATAAGTTAAATTAGACTAAACACCATTTAAAGCCCTAAATTTGTTATTTACACCAATTTTTTGTTTAAGGGGTATTTTCTGTTTAAACAATTACAGTAATAGTTAATAGTTACAGTATAAACGAAAACTCAAGAACAATTAAAGACAAACGACAAATCTAATAGTAACTAAGTACTCCTGAAATTAGCGAAATGTGCAGTTGCCAAATATGACATCAGCAAAGTTTATTGTTAGTACAATTATTTTTATTTTTTTGGCTACATGTGAACTATTGTGTTTCGAAGCCTGGCGCCCAAAGCAAAGAGAGAGTTCAGTAGCCAGCGGAGCTTTTGTCCTCGCCTCCTTGGACGTTTGGGCGTTTTTGTTCGATTACAGCACTTTTCATACCTAGGATGGTAGTATGTTAGATATGTAAGATTATTACAATGGTAAACCTCCTATTCATAAAAGTCAACCTTGGACCTCAAACTCCAACGGAGCACAACCATTAGTGCAAACACCGAAGGTTTTTATTGGCAGAATTTATTTCCTACCAAGAAAGTGTAATTGACAGTCCAACTGACGGCCATAATCCATTCTAGGCATGAAGAGTATACGAGTAGATCGAAGAATCTAGCCTCCAAACATCATCATTGTTGTTGCTCAAATGTATAAGGTAGACCTTGCGATGGTAGAAGGAGATGCGGAAAGCAAGAATAATATACCAAAAGAAAATAAATAAATAAATAAGAGCTTCTATAAAAATGCTCTCTAAATAACGTGTTGGCAATGAGAAAGTTTCTTTTAAATTTTCTAGTCTACGAGATATTACTTTTTTTTAACCGGATCGAATAGAAGATTAAAGGAGTGTGGAAGCTTGTTTTTCTCATTTTGCATTATTGCATTTTGAGTGTTTCGCGGGCAATTTCGCAATGTATTATGTGAAATGACTGAAATCAATGGAGTGTCTCGTATCACTTGGTAATAGAAGTGCAAAAAAATTATCCAAAAATAAAAGTGCAAAATTACTCTTTACCTTTCATCGTAAACACTTCCATTAATCCTTGTACACATACACCAAGGCGGCCTTGACTTTTTAGGGTTTAAAACAAAGACAACCAAAACAAACCACCACTCCTCAAAACTGCCGGCCAAAAACCACCTAAAAAAAAAAACAAAAAAAAAAGTGCAGAAAATAAAGAACGCTGGAGCAAATCACCGGAGCTATCACCCCGCCGCCGCAGTCGTCGTTAGGAGTCCAAATCTGAAAACCCCAGGTTCGGCTCCCCTGGTCCAAAAATTGGGCATGGTCACCCATACTAGAATGGAGAAGATCGTCTGCCACAGGAAGTCTCCGAATGCCGAGGAAGCGCAATCATGGCTGAAAACTAGGGGAGGGCTGCCGCCCACTTTCTCTCTAATTCTCTCTCTCTAAAACTCTCCTCTCACTTCTATTCGCCATGGCCCTTTTTTGTTAGACTATTCTAAAGGGTATCAGAATTGGAAGGCCCTTGTAATTTGTAAATTTTCGAAAACCTAAAGTGGTCATACGTTGAATTTTAGCTTAGGACATGCTCTATACATACATGATACATATACATACACAGTATCGACAATAAATGTTATTGGTCGTCTTTGTAAGTGATTGGAGGGTTCCCTGTTTTAAAACTTAACGATTTGTAATTTGGCATGTCATTTGCGAGCTAAACTATTTTTGAGGTATGTGTAAACTTGATTTCCAGCAATTTTACCCAATTGTTTTGTAAATTTATAAAGGGTTTTTCTATTATCAGCCCATAAGAACACATCAAGACAAAACACACACACACACACACACACGCACACACACATCCCTATACACTTTTCACATATTTCAATACCATTTCACACTTTTCTACATACTTGTCACACATTTCAATACACTTTTTAAATTTTAGTGTCAGGCCAATGGACTAACTTTAGAATTTCCCATTTATAAAAGGATACAAACGTTACACTATTCCTTTTTAACATGTTATACTCAACCTCTTCCACAAATTATATAGTCTATTATGATTATAGTCTAACATCTATAACTTACCACATAATTTACCATACAACATTGATAATGTTAATATTTAGGGCTTCTTCCTGGCCGGCCCTATTTTGTTAAGAACTTTCCTTCCAAACCCACCTCATGTCAAACACATTTCGTTTAAGCCCATTTTCACGCGCCGTAGTTAATAAGTGCAACTTTTCGGCATGAGTAGGTAGGCGGCATGAGTAGGTAGGCATCATGCGTAGCTAGGCGTCAGGCGTACTGTAGCATGAGTAGGGAGGCGAGTACTGTAGCATATGTCAGGCGAGTACTGTAGCATCATTTGCCGTGCAAAAAAAGAGTACTGTAGCATCAGCTTTTCGTGTAATCCATGCCCCTCTCTCTCTCTCTCTCTCTCATATTGTATTTAAAATAAAATAACTTTTATTATATACGATTTTTTTTTATAAAAATTATATATTTGGAATCTACTGGATGAGATCTTTCAAATAAGATCCCATTTGAATATGAAATTTTGTACATGTAAAAAAAGTTGTTTTATACCTATTAATTAATACTAATTTACACCCTTTCGGAACAATTCACACTCTCCAAAATGAAAAGAATTCACAGACTTTAAATGCAGAATTCACACACATCACAACTCAGTCTCCAAAAATACATAATTCACACACACAAAAAAAAAAAGAATTCACAACCCTTAATGCAGAATTCACACCACTTCTAAATAATTCACAACTCGCAAATGCACACGATTCACACCCATGCAACAATTCACACGACCAAAATAGCTCACAATTCACACTCCTTGTAACAATTCACACCCCGAATAACACACAATTAACACCCCTGCAACAATTCACATCATTAGTAGCATACTTTCTTTTTGGATGTGAATTTTGTCTGTTGTAGAGTGACTTATGATGTGTGAATTCTGCAATTCAGGTATGTGAATTCTTTTTTTTTTTTTGGTGTGAATTGTGTTTTTTTGCAGAATCTGTTATGATATGTGAATTCTGCATTTGAAAGATGTGAGTTCTTTTATTTTGGGAAATGTGAATTATTTGAAGGGGTATGAATTCTTAATGAACGGGTATAAACAAAACTTGTTTTCCACGTATAAAATTTCATATTCACAATGGATCTTGTTAGAACGATCTCATCGAGTAGATTTCAAATATATAATTTTTATAAAAAATAAATGTGTACAATAAAAGTTATTTTATTTTAAACCTAAAATAAAAAAAGGGAGAGAGAGAGAGAGAGAGAGAGACAGAGAGAGAGAGAGAGAGAGAGAGAGAGAGAGTCTCATGTGTGTCAGGATGTTGTGTAGGCTTGTCCGTAGAAAGAGAGAAATTGAGAGTAGAGATAAAGAGAGTGATGGAAGCATGACACGCGGCGTGTACTGAATGGAAAAAAATCTCTCACGCGCGCACAGGACTAATTTAGGAGTGAAATACAAAATAGGGTTTGGACGAAAGCCCCCACAAAAAGTGGGAGCGGCCTGGCATTTCCCGTAATATTTATGGGTCGGTTCAACCGGACCCAACCCACACAGGTCGTCCACATGGGTTAATTGATCGGGTTGGTTAGGAGGATGATAAGAGATGGACTCTTATCTCTATCTGTTAGGAGAGTTTAAAGCAAGTTTAAACTCTAGAACTTTATCTATAGATATAGTCCTGTAGATATTTGAGAAACACACAAGAAAATAATTAGAGTTCTAGTTCTCTCCTTCTCCCCAAAAATATTATCGTATCGATATCCTCTCCCTCTAGGGTTTCCATCTACGACCCTATGATTTGCGGTGCGGATAGTAAGAGTAGGCTCTAGTAGTCTTCTCTACGCGACGAGGATTGAAGACGGTGTTTGGGTTCTTGTTCGTGGTTACGGATTGTGCTTGTAGAGCGGGTCTCGGTTCGTCGATTTCCGAAAGCTTGAAGTATTCCGTTGCGCTTCATTATGTAAGTCTTGTGTGATTTACACGCTTTCGATAGATTTAACATTGGTATCAGAGCTATTACGGCTCACTCTCGCATGATCGCCTATGTTTTTGTTTTATTTTTTCCGTATGCGATTCGTTTGATATTCTGTTTTTTTTAAATATATATATAAATATACCGATCCAGTAGTGAGAAAAATCAGATTTGGTCTTGCTTGTTGGCTTGGTGTTCTGTGAAGATTTATTGAGAAAATCGGATAATGAGGATTGATTAATCGGTTTCGTGTGCGCCGAGTGGCAAGGTACCGAATGGGTTTCTTGAAAGAGACTGGTGGGCTCCTTAATGATACACCGACTCCTCTTAATAAAAAGTTACTGCCAAAAGGGGTTTCTGTCAATTTTTTGTTTTCCCATGTGGCTTAAAGAGTCCTTCTTAGAACAAAAGCTTTTGAACAGATTAAGTTGGACTCTACTTCCTTGTAAAACAGAATTGCGAAGGTTCTGTTTAGTACTCACTTTTTAAAAACAAAATAAGTCGTGATCCTTTTTTAAAAGGTTAAACCTGTTGGTCACGTTTATTATTTAATTGTTATATAGCCACAAAAATAAATGGAACTTGGCCACTGTAATTAATTTTTTAACCGAGCCATGTTAAATCTTTGAGATTTGGTGAAACCGATTAGATGGTAGAGACCATGAGACTGATTTTTTTTTCTCATCCTTTTGGATTGATATGGATAAGGATTCATATCCTACTGCATCCAGTTTTTGTTTCTTTATTTGGAAAATAGTAAATAATGCAACATAATTCAGTTTATGATGTATTGATTGTTTATTGCTGTGTTACGGCGCAAACAATTGGACCCTAGATTATATGGACTTATATCCGTCTTCCTAGTTGGAGACTGTGATGGAACCATCCATGCATATATACCCATTATGTTTTGTTGCATGTTGGCATGGATGGTTGATTTAAGGGATTAATATTTATATGCGTTTGGAGTTGGGCTCTCATTGATGATAGAGACCGGAGACAAATTTATTATATGGAAATAAGTGCAACACTCTCATTTGTTTTTAATTTGTAAGGGGGTGTGTTTTTGCACTTATTTTTGTATAATTTTTTGTGTCTCCCATACTTGCATAAAATATTGATTAGGGACTTAAAATATTTAGTCCCGTCCTCTTTTTGGTGTATATTCATTGGATATTTTGTCTAAAAATCAATTAAGAAATAATAATTTACACCATGTGTTGGGGTGATGACTACGAGCATAGCAAATTTTTGATCCCTGACTATGGTTAAAATTAGTATTTGCTTAATAGGGTTTTGGGATAAAATTAATTGTAATGTGCTAAAAATATTCCAAAGCGCAAATGAATGTAGTGAAATGGCCTCGAAGACAATTGTTGCCGATCTTGTTAAGGGGGAGAAACTGGATTGGAAAAACTATGACATGTGGAGTAAGAAAATCCAGTATCTCTTTAATGAGGACGATGAACTTGAAACCTTGACCAATACTATGACTGCCCCGGAAGAGGGGACCACTGCCCAGCACCGCCGAAACATGAAAACTTATCAAAATTGGGTTAAGAAAGACCGCCGTGCGCACTTTACTATAGTAGCGAGCATGCACAATGATCTCATTGGCGAGTTTGAAACTACGCCACGACCCAAGAGATGTGGGACCAGCTGAAAATTGCTTTTGGTGGCACAATAGCAACTAGGTTGCGCGCGTTGACATTGAAGTTCGACAGTTATAAAATGAACCCCGAACATTCCATGCTTGAACATTTGAGGGTTATGTCGGCCATGATACACGACCTTAGGGCTGCTGGTAATGTTCTAACTGATGAGCAGAAAATTCTCGCTTTGCTTTGGTCCTTGCCTGATAAGCCATGGGAGCATTTCAAGCTCACAATGACGCACAATGAAATGGTTAAAACCTTAGTGATTTGGCACGTCATCTTGAGCTTGAAGCCGAGCGCCAAGAAGCAAGGCGAGGTAGAGAGGCTTTCGTGGTTCAACCTAGCCATCGCAAGACAAATGGGTCTAAGCGCAAAAGGCAAGGTGGTAAGGCTAAGCAGGGACAAGCTGGAGATAATGCACCAAAAGAACGTGTTAAGCACCGCAGAGGCAAGAGAGGAGACAAGAATGATAAATCCAAAGTGACTTGCTACAACTGTCAGAAGAATGGACACTTCGCTCGTGAGTGCACTGCGCAGAAGGTACCATCTTACTTTAAATCTCACATAGATTGCTTAGTTTGCTCTCATGTATTGATTGCTCATACTAATCCTGATTGGATTGTGGACACAGGAGCAACAAAACATGTAGCATTGATCGAGGAGGACTTATAGAGTATCGCCGGATTTCTGTTGGCAGCCAGAGTGTCTTTATGGGGAATAGTTCAACCGAGGATGTGCTAGGAATTGGCACTTATCAGCTGAAGTTGCGAAGTGGTCGCACACTTATTCTCTATGACGTACTTTATGCGCCTGGGGTTCGACGCAACTTGATATCAGTAGTAGATTTAGTCGACTTAGGTTTCTCCTTTAATTTCAGTAGGGATGATTTTTCTATCTACCTAGATAATAAGCCGTTTGGGAATGGATTTATTTCTGGTGGTTTCTATGTTTTGGATTTTGGTGTTTTGGATAATACATTTATGGCTTTTCATGATGATGATGTTGTTTCTAATTCTGTGAAATGGCATGCCAGGTTAGGCCATATTGGTCAAGATAGGATGACTAGGTTAGCTAGAGAAGGCCTTTTAGGCCCATTCGCTAAAGTCAACCTACCAGTATGTGAGCCTTGCATGGCAGAAATGTCACGCCCTCATTTTTATAAAACATAAATAAAGGAATCTCTTACAATTAATAAGTCAAATGATAAAAAGATTTCCATAAATCCTTGCAAGAGGTTTCCATACAAAAGGTATGATAAGTCCCCGATATTGTCAATAAAGGGACTTATCTCTCTCGTTTTTGGCACACACGCCCGCATATTTTAGCTTTTATATGATTGATGTTACGCGTGGGTGGTTTTTGTTAGTTACAGGCTAATTGAAAGAATAAGGCTTGCCTTAACGCCATGATTGAACCAAGGGATGCCCGAGCACCCGAGGCCACGTGACACTCCACCACTGAGTCTTGGGAGTCAAGAATGAAGCATTGAACAAGCTTGGGAAGCCCAAAAGATCAAGTGAAGAGATGATCAAACGAAGAGAAAAGAAGAAAAGGATTCAGCAACTCTACATACCAGTATGGGTTTTTTTCCATACTGGTATCCAGCAACCAACAAAAGCAATCAGGAGGTCTAGATACCAGTATGGGTTTTCTCCCAAACTGGTATCTAGTAAGCAAAGAGGCGATCAGAAGGTCTACATACCAGTATGAGTTTTTTCCCATACTAGTATCCAGCCTGTTTTTCTGCAGATTTTTAACCCGATCTCAGCTTATTTTCAGGGGCATTTTGGACCTTTTGTACACATTTTGGAGGGCTATAAAGCCCCCAAACATCAGATTTTAGGGTTACTTTTTGGTTTCTACTCTCTCTCTCTCTACCTCCCTTAGTTTGTAATTAGGATTTGCTCTACCTTTTCTCTAGAATTTTATGCTCTTCCATTTAGATTCAAGGTAAATCTTCTTCTTTAATGTTGTAGTACGTGTTGAGATCTTTATATAAATCTAGTTTCTTTTCATTTTCGTCAAGTATTTCATTTCCATGTTTTTCTAGCTATTTCGTTCGAAAACTCTAGTTTCTAGTTGTTGTTTGTTGATTTCTCAAGTATTAAAGTTGTAGGTAGATTTGGAATCTTCACTAAAAATCAGTTTTTAAGTTTATAATAAATCATGTTTTTAGTTTTCTTCCAATTTATAGGCTTATTTACTAGTGTAATGGGTGAGTAGTTTTAATAGGCTTAGTCATTGGGTGATTAACAGTCCATGACTTGGGTTTAATCCGTCCATCTCGTGTATAAGGCATACATTGCTTGTTTACCGAAAATTTGGGGTTTCGCTTTTATGTACCAAAGGGTGGGTTTGTTAACCTCTTTGATCCCACGTAGCCAAGGGTTTCACCACTTGGTACGTGGGATGCTTTGGGCGATTTCAACGCATTCGTTTGCAAAATGTACCCAAAACCCCAATCTTTGGTAAACACATTTTCTTGTAAAAGGTTTTTAAATTCTAAATCTTCCGTTCGGGGGCATTGCCAAGCCGGTTATCAAGAGGGGATGGATTAACTCGAGTTAGGGTCGTTAAATACCCCTAGACTTTGCCTTAGTTTAATTAGTTGTTTTTAATTTCCGAGTCGTTCTTGAAGTCGAGAGAATTCCATCAAACAAACTACAAAACCACAGTTTGCTGCTTTGAGGCTAAAATCGTCACTTGCAAGTCAACCATCACGCTCAGCGCATTTGGTCTCTGTGGATTCGACCCAGGCTTACCGGTTTTAATGCTACCGCCGGCCTAAACCCTACGTTGGGGAAGTAACTTTTGCAATACAATCCAAGGGCGCAAGCAAGGTACATCTTGAGCCCATTTGCAAACAAGTGTTCGGGCACCCTTGCCCCAAAGACTAAATCAAATGTTATCCCATAAGTTATTACAAATCCAAAGTCAAAAGATGGTGAAAAATTAGAGTTACATTATCATCTCCCCAAAAGAAAGTTTAATGCATAGAAGATGAATAAAATAACTCCATGTCATGTATGCTCATCATCCAAGTCATGCACGATCAAAGCTGGGTACCTGAAAATGATAGGGTGAGCACACATGCTTGTAGGAGAACTATTCTACTAACGCTAGGTGTATGAATATGATGCATGCACATGGAGGCAAGATATGTCCAAAGGATGTTCATGTGCGAGTCCAAGTATCCAAGTCATAGAGGAAGGATTTAGAAAGTTTCAAAGTACCCAAGTGATTTCTAAGTACCCACCAACAACCCAAATGTTCAAAGTCCTCTCTAAGTACCCAAACACCACCCAAGTATCCATTTTATTTCGCCAAACCATCCAAGTTCATCCCACAAGACTAAAAATCAAGTTTTCATATCGACTTTCGACAAAACACAAAAGTTAGTTCAAAAATCTCATTTCTCACTTCTTTCATTGAAGAAAATCATCATTTCATTAATACTAGGGATTTAAATCCCTCTGCCGGATTCCATAGGCTCCGCGTGCCTCTGCCGGATTTCATAGGCTCCATGTGCCTTTATAAAAATTTCACCAAATGATGACATTGGTTTGAAACATCTCATTTCCCAAACATTCCATTCAATTTCAATAACAAGTCTAATTTTTTCCAAGTTCATTTCATTTCTTCACATCTTTCGATAAAGGGTTACGCACACACACCCACACGCTTTCTAAAAACCTTCAAACTTTCATGTGACGTAAGATGGCATATTTGTCTATAAAACCATAGTCCTCGAGTCAAAACATGGGTGAAAATAATGCCAAAGGTCGATTATATGAAGTATTGAGCAATCGGGGACCAAATGGACATCAAAGGGTGGCCGAATGCCACCCAAAGGAGAGGGATAGCTGCTGGAAATTACAGAGGCAGCAGCTCTGAACAGTAAACAGTGCAGATTTTCACCCCTAAGGTGTGGAATTTCAACCCAATCACAAATGAGATAATTTAGGCACAAACTAGAGATGCTAGGCAACAATTAAACATGGAGGGAGGTCAATTTCACTCCCAATTTCATCCGACAACAAGTAATATCACAAATCAAAGAATCTAAGTTGGGAAAACTCACACAATTTGGGGAAAACATGATTTTTAAAGAAATTGAAGCCAAGAACAAGATATGTGCAATAAATCACAAGCATACAACTCGAGAGAGTAGAGATTGTTCCCCTACCTCAAGATTGGAGCTTCAAATGGGAAGAAAATGAAAAACCCTAGAGCTTGAGCTTCCAAACCCGAAATACCCCCTTCCAAGCTAAAACCAACACAACCCAAGCTTGAAATCACGTAGAGGAGAAGATTTTATGGTAGAACCTTGAAGGAATTTGATTTTGTGGAGTTTTGAGGTGTAACAATGGAGGAATTTTGAGAGAGAGAGAGAGAGAGAGCGATCTGGTGGGAGGAGAGAGAGGAGTGAAATGTTTGCAAACTTCTCCCACACACTAACTTGTATAACTCCTAATTAAATCTCACACCCAAATGTCACTTGTGTATATAATATGTGACCCCACCTCACTAATTTTACTCCCACACTTAGCCAATTAACATATTTCAACATTCCTTACAAAACCCCAACTTTTATTTTCAAAAAGTAATTAAATTTTTCGGGTCTTTACACACTGTGCCAGCAAAGCATGTTCCAGCACAATACTTATTTTCGTAAACCAATTAACATATTTCAACATTCCTCACAAAACCCCAACTTTTATTTTCAAAAAGTAATTAAATTTTCCGGGTCTTTACACACTGTGCCAGCAAAGCATGTTCCAGCACAATACTTATTTTCGTAAACCAAACTTAAGTAAAGACTATAATTTTCTTTACTTTAATTTATTTATAAAAATAAGTACCCCCCATTTGGAAACAATGGCATTTCTAGAATTTTGAAATTACAATCACATCAAAATCTCCCCCCCCCCCCCCCCCCCCCCCCCAATTTTTAGTACAAAACCGAAAAACGACACATTTTTCTCCGAAGAAAATGGATGAAAGACGACTTTGTCTTACTCAAAAATAACTTCCAATTATACCATTGTGATTAGAAAAATCCAAGGAACAATTACCGGGACTTTTTATCGGCCAAATCGAAACTTCTCCAAAAAGTGATTTTTCATACGGGTCTTTACGGGAAATGCAATAAGAAAACCATTTGGTAAGACAGTGAGTACTACAAGTCCACTAGAGCTAGTACATTCAGAGATTTGTGGACCCATGACTGTGAGGGCACGGCATGGGGCTACCTATTTCATCACATTTATCGATGATTATTCGCGATATGGATATGTATATTTGATTTCTCATAAATCGAAAGCATTAGATTGCTTCATTCGATTTGTTAAAGAAGTTGAGAATCAAATAGAAAGAACCCTAAAAGTTCTAAGGACAGATCGTGGACGCGAATACTTATCTGAGCAATTTAAAGGGCTCTATAAAGATAAAGGTATCCAAAGACAACTAACGATTCCTGAGACTCCGCAACAAAATGGTGTTGCAGAGAGAAGGAATCGTACGTTAGATATGGTTAGGTCGATGATGGCGCAAGCTAATCTTCCTATTAGTTTTTGGGGAGATGCATTACTGAGTGCGGCCTACATCCTTTACCGTGTGTCGAGCAAATCAGTCACTTCTACACCATATGAGCTATGGACAGGCAGGAAGCCAGTCCTTGACCATTTGAGGCCCTAGGGGTCAGCAGATTATGTGTGTATTCCTTCTCAGCAACTTGGAAAATTAGATCCAAGAGGCAAAAATGGTATCTTTAATAGGTATCTTGAACATTCCAAAGGATATGTTATGATATGCGAACAACCTAATGGTGGATTGACTGAGATTGAGTCCCGAGATGTGAATTTCATTGAACATGAGTTTCCAAGCAGAGGTGCTGTGAGGGGGGGATCTTAATCTTTATGAGATGTCTGAGTCTGAGGAAGTTACACCTATTCTTAGCGAAGGTGGGGAAATAGATCTTCATCCTATGGTCGCCGAGAACAGTGGGAGTAACTTGTCACCTAGTGGGAGTACTCCACTAGAGACTACTGATTCCCTAGATCCTCCACAACATATGAGCGAACGTTGAAATATACCTCGTCGTCGTTTTGAAATTGAAGGGGAATCTTTCATGTGTGCTCCTCAAGAGGAAGATGAGCCAAATTCTTACAATGAGGCTTTATCTTCACCTGCTTGTAAAGAATGGCTAGCTGCTATGGAGGATGAGATTAGTTCTATAAAAAAAACATCTGCTATGTTTATTTTAGCTATCGCTTGGCTTAGCATATCCCTTTTCCTTCTTTTCTTTCCTTTTGTTTTCTTTATCCTCCTGGGGTATGCCCTTTGTAGGCTGTATATCTGGTTAGCCTTTTTTCTATTTCAAGCTTTATTTACCACAAAAAAAAAAAAATTATCAGGTGTGGGAGTTGGTATTCGTTTTCACTATGTAAAGACCCGGAATTTCCAATTAAATTCTTTATATCTTTTACTCATTTTTAAGTAATGTGAATGAGTTGATTAATGTTTTAAAATGTGTTTCTTTCTAAGTATTATATGGGTATGTATCTCTCGGTGTACCGAGGGTCTAGTAAATGGTACGAATACGTGTTACGATGTTGTGTGGATGTTTGGAGATGTTGAAAATGTGTTAGAAGTGATTGGGATTCGAATTGGTGAAAGTGGTAGAAATTTAGAAATTTTCAGTCTTGATACCGGTATAGCTTTTTCTTGATACCGGTATCCAGCGAATCAGTAAGTCTAGATACCGGTATGGCTTTTTCTTGATACCGGTATCAAGTTATATTTTCTACAGATTTTGAGCCATCAGAGATTCTAGATACCGGTATGGGTTTTTCTTGATACCGGTATCCAGCTTCATTTTTCTGCGAATTTTGAGCCCGACATTTCCTTCTATAAATAGGGTCTTGGACTCATTTCTTCACTCTATGACCACGAAACACACCCTAAAATCACCCCTCTACCTTCTCTCTTCACCTCCACCTCAAAGCTTGTGATTCTAACCTCAATCCACCATAAATCTTCAAGATCTTCACATTGGAAACATCAAGCACCCTTGGATTTCTAGCTTTGAAGTTTCTACACCTAGGGTTTCACTCATCTTCAATTTCAAGCAAAACCTTGAGGTAGGGGAACAATTTCTACTCTCTCTAGTTGTATGCTTGTGATTTATTGCACATATCTTGTTTTTGGCCTCAATTTCATTGAAAATCATATTTTCCCCAAATTGTGTGGGTTTTCCCACTTTGATTATTTGATATATGAAATTGCTTGTTGTTTGGTGAAATTGGGAGTGAAATTGACCTCCCTCCATGTTTAAGTGTTGCCTAGCATCTCTAGTTTGTGCCTAAACTATCTCATTTGTGATTGGGATGAAATTCCACACCTTAAGGGTGAAAATCTGCACTATTCACTATTCATAGCTGCTGCCTCTGTATTTTCCAGCTGCTGCCCCTGTCATTTGGGTGGCATTCGGCCACCCTCTGACGTCCGTTTGGTCCCCGATTGTTCAATCATTCATATAATCGACATTTGACATCATTTTCGCCCATGTTTGGACTCTAGGATTATGGTTTTATAAACAAATATGTCACTCTTATGTCACATGAAAGTTAAATGGTTTTTGGAAAGTGTGTGTGGGTGTGTGTGTAACCCTTTGTATCGAAAGATGTGAAATAATGAAATGAACTTGGATAGGTTGGACTTGTTATTGAAATGGAATGAAATGTTTGTGGTAACGAGGTGTTTAAACCAATGCCATCATTTGGTAAAATTCTTTTTTGGATAAAGGCGCGCGGGGCCTATGGAACCCGACAGAGGCAGACGGGGCCTGCAAATACCCAGCAAAGGCACGCGGGGCCTATGGAACCCGGCAGAGGCAGACGGGGCCTGCAAATACCCAGCAAAGGCACGCGGGGCCTATGGAACCCGGTAGAGGCAGGCGGAGCCTACAAATACCCAGTAAAGGCACGCGGGGCCTACAGAACCCGGCAGAGGCAAGCGGGGCCTTCAAATACCCAACAAAGGCACGCGGGGCCTACAGAACCCGACAGAGGGATTAAATCCCTAGTACTAATGAAAATGATGTTTTCTTCAATGAAAGAAATAAGAAATGGGATTTTGGACTATCTATGGTGTTTTGTCGAAACTCGACTTGTGGACTTGGTCTTGAATTTGTGTGAGTAACTTGGGTAGTTTTGGTGAAACAAAAATGGAAACCTGGGTGATGTTGAGTACTTGGAAATGAAAGTGTTCTGAGGTACATATGGTATTTTGGTAACAATGGATACTTGGACATGATTTTGGACACGTGTTATACCTATTGGTGATTTTGACAAACCTAATGAACCAATGGCTACTTTGGGACACCTTGAAATCTTTTTGGACACTTGATATTACTTTGATCACATGAAATGGTGGGTGGATACTTGGTAGTCACTTGGGTACTTTGAAACTTTCAAAAATCCCTTCTCTTTTGCTTGGATACTTGGACTCACACATGAACATCCTTTGGATATATATCTTGCCTCTATGTGCATGCATCATATTTATACACCTAGCGTTAGTAGAATAGTTCTCCTACGAGCGCGTGTGCTCACCCTATCCCTTTTCAGGTACCTAGCTTTGATCGTGCATGGTTTGAAGTGCATGACTTGGATGAGGAGCATACATGGCATGAAGTTATTTTATTCATCTTCTATGCATTAAATTTTCTTTTGGGGAGATGATAATGTAACTCTAGTTTTTCACTATCTTTTTCTTACTATGGATTTGTAATAACTTATGGGATACTACTTCGATTTCACCTTTGGGCAAGGGTGCCCGAACATTTGATAGCCAATGGGCAATGATGTACTTCATTTTATAGAAATCTTATCACTCGACTTATTTGTTATTGAAATTCTTTTATTTAAGTTTTAAGAAAATGAGGGCGTGACACACTACATTCGAGATATGGTTGCGCAAGGAGAGGTGATCTTAAAGCATATATCCACGAGCAGTATGGTGGCTGATCCCTTGACTAAGCCTATAGTGAGGGATGTCTTTCAGACCCATGTTAGTAGTCTGGTACTTCGTAGGATTTGAGTTGTTTATGCTTTATTGAGACACCTTTAGATATTTATTGTTAATGCACTAGTTTTTATATTCTAGTTGTGATTATAAAATCAAGTTGCGTTTAAGTTATGCACTTACAATGTTAATTGTGTGTCATAAGGCAAAGGGTTGGCCATCTCACACGGTAACCCGCCTTGGCGCTGATGGGCGAGCGAGAGACATAACTCTTTAAAGATGATGAGTTTAAGGTATTGTCGCCTTGGTTGGACCAAGATGAGGTCACTATTGATCGAACATAGATTCTTTATAGCCTTTGCTTGAGCCAGATGAGACCTAAAAAGGCGCATTGTATGCGACAAGTTTGAGAGTCTCAAGTCAGGCGCTTTTAGTGGCGACTGGACTTATATCTGTACGGTGTTTTTGGAGTGACACAATCTTTATAGATACTCCACCGTAGCATGTGAACATACCACATGTGCTATTGCCAACCATACTTAGAGGAGTGATAGATGGATCCTTTTCCTATCACTGTGTGAGCTCTAAATGTCATTACTTGACTACTCGTTGCCCTTACTGGACTTGAGACTATGTCATGAAGTAGAGGCTTTGTGTTGCTACTCTAGCTTGACTACCTAAGACCACAAAATGTCAGGGTCCCATGGAGTATGACTGGGAAAGCAGCAAGGTTAAAATGAATTGACATGAGGGCTCGAGGAAGACTTTCTAGTATCACATTTGTTTATGCGGTTGGTTGTGCTTTGTGCCGGCATAAATTTGTATCTTTTTATATACTCTATAATAGTAAGATAAAAAGTAATTTTGAAATTTGAAGCACACCAACGCAAGGGGGTTGAGCATAGCTCTGAGCTAGGACTCAAGAGGGATTGGAGATGCTCGATCCAATGTGGCTAGATTTGTCTAGGGAAATGACGAGATTTTTTAGTGTAATGTACCATGTTAGTTTGATGGAAGCTTAATAAGGTACTCCTACCTATCTTATTTTTCTCATCGGTCGCACACCTCATTTCCTTGTATGAGGAGAGAATTGATAAGATTGATACGGATGAGATATTTGTTTAAGAGCCCAATGTGTACGAGTGAGAGATGTTAATATTTATGGGTCGGTTCAACTGGACTCAACCCACACGGGTCGTCCACATGGGTTAATTGATCGGGTTGGTTAGAAGGATGATAAGAGATGGACTCTTATCTCTACATGTTAGGAGAGTTTAAAGCAAGTTTAAACTCTAGGACTTTATCTATAAATATAGTCCTGCAGATATTTGAGAAACACACAAGACAATAATTAGAGTTCTAGTTCTCTCCTTCTCCCCAAAAATATTATCGTATCAATATCTTCTCTCTCTAGGGTTTCCATCTACGACCCTAGAATTTGCGGTGTGGATAGTAAGAGTAGGCTCTAGTAGTCTTCTCTACGCGACGAGGATTGAAGATGGTGTTCGGGTTCTTGTTCGTGGTTACGGATTGTGCTTGTAGAGCAGGTCTCGGTTTGTCGATCTCTGAAAGCTTGAAGTATTCCGCTGCGCTTCATTATGTAAGTGTTGTGTGATTTACACGCTTTCGATAGAGTTAACAGACAACTTGAAAAAGTCCGTCCCAAATGTCCACAAATTACGATCAGCTATAACTCCAACATTTGAAACTTCACAATCTCTTAGGTGAGGTCATAAGAGCTTCTCTTCTCTAATGATTTCTCTAGTCTCGATATGAATAGCCTGCCTTTAACCAGAGTGGGAAAGAGATCCGTCCAACCGGGAAGAAATCAGTCCAGATGTGCGCAGAGGGGCCCAGGCACACTCACTAATGGCTAAAGCCGGGAAAAAAAAAACAATCAACCAAGAAAAGGTTTTGGGTCCAATCTCCTCCAAATACGCAGAAGAATCTGTAACTTGTGCTCTATCCTAAGGTCGTCCATTAACTTGTTCCAAACGTTTCCCTCAAAACAAAAAGGGGTCTGATCTCTCCCGACTCCTCCTTCATCTTGATCATCCACCTATTGGAAAATTCTCAATCGTATTTTTTCTGTTCCATTCGTTATTAGAATAGAAGGGAATTTAGATGGGGAAGAAGAGGAAGCCTGTGGGAACGAGCCACCTCGACGAGGTTGATCGAACCATCTACTCCACGTTTTGCAGCGCCGCTAATTCACTCTCTCAGCTATACTCCCAGGCCTTGAATCAACAAAAACTCACCTTCACGCCGGTGAACGCCATGGACTAGTACGGTGGTGCCTATTTTTTTTTTCCCAGTATGACTATGGTTTGTTCTTTGTTGGGTTTTCATTAATTTGTGGTTATATTGGCCCTTATTGTTTCTGAATGTTGTGGTATTTGGTTATCTTGAGGGAGCTCCCACAAATGCCGCCAAATTTCACTATTAGCGGCATTTTGACAAATGCCGGAAAAGCCACCACAAATGCCGGAAAAGGGCATTACCGGCATTTATTACATATGCCGTCTATACACGTGTCGTTAATACTAACAAATGCCGGGAAAAGTCATCACAAATGCCAGGAAAAGTTGATTATTTTATTAGGGAAAAAAATGCCACGTGGCACCCATGTGGGGGCCACGTGGCACCCACTTGGTGCCAGCATGGCACCCACATTGCGCCCCGCGTGGCACACACGTGGCAAGCAAAATTGGGGACACAAGATGATGATGATGTACGCGTCTTATAGACGTTGGAATTGTCTTGGCCCTTACGTAAACTTGATGCCCACACAAGATGATGATGGCTAAAGGGTATCCTTTCACCCTTACACGAAACCATGATGAGTAGAGAAACATTTTCGTCAACATTTTCGTCAACATTTTGAGCTACTGGAAGCTCTGCAGAAGCTGTTTGACGCATGACAGTGTCGTACAGCACACAAACTATGTTGTGCGGTACACCAACTGTGCCATACGGCACACTTACACCGCCAAAGTTAAAAAAGGCTGCTATACGTGACTGAAGATGTACCGTGTGTGAGAGATGACTGTTGTGCGGCACTGTTGATTTTGTTGACTTGAAGAATTTCAATCCGAGAGGCTTTCCAGGCGTTTCTTTTCATCATCGGGGATAAAAATGTATATGAACGTCTCATTTTTGGGGTGTCTACAGTTGCCCCTCTTTGACAAGGCTTGTCAATTACTGTGTGATGAAAGTCGCGTCAAAGATAGAAGACACCCCTCCATTCGGACATTCGCGGGAAACAAGTAAATTATGATGCACGTGGTCGCGCTCGTAAGAGCTGCCTACGTACCTGTAGACATCCCAATTTTGAACCCGAGATACGCTCGAGCATCCCCGATGATGAAGCGGACCGATTACCTGGAACTTGTAAAAATGACTTGAATTTGATCAAAACCAACCAAACACCACCCAAACAATCAAAATGTGCCAAACCAACCCAAGCACTGCCAAACCAAGCCAAGCCAGCAAACTGCCATCCATAGCCTTGAGCGCTCAAACCCATGGCTTTGAGCGCTCAAACCCCTGAGAAGCACCTTGAGCGCTCAAGCCCACGGCTTTGAGCGCTCAACTCTGATCCAGTCAGCAACTTGCAGAGTATCTCATCATGAGATTTCCTGCATGGGAGCGTCTGGGGATGATCTTATACGATCTCTATATGTATAATACACTCCACTAAGTCCTAAAATACACCAAGAATACTCCTAAATACACAAACCCACTTCCTCTCTCTCCTCTCTTCCCTCCCACTCACTCTATAAAAACCATCCAACACCCCTGGTTTTGAGGACGAACACTCACACTCCTCACCTTCGGATTCCACCAGAAAACCACTCTTCTCTCTCTCTCTCTACAAAACCACTCTTCCACCATCAAAACCACCTACAAAACCACTCATCAAACCCAGAAATTCGACCCTTGATCATCGATCAACCACCTACATTGTTCAATTCGTCCAGATTATAAGCCAAAAACATCCACAATCATCATCCCAAAGCCCAGAATCAAGTTCAAATCACAAACATCTTCCAAAAGGTAGTAAAACATGTGATGTATTCACTGTTTTGGCCCATCTGAGGAAGACCAGTGAGTTTAAGCAAGTTATCTATACTTGCATTGAACTCACAAAGGTCTGAAAGTTGCTCAAAAACCTTTTCCAAATCTGCAGTTACAACAGGTTTGAGCGCTCAAGCCTCTAGCCTTGAGCGCTCAAGCCCAATTCTGAACAAGCTTCTGTTTTGCTAATTTCTGGGCTTTCTTTTGGTTTTGATCATTATTTAAGAGTTAATTGCGTTCATGTAGCTCTCAAAACAGTTTATTTCTACACCAAAACTACATGCATGAATGTAAATTAACCTTTTATGGTGATCAAAGATCAAAATCTACAAATTTCTTATATTTAACTGCAAAACAGTGGCTGCCTGACCTTTTGAAACTTCATTTTATGCCTTTGGTGATCCTGAGGAGGCATTGAAATCTGTTTAAAGGTCAAAAATTAGAAAGCCATGTTATGGCTTGAGCGCTCAAGGTCAGATCTTTGAGCGCTCAAACTGTTCTTGGCTTATTTACAATTTTCCAGTAGTTCTGATGATGGATTATGGTTTAAGTCCTTGTTGGTGTGTATAAGTTGTCAATACGGCGTTTGTGATCTGAATCCCTCTCTTTCTTTCAAAATTGGTTTGAGCGCTCAATCCATGAGCCTTGAGCGCTCAAACCGGTTCGAAAACAAGTATGTTTTTAACATCTTTTGATGATTTCTCAAGCAAGGTGATACTTGTGTGATGTTTCTGTAATGGTTCAAAGTCTTAAATCACCATCAAACATGAAAAACCAGCAAGGAAGATGTGTGGGAGAAATGAGGGTTGAGCGCTCAAGTCATCACCCTTGAGCGCTCAATCCCCATTCTGGGATCCAGATTGCAAGCAGTGTGATAAATCCAATGTTCATACTTCCTTGGAATTGATTGTATAGTTTCTGTTGTAGTTTATTTTTGTGGATATTGGTAGTAATTGTTGTTATTATTATCATTATTCATGTAGACCAAATGCACAAGCATTCACCGTAAATTCGTATCCCTTGTATACTTTGTTGTTATGTGATTCCCGTCCCCGATTCCCCATTTACGTGAATTAATTAAATTTCAAACATTTTTGAAATCCCACAAAATATCGAGTAGAGACCGGTTCACGGACCGGGCGAGAGGGGTGCCGTAAAACCCTTCCCCTCTCGTAACCAAACCCCCGAATTCGAGAAATCTTTGGTTCCGCCAGGACTAGTAAAATCTTTTTCAATGGGCAACGAGTCATATTTTTTTTATCGGTTTCTCGGGTTCGGACCTCAAATCCGGGTGGCGACTCAAACAATCACAATCTTTTTCGCACAATCCAGGTGGGCCGTCCACAGTACCCCATTGTAGGGATCAGACCAGCGTAGTTCGTCAGGGATTAATGCAAAATGCAAAACGATGATTCATGCGAATATAAGAGTTACAGAAAATAACCTTGATCGGATTGCGGGGATTGTCACTCTATTCTTCAACGAGGGAAAAACGAATGATGCGCTGTGAATGAAACCAGTGAGTGAGGTGTGCGAGGCCAATGATTAGAGCGAGACCAGCGAGGTCCCCAACAAGGTTCGAGCGAGACCAGCGAGGTCCCCAAAAAGGTTAAAGTGAGACTAGCGAGGTCCCTAACAAGGTTAAAGTGAGACCAGTGAGGTCCCCAAAAAGGTTAGAGTGAGACCAGCAAGGTCCCCAACAAGGTTTTAGAGCGAGACCATCGAGGTCCCCAGAAAGGTTTTAGAGTGAGACCAGCGAGGTCCCTAACAAGGTTTTAGAGCGAAACCAGCGATGTCCTCATAAAGGTTAGAGCGAGACCAGCGAGGTCCCCAACAAAGTTTTGTGTAGTGTGTTGTGTGGAGGAGCTAAAGCACCGTGTGGTGCAAACGTGTACCATGCAATAGAGCGACTGTGGCATGTAATAAAGCAAGTGTGTCGTGTATTAGAGTGGATGTGCCGTATAACAGAAGATGTGTCGTACGGTAGAGATGTTGTGTCGTGCGGTATAAACAGTTGCAAAGCCGATTTGTAACCGCCCAAAAGCCCTTTTTTTTTTGGGTAATTCAGCTTGAAATTAAAAGGGGTTAAGCGAATGTACAGCCTACAAGGGGCATACCCCAGGGAGGACAAAATAAAAAGAAAAGAAATGAAAAATTGCATACTCCCCGGCACAACCCGCTGGGGTGGGAAAATAGGAGGTCCAGCACAACCTGCTGGGTAGGTGTAATAAGCATAAAGTAGCTGCAAAATCCAAAATACAAGTGTACACAAAATTAAAACCCACATGGTGAGATAGTAGGGCCCTCAAAGAGCCTTCTGTCGGTCATTAAAAATTCCACAGTGTGGTAAAACATTAGAACAAGGAATCAGACCTCCTTTTCACTTGAAACCTTAGTGGGCCCATGGAGGACCACATGGAGTGTGACACACTACCCCACGAAGAGTCTTTTATATAGCTGTAATGATACAGCTTGCAAAGTAGTCCTACGTGATGTACTCCCAATAGAGAACCGTGTATGATGTGGATTACCCACATAACTTTCCAGAATTTTGTGCATTGAACCCCTCAAAAGATCAAGGACAGCTAGCAGCACATTGAATGTTTTAGTTGCAAATGCTTGGGCCCCACTTCCCTTTGTAGGAGTAATTGCTATTTGCTGGTAATGGCCCAAGAGCCAACATTGTTTCCATCAAACTAAAAATCACGACATATGCTATTTGAGTGCACAGCGTGCAACCCATGTGCGTCGGCCCCAATGGACCATGATGGTTTCCCGAGTTTTGATGCCCCAATGGACCATAAATGGTTTGTAATATTGGCCGTGGGCCCCACTTGCTTCTTCCCCGGGAAGAAACGTGAATACCAGAGTCCTTCTTCCTCAAACAGGAACCCACATTTACACAAATTTACCAGATAGCAATTCGAGATTACTAATTAAATGGCCCAAATTAACGTGAAACAACCCCAAAATGGAGCTCAAGGATTCCAGGAAAATAGAATCAAAGCATAAGAGAGGAATCCAAGTCTAAAAACTGCCATAGTCTTACCTGTGGCACCAGGAACCGCAATGGAATTACCCCTTCCACTGTGACACCATCGACACATAGAGGAGGAGAACTGATACGCGAGGAAGAAGAGGCTGTGTTAGAACTAGAGCTCCAGATCTGTAGTGCATGAAACCCCTCCATGGATCCTTTGCGTTGGAACGAACCACCCCTGAACACCCTCACAAGATGGATTTTGTACGACCAGTAGCTGAGGACGAGCCCCTATCTAATTATTGATACTCATACAGACGAGCCCATTTGTTGTGGAGAATCAGTTCCCCATTGATAACAAAAGCTACAATCAGCTTTATAAACCACTATCAGTTGATGGGTCTTGGAGGAGATGTAGATAAACCCCATCTGATTTGGGGACACACTAGCACATCCCATGAATACACAGAGATTTGGGATCCGAATCCTTACAAAAGAAGAACCCAGATCCCCAAACTGATTGCTCATCCATGGAATCCCGACCTTAGTTCAGCCGGCTTCCTGAATCCCCATTTGGATTTTGATGTAATGGCAGCAATCGGTGAACCCTTTTGCATGATGAAATGGATGATAAAATGGAATGAATCCACACTGTGTGAAACAAAACCAAACAGATGTTTGGTGAATTTTGTTAAAAAATTATGATAGGGGAAGAGGGGAGTGCATTCTCTCTCTAGATTCTAGAGAGAGAAGCTCTCAACCTTTAGAACTTAATTCGCCCAAAAGCCCTTGATTTTCTCTCCATTCAAATTTGAGTCGGTTCATTGAGAGAGGGGGAACCCGAAAACCATTTTCACTTTACTCTTCTTCTTCCCAAATTTCCTTCAATCTTTTGGGCCATTTACACCCAAAACCAAACTTTCACTTCCGAGATACACTAGTTATGGCTGATTCCGGCAAGGAATCGAGCGGCTCTACCTTTTTCGCCGTTGATATAACGTCGTCGGTGTTTGAGGAGGGCAGTACGGCGTCTAATGAGTCCGGGAGTGACTCCTCCATGGGTGTTTCGGCCGAGGCCGTTCCGGTTGTTGCAGATCCGATTCCCGAAACATCTCGGTCGGCGCCGGTCAGGGCAGAAGCGGCATCCTCTATATCAAAAATAGCACCGACGGGACTCAGTGATGCTCATACCGGTGAGACATCAACTCCGGTGGAGGTAGGGGGTACCATGGGTACCGGTGGTGCTAGCGGTGGTGCCGAGAGTCCCGCACGACATACTCACAGTGCCGTGAGTGATGTTGGGAGTGTCGGGGCCGTGGATCCAAGTACCGTACGGCATATTGAGAGTGTTGTGGCTATGGGTGAGAGCATTGTGGGTGGTGATAGCACTGTTGGTGATGATCGGAGTGCCGTGTAGCATACCGAGAGTGCCGCAACTATCAGTCAGAGTACCGTGATGTTGTTGTAGAGAAAACTGGTGCTCAGAAGGGTGGGTCTCAGACTAGTGTTGTTCCGAGTGATGTTCTGGGGGAAACTCTTGTGATTGAGGTTACTGTAGGTGGTGAGCATGTTGTGGCTGATGTACCGGTGATTCGGGGAGGTCCTGGTGATAGGGAGGTTCAGGTGGAGGATGTTGTAGGTGGGAGTAGTACTGATAGTGAGGAGATACCCTTGGTGAGATGTATTGCTCCGGGTCCGGCCATTGCAATTGGTACTGCTAGAGTGCCAGAGGAGAGTGCTGATAGAGAGGCAGAGGTTTCAGAGCCTCCACTATTTGCTCCTCCAGTTGGTTACTCTGGTAGGCCAGGCTTGACTTTCGCTGACACTTTGGAGGGGGCGAGAGATGAGGATATCGCGACGACTTTGCAGGAGTCTCCCCAGTTTGAGAATATTCTGATTCAGGAGGGTGTACCATCTCATATTCGGGATGTTGAGCAGGAGGAGAGGTAGAGAGAAACTGAGGTGGCTGCCGGGGAGGAGCGTGTGACTATAGTCCGGGAGGTTGAGTTGGCGTTGGGGCACAGGGTTCCTTTTACGCCCGCTACTTACGTGCCACAGGTTCACTTCTTCGTTCCCAAGGAGTGTGACATATATACACCTTTACTGCCTTCATACTCAGACACTGATGTCCTGCGTGACCGCTCGACCCATATTGCTTTTAGAAATCCCTTGGTATGCATCTTGTTCACTTATTGTTTATATCTGTTTACTTGTCCATTGCTTTTATTGGTGACTGACAGAAATTGTATTATGTCTTTTGCAACAGTCCCAGAGATCCATGGGCGATTATGGCGATTCAGCGTGCTCCTAGGAATACTACAATGCCTTGCCGTCGAGAGTGAGAGCCCTGGTTGATGCAGCAGGTTTCACCATTTTTATTCGAATCTCGACAGTGACGCGGACGGACTGCAAGTTGATAAGGGCTTTAGTGGAGAGGTGGTGGGACACCACCAATACCTTTCACTTCAGGTTTGGGGAGATGACCATTACTCCTCTTGACTTTGCTGCTATCACCGGCCTGAGAGTTGGAGGTGAGCCCATTCCATTTGATTTAGAGTTATACTTGGACACTGCTGCCATAGAGCACTACTTGGGGAGGAGGCCTGGAGGCATTGAGCCAGGGATGAGGTATACTGTCTTGGTGGATTTCTGGGACCATGAGCCTAAGTCAGAGGAGGAGGCTAGACAGATGGTGAGGGCTTACTTGTTATACCTCTTTGGTGCTTCCCTGTTTCCAACAGGCAGGGTGTAGTACACTTGGGTTGGTTACCGGCGCTAGAGAACTTGGAGACTGCTGGACGGTTTGACTGGGGTGGGGTATACTGCCAGGGATGAGGTATACTGCTTCTTGGGTTGCATTTGCCGCGGGCACAAGCCTTGGTGGTTATTGGAGAGTATTGGAGGTAAAAATTTGCTAGCATTTCTCCTTTGTGCAAAATCATGATAATGCCTTAGCCATATTCCTCGACTTGATCGATTTCTAAACATGCAGGTGTGGGCTTATGAGGTACTGGGAGTATTTGCCCCAGCCAATTCACATTGCAACGAGAATGTGCTCTCGCGTGCTGAGAAGTGGGGATTGGAGTTCACAGGAGCAGGTGATCATAAGGGAGATTTGAAGAGCTTCAGACTTTTTCTTGATTCTACCACGGGAGATAGGGTAAGCCTCTTTGTGATCAACTTTTCATGTTCCCTTGCCTTTTCATTTTTCTGAATATGACAAACTTTTTCCTTACAGGTGAAGTGGAATGTCTGGGACAGGTCGCGCAAGGACTATCTGATCAAGAGTAGGGAGTGGACACAGAGTCGAGTGTCGTTGGAGTGTCCATACCGCTGGCGATGGTACTTGGGTGACAGAGTGTCTCGTCAATCTCTTGGGATTGACCATTTCAAAGTACCTTCGCCCCTTCCCCCACTTGTTCAGAGGACAGATGAGTATACTCGAGCGGAGATAGAGAGATACACAGTGCCGACAGAGGTGATCTTTAGCCCTTCGATAGATTATGAGGGATACTTGGGTACTCACTTGGCATATGATCTGGATATGGAGAATCGCCTAAGAGCTGCTCCCGCTTTACTTGAGTTGAGGAGAGAGATTGAGGTAGTGACTGCTGATGGAGCGCTTAGAGTAGTGACGGTGCCTTTTATTACTCCTGCAGTTACTATTGCCACGACAGAGGTGACTTTTGATTGCCTTACTTACTTCAATTACATTCTCATACAAATATCCCATGCATTACTGATGTATCTTTGTATTTCAGATTCCTGCTGAATGGGCGGCGTCTGCGTTCCACCTGGTGCAAGACTTGCAGGCCATGGTACGTCAGTTTGTGATGGGCATGGCTCTAGAGGTATGCCCGCGAGCTGAGCTAGGAGTTGTACTTGGTCGTAGGCAAAGTACTACCAGAGAGAGGATGCCCGCTCGTGGTACCAGAGAGGCTGGCAGGGGTACAGGACGAGGCGCTGGAGAGACTAGTAGAGGTAGAGAGACAGGTCGTGGCACTCATAGGAGGAGAAAGAGTAACCGTGGAGCAGGTACCAGCAGTGAGAGAGGAGCTAGTCGTAGAGTCACTCCTAGCAGTGGAGCTGCTGAGGTATATATCAGACTTGCCTTTCCTTTCTGTTGATCAATTATACTTCTCATTATACTTGACAGACTTTGTTTCCTGCACAGGGAGCGTCGGGTTCCCAGAGTGGCAGGCGTTCAGCGCCTCGAGCTACTTCAGCAGTTCCAGCTTCAGGCCGAGTCCTGCGTTCCACTGCAGCCCAGGAGAGGTGGATGGAGAGTACACAGAGAGAGGAGTCTGCAGAGAGCAGTAGTATTGGGAGAGAGAGCCACCCTAGCACACCGGAGGAGTATAGACACCAAGGATATGTGCCACCGAAGCGTCCTCGTACCTGAGACAGTCGTTAGTAGTAGCATTTTATTAGGTGGGGCCTGCGTGCCTCGTTTTGATTTGGGCGCCTGTTTAGCCCTTCTTTTTCAATTTTCTGATAGAGATGGCCTGCGAGCCACAGTAGTAGACTTATCATTGGGCCTGTTTGCCCCTGGACATGATTATGCTTATGATGTGGATATTTACGTTTGGTTTTATAAAAACTTGCACCTTAGTTTGCTGTTATTCAAAAAATCAGAGTTTGCATACGAGCACTTAATTAAAACAACTGAATTGAGAATTGTATGAACTTGCATATAGAGAAACGGACTTGTATTTGTGGTTGGGACTCACATGACTCGATGAAATAAAGGAACCAGTTTTTTATTTTATCGGTATAATGCAAGAATCAATGATAATGGAATAACATTTGTTGTGCACACGTGCCAGCATTGCCATTCACAAATGAATGGAATGCTTTCTTTGCATAACATGACGTACATGAGTTGACCAAGCTCGTGAGATGACAATATCATGAAGCATAGATTGCCGATGTATCCAATTCTTGACGTATCCCGTCCTTCTAGGTATCCGATCATCGAAACTCCTTTGGGAACGCCAACCGATCCTTCCATTAAGTCATATGTACGTGTTTTGGCTTGTTTGCATAGGCCATGTGTCCAAAAGAAGCATGGAATGAGTTTCGGATGTTCAAAACACAATTTTGTTGAAGCTGCCACCACTGTGTCGTGCGGCACTCTCACTGTGCCGTACGGCACTGGCTTAACAGTGCCAAAATTTTGCAACTTGCATCCGACTCCTGGCCTTTCCCTTTGGCTTTTCATCACTCCAATACACGTCCCAGGGTCCTGAAGGGCCAGTGTGAGGCATCCTTTAAGAAGTTTTACAAATTTAGCATGATTCTTTACGATTTTTTAGTCGACACATTCTTCGAGATGGCTGTTCTTCGGAAATCTAAACTTTGTATGGTTCTTCATTTATGGCAACTATAAATACCATCTATTTCACTCCTCATTTGCATCCCAAATCCATAAACTTCTCCGTTGTTCAACTTTTCTTGCAATGGCGGTGAGTTTCTCAGCTTTAATGCGCCCTTGGCTCGATGATCTCGACGGCTTGGATTGGCTCAACTTCCGGGGGCCACAGGCTGACTTCCCTTCGCTATATTCGAGCCGTGTCCATACGCCCTGAGTTGTTACGAGCTGCAACACAATTATGGGACCCTGAGGTGCATGTTTTTCGTTTTGGTCTTCACGAGCTATGTCCCACTGTGGAGGAATTCTATGCATACATTGGAGGTTTTGATTTGGAGGAGCCCGTTGTCCCTCTCCCGGGAGTTGGTTTTGCCCCAGTGCTGTCTTCCAAACTTGAAATAAGCAACAATGCCGCCAAGTCCATGATTCGTGGAGGTTTTCTGAACATTCTGCGCCTTATTGAGGGATTTCGCTCCAATGACTTTGCTCTGTGCTTGTATTTACTGGCTGCATTCTTGTTTGTACAATCTGATGGTCAGGCAAACTCCTCCTTGGTTGGTGTGGCCATGCAAATTGAGGAGCGCAAAGACATGGGTCCCATGGTTTTGGTTGAAACTCTGATGGGTATAGATTGGGTTCATGCCGGTCAAACCGACGTCTTCGAGGGTAGTCCTTTACTTTTACAGGTAGGCTTCTCACTCAGCTCTCCTTTTTCTGGTATTTCACTCGTTCTCATTTTACCTCGACTCTCAGTTTAAGTCTTTCTAAGGTTCCTTACTTGTTTTCTCTCTTTCACACAGTTGTGGTTATGCGACAAGGCTAATCTGCTGGAACCTGTGTCGAGAAATCGGGTTCATGAAACACAAGGGTTTGTTATCAGGGACTTCAGGGAAGTTTTTGATGACGTGGGAGGTTGGGCTCGGGTTTTTTCCCAGCTCACAGAGGAGGTGATTTCTTGGCGCTTGATTTGGCTTGATCTTCCTGACATGGCTATTAGCAACATGGGGCGTCAGCGAGTGGTTTTGGCAGGTTTGATCCGTTGGACTTTCTATATTCCAAACCGCATCCTTCATCAACTTGGCGTTCGTCAAGTACTGTCGCCTACAGGTCCTGAGAACTTTGTCATGCCAAATTTCAATGTGTGCCACATTCAGAGCTTATCAAAACAATTGGAGAGAGCGCGTGACCATTCCAAGAGATCCATATCCCCGTGTTCTCCTTCCAGCACGTTATAAGAGATGGTTGACAAAAGACATTGAAACAAGAGCAAATGGAAACTAAGACAGACTTTAGACTAGATCTTTTTGTGCTCGATATAAGTTGTGTACCCAATGTTATGGATGTAGTTGTTTGTTTCTTTTTGAAAATTTCATGCTCAGTCATGTAAAAAAAAAAAATATTCGAATAAAACTTGAGTTTTGAGAATTTTCTACTTTGATTCTTACCAGTTCTGTCTGTGAAATCTGAAATGCGCATAATGACTTGGAATCAACTCGAACGATCATGACCGAACCTCAGGGTGAGGCTGCCTACGTATCCCTTGTAAAAAGGAATCAGGTCATGACGTAGTTCAGGACTACAAGTGTTTGGTTAAGGTTCACTCGGGTATTTTCACTCTCCTTTTGTGCTCTAAATTTTGCCTAGTACCGCCCTTTTGGATTTTCGATCTAGCGAGCTTTGATTTATTTGCCTTTTCTTTTGCCTAGGCCGCCCATTCGAGTTTTCAACCTAGCAGGCTTTTGCTCTAATTTTTGCCTAGAAATGCCCGCCCTTGCAGTTTTCAGTCCAGCGAGCTTCTTTCAGGGATAATATCTCTTGAGTTAATCCAAGTTGACCAGAGTAGAGAATTCGTTGCCGTCGAGATCGATGAGTTGTGTTGCACCTCCGGATAAGATCTTCTTGATAATATAAGGCCCGGCCCATTTCGGTCGAAACTTCCCACGTGGATCAAAAATTGGAGCTCGAATCTCTTTTAAGACCATGTCGCCTTCTTGTAGATCCCTGGATCTCACCTTTTTGTTGAAAGCACGGGCTATTCGGCGTTGATATCCCTGAACGTGATACAAGGCCTTAAACCGCCTTTCATCGAATAACATGAGCTCTTCGAACCTTGCGTTTTGCCTTTCTGCTTCATTAATTCTTGATTCTGCCATGATCCTCAAAGATGGAACTTCTAGCTCGATAGGGAGAACAACTTCCATGCCATAAACCAAAGAATAGGGTGTTGCTCCTGTCGGAGTTCGGATAGATATTCGGTATCCCCACAACGCCAATGGCCAACGAATAGGGTGTTGCTCTTGGTGAACATCATGTCGTTCATATGAGGGCTGCAAACTCCTTTATGTATTTCTTCCATGATCCGGCTGGCTTCTTCCCCGTGCACACATAGTTTGTGCATTCCACAATGAGATCTCCGATATAGCTTTCCTCCGCAAATGATGTACTGAGATGCCAATCTCCAAAGAGCAACTTTGTCCTTCTTATCGGTCCCGGCTGGATACTCGCATTTCTCAATGAAGTTCCAAATGTCGTGATACCACGGCAAGCCGTCGTCCGGCTCGTCAATGGCCATGACGTACTCATAAACAGGCTTGTCTCGTTGTTCGATCACAATTGGTCTGAGTTTGACTCCATTTGGTATCTCCACCATCGATGCTAACGTTGCGAGAGCATCAGCGAATCAATTTTTCAATCTTGGTACATGCGTGAAAGTGACCATCTGAAATCGCAGAATCAGATCATCCAATTCTTGATGATAGGGCTTCAACTTATCTTCCTTGACCTTCCAATCACCGTTCGCTTGTGACACCACCAAGTTCGAGTCTCCGACCACTTCCAGTCTTTTGACTCCAATTTCTAGGGCAGCTTCCATCCCTACAATGCAGGCTTCATATTCGGATTGGTAATTGGTGACTTCGAAGTTTAGTTTGAAAGCAAGAGGGATGTGCGATCCTTCGGGGGAAATTAGCAGCACTCCAATTCCAAATCCTTTCTGATTGGCTACCCCATCAAAATACAACATCCAGACATCATTAGTAGCAGTCATCACATTTTCATCTGGGAATTCAAACTCCACATCTTCTGGACCTTCCACAGGGTGATCAGCTAGAAACTCGGCGACGACTCTTCCTTTTACTGACTTCCGGGTAACATATTTGATGTCAAACTCTCTAGCAAAAGAAACCAACGTGCTAACTTACCCGTGAGTGCGGGTTTCACAAATAAGTATTTGAGAGGGTCCATTCGAGAAATCAGCATTACGGAATAAGCCAACATATAATGCCTTAACTTCTTGGAAGCCCAAACCAAAGCCCAACATGTCTTCTCCAGAGAGGTGTACCGTTCCTCACATCCAATCATTTTTTTGCTTATGTAGTATACAGCCTTTTCTGATCAGCCTTCTCCTTCTTGTGCTAGCATGCATCCCATTGCTGATGGAGTGACTGACAAATACAGAATCAGAGGCCGTCCTGGTATAGGAGGCATCAGTACCGGAGGATTCTGCAAGTATTTCTTGATTGTTTCAAAGGCTTTTTGACACTTGTCGTCCCATTTGAATGGCACACCTTTCTTGAGTAAATGAAACATCGGCTCGTAAGTTGAGGTTAACTTGGCGATGAATCTGCTAATGAACTGAATCTTGCCGAGGAAACTCCGTACTTCCTTCTCCGTTCGTGGCGGTTCCATTTCAAGAATGGCCTTGATTTTTTGATGGATCCACTTCAATTCCTCGAGTTGTGATCATGAAACCCAACATTTTTCCGGCTGTAACCCCGAATGTGCATTTTTCGGGGTTGAGACGCAATCTGTACTTGCGAATCCTTTCGAAGAACTTTCTGAGAGCGTGCAAGTGCCCTTTTCTTTCTTTGGACTTGACAATAATATCGTCCACATATACTTCAACTTCTTTGTGGATCATATCATGCAGTAAAGTTGTAGTTGCTCTCTGGTAGGTTGATCCGGCATTCTTTAATCCAAATGGCATGACCCTGTAACAGTAGGTCCCCCACTCTATGGTGAAATTAGTCTTTTCTCGGTCCTCCGGGGCCATGAGAATCTGATTGTAGCCTGAAAAACCATCCATGAAAGAAAGCAATGTGTGCCCTGCAGTGTTGTCTACAAGTACATCTATATGTGGCAGCGGGAAGTCGTCCTTAGGGCTGGCTTTGTTCAAATCCCTGAAATCCACGCAGACTCTTATCTTTCCGTTCTTCTTGGGGACAGGCACGATGTTGGCGACCCACTGAGGGTATTCTGTTACCATTCAGAATCCTGCATCTATCTGTCTCTGAATTTCCTTCTTGATTTCCAATACCCAGTCAGGCCTCATCTTTCTCAATTTCTGTTTAACGGGTTTTGCATCAGGATAACGCGGGATTCAATGCTCCATGATTTCAGGGTCAATTCCGGGCATGTCCGCGTGAGACCATGCAAAAACATCTTGAAATTCTTTCAAAAGATCTGAGTGAGCTTTAAATTCTTCTGGAAACAGTCCGGAATCGATTTGAACCATTCGTGGATCACTCTCATCCCTCAAATTTATTGAAATTACTTCTTCTTTTAGAGGCTGAGCATGTCTTTCATTTTCTCGTTCGATTAGAGATCGGAGTTCTTTTGGAATTTCTTCCTCAAACACAATCCCATCATCGTCAGGGTCAACACAATTTATTTCAGACACAGCAAGATAAGCAAAGTCGATTTCATTCATTGCAAGAGAGGTGGCCCCAGGGGCATGATACATGAGAGTGGACTCGAACTCAAAAGAGAAATGATGACGTGGAGGACCAACAGATACATGCTCTGACTCAGAAATGGACTCAAACTCAGTGCTAAACTCAGACTCAGTGCTAGACTCTGACTCATATCCAAATTCAGTGCCAGTGTAAATAATTTTAGGTACAAAAGTGCAGTTTTTATAAATTCCATTGGCATCCACAATGAGTGAGGTAACACCTCCAAGGGCTTCCTGGCCTAGCATCATCAGCTCCATGTCTCTAACAGGCTCCAAATCAATCATCATTGCAGCAGGCCCGTTTTCGACCATACCTATTGGACTTTCATCCCTAAACAACGATATTAGATTCCCTGAGTCAAAAACTTCAATCCAGTCAGATTTGCATTGTTTGACAAATTCTTCCAGCTTCTCTGATTCATCGTCACTGTCCCATGCGTCATTGGCAAAAATTTCAAACCCTGGCAGTTTGGTTCTTTTCTCCATGTCCCAAAATGGTTCCGGCTCTCCTTGATAGATAGCCTCCTTTCCTTTGACGAAACGAATGGGGCCTTTCATAGACTGAGCACGGGCTCGAGCTTTCCATCCACTTCCAAGTTCATTCTTGTTGGGCTTATAACCAAGGCCGAAGCAGTGATTGTTCATAGGGAAATCGGGGAATTACCCCTTGATTGTTACGGCCCAATCCCAAACCAGGCATGTAAGCCATTTTCCTCATCATTTCAATGACTGTAGAGCTAATCGAGAAATCTTCATCCATCTTGATAGTGAGAACTGCCCCAGCGGTGTCAAAAGAGAATCCTCCAAGAGCGACGTCTTCTTCTCCATGTGCGATCTCAAGCACAAGAGCATTATCAGAGACATGAGGACGAATCCCGGATTCTCCATAGATGGTTAGAGTTCCCGTGGCAAGTCCAAGCTGAACTTTCTGATGCAAAGAGGACGGTTATACCCGAGTGGAACTTTTAATAAGGTTCAAGATGGAGGCATCAGAAGGTTCTCCCTGCTCCGAGTGCATCAATGCTTGGACCTTTTCGAATGCTTGGCCAAATTTTCTAATGCTGTGAACACCCCGCGGAGCGATGTCCATGAAAACGGCTTTGATTTTTGAAAATGATTTGGTTGGTGAAATTGGAGTCGCCACCCGGATTTGCGGATCATACCCGAGAAACCATTTGAAAAATGACTCTTTTGCCCTTTGAATGGAAAATATTTTACCGGTCTCTCAAAATGAGATTTCTCGGGTCCGGGAGCTAAGTTACGTGAGGGGAAGGAATTCAAAGCACCCCTCATGCCCGGTGAAATTACCGGTCTCTACTAAATGTTGAAGGGATTTTGAAAATATTATTTGGATGGACTTTAAACACGGATTCATGTGAGAGCACGACAAATACATCACCAAGATAAATGAGATATGGGTGAATGCTTGTGCAAAATGTTATGAGTGGATCTTTTATGTACAAAAGATGTTAAAATTACACTAAAATACCCCCAAATTGCATTAGAATATCTCAGAAACTGATCACGAATGTCCAACACATCACACCTGGATTGCAATCTGGGCACCTGGATTAGGCAGATCAATCCAGGCGCCTGGAAGGAGTCAATCCAGGCGCCTGGATTACCTTCCAGACAGAAACTCTAAAATCCCATTTCTTGCAGAAAGCACCTAATGCAATGCTTTGATCAACTCACATGCATTCTAGAATATGTTTGGCAACACAGTAACAAGCTTGAAACTTAAATGTGACTCAAATACAATGAAATGGTACTAGAATGCAATAATAATACAATGATAATGCTCATTTTAGACACTTATGATGGGATATGCTTAAGTATCATATAAAACCTCATTTTGAAACCTTCAAAATTAAATCATCAGAACTTTCAAACAACACACAAGTTCATATGAATGCTTCTCACTTATATGACCCATTTTTAAAGCATGATTGTAACCTTAAATCACTTTAAATGATTATCTAAACAAGGATCAGAACATGAAATATAAAGAACCATGGGTCAAGACATGCAAGTGATGTACCAAGAACTGATCATAATGTGAAAGAAAGCAGAAAATATGATAAGGGAAAGGGGGGTCCAGGCCAAGGTTCTGAATCTCGTACCGGACAAGGTACCGGTTTTCTTACTGGTACGGTACGGTACCGGTACCGGACTGGTACCGGTACCGTTTCGGATTTAGCGGTACTATTTGTATATATATGTGTATTTATAGATATACATATGAAAAAAATTCTCATATAATTTCATTTATCATAAAAATTCATCATAAAACAAAATAACCCCATTAACAAAAATACCTTTAATTAGCAAAATACAAATATTGTAATATTAACAAAATGTAATTACAATTTACGAGGCCTTAAACCTTAGTTGTCAAACTTTATGGGTTACATGTGATATATTCTTGATTTGTAGGGTCTAATATGTAAATTCAGAGAGTATATATATACATATCCATCAGCCCTTTGGCCCTCATTGGCAGACTCTAGTCGATGAAAATAAGAAAACACAGCCGCCGGGCTTCAAGCGAATCAAGCCCCAAAACTTCATATTAACTCCGGCAGCGGCCGGCTCCGGCAATCGATTCAGGTACCCGTACTCCACTCTCTCTCTCTCTCTCTGTACTCATACGTTCTGCAAAGTAGTTGTTTTCAAAGTCGTCGTTGATTTCAGATTTGGAATTTTCCGGTCTGCAAAGTCGTCGTTTCAGATCTGCAATTTCTCGGCCGGAACAACCGGTATGTGCTTACCGTCCGGTATCGTCTGGAATGACCGGAACCGACCGGTATTGACCGGAATTGAGGACGGAACGGTATTACAAGGTGAGGTTACCGTTTTCATTCAAATCCGGTACGTACCGGCCGGTACGGTACGAGATTCACAACCTTGGTCCAGGCGCCTGCATGGAGTGAATCCAGGCGCCTGGACTCAATGCATGCGCCTGGAAGGTGATGATCCAGGCGCCTGGATTGAGCTCTGATACACAAACTGATTTTTTCTCTTGATGATTTTCAAACTTCTCTCAAACCCTTCACTGGTATAGAAGACCAGTGAGGACTTGATTGAACTCCCCTCAGGACCTATTTGAACATATTGGTAGAAAGACTACCTTTTTGGCTTGATCAAGAACTTGAAATGGTTTTTTGAGTAGGTTTGGTAAGAATGTAACTCCCGATTCTTGGTTTTTCAGAGCTATAAAAGATAGTTTGGGGGTACTTTGATGAGGTTTGATTGATGGAGATGAGTGGTTAGAGGATTGATGGAACAAAGAGATGATTTTTTGGGATTAAAAGTGGGTTAGGTTTGAGGGATGATGGATGGAACTAAGATTTTTGGAGTGGTTTTGACAGAGTAATAGTAAGGAAGTAATCAGATTTTTCAACCCTGGTTATGGAGGAATGGTGTGGCTTTTATAGGTAAACAAGGGCTCAAAGTGAGCCACTTGAACCTTTAGAAAGGTTGAGGGTCACCTAGGGGGTGAGATATAGGGCTAATCATCTCTCTCACACCCCTCTCCAACTGAACACTGTAAGAAAATCCCCCAAGATATCGTTCCCGCCCACTAACAAACTTAAACTACACTCAACCTGGACTGATATCCAGGCGCCTGGATTGTGCAATTCCAGGCTCCTGGACTCCTTCCAAGCGCCTGGATTTGGTCAATCCAGGTGCTTGAAAGGGCAATCCGGGTGCATGTGTTTTAAGGTTTTGGGCCATTCCAGGGGGGTTCGAAGGGTATTTTGGTGATTTTCTGGGAGATTATTGATGGGGGTTTTTCAAGTCTTTGGTCAAACCTTGAGTGCTCTCAATAAGCATTTTCATCATCGGGGAAGTTCTGTAATTTCGAGGGTCCGGATTGGGGTGTCTACAGATGCCTCACCCAAAGGAAGGGCTGAGGCAGGGAGAACCTTTTTGTTATTGTCCTCCCATTTGTGTCCATTGTGTGTACTACTTGCTGCCCATTTGTGTCCATCATCAGTCCTTTCTATTAGATCAGGACCTCCATTATTTTGTGGAATGTTTCTTAATCATCTGATTAGAAGGTTAGGAAACATTTATCTTACTTACTCGTAGCTCTATGTAGCCATTTGGCTTAAGGTTCCCAACTTTCTTTTGTTTTTCTTTTCTGCTTTTTCTGTTCTTTCCTCCTGGGGTATGCCCCTTGTAGGCTGTAAATTCGGTTAGCCCTCTTTTATTCAAGCTTATTTATCCAAAAAAAAACCCATGGGACACATGCCTACTCTGTCACCTGCTCCCACATGCCTAATCCGGTTACAAAGACAATAAAACCCATTGAAGAGGTACAATCCATGTATTAAGTACCCCGAAATAGAACACTTGTTGAAAAAGGACCCTTTAGCCCATGGTTACCATTTACCACTAATGAACAACGATTCTTATACAGGTACTGGCACCCTTATACATGAAAATGATCGGAATTTGGCTTATCTCCCCGTTAAGGAAACCCAATGGCCACAAACCACACTAAAGCTATGTATCGCTACGTTATGGGGCTACGTGTCTTTGCTGTGTTGAGTGACATAAAAACCCATAAAAGGGTCTCCTGATGTGGTGAGTCATGGACAAAAACCATCCACGGACTAGCAAAATTCTAACAGAGTGTTCAAATTGAACCCATATGTTGTTAATTTCAACTATGAACCAGATTATACCAATCAAACAGCGAGCATACTGATCATAACCAATACTCACAAAGAACATGGAAACAATATACAAACTGAAATATTAAATCTGAGGGAGTTCGGTCCTGGACTCAGGGGTAGTGTGAAAAGTAGAGTGGGAGGGTGAGGTTTCGAGGGTGCTAGTAGTGTGACTACATATTCCCTGGAGCCCTTTCATTCCCCTTGTTAGTTGATGTTGGTTCCACCATCACAGCCTCAGTGCTGCTGTTTTATTGATATCTGCTAGTGTTATGCAGATTTGCTGTGTCTTTACACTATAGTGCTTTGTGCATTGTATGCTACTATGTGATGTCTTGGTTTGGCAATGCTGTCTGGCTCTTTGTAAGTCGTGTGCCCCTCTGTGATTGCTTTTGCTAGCTTCTCAATTGGGCCCCTTTTAGTTGAGTGTTTCTTTGTATGTCATACTTGAGCAGAACTGATTTTATGTTACAGCTTTGATTTCTAGATAGTGATCTCTGTGGTACTAAGTGTTTTAATGTGGATTGCTACTGTGTCAAACATCTCCACTTCCTGTGTTTGCTGTTGCTCTGTGGTAATTCAAATTTTGTTCATGGTTGGATACAATACTGCTACTACTTCGGTATAGTGTGCTCCTGCTAGTGTATCTGCATTTTGGCAACCCGTGTTGCTGGGCATAACTCAGGCTACCTTTTCACGCTATCGTTGTAGTTTTATTTCATGAAAGACTGTTGTTGTCTACTGTTGTGATGTCCCATAACTGGGCAGGTACAGTTTTCTAGGTTTGTCAATTTTCAAACAAAATGCTGCCCGTTTTTCCACAAAATTTGGCTGCTCGTTTGTAGATGTTGTTCGCTTAAATTCACGTTCTAACCTAGCCTAGGGGGGGTGTCCCTAGGCATGATTGACACCATGCAAGTGAAGCCATTCCACATACCAAGGAAGGGAAGGCGGATAGTTCCCACATTCAACACCTGTGGTCCAGTTTCGTGGATGACCTGTCCCATACTCTGATCTCTGTCCAATTTCAATTTCCTGTTCGTAACTTGGAAAGGATACTTCATCACCCTGGTTAAGTTATTCTCATTTTTAGTTGTTTCTCTGCCATCTTCATACACAGATGGGTTAGAAACATCTCCTTAGTTACTTAATTCTAGTGTTAGTACTTTGTGCCCTGGCGGCAAATCTTATTCCATGTAGCCTTTTGGCCTTCCAATTTTTTTTTTGTCCTCCCTGGGGTATGCCCCTTGTAGGCTGTATATCCAGTTATTCTCTTTTTATTTCAAGCTTGATTTACAGGAAAAAAAAATAGAGCAGTATACCTCTATATCAGATTTGTGGGGTCGAAGAAACCCAACTGTTTTGATCACAGAGATCGAAGAAATGCAGCCAAACAGGCTTGGAGATGCAGATCAGAGAAGAAACACTTCCCAATCCATAAACCGACCTCTTCTGAATGATCCAATCCAGACCCCCTTTTGATGACCTAATTTCTGCCTCTGAGAACAAGGGCACACAACCCACTTGAATTCCAATTAGGAAGGACCCAGTAATCCACCTTGCATTTGATTTCAAACTGAGAACACAGAGGCACTCGATTATTGCCCAGTTCATGTGGATTATTTCCGTAGTAGTACCTCAATCGTTTGAGCCATAGAAAGCTCCACAACCCATTTTGAGCAGACGATTTAGACTATAGGTTTGAGACTTTACACGAACCTGGGTAGTCGTTTTGAGTTGCTGGATGAATGGGGAAATTGATCCCCTTTGAGACGAACTCCACCTGAACTTTGGTAGACACCTCCATCTAGTGAAGACGAGCAGAGGCCCCTTCGTGTTGCAGATGATTACTTCAAGCGGTTGTGAAGCAATTGATCGATTTAGGTTTTCTGGGTTTCAGATCCCCTTTCTGATTTTCTATTGCGCGCCAAGTTTGTGCGTGAATCACCTTGCTAATGCTCGCCATGGGTTTTCCGAAAATCTCAGATCCCCTTTGATTTTTGCTGCTGCCCTTTGAATCATGATGATTGAAGGGCTTGAAATTGGAGTGAGATGTCTGGAGAAAAAACAAAAAGGGTTTCAGAGCAGATCCCCTTTTTATTTGTTGTGTACTCAAGTGAATCTCAAAGAGATTGATACGCCTTCAATCTGAAAGATTGGGGCAGATAATCAAAAATAACTAGCAGAATTTGGGTGGGGGGGAGTGCATTCTCTAGAGAGAGAAGCTCTCAACCCCCACTCTATCAGGTTGGGTCTTCAAGTTCATTGGATACAATTCACTTATTAAGGTCCTCCACATGTGGAGGCCAAAGCTGATCTCCTCCAATCTTTTCAGATTGAAATCTAATGGCATTGAAATCCCCTAATATTATCCATGGGTCAGAACAATTCCAATTGGATAAGTCTTGCCAAAGCTTTTGTCTCTCTATGTAGAGATTAGAGCCATAAACAAAGGTAGCCATAAACTTAAGATCCCCAGTCAGAGTTTGGACATGACAATGGATGGCTTGTGTGGTTTGATTTAATATACTCAGACAGAGGACAGCAAGATCCCAAACTACACAAAGTTTAACTTGGAGCAATAGCAGAATTATGGACAAATGACCAAAAGGGAAACATGAAGTTAATGATCCTAGAACAATTAACCTCTTTTATTTTATGCTCAACAAGACCAAAAAGTGACAATTTATTAGTTTTGACAAAAGAAACACCCTCTTTTTGTTTAATAGGATCATTAAGACCCCTTATGTTCCATTAACCAAAATGTAGAGGTGTTTTTGACATAAAAAATGGCAAAGGAATGAAAGAATTAGCAAACTGCCCAACAAAAAGGAAGGAAAGTTACCTCCCAAGCATTAGGACTTCCCTTTGCGTTTGGAGCCTTTGCTGCTCCTCCCCTTCTTCTTAGCTTTGGAAGCCTTACTTGTGACGCCCCGGTAATTCGGAAGCATTAATTAAGATAACTAATAAGGATTAATTTAATAAAAAGAGTTTCCATCAAAGTGCACGTTGGAAAACGTGAAGTGCAGCCCATTACAAAATACTTAGTACGGTTTGAGAAATTAATATTACAGATCCAACATTAAAATAAAAGGGGGTGGGTTCTACAGATTAAGGTTTAACTCTGGATTTCCACGGCTCCTCCTGAGCTTGTTCTGCCGGAAAAACTCTCGGCTCCGAAATAATCGTCTCCTGCGGCACCAACGGTACCTGCTTGATCACAATCTGACATAATACGTCCGAGTCGCAAAGCAACATCATGGTATTATGCCAGGGTCACACGAAGTGTAACACCTGTGAGCGATAAATCACTCAATAGCTACTCTAACCCTCCCAACCCTTGCTTAACATGCACGTACAACATATATGATTGAAACGCAGTAATTAAAGGAATAAACAGGAAATAAATCGTAAAGCAGAAATTAAACACATAGCTGATTTCATTACTAGCCATTAACTTACATGTTCATCTAAGTTCTCAACCTAGAGAACTTTCCTCCCAAATAACCACTAAGGACTATGACCAATCCGTGATATACTCCCCCCTTGCTTGCCCTGACTGGGAGCCCCGACGGAAGGTATAAGTTACTTACTTAATCCAACCGTCAGCCGCCTCGCAAGGATGAATTTCCCAGGGACTGACTGTACCACTGGGCTACGAGTGACAACTGTCAGCTCCTGTAGGTATATAGCCGTGACTCGGTCTATAATACATCCACCCTTTTAACGCCTCAGAATTCAAATGAAGTAATCACAGATTGTCATATCCTAGGGTTTCGAAATCCTGGCAGGCTGCCAAATATTCCTCCAAAACGAAATCACTTGGCTGACTGCCATTCAACAAATCTCGGGGTGACTCCCCATAATCAATTCATCACTTGGCTGACTGCCATTCAACAAATCTCGGGGTGACTCCCCAATAATCGATTCCAATTCATTTTCCGTTAACCTTATCGTCTATGTGATATCCGCGCACGATCACCCAACCCGGGAACCTAGTTGTCCATTCTAGCATTCAACACGTTTATGAAAAGTACATTTAACAGTAGAAGCAAAGTGATAACGATATCACAAGGGTCACAACCAAATATCTCGATTCACAAGTTCACGAAATTCAAGTAATCGAAAATAACGAGGTCTAAACGTAATAAATTCAAACTACAGGGACCAAAACGTAATTTACTAAACTATTGGGGTCAAAACATAATTTAAAGAAAGTAAGGGTCACCAACGTCATTTTAAGTAAGTACACAGGTGTTCGATGCAATTTCACGAATCTAAGGTCCTTAGTGTAATTTTACAAACTCTGGGGGCCTTTTTGTAAATTAACGTAATACAAGGGCAAAAAATGTAATTTTGCCACCGACAAGGGTAAATACGTAAAAATACTTTATTTTAGTTAGTAAAGTCCTAACTTGTCACAAAACGCAACTCCTTGATTTTCTTACTAAGTACAAAACTACAAATTATGTAATTTACACACACAAGGGCAAAATGGTCATTTTACACCCGAAGGGCATTCTAGTCATTTCGTTACACTCCTAAATTTCCAGTAGTGACATTTAGTTGATAAAAAATAGGTTTCGTAAATAATACACAAGTATGCACACCAAATTTCACAAAATTACACTTTAAACCGCTAACTTTAACACAACGATCAAGAACAAGGTTAAGCACAATAAATTCATGGAGAAACTCATATAAACAGTTAGTAAAGTATTAAACATGCTTGGAATAATTAACAACATGAACCACAATGAATCAGTTTACTAAGCACGAAAATAAAGTTTCGGGTCAAAAGGGTATATCGCGTTTTGGCTCGGGTTTCGTGAAACCCTTGACTTGGGGCTTTAACCCATCAACTATAAACTACTCCTAGAATATTCTAACTCATTCAAAAGCTTGGAATAGGTTGGGTACGAGTTTCTACCTTTGGTCCGGACGAAAAGCTCGACGGTAAAGTCCGGTGGCATTTCGAGTGGCAATGAAGAACTCCATCGCGAACAGAATCTTTGGGCTGCGATATCGGGTTCAAACCTCGTCCGTTTCCAGCGATTCTTGTGTCTAAAACGAAGCTCTCGAAGTGCTCTACAATGTTGATGAAGAAGTCTAAGCCTAAAACGCACTCCAACAATGAGAAAAATGAAGATTTGTAAAGGTTCAGTGAGCTGCTTGGTTTGACTAGACCGGAAACTTCGGGCCGCAATAACGTGGTCATATCTCAACCGTTTTGAGTGATTCTTGAACCTAAAACGAAGGGCTTGAAGTGATCTACAATCTTCGTGAAGGAATCTAAACCCGAAATCCACTTTAACGAGGACAAAAATGGAGATTTACGGAAGAGCAGAGAGCTGTCTGGAAAATGTACCCGAGATTTTTACTGAACTTTGGAAGGCTATAACTCACTCAAAACTCAACCGATTTGGATGATTCTTATACCGAAATCGAAGTACTCGACGCCCTCTACAACTTTTGTTTAGAAACTTAAGCCTAAAAACGACTTTACCTAGGAGGAAATTGGCCATGAAAATGGATGCGTGTTATGGACGAGAATAGGAAAGCGTGGTGGTGATCTCTCTCCTCTTTTTCTCTTCTTCTCCTCCTTTCTTCTTCTTTTCCAGAATTTCTCAATCTCTCCCTCTTTCTCTACCGAAAAAAATGAGGGAAAAGGGGTGGTGGGTTTATGTAGGGGAAATGGGGTGGTAGGTGGAGTGTGGTAGGTGGGATGAGTGAGGTGGAGTGAAGTGTGGTAGGTGGAATGAGTGAAGTGGAGTGAAGTGTGGTAGGTGGGATGAGTGGTGGGTAGCAGGCGTGGGGAATGGGTGAGGCGCGAAGCACGATATGATATAATGCAGTATAATTTACTCCGAGCAGTGTTCGAACTGTCCGGGTTTCGGTCTCAGAGAATTACCAATTTATTCATGCGAACTTGGAAAATCGTGGGCAACGTCACCATGTGCTCAGAATCGTTTGGAAAAATCTTGAAAGTAGAACACGCATTACGATGTGCTCGCCAGGTGAGCGTATCTGGTTGACTCGGGTCCCACAACTATAGTAGTCGTGCTAGTGTCATCTGTGTAGCTCAAAATCATCCTCCGCATTACGCACATTATTCTGGCCGTTCGTCCAGGCCCACTGGTGACAAGTCAGTTGAAATCATTCTGTGCACCTCGAGCACTAACTCGTCTAAAGGAAAATAAATAAATAAATAAATAACTAAATAAATAAATAAATAAGAGACCCGCAAATGGTCAACTAAAGTCAAAATTGGGTAAAAATTAAATTAGGAAAATTAGTATTTACAAATATCACAAATTTTATTTTTTTTTGAAAATTTGGGATATTACAATCTACCCACCTTACAAAAATTTCGTCCTCGAAATTTGATGCAAAAGAGTAAAATCGACGAGATAGAAACTAAAGTGCAACACTGATAGTTTAAAACCTCAAAACATCATTTTAATCAATAATCATAATTCATAGAAGTTTAAAAAGAGATATACATAGTTTAAGGAAAAGTTATCGATGTCTAGTTGTTCGTAGCCCTCAACTACTAGGAACCACTTACCCCTCATGAGTTTACCGTTAAATAAACTTTTGAGAAATTCTTAGAGCATGCGGGAATCATTAAATAGAAAACTCCGGAAATTAGTACTCGATTCATCAAAACCAAAAGAAAATGTTCCAAAATAAAAGGAGAAAAGAACTTAATTCAGAAGGTGCTTATTATAGTATATCATAGTTACAAGACTTCAAATAATATTATAAAAAGAACTTCAGAAACTTAGTACCTTAAATTCACAAAAGTTGTAAATTAATACTCACGGAAAGTTATTAAATCAAATCCAAAGAGATACAATCCAGCAAAATAATCGTAATTACTCGATTGAGAACAATAACAGGAAATAATAAGATCAAAACTTTACTTCTCACATTAGTGAAGAAAAATTGAAATTAGTAAACATGGAGCAAGACCGAAAATCAATTAAGTATTTGTTTTGCTCGTTAACAAGAATGATGTGAGGTGGTTTTGGACTAAAATATAAATTTTCTTGAGATGTCTTTCTAGATAATATTTATTTATTTATGTTGAAAATTGAGGGCGTGATAAGGAAAACTTCCATCGTCAAAGCTTCTATAACGTAAAATATAAATAAATGAATATATAAATAAGATGATAATAACAGAGAAGAGTAAAAAGAAAAATGAAGAATTGAAATGCAGGAACTAACGTCGGCGCCTAACGTGTTCCAAAACAATATCTAAAATTAGTCACTCAAAACGAAAATAAATAAATAAATCAAATAATAATCTTAATTCCAATAATTGAAACAAAAATTTCTCAAATTGATTACACATATGCAAAATAGAAATACAGAGAAAACCAAACTATTCTTATTTCCTCTCAATCATGATAAATATATGCAATTAAGAGGCGGTCTAAAAGTCAAAGGTCTAACGCTTGAAAACTATACATAGTACTAGTGAAAGACGTGACCGTGAAAAGATCGATGTTTATATGCTCCCTCTCACCACATGCCATAAAAATGTTTATTAAAAACGAACAAGATAAAAGCTGTCATAGATATATTAAAATCTAACACGGTTGTTTAAACCATGCACCATACGATACAATTATCAAACCATCTCAAGCACGAGCTAACAAACGCTAGTAGTCAGCAACCGAAAATAACAAGGATAGACTATGGGATGCTTGGGTAAAAAGGTTCGGTTTCTCTATGTTTCCGTTCCCCGGTTATCAATACGGGTATACTCCGTACATTTCTTTAAAAGCTTGACGTCTTCGATTCTCGTACTCTTTGATGATGGCCGCGAGGGTGACAGTCACAATGAGTATCCATTTCAACCCGAACCGTGGTGGTGTTTTCAGCGAAAGATAGACGAAAACGACAGTGAAACAATAGAGAAGCACCCAAAGTAAGCGGATAGTTGACTCCAAATCAATGCGTTCCACATATTGATCCCAAGACTCGGATTTAAACTTGTATCGGGTGAACATCATTTGGAAGGTAAGAAATTTTGGAGAGGGTTTGAGGGGGTTAATGCCACGAGCGAGAGAGAGATGGTATTATGGAGATGATGTGAGTGATTTTATAGAGAGGAGAAGAAGTATGTGGAAGATGAAAGAAGATTGTGGAAAGAAGGGAGGGAATTTGAAATTTTGAAATTTTGAATTTTTGTAAGGGGAGGGAAAATCGTCGGCACAGAATAAGACAAATGAGAAGGAAGAAAATTGTGTCCAAGATTTTTGTTCATCTCACACAATAAATTTTCCGTGACTGTTGTGCTCGATTCACCGTCTATCAAACGTTATAATTATATCTAGGCTTACAGATATAAACGGATAATTTAATTATACATAACTTAATATTATCTATTTAGATTATACTCTCTGGAGGTGATCTACCCAATCTACCCAAGGCCGAGGGTTTGAACCTAAAGCTCTGATACCACTTGTGACGCCCCGGTAATTCGGAAGCATTAATTAAGATAACTAATAAGGATTAATTTAATAAAAAGAGTTTCCATCAAAGTGCACGTTGGAAAACGTGAAGTGCAGCCCATTACAAAATACTTAGTACGGTTTGAGAAATTAATATTACAGATCCAACATTAAAATAAAAGGGGGTGGGTTCTACAGATTAAGGTTTAACTCTGGATTTCCACGGCTCCTCCTGAGCTTGTTCTGCCGGAAAAACTCTCGGCTCCGAAATAATCGTCTCCTGCGGCACCAACGGTACCTGCTTGATCACAATCTGACATAATACGTCCGAGTCGCAAAGCAACATCATGGTATTATGCCAGGGTCACACGAAGTGTAACACCTGTGAGCGATAAATCACTCAATAGCTACTCTAACCCTCCCAACCCTTGCTTAACATGCACGTACAACATATATGATTGAAACGCAGTAATTAAAGGAATAAACAGGAAATAAATCGTAAAGCAGAAATTAAACACATAGCTGATTTCATTACTAGCCATTAACTTACATGTTCATCTAAGTTCTCAACCTAGAGAACTTTCCTCCCAAATAACCACTAAGGACTATGACCAATCCGTGATATACTCCCCCCTTGCTTGCCCTGACTGGGAGCCCCGACGGAAGGTATAAGTTACTTACTTAATCCAACCGTCAGCCGCCTCGCAAGGATGAATTTCCCAGGGACTGACTGTACCACTGGGCTACGAGTGACAACTGTCAGCTCCTGTAGGTATATAGCCGTGACTCGGTCTATAATACATCCACCCTTTTAACGCCTCAGAATTCAAATGAAGTAATCACAGATTGTCATATCCTAGGGTTTCGAAATCCTGGCAGGCTGCCAAATATTCCTCCAAAACGAAATCACTTGGCTGACTGCCATTCAACAAATCTCGGGGTGACTCCCCATAATCAATTCATCACTTGGCTGACTGCCATTCAACAAATCTCGGGGTGACTCCCCAATAATCGATTCCAATTCATTTTCCGTTAACCTTATCGTCTATGTGATATCCGCGCACGATCACCCAACCCGGGAACCTAGTTGTCCATTCTAGCATTCAACACGTTTATGAAAAGTACATTTAACAGTAGAAGCAAAGTGATAACGATATCACAAGGGTCACAACCAAATATCTCGATTCACAAGTTCACGAAATTCAAGTAATCGAAAATAACGAGGTCTAAACGTAATAAATTCAAACTACAGGGACCAAAACGTAATTTACTAAACTATTGGGGTCAAAACATAATTTAAAGAAAGTAAGGGTCACCAACGTCATTTTAAGTAAGTACACAGGTGTTCGATGCAATTTCACGAATCTAAGGTCCTTAGTGTAATTTTACAAACTCTGGGGGCCTTTTTGTAAATTAACGTAATACAAGGGCAAAAAATGTAATTTTGCCACCGACAAGGGTAAATACGTAAAAATACTTTATTTTAGTTAGTAAAGTCCTAACTTGTCACAAAACGCAACTCCTTGATTTTCTTACTAAGTACAAAACTACAAATTATGTAATTTACACACACAAGGGCAAAATGGTCATTTTACACCCGAAGGGCATTCTAGTCATTTCGTTACACTCCTAAATTTCCAGTAGTGACATTTAGTTGATAAAAAATAGGTTTCGTAAATAATACACAAGTATGCACACCAAATTTCACAAAATTACACTTTAAACCGCTAACTTTAACACAACGATCAAGAACAAGGTTAAGCACAATAAATTCATGGAGAAACTCATATAAACAGTTAGTAAAGTATTAAACATGCTTGGAATAATTAACAACATGAACCACAATGAATCAGTTTACTAAGCACGAAAATAAAGTTTCGGGTCAAAAGGGTATATCGCGTTTTGGCTCGGGTTTCGTGAAACCCTTGACTTGGGGCTTTAACCCATCAACTATAAACTACTCCTAGAATATTCTAACTCATTCAAAAGCTTGGAATAGGTTGGGTACGAGTTTCTACCTTTGGTCCGGACGAAAAGCTCGACGGTAAAGTCCGGTGGCATTTCGAGTGGCAATGAAGAACTCCATCGCGAACAGAATCTTTGGGCTGCGATATCGGGTTCAAACCTCGTCCGTTTCCAGCGATTCTTGTGTCTAAAACGAAGCTCTCGAAGTGCTCTACAATGTTGATGAAGAAGTCTAAGCCTAAAACGCACTCCAACAATGAGAAAAATGAAGATTTGTAAAGGTTCAGTGAGCTGCTTGGTTTGACTAGACCGGAAACTTCGGGCCGCAATAACGTGGTCATATCTCAACCGTTTTGAGTGATTCTTGAACCTAAAACGAAGGGCTTGAAGTGATCTACAATCTTCGTGAAGGAATCTAAACCCGAAATCCACTTTAACGAGGACAAAAATGGAGATTTACGGAAGAGCAGAGAGCTGTCTGGAAAATGTACCCGAGATTTTTACTGAACTTTGGAAGGCTATAACTCACTCAAAACTCAACCGATTTGGATGATTCTTATACCGAAATCGAAGTACTCGACGCCCTCTACAACTTTTGTTTAGAAACTTAAGCCTAAAAACGACTTTACCTAGGAGGAAATTGGCCATGAAAATGGATGCGTGTTATGGACGAGAATAGGAAAGCGTGGTGGTGATCTCTCTCCTCTTTTTCTCTTCTTCTCCTCCTTTCTTCTTCTTTTCCAGAATTTCTCAATCTCTCCCTCTTTCTCTACCGAAAAAAATGAGGAAAAAGGGGTGGTGGGTTTATGTAGGGGAAATGGGGTGGTAGGTGGAGTGTGGTAGGTGGGATGAGTGAGGTGGAGTGAAGTGTGGTAGGTGGAATGAGTGAAGTGGAGTGAAGTGTGGTAGGTGGGATGAGTGGTGGGTAGCAGGCGTGGGGAATGGGTGAGGCGCGAAGCACGATATGATATAATGCAGTATAATTTACTCCGAGCAGTGTTCGAACTGTCCGGGTTTCGGTCTCAGAGAATTACCAATTTATTCATGCGAACTTGGAAAATCGTGGGCAACGTCACCATGTGCTCAGAATCGTTTGGAAAAATCTTGAAAGTAGAACACGCATTACGATGTGCTCGCCAGGTGAGCGTATCTGGTTGACTCGGGTCCCACAACTATAGTAGTCGTGCTAGTGTCATCTGTGTAGCTCAAAATCATCCTCCGCATTACGCACATTATTCTGGCCGTTCGTCCAGGCCCACTGGTGACAAGTCAGTTGAAATCATTCTGTGCACCTCGAGCACTAACTCGTCTAAAGGAAAATAAATAAATAAATAAATAACTAAATAAATAAATAAATAAGAGACCCGCAAATGGTCAACTAAAGTCAAAATTGGGTAAAAATTAAATTAGGAAAATTAGTATTTACAAATATCACAAATTTTATTTTTTTTTGAAAATTTGGGATATTACATTACTTGACCCTCCTGAGCTAGCTACAATTTCTGGAATAGGGTCTCTGAAGTTTGGACTATGAAGTTTCTCATATTCAGAATCTTCTCCCGCAATATCTCCATGCATGTGTTACCACTGCCAATTATTCCCTGAACATCAATGGTGATTCCACGGGATACATCAAAGGTAATAGAGGGCTCAGGCAAGGGAAACCTCTCTCATCTTACTTATTTGTAATTGTGATGGAAGTTCTAACTTGCATCCTCAAAGATAAGGCCATGCTTCCTTATTTCCAATTTCATTGGAGATGTAGTAAAACAGAGATCATCAATTTGTGCTTTGCAGATGATCTCATGATCTTCTACAAGGGTGAATTGAACTCTGTCACTCATATCAAAACAGCTCTCCAAGAATTTGAATCGCTATCTGGCCTATCCCCTAGCCCTGGTAAAAGTAGTGTGTTCTTCTCTGGAGTTCAGCACTCCACTAGAAGTGACATTCTCCATATACTAGGATTTAATGAGGGTTCCTTGCCTGTAAGATATCTAGGAGTCCCTTTGATTTCCACCAAGCTTAAGCACGGTGATTGCAAATCTGTGATTGATAGAATCACAGTTAAAACTAAAAGCTGGACCAACAGGGATCTAACTTATGCTGGGAGACTGCAATTGATCAAGAATGAGCTCTTTTCTATGCAGACTTGCTGGTCTTCCCTCTTTATACTACCAAAGAAGGTTATCAAAGAGGTGGAGGCTATCTTAGAGCCTTTCTCTGGTCTGGGCCTGACCTTAGGAAATCTGGTGCTAAAGTGTCTTGGGAGCACTTGTGCTCTCCTAAGCAAGAGGGTGGTCTGGGCCTCAAGTCCATCCAAGTCTGGAACAAAGCTGATGTTGCTAAACATATTTGGTTTCTCATCTCTGGTGGGGAACAATCTATGTGGTGTCAATGGATTAAGTCATATTTATTAAAAGAGCTTTTGGGAAGTCAAAGTTCCTAGTGATCCATCTTGGGTTTGGAGAAAACTTCTTACCCTTAGGCCTATTGTCCATTCTCTCATCAAGATCACCGTAGGCAATGGCATAACCACATCCCTGTGGTTTGACAATTGGCACCCACTGGGTCCCTTGGCTAACAAGTTTGGCACAAGGGTTTTTTATGACTCTGGCCTTCCCAGTGATACTAAGGTTGCTGTTGTAATTAGGGGTTCTCATTGGTCTTTTTCCATCACTCAAACAATTGAACTCGTTGAGATTAAAGCACATTTGCCCCTTCTTCCCTCTCCTTCAGGTGATAAGGGTGACCTTCCCAAATGGACTCTCACTACTAATGGGGAATTTACAATCTCCTCTCTGTGGAACCATCTTAGAAATCCCTTCCCCAAAGTCCCGTGGCATAAAAGTATATGGTTCCCTAGGCATATACCTAAATGTAGCCTAATTTCTTGGGTTGCCATCCAGAATAGACTTTACACAGAAGATAGATTGATTTTGTTTGGCACCAAGTCTGTCTCTTGTTGCAGTTTCTGCAATCATTTATTCTTTAACTGCCCGTACACCTCCCAGGTGTGAGACCATGTTCTTGGTCTTATCAATGTCTCTTGGCCTGCAAGGTCTTGGTCTTGCTAGATTGACCACATGTCTTCAATTAGGGGCAAAACAATTAAAACCCTCATTACTAAACTTGTTTTTATAACTACAATTTATCACATCTGGCTTGAGAGGAATTTACGAAAATTTCAAAACACTGCATGCTCAGTTCCTGTTGTGGTATGTAAGATATATTCAGCGGTAAGGCTCAAGCTACTGTCCCTGGGGGACCTCCCTCAAGGTCCACATTACCACTGGTTATTAAATAAATGGAATCTCATTGGTTAATGTTTATAGTATTACACTCTCTTATTGGCAGCCTACTCTCTTGCGTATACTTGCATATGCTGACATGATCCCACAGATTCATCCCACACCGGCCTTCATGAGACAAAGCTACAAATTGTCCAATGTACTTGTTTGTGTAGGTGATGCTTTGATATTTATTTTTATTTTTTTTTTGGGTAATTTAGATTGAAATTAAAAGGGGTTAAGCGAATGTACAGCTTACAAGGGGCATACCCCAGGGAGGACAAAATAAAAATAAAAATAAAAAAGAAAAGAAAATTGCGTACTCCCCGACACAACCCGCTGGGGTGGAAAAATAGGAAATTTAGCACAATCCGCTGGGATAGGTATAATAAGCGTAAAGCAGTGAAATAAAACTATTATGCTGTGGTACTAAACATGTTAGTCCACAACTAAAATATGCGTCCCTAATTATCCAAAAATTTGCGTCCCAGTTGGAGTAATAAAATGGGCCCACGAATAGGCTTGTTGGCAGCAAGGGCTTTTAACCCATTGAAATGGGATACGGCTGTTCTGATAGGACAAGTGATGTCCTCGAGATGACCAGGATATGGTGTAGAAATGATGAACCGAAAGCCTGCTGGAAAGTTAGATGTAACACATCTTTAACGTAAAGTTGTGGGCCCATGACCTTTACCTTGTATGTTGCGTGTAAACACCCATTTTACACAAAGTGTAAATGGTTTTTCTCCCAAGGAAATCACCTTTCGGTGAATGAATTTTCCAGACGTATAGCTTAAAGCTAGCACGGCTAGGACCCACATTTGTTCGACTTGAATTTGGAGTTGAAAACCCCGTGAACTCCATATGGCGTATGATGTGTTTCCCCAAGAGCCCATGTGCGTGGCCCCATGGACTTTTTCCAATCAAGTCATGCGGTGCATTTAAAGAGAATAAACCCACTTTGCTTGTAACCCATCAGATTTTGAGAGGAAGGCCACTTGAACTTGTGGTCCCACATTATTTAAAGGACAATTTGCTTCCGGGCACACAGCCCCACTTGGACAGACATGCAGTACAAGAATTTGCCATGTATCGCTGCAACAACAGATTACAAATGTAACAATATTTTTTGAACAAAAACATTACTGCCTTAATGCGTGTGAGTTCATGGGCCCACTGCCCTTACTCAAGAAACTATGCAGGCACACTGCCCTTAGTCAAACAGCTATACCACTTCCTCTATACAAGTGCAATCACGTCTTAGCACCAGTGAATTATCCACACTCAGGCAAAGGCCGTGAGGCTCACTCTCTTCTCTCCCAAACATGGGAGCTCAAGAATAGAACCTCCCAAGACCAGTCCTAAAATGATCAGGACTTAAATACCGAAGCCCAGATCCTAGAAAATCTTACGACCATCTCCAAGACAGACGCAAATAGACCGACGAGGACCATCTTCATTATTGGCTCACCATAGCTGATCCAGAACCCATATGGTATTACCTCCTTCGCTGTGACACCAACGACACTTAACGAAAAAGAACTAAAACGTAGAGGGATAGCCAAAACGGAAATAGACCCCCAGATCCAAAGTGTATCTGAAAGGAAACTCACCCGGAAAAGGGTGTTCAGCTGGTGTACGAAATCCATGGGTTAAGGCTCCGATTAGATGTCGTCGTTGTGGAGAAATGACACGCCAGTTGTTGTGGAGACATGAACAGCCCCCCATGTGTGTGGTGACCTGACCAATTTCTGCACGGAACTCTTGGACATGGGGATCCAACAAATTCCTGTGTGGAACTCTTTTTGATCGATATGTGGAGAAAATCTCCATAGGTTGGATGAAATCACAATCGGACAGAAAGTAACTCCAATCGTGAGAGAACGTGGGAGAAGTGGGTAGATAGATAGACAATCTGTAGACAGATTGTTTGAGAAATTCAAAAATGTTTTTGGGGGAGTGCATTCTCTCTCTATGTCTTTGATATATTATGTGTGCCATACTTAGTTTTGAGCTTTTGAGTGGAGTCATGGTTTGAGTTACGTGCCTCTGCTCTTATTTGATTGATCTAATGAGTGCCATAATGAATGAGGTGATTTCTGTTGGCCTGTAGTGTACTCTAAGTGTTGTAGTTCTGTGTGGCATACAATGTTTATTTTGATTATGCTTGTCTGCTATGCCTGGGGTAAATTAGAATACCTGCTTAGTGAAATTTTGTGAAATTTCGTACTATTTCATAAATTAAATACCTGCTTGGCAGAAATGAGAACATGTAAATTAGAATACCTGCTTAGTGAAATTTCGTACTATTTCTTTGCTAGAAGATATTACGCTTTTCTTTGGTATCAATGTGATTTGTTGAATATTGTCGTAATTTGGAGTCGGTGGACTTGCTTGTTGTAATTTGCGATGGTTTAGGGTCCCAGTTGACTAGGTATTTCTTGTTTGAGATTGACCTGATTGTTGTGGTTTAAAATTTTGGATGTGGTGATCATAGTGGTACCTCTTATAACGCATTGGAATTTGGTACGTGTGTTCATGAATACCTTGGTTTTAGACTTGGTTGGGTGACGATGTTATTTAATACAAGGGTGCGTGTCCGTGGTGTGAGCTAAAATTAGAAGTTCCACTCGGGTTTGTGAGTGCAAACACCTTGCACTCGGAGCAGGGAGAACCATTTTGTTATTGTCCAAACACCTTGCACTTGAATCATAAGAAAGTTTGCACCTATGGCCGAACACCTTATCCACAAACCCGAGGGGGAAGACACTTATCCAATAACAAGTGTCTTCAGAGACCCTCACAAACACCTTGCACTTGAATCCCGAGGGGGAAGACACTTATGGCCAAACACCTTGCACTCGGAGAACTTAGGGGGAAGTTCCCGTGCTCAGTCCCTCTTCTCTGCCTCCATCTTATCCACCCCAGCCTGGCGCGCCTCGGCAAGCTCCTTCTCTAGCTCCTTTACTCGGATAGCGTCGGCCTTCCCTTTGTTGACAGCTTTCGAACAGGCGGTCCGAGCAGCATCAACGTTCTCCAGGGCCTCTTTCAGCTTGGCCTCCAATGAATTTGACCTCGCCAACTCCTCGGTATAGAGCTAGCGCATCATCAGAATATGCTGGCCCGCCTGGAAATTGCTCGGATCAGTATGATGTAATATACATTGAAAGTAAAGCAAAATTACACTCGGCTTACCTGAACAACATGCTGGCGGAGGCCAGAGAAAATGAGACTGCAGTCTTTAGAGATGCCTTTCATGTCCTTCGGAAGGACCAGGCCGTACAGCAAAGCCATGGCCACATCCGGGTCTTCAGAAGCTCGGTTCGTGTCAGTTATTGACTTCCCATCGTCAGTGCAAAGGACGGGATGGTAAGGCTTGGGTCTGAAAGAGCCTGGGGCAAGAGCTCCCAAAACCAGAAAGGACGTCTTCCAGGACGATAGGTGATTTGCGAGCCACCTCAGGGCGCTCCTTGCCCGGGGCATCCTCCACTGCCTTCCCGGTCCGTAGCCTTTTCCTCTCCGGAGATTCACCCCTTTGAGGAGCACTAGGACCCTCGGTCGTGGGCTTTTGTTTCCCACCTGTCACTCTTCTCAAGTTCTTCACTTTCTTCTGGGCTGCCACCATGGTTTCCTTGTTGTATCCTAGGTATGGCTCAGGGGTGGCACAGTCAACGGGTAAGTGCTCGGTTCCTGGGGTGATTTCACTAGGCTCTTCAGTTTGCTCCTTTCTTTTCCTTCCCCAGTGACGAGGAGATTCAGTCCCTTTATCCTTCGGTTGCCTCCTCCTTGGTTTGGATGGCTCTCCTTCACCCTCTTTCGGATGCTTCCCTAAGAAAGAGTTATAGTTGGAAGTGTAGCCCAGAAGTAGCCGAACGTTCCTCTGCTCGTGTGGGATGGCAAATGCGGCTTTGATCTTGTCCGGTTTAGCAAGCTTCCTCAGATGAGGGACAATGACGGGGGCTGAGACAAAGATGACAAAATGTGAGAAAGATGCATCCGAAAAACGAGTTGAATGAGACAAATGAATTAATAACTGAAAGATGCACCGACTAGTATTCCCTATGGTGAACCGAATGGGATTAACCTCGGCTTCATCCGGGCCATACATGAAGTTGCCCGTCACCGTCACAAAATCGTTGATGTAGGGGTCAGAATCGGGAAGAGTGTGCACCAAGAGGTCATATTTATCTCTCACCGAGAAGAAGCGCCTTCCCAAGCCAGCATTGTAGGAGAGATTGTAGATTTCAAAGAGCTCGGGCATGCCAAAGATCAGATTGTATCGATTGCGGAGCTCAACTATGCCCATGATCCGGAACATATTGTCGTAGAGCTAAGAGGTAGTCAGGTCGAGGGTGGCCAGAACCAGTCGGAAAAAGGGGTCGAGAGGAAACCGAACGCCTCCTTCAATGATGGCATAGAGGGGACGATTAATCCTGCCCTTTTCAAAAACCATATTGTCCGGGTCTGTAATTAGCTCAACCCGAACATCATCTGGGATCCTATACCTCTCGTAGAAAGCGGCGTACGACTCGGGAGTCCCATCGAAGTAATAAAGATAGGGGTTGACAGCGTCTGGGTTGGCCTTAGTGTTGGCCACGCCCTCGTCCTCAGTCTCAGTATGAGTAGGGTTCGGGACCGCCTCCTCCCCACCGAGCACGTCGCCTGCTCGGGAAGTGCCCGGACCATCACCTCCAGCTCGTGCAAACATATTAACTGAACCGTTGGAAGAATTAGAGGGACTATCAGCTTCAAATGAAAGTTTTACATCTGACGTTCGGTAGTGTTTTTTCCTCAGATTTTCTATCAGTTGGTCAATTGGCAGTCCACCTCCCCGAGGAAGCAAATTGGGGCATCCGAGCTATCACTGGAGGAGACGTTGATGACCATTTTTTCAAAAAGCCTAACCATGTGCACAGGTGAAAACAGTTAGCTACAGAGACAGAAGACAACTATCAAATCCGAGTTGGCTTTTCTGGGCCAAGCAGGCCATGAATAGTGACTCTTGGGAAGAACAAGTTGAATGATGTGACAGCGTTGTTCACATCAACGAAAAACTAACAAAGAATGCAATCTATGCGAATAAAATGCATAAACAAGTGACGAAATCAAAAGAAAAGTAATAGAGAACATGGAATACCTGGAGTTTCGAGGAAGAAAGGGGTTTTGAAGATGATCGAAGTAGCAGATGGCGTGGTGCAAACACTTTGCTGAAGCAAGCAGCAACAATGGCAGAGAGAATGGGAGGGAGTCAAAAAATTTCACAGCGCCTCCGTCCTTTTATAGAGGCTCTGTTGATACATTACAACCGAAGGCGAAGCGGCGCGACCGGTGAAAAACGTGGACACGTGTCTCATTTCAACAGGCACGTACCACGGTAATTGCCCACAGTCATTGCGTATTTTCATGAACAGTCGGCAAACCCTGATTCGCCAAATGGCAAACGGCGCAGACAAGACAAAGTCTATCAAGTAGGTCCTTCGGGAAGATGATTCGTTTCCACTCGGGGAAGTCACTCAATCCTGTGGTTCGGTAATCACTCAAATCAACTCTCCCCAATCAATTCAAATGAAGATTGAAGAGAGTTGAGGGGCTATTGTGTGGGCCTAAATAACTTAAGTAGGCACAGTCCACTTGAGCACGTGGGCCGAAGGGCCCAATTACTATCAAGCGAACATACGGCCCAATTGGGATTGCCCCAGGCCTGGTTCCCGAAGGGCTTTCATGCCCGAAGGCCTTCCCGAGAGGCTAAACTCGTTATCCGAAGCAGATCGGATACGGGTAAAACCCGAGCAACCCGAATATAAGCGGTTCGGGTCATTCGTTCAATCTAGATTCAACAAAGGTCACGAGAAACTCCGTTCTAACAGCATGGACACGCTTCACGACCTAATTGGGCATATGCTAGCGTAATGATGCTCGGTTACGAATACAGTGACGTCATCTGAAGCAGTTACATCCACCACAGTTACAATACAGGATAAATTACACTAACCTCTCTTGATGTTTCTGATATTACAATGACGTCCCCTATTTTTTCTTAAAATATACAAATTCCTCCCCTTTGTTAATTCCTTGTTACAATTTTCAAGAGAATTTGGTGATGTCATCCATCCTCTATAGACTAAGAACATCTTCAACCCATCTCTATCCCTCAAAATGAAGGATGGATGTGACATATTGAGGAGAGATTTTGTAATTTGTGTCTTCTTTTCTTCATTTTCTGTACTTTTTGGAAGAATCTTGGAGGGATCCATTGTCTTTATTTGGAGACTTGGTCCTCCAAAACTATTTTGATTCTCCAAATATAGAGAACCAAATCTCATTTTGGAGGAATAAGACGGGTTGAAGTACAAAAAGTATGATGGCTCCTCCAAGGATTCTCCCAAAAAAATACAAAAAAGTGAAGAAAAGAGGACATTAATTAGAAAACATCTCCTCAATGTGTCACATCCATCCTCCATTTTGGAGGAATAGAGATGGGTTGAAGATAATTATTCTAGGGTCTAGGGTACCGCGTGACGATGTCTCAACACCCTTATCCATCATACAATGTATTGGTCCTTTACTTTCATCATAAATCAATCAACATAAGTTTTAGTTTACTCCTACAATATTGGCAAACACCACCACTCATTTTTTCCCAAATCAAACAACTAATGTTGTAACTTAAAAAGATAGTACAAGAGGAAGTAGAAAAGGAAATAGACTTCATTGCACAAGAAAAAAAAAATAGTTAAGTAGAATAGAAAATGAGACATAAATCTTTTGTTTGTTATACCTCGAATATAGTATAATTTAGAAGTTAAAATTTCATTTTCAACAGTCCCATTACCATCGTATGGAGTATGGACATTGTCACACTACTTGAGTTATATAATAAAATTTGAACATATAATTTTCTCTAGTTGCGCAGAGCTCCGCGTTGGAGGATTTTTCTAGCTAGTTACCAGAGTATCAGAAAAAAGATGAGAGAACAACTTAGGGGTATATAGAGAACAGAGGAAGGTTATGCTGAAGAGGGTGCCAAAATGAATGGGGAGAGGGGCTGCCTTTTATAGATGCGAGATTTGTATATGCTGAGATCCGAGGATGACGAAACACTTACATGCTCAGGATTTGAATATGCCTTTTCACCTTGTTCGGTTTGGGTTTTGAGACTCACCCTGCACGGTCCTCAATAGAATTTTCTTTCTATCTCTCTCTACTCATTACTCCCAAAACCCTCTCTCGAAACCCAAACCGAACAAGCCCTGAAAAAAGTCATCGGTGTCAGATTGAGTCCACGGGATGTCAAACCTTTTTTGTTTATTTCAACGTAGGAATCATGGCGGTGAGGGCAAGGATGAAGATATATCACTTTTTGAAAAGAAAGAGGCAAAAAGGGATGTCTAACAACTCTAATTTCGAATGCCTTATAAATAAGTGTTGTTAAAACTTTACCAAAAGAAAAGCTGGGGTGGTTTTAAGGACTAAAAATCATGAGCATGCAGTAAAATCTTGTCTTTTAAAACATCTCCCGAATAGATTGACCTTTTGGCTTTATAATGAAATCAGAAAGGGCGATCAAAAAGTCTCATTAATGGTGCAGGAAACTAATAATGTTGTTTGGAAACTTGAGTACCTAGCTATGTCACTGTAAAACAACTAACTAAGAAAACATGGAGAGTTGCTATAAGGTCCACTATAGCTATTACCTAACACTTGTAGTCTACATGACTTTTTCCTAACACATCCAGTTCACTCACACATCTAAAATACGACAATACCCCTTCAGACTCAAACTTCTCCCCGTCCCTTCACATCCCTCTCTCTCTCTCTCTCTCTCTCTCTCTCTCTCTCTCTCTATATATATATATATATATATATATATAAATATATATACACATTTGTTTCTTCGACCCTCTCGACCACTTATGAACGATGAGGATTTGACGGACAACAAGGGCCTTAAAATTGCCAAAACCCTCTTGTAGTGCAGCTGCAAAAGAGGCGAAGCCTTTCTTCACCGGAGACACGACCGACTGTTCTAGCCGTCTTCCATCAGCGGCGGCGGATGGCAGTGGTGACGATTTGCTCTGATCATCCATCGGCGAATCCTTGTTGCTCTGTTCTGGCCGTTTTCCTTGTTTGCTTTGAATTTGTTTTATCGGCGATTTGTTTGATTTGTTTTGTCCTTGTTACGATTTGCTTTGAATTTGTATCACAAAGCTTTGAATTTGTTTTGTGGTGGCCGTCTTCGGATTTGTTTTTGTTTCCATCGGCGATTGGTTTGATTTGCTTTGAATTTGTTTTACTTTTAGAAAAGATAAGGAAAGGTAGAGAGGTGGCACGTGGAGTGTGACATGCAAATGGTAATGTGTTTGACACTTTGACCTGGCAGAGGACCAAAAAAGGTTGGGATATCGAAATCTTATTGCGTGGCAACAACTTTCCATACAGTGAAATACAACAATGGTGTTTGGGTGGACGAGGATTTGATCACAAGTAGGCTTTTAAAAAAAAGATATAGTCCAGATAACCACCTCTTGTGTGAATTTTCCGGCGCCGGTGAACTTTTCCGCGCCGGTGAACTTTCCGGCAAGAGTATGTTATGTATTAAATTTAATATGAAGGTATATTTGTCTATTAAAAATGGAGAGTGGACCTTACACCTTAGAAATTGCAAAAAGGTGGATTAGAGGAGTTATGGAACTAAGAGGTGGACTAGACATGTTACAAAAAGCTATAATGGACCATAGAGCAATTCTTTGTTTATTTTATCTTGTGTGAAGGCTAGCTAGGTAATGGGACTACTGTTGAAAATGTACAAATTAAAACAATCAAGAATTAAACATATAGCCTGCTCACCCAAACTTCAGCTATACTATGATTTGCAGCAGACAGACTTAGCTAGGAATCTTTGTTTACAATACTTAAGTTCTGCAACTTAATTACTAAATGCAAGAATTAATTCTTATTGGGAATTCCCACACTTAGGTTTCAAACTTCCTTCAAAAAACCCTATCTGAATCACAGAAAAGTACTTTAGGAACCATAGTACATAATTGAATGAACATAAAATGATTATTGTTGTAATATGCTTTCCTTGATGTTGTTCGCCCAGTAGATGAGATGATCTTTTGTAAACATCATAATGTTTAGATTCAAGGCTCACTCACTCCAAGTTACAATTTGCGACTTTCCCTTATGACATTCCACCAATATACATAAGCCCCTTCTATAGCATTGGATGGGAATATATGCATGCCTTTCGAAGGTTTTATAAAGGCCATGGCAAACTTGCATGTTGGGCGAATGATTAGAAGGGTCATAATTAAAAGGTGTGGTACTCTCTCTACTTTGAACTATATATTAGTTCCCATAATATATATACTCCCTCCGTCCCTTTTTATATCGGAATACATGCAATTTCAAACCCCTAAAAACATATTTCTTTCTAAAATTTTTAAATTTTTTTATACCAAGTTAAAGTGTTCATTGAGTACTTTAATTTGGTGCAAAAAAAAAAAATTAAAACCGTTCTACGGAAGTATATTTTTTAACGCCCTACCCTCACCACCGCGTCGTGCCGACCTCTGTACAAGTCAGTTTCTCTCTCTTTCGCCTCCACCATTGCTCCTCCATGTCAATCATCTTCCTTTTCCTTCTGTTGACACCATAAAGCCCTTAGCCTCCTCCATGGCCATTTTCCCCTACCTTGTTAGGAGTCTGTGTTAACTCAGTGGTGATGTTAGGGCGGCCCGAGCCCCTCCAGCGAATAATGGTTCTGGTGCCCATAGGCGGCAGCTCTAGATATTGGTCCTTAGTTGGAGAAGCAGTTGGTATGGCTAACTCGGGGTAACTTAGCGTCTTGCGATGTAACTTGGTGGGGCGACTCAGTTTCTATCTGGTGCTTGGCATTAGCGTTGTGTTAGGCTGAGTAGAAGTGTTGACACCATCAGTTGCTCCGTGGTTTCCTTCACCACCCATTTCGCCGTGAGAGAGATCTGAGATGATGGTAGGGGAAGGAACGTAGGGGAGACAGAACCACCGAGATAAAGATGCTAGCTGAGATCCCCAGCAAAGTTGCCAATTGTGGTGAATGAAATTCTCTTCGTCGCTCCTACGTAAGTGAAAGAGGGATGGGGGTTCTTCTTCGTTACGAGCTTTGCCCCTGCACATTGAGCGAACTCATTAGCACCAACCCGGACCGTGGAGTCCAGAATGGTACTCCGACAATCAAGTCAGTAACTCGAAGAAGAAGGCAATGGAAACTCAGATCTAGGGTAATTTACAAGGGATGAAGTGAGAACGTACCTCCTTTGTGTGACCTTGTTATGTATTTATAGGTAGGGCTTGGCTTGATTCCCAAGGCCTGTACTTGCTACGCGCAGTAACCGCTTCGAATGACGTCACCGTATGCGTAGCCGAGCACCATTACGCTAGCACATGCACCCAATTAGGTCATGACGCGTGTCCATTCTGTTACAACGGAGTTTCTCGTGACCTTTGTTGAATCTAGATTGAACGAATGACCCGAATCGCTTCTATTCGGGTTACTCGGGTTTTACCCGTATCCGATCTACTTCGGATAACGAGTCTAGCCTCTCGGGAAGGCCTTCGGGCATGAAAGCCCTTCGGGAACCAGGCCTAGGGCAATCCCAATTGGGCCGTATGTTTGCTTAATAGTAACTGGGCCCTTCGGCCCACGTGCTCAAGTGGAATGGGCCTACTTAAGTTATTTAGGTCCACACAGTAACCATTGTTGTCAACCCGTAAACTCGAACGCGACACAGTTTTAAGCAGGTCGAGTTAGTGTCAACTGTCAAGTAATTTGACATGTTTATGTTGACAGATGTTTTGACGATAACCCGTAATACCATGGAACCCGCAATGATACAACACGAATAGAGCAGGACATGACTATGCCCATCCCTAGTTGACATTGTCATTGGCATTGATTTGACCATCAGACCCAAAACAAAGCAAAAGTCTATGTCCCAATTAATTAGCCCAAACCATGTGTAGCCGGGATGCCTCCACCTAGACAGCCCAAAATACAGGTTCATAAAAGCATGATATATGCCAAAATGGGACATGTGAGTCTAGATGCACATCCATAATTACGCCATACACCTAATCATGTTAGCTCATTTATCGATTTATAAGGTTGCTATATAACCTAAAACTCTACTTCAGAGTATAATTTTCTAAGTTTTAAGAAACTTTTAGAAATTGATATCATAATAACTGTGAAATTGGACTTTATGTCATATCATATATTCTCTGTTCCAAACAAAAAAATTGTATCATATAATCTGAGGCCGATTGTTATCTTTGCCTTCAAAATATAATCTACAGTCTCCTAAGATAAAGGTTTGATCTATACTTCAAACTACTTTAAAATTTCATATCCAGAAATTGGTGCACTCTAAATATAACGTTATCGAAAATAATACACTTTTTTTTTCAATTTTTTTTTTTTTTTTGAACGGCAAAAAATTTATTAATCAAATATCAAAGATACAAGATTAAACGGAGCAAGAGAAAGCATCAAAGCGAGGAGCGGTACCAACGAGGTTGGCATCCCACCCAACGATAAACATATGCCTCTCGAGACCCAAAGGATTAGAAGGCTGACAAGAAGACAACCAAACCCCAACTACGAAATCCACACCTAAAAAAGCACCAAACAAAAAGTGCCAACGCCTCACAAGCAACAACAGAATCAGAACCCAAGACACTATGACTACGCCCCAAATATCAAATTTTTTATCCTAATACTCCCACATCTTCGTTGCGCCCTAAAAAACTCCAAACGGTTCGAAAACCAAAACCGTCCCTTCAACGGCTTTTTTGCCCTCAACCTTTTTAGATGCATTGCTTGTGAAACCTTCTCTAATTCTTTGTCCTGCTCTACCCCTCCGATTAAACTCTGTCTGCCAATTTCCATGTCTGACTCGCTAACTTTTTCTTGGTTTGACCCTTTATGCTCTTTGTCCTGCTCTACCCCTCCGATTAAACTCTGTCTCCCAATTTCCTTGTCTAACTCGCTAACTATTTCTTGGTTTGACCTTTTATGCTCAGAAGCATCCCCCTCCAATTTTTCAATATTAACCTCTTCTTGAAACAACTTTGCATCTCTATCCGTAGTGTCAAAAGATTTTGAAACTGCAATACAACGATTTTGTCCCACAGTCCAGTTCTCCCCCATCGCAGCAACCCTCATCTCAATAGAACTAGTTGATGAAGACTCCCCTTTCGAATCGCCATTTTGACCCTTATAGTTTTTCCCTCCAATTAACTTCTGTTTTGGAACCCAAACATACTTTACGTGGCCCATGACTTTAGAACCCATTAGCAGCTTATTCCTTGCATGGAAAATAGAATATCTATTACCAGTATTATTGTTACTCCACTTGTATCCTGAATGGGCCAAACCCTCTCCCCTAATAAAAGCCCCACTTGAATTTTGATTTTGAAAGTTGCAACGTCTTCCACCTGTAATGCAGTACTCCCTCGAAAAATGATTTTTGTTTGCTTCAATAAATCCCCTTGAACCTAACCCACACATCATTCTATGTTCTGAAATTTCCAATGCATTATCACTCACCTTTTGGATACGTACACGCTTCTCCCTTTGAAATGCTTCACGCGCCGCCAGTTTCTCAGCTCCTCCATTATTTGATTTTCCCCTAACAAATTGCTCAACAGCTTTCCCCTCAATCGCCTTTGTTGATTTGCTCCGGCCGCCGCATATTTGATCAATCCATTCGCAAATGGTTTTCAACTCTTCGATCGGGACTCTTGATGCTCCTATTTGGTCTAGGCAGATGCGGCCCAAGAAACCCATCAGTCTATCATCATCATAGATGTTGCTGGATGCGATCGCGTTTTGCATCGAAGAAGGTTCCCTTTGAGAATCAAATCTTTCTCTCCAACATAGCTCAAAATCAACTAGTCTTGATGCAAATGTTGACCACCCATCACACCCCTCCGATTCCGGTATACATACTTTCTGCCTCCTATTCGAAACTATGAGATTCACCTCCACAAATTTCCCTCCTCGATTTTGGCGAAGACCACACTCCAGTGTTCTGTTTTTCCCTCTCAAACTTCCCATGAAACCACTGCCCATTTTTCCATGAGATACCTTCTGTAACTGTGTTCCCAACCAGTGCACTTCAAACCCCAACAGAGAAAGGGAACTCTGGAAACTCCCCCATCGTTCCACTATCAACACTCGACTCCTTCCAACACCATCCCTCACAAATTCAAAAGACTTCCGCCCTAACTGGAATTCACTCATCACAATAGATCTTAACAACTCAAGGACAAAAATGGTAGCATCCTAGCTCGTTAAATGAAAGCAATACCCAACCAAACGAAAAGGAAAAGAATGAAATGAAACCCAGTGAAAGGGCTTCGATCTACGCCGAAATCACAGCCCCGGCCTCAACTCTCTCTCTCTCTCTCTAGAACTTGCTCAATGGCCATAAATGAGTTGGTACTTTTTTTTTCAATTTATTAGTCCACTGCTGTACATGTCTTAAAATATTTGTCCAATTAGAGATTGACTTGTACATGTTTTCTTAATGCCCTCTCTCCTTTAAAAAAAATATGTACTAGAGAATGCGCACTCTCATTTAATGCTAAAAAAGTGAGGAACATTTTCGACAAGTTAAAACCTTTTAGTAATACTCATTGTTTAGGTTTGAGTTTAAAAAAGAGGCAAACAAACTGCAACGGAGGACAACATTCCTTTAATTAAAGGTCACTCTCAAAATCTTCTCTCTCTCTACAAAGAGCTCTGACCTCTCTCTAAAACCAGAACCCCCAAATCTTCTTAGGGTTTCATTTGGGAGCGGCGACCCCCCCCCCCCATTTTTTCTCCTTTATTTCAGATCAAATAAGCCTCCCCTTTGTTCCCGACCGTCAGCTATCCCTTGCATGTTCAATCGCCACCCAGTCTCTGCCGTTCAATGGGTTCTACCGCTATGGGTTATCCGGCGAATATGTTCAGCCACCAATACCTGATCAGTTGAGCTCAGATCCGGCCTGCTATGCTAGAGTTCAGTCGCCTTTCGGGTCAACCGGCGTAAAGGGTTCAGCCTCCAATACCCAGTCGGTTCATCTCTGCTTTTCTTGGGTCGATCCTTGTCCAATCAACACATATCCTCCATCCCTGTTTGGTTCTTTTACTTCTTTGCAATAGAAAATAATTGCATACGAGCGTGCCAGAGAAAGCCTTTAAATCTTTTCTCTCAGATTAACTTTGGAAAACCAAATCTAATCAAACGATTGTGAACTCTTAGGAAATACAGTTAGGAAAACCAAACCAATTACCTCAATTAAGAGGATTTTTCTTTCACAATTAAGAAATACAAACCAATTTACTTAGGAAATTAAAGAACAATAAAGAAACAAAATACTTTGATTAAGAAATCAAAAGTAAACTTGTGAACTCTTCTTCAACTTCAAATAGAAATATAAAATGAACTTCGAACACTGGATTGTTACAATCACTACTCTACTTCCTAAAACTACTTTCTAAACTACTTCGAATTGAGTCGAACTCCTAAGACTACAATTTTACTCGCCAAAGAACAAACCAAGCATCATTTTTGCTATTTGTTGAAGATATTTCCGGGGTTTTTCACTCTTCAACTTCTTCTATTTATAGACATTGCTCGCAGTTTGAACTTCCCGCTTGATTTCTTGACTTCAAACTTCATCATTCTATTTCAAAAGTTTGTTTCATCCCTCCAAAAAGCATTTGGACTTTGAATTGCTTCGAATTCCCTCCAGGGGCCTTTGAATTTGAATCTGCACGGTTACTCATTCAAATTAGATTTTGCACATGATTAATTCCAAATGATAACTTTTTTTCACGATCTACTTCATGTGTAATTGTTTCAACTACCAACTACCAACTACCCAGTTTTACACGTGTAATAACATGAAGTTCATACTTTCCAGCAGTTTAAAATGTGACTTTGAAGTCCATTTTTCCATTTATTCCCTTGCTATAACTGCCAATATATAACTGCCTTTTATACTAGAAGATAATACGATATCGTATTGATCTTTTTATAAAACTATTAATCCAATGCTTTTTTATTAACGACATGTTTCCAACGTTCAGAATTCCTGATCACGTGTCAATTAATTACTGGATGTGTTAATTTTATATGTAGACAGACCCGTACCCCTGTCGTGTTGGTTTTAGATCTCCGTTGGATCTCCACAATCAATAGCTACGCCTCCAGCCCGTACCTCTGCCGTTTCAAGACTTTCCGTTTCTTCCTCTGCATGCTCGGCCCTCATGTTTTAAATCAATTTTCGTTTTTTGGTCTGTTGTTGTTGTTTCTTCCCTTGGCCGAGTATGTGGTTTTTGTCTTTTTCTGTGTTTTTCAGGTTGAGCAGTGGACGGGAGTAAGGCAAAAGTTGTATTTGTCTGAGTAGTGGACGGGAGTAAGGTTAATGTCGTGTTTGTGGAAGCTCGTCTCCTTTGTGATGGTTGCGGGGCTTCTTGTGGTGGTGGTGATGGGGATCTATTCGGTTGGGGCTATTTCGTTAATGTTTTGTTTGTTTATCTGCTATTTGTTTCTGATTATCTGTGTTTCTGTTGTGTAGGCCAAAGCTATGTCGTGACATTTAGCTTTGTAAAGGTCTCTGCCTATCGCCGGTGGAAGTTTGTACTGGCGTTTTCACAGATAATGAAATTTCTATCTATTCTCCAAAAAAAAAACTGCAACGGAGGGAGTGTAATTACGTAATAAGTTTGTTAAAATAAAACAAACATTACTCCGATTAGGGCTAAAACGGTACAAACCAGACATTTCGATTTTGGACATTTTACAAATCATACCAAACGTTTCTGCTGGACTAGCAAAAAGAAAAAGAAAAAAAAGAAGCAAATTTCACAAGCTAAACTATAGCAACACTAGCAAAACTCTTTTGCCAACCAACAGTAACAAAACTTTCTTGACAAGCAACAGCGGCAACTTAAGGGTGGTAGAACTGGAAAAAAAAAACAGTAGCAAACAATAAAGAATACTCCAGATAAAAAAATAAACAAATAAAGAATACTCATAATAGAAAAATAAACAAATAAAGAATACTCATAATAGAAACACTATATGTTTTTAGGGTTATATACATGGATACCCTCTGTAAGTATACGTTTTTCACCAAACATCCCCTGCAAGAAAAAAAATCTACAACAACACCCCCTCTGTCTTACAAACTTTACCCCAAGACCCCTTCAGTCACCCTTTCGTCTAAAATCATCTAGAACCATCATTTTTTTTTATAATCCAAACCGTTCAATTTGTTTAAATAATGCTTTTAAGTGTACCCGTGGAGAAATCGGCTCAAAATATGATCGGGAAGTGTTTGATTCAAACAATTTTTTCATAAATTTTCATAAACACCCCCTAACCTTTAAAAACGTCCATACTTACCCCCTTGTCTATGCGAAATGCAAAAAACCCTTACACCGTTAACGGAATAACGAAAATGACTATAATACCCCTTAAAAATCACCCACACTCACCCCCTCATCTACGAAAATCATTCACAGTCACCCCTCTTTCTCTCTCTCTCTCTCTCTCTCTCTCTCTCTCTTTTTTAGTGTGTTTGTTTACAAAAAATTTCTATTCTCAAAAAGAAAATTTAGGTGAATTTATTTTTAATTTCAAAATCTAAGTGTGCTTGTTTTGTTTTCAAATTTGATTTTTTTTTCTCTAAATATGTATATTTGTTTCAATTTAAAAACACACACAAAAAAACAAAAACAAAGATAGGTGTATTTTTAAAAAAAAGAAAAATTGGTTTAAAACAAAATTGGAAAACAAAACAAATACACCTAATAAAAAATGAAACATATAAATCTAATTTTTTTTTTTTTAAATGAAACAAATGAACACATTTATAGAACAAATAGTGAATCTTGCCCGCTTCCTCTCTCTTCTTTTTTGTTGGATTCCCACCTCTATATAGTATTCAGACAAATCTTTACATAAAGATATGTAGAGAGATAGATTCCGGCAACCATAGCATAGAGAAAAGAAAGCAGTACAAAAATCCAAGAGCCAGTGCTGTCATTCACTGATGAAGAGGAATAAAAAGCTCAAATCATAATCCCTCCAGTACCCCTAGTCGGTCGCAGCCGATCCCACTCCTCCACCCACCGAGTCACACCCACCACTGCCATAGCCGTCATCCCTGCATATCCATCTATACCGCTGTAGAAAAATACCTCCCAAATAGAGAATTTATTGCTATTAAATAGAAATTGGTACGAGTATTTATGTCATGAATCGACAATAAAAAAAAATCAAGGCGAAGGAAGTACTCACCCATGTAACCGCCGGTGGAAGAGGTAGTTGCGGTGGCGGCGGAATCGGGTTCGATCAATTCCATGGCAGATTTGTGGACACGTATAGTGAGCTTTGAGGCAACAAGGCGGCTTCTAGAGCGGCGGAATCGGGTTCGATCAATCAGCTTCTTGTCATATAAGGGTTTCACAATCTCTCTCCTTATTGCCTTCAGCCTCTTCTCTCTCTTCGACTTCAATGACTTCGCCATCTCTCTCCTTCTCTCCGAGCTACAACAACGGGCTGTTTTGTCACTGGGGTGCTAGGGGTTTGTTGTTTAGACGATTTGAGAGATTTCTGTTGGATTATTTTCTGAGCTAGGGCATTTTCGTCTAATTGGTAACATTTATCCTTAAAACTTGTTCTATGGTATTGTGTCTGCAATAATCACATCAGGACTTACCATACTATCTCGTGCCTTTTTAACTTTGAGTGTCAAATTTATGAACACCAATCAAAGAATAATCTGCAAATTTTTGGCACAAATTAATTAAATTACTCGTATGAGTAATTTTCAAAAAGCCACGTATGAGTTACTTGCAAGAACTGAGTTATTTGCAAAAAAGCACCACTTCCCCCACAATTATGTGATAATCTAGAATATTCACATAATCACCTATAGTTTGACATGATTGTTTTAAGTCCAGACAGGTATCAATGTCACAACTATTAACTCATGCTTCTATTTTACTCAAAAATACTTGTGACCACCAAAAAATGTCACTACATTTATTTCGTTAACTCACTCTTTAGCGAAAACAAATGTTTAATGGTGTATGTCTACAATATCGAGACTTACCGTTCTTTGTGGTCTTTTATGCCTTTCCAACTACCGATGACCATCGTATTATAAATCCTGGCACAGAATTGAACCACATTGGAATATCCTCTAAGAGATGGCACAATCATCCATTTGCTTATTAGCCTTTTTGTCTAATGCAATGAGTTGATCAGACTCCATTGTAGATCTTGCTATACCACGCATGAGGATTTCCAAGTCACTGTTGCACTCCAATAGTAAAATTAAATCCACCCTTGGATTTGCAAACTTTAAACTTGATTTTACAATACTTTGTTCATCAAGTATAGTTCAACATCTCCAATAATGCAACAAACAATTTAACTCTATGGAAATTATACATATTGCTTCCCACACAATTCTGAAATCAATTCAAAATTTATCAAAATAGTTTTTTTAGTTTATCACATGTCATAGACTACGTCAAAACTCTCTCTTCATTTCTTGTGTTTAAAGACACACTTGCAAGTAACAACCCCCACATCGAGCAATTAACCTCAAATTGAGTAACTCTTTGCTCAAAATTCCACGGGTTTTTTTTCTCTCGAAAAATTGCCATGATTTTATGTTAAATGTAACATGCATTCTAGGTACTCTCTTAAATTCATTGGATAGTCTCCAAAACAAAAAAATCAATTTCACTATATTTAAAAAAAAATACCTCATGGGGTGTAGTTGCTTGATAACTACAAGACATCCTAGAAACTAAAATGTTCTAAATCCTTGTTTCCATGCCAAAGCAGAACATAGCAACCACATCTATTGAGTCTATCAAAACTAAATACCAAATAGACTGAAATATGAATTACATGTTTAAAGATTCTAATTAATTTGGCCCAAGTAACTTGTTGGAAAATATGTTTACTTTTTGTGATAAAACTGAAAATATGAATGCAATAAAATCGGAATTCAAAACCTGAAAATCGATGAAATGAAATGATGATCAAGGCGAGTGTATAACACTCTGTACTTAAGACAGATTCGCCCCCGCTACGGTGCTTACGGTTTGCATGGACATCTATCTCCCAGTACTACTTGATTGAACTCCCCACAGAAGCAGCACTACAATCGATGGGTATGTTGAACCAGACTTGTGTCTGTACTCTCTCCAATGAAAAGACTCTGATTCAATGAAAGTGTAGACAAAATTGACTTATGAAATGAATGAATGATGCCATATATATAGGCTATCTGGTGACTCTACGAATAATCACCAAGGAGAAAAGACACATCAGTTCACGAAAGGACGCGTCCGTCCACAGTGAACAAGTGCCAATGAAAAGATGCAACTCCAAATCAAATCAATTTTCATTCACACTTTAAATAAAATATTTTTTCAAAATATTTTTTCAACAGAGATGCTTTTAACAATTAAAACAATGAAACCAAAAAAAGAAAAATTGAAAAGTTTAAAGTATAAAGTGCGCTCTAAAATTTTGAAAAATTCTTTGATTACATTGGCAGCAAGACTTTTTTCTTTCCGAATAACAATTTAAATTTAAGATTAACTCCTATTTTATTACAGTTAACTAACAAAAGGCAAACTTGAAAAGTTACAAGTTTGGGGTGTATATTGTATCGTTAAATTCCACGGAGACCCCCTCATTTATTCCAATTTTCCACAGACACCCCCTAACCTTTAAAAACGTCCATACTCACCCCCTCACCTTTCACCGTTAGACATTCTGACCCCTTCATTACCATTACCAAGTGGTTTTGACCAGAGAACAAGTGATCATTGGGTGGAATGGGTTTAAAGCCTACCAATTAAAAGCCTCTATAACGGCAACCCAACCTAGCTGACTGGAGATCCCAAGATCTAGATTCAACGGGACAACCGAGTTATATGAGACTTAGGAGTACCACTGATGAGATATATCTCTCCACCTCATTCCTATGGTGAAATAGTGATGCCTGTAGCGATTTAGGTTAAGTTTTAACTTTTAATGATTCAAGGCTCACTCTTGGTAAATCCAAGTGGGGTATATTACAGGATACTCTTAATAAGGGATTACCTATGTGAGTGTGAAGTGGGCTGCTTCTATGAGAATTTTAAGGTTGAATTATTTAAAAAACACTCTCTGAAACCAGTCGCGTGTTCCAGGGCCAAAATGGGCACAACCGTAAGAACCAACTGTGTTCGGAAAGATTCTGTGTGTTGACTATTGACTTGGCTTACACAAACGGCTGAACAGTTCAAGACATCGCGTTCACTGGTTAGTTAGTAAGTCCGATAGTTATTCACAAGGCGAGGTTCAAAGCCAACAGCTACCTAACCTCATGTAGCAAATTTCCACATGCGCTCTCTCTGTTGTTTGCATTGTTTTGCATTTGTTATTAAGTCAATTTCATTCATGTGGGGGATTGTTGGTAAAATATTTTGAAATAATATTTTTATTTAAAGTGTGAATGAAAATTGATTTGATTAGGAGTTGCATCTTTTCATAGGCACCTGTTCACTGTGGACGGACGCGTCCTTTTGTGAACAGATGTGTCTTTTCTCCTTGGTGACTATTCGTAAAGTCACCAGATAGCCTATATATATAGCATCATTCATTCATTTCATAAGTCAATTTTGTCTACACTTTCATTGAGTCGGAGTCTTTTCATTGGAGAGAGTACAGACACAAGTCTGGTTCAACAGACCCATCGATTGTAGTGTTGCTTCTGTGGGGAGTTCGATCAAGTAGTGCTGGGAGATAGACGTCCATGCAAACCGTAAGCACCGTAGCGGGGGCAAATCTGTCTTAAGTGCAGAGTGTTATACACTCGCCTTGATCATCATTTCATTTCATCAATTTTCAGGTTTTGAATTCCAATTTTATTGCATTCATATTTTCAGTTTTATCTCAAAAAGTAAATATATTTTCCAACAATCTTAAGGGCAGAAAATTAAATTTTACCAACTTTCCTTTGTTGAAATTTTGAAATTGACCATAGATTTTGAGAAGGCGACAAACGGAAAGTATGAGAATTTTTTTGAGACAGAGGGAGTACTAAGATATTCCACAGGGAGTACTAAAGATATTAACCCGTCTACAAAAACCTTCGAGAATATTCTTTCATGTTACTTATTAATTTAAATCCTAAAAAGAAAATAAAGTGAATTTGAACCGTTCCCTTTCACTCTCACTGGACACTTTTTCCCGTCCGGAGATACATTTCCTACTGACCCTCTGTGAGTTGAGTGCAATATTTGTAATTTCTCTCGTTAACCCCGTTATCTTCCGACCATACACTCTCTCTGGTTCGAAGCCTTTTGATAATTAATTATTCGGAGAGTGGAGCGAAGATGATGGTATTGCCGGTCCGGTCAAGTGTCACCGTTGAGTGAGAGTCGCTGCCTCGCTGGAAAGGAGATCTGTGTCTGCTTCTTTCTTTTTTTCTCAGATCTGTGAAGTCGCTCACTCGCCTTTTGGCTGTTGCGATGTCCGAGTGGTGGTTGATTGAGTGGTGGAGTAGTAAGTGGTAGTTGTTGTTCTAGATTTGTTTCAACTTCCTATTTTGCTTTAGATGGGGTGATCTTCGACTTCGTTCCAATTCACTATGATTTACTTATATGACTTTCCATCTTTATGTGTGATGTTGTTAGTGTATATATATTTATATACACGCGAGATTTAAATCTATGTAAATTATTGAACTACCAAGTAAAGATGTTCTTTCTCGAATTCACTTTTCTTATATCCAAATATGTGCAAGTAAATTAGTTAAACCAGTAAACTAAGTTGTGGAGCCCTCTTTCTCTGGTAGTTCTTCCTGACGATGGTCAATGATGGAACCGTTCGGCTGACGTCACGATGACGAGCCCGGAGGAATATACTGCGAACGCATGCTTCCAGTAAAATCTTGACACGTGTCATAACCGTTCGGATGACATCACTTGTCATGATCACGGTTTGTTATACGCACATACAGCATTAACTGTTCTGATGACTCAGCATTCAGTCCTTCGGCACATTTCAATGTCACGAAGTCGGTTTAGGTCACCCCTCGGGTACATCCCGAGGTCTTCTGGTATTAACCATGAAAGGTCACGAATGAGTTAAGTGTGGGATGGGTCTCGGCACTTGTCCGAGACAGTTGGCCGAAGCCCCACTCTGTTTCTCTTGAGCGTATTGAGCCATCCAACCGAAGAGTCCCTCAAAGCTAGCCTTTCGGTAACTACCAAAGAGGTATCTCTTTATATAATCCAAGTGCTCGGTATATCCGGACCCCTACATAGCCCCTCGATCCCTCCGTGTGGTTTATTTTCCACAGGAGGGGTTGAGTACTCGGGTGCTGAGCAAGGTCTGATCCGAGTCCCATTCATCGAGATAAGGCATTATTATTAGATTCCCTGTCTTTGCCGACTTCTCGTCTACCCGGAGTCCGCCACGTGTCCCCTACGAGTAGGGTTTCTGCGGCGATGTGACAGCTGTAGTCACATCGCGCCGTAATGCTAACGTATTGGGTGAGAGATGCTACACTGCACCGTCCTCTTGGACACGTGTCACGCATCTGGCGGCCGAGCACACGCCAATCCGAATTCTGTGCTGTGATCATATGAGTTTCTCGCCCAAGCTCATCAGTTTTCGAAATTCGTCCCTCCCTATAAATAGGGCAACACGAGAGAGAATAACACTTTCTCTCTCCTCTGTTCTTCGATTTTGCAGAGCTTCTCTCGCTACAATCTTTTGGTTTTGCACGTGGATCGAGGTCGTCGCTTCTTGCTCTATTCAGATCTTCAGGTAAAACCTTGTTTTTACTTCTTTTTTTGCACTTTTCTGCTTGTTTTCTCATAGTTTCATCAAGTTTTCCCCATGTTTCTTCTGCATTTTCTGGGTTTGAGTTTTCGAAGATGAATAGTCATCTTCAACCTGTTCATGGGGTCGAAGATGATGCCGAGAGGTATAGAGCGTAGAATATTCCCCCCCTCGGCCACGGGCGCCGAGGGGTGTCACTTTCACACGTGCACCTTGTTAATCTGGGATCTCAAACGTCTGGTGGGCCGCCGAGGGATAGGTTGTTCGGCATTGGTTTTAGGACCCACTGCATATCTCTAATGGTCTTTCACCATGCATTTTTTTTGTTAGGTCTGGCGCCATCAGTCGTTGAGATCTCCTCAGATTCCGAGAGCTCAGGATCCGAGACTTCCAACACCGCTGCTTCCTATATTGCCCACCTCCTTCATAAGTATAGATTTTGGCAGAACCCTTGCCGAGAGATCGTACCGATGGACTACGATTTTAGTAAACCTGTAGGCGAGAGGCCCCTTCAATCCATTCCACCAAACCCTGACCCTGTAGTCGAAGAACCCACCGAAATAGAGGAGGAAGAGGATGTCTCGAATGGCTTTCTGGACGATAGTGATGCCACCAAGTCAGATGACCGCTCGGCGTGGGGACCTTCCACTACAGCAACGACCACTAGCACCAAACGTGCGACGAGCGTTGGTTCTGAACAGGACGCTGATGTCGCCGAGGAAGTAGAGCGTGCTATATTAGCCGAGATTGGTGTCGTTAGGCCCAGAGAGGACAAATCGTCCGGCGCAGCCTCGAGTAGTGGGAAGAAAAAGGATCCCTCATGTCCCTATCTTCACTACTTCACGAATGGTAAAGTCGGGTACGATAAATTTGTAGAAAAATACGATATCCCGGAGGGGGTGACGGTGACACTCATCCCGAAGGGGATGGTCCCGAGCTACGGTCCCAACCATCTGATAGTTCCGCTGATGGCGATTACTGAGGGTGGTGTCCGGTTCCCTATGAATACGTTTATCCGAGCGGTATTAAATACCTATTTCCTTTCTCCCGACCAATTGACCATCAATAGTTATCGGGTGATCAACTCCGCGTACGAGTTGAAGCTAAGGGATGATCTCGAGCTTCGGGTTTGGGATTTGTTTGAGCTCTATGCCATGTCTCGGAACGCGAAGTTCGGGAGGTACTTCCTGATGACTAGACCGAAGAAGAAACAAATAGTGGACCGCCTCCCGGATTCCGACCATTTCCAGGATATTTGTGTTATGGTTTCGGGAAATTATTGTCTGCCAATCACCGAGGATCCCTTCCCCGTACCCACCCTTTGGGGTGAACATAGTTAGTATTCTTCACTATATCCTTTCTTTGATTTTGTAGATAACATTTCGCCGTTATTTGCTAACTTCTGTGCTTTGCAGATCCTTCTCCAATTACTCGGCGTCTGAAGACTCGCGCCTATACTGAGAGAGTAAATCAGTTGTATCGGTGCACAGGACGCCTAGCTCCCGAACTCCTCAACTATCTCCCGACCTACAGGTGCTGGTTGAAGAAGAAGCCAGTGAAAGCTCGGAAGCCGAGAAAAGGGAAAGGTGTTGCCGAAACCTTGATAGCCGCTCAAGAAAGAGCTAGTCTCGAGGCTCAACCGATCGGTGAGCTCCGTGGGAAGGAAAGGATTCTCGTAGACCGCACATCTCCGGACCCCTTAGCACCAGAAGAAGAAGAGATGCCGCCGAAGATTGACCTTGCTGCGAGGCTAGCCGAGATGGTAGCAAAAAGCAAGAAAGCCCCTCCGAAGAGGAAGGAAAAGCCGAGAACGGGATCCTCTCCCGCAAAGGACCCAACAGTCGGACGGACCCGGGTTTCCATTTCTGAAGGCGAGAGACCGGCGAAGAAGCCGAAAGATGATGCTCAGCTCCCACGGGAGACCGAGGGGCTCTTCGCAGGGGTTGACCAGCCTGGTAAAAAGGGCTTGGACATTGAAGTCTTGACTAGGCCTTGGTCTCTGGCTCTGATCAACGCCGAGGGAAGGAGCATCATGAATTCCGACAGTACTTGTAAGAGGGGAAAAACTCACAAAGTTATTCCTTGCTCTTATGAGATCAAATCCTCTTCGAATGGAGCGACCCCGATCCTGCAGCACAGACAAACTGTCAGAGCACCCCTGCCTCTAGGCGGCAAGGGCCCTCCGATGGCTAAGTTAGTATTGACGAACTGGAAGATAACCGTATTGAGTGTAAAGTATGAGAATGGGTTTTTGCGTACCTTTAGCATTTAGGATCCCTTTCATTATATAGTCAATTAGTTTGCACTTACATTCCCTGTGGAATTCTTCTCTGTATGGAATCCTTCCAAGCTTAGGATTCTTCCTTATTGGGCAGTGTAGCCTGCATGATTCTAAATCCTTATTCGATAAGGATTCTTGCCAAGATGGCCGTACATTGCTCGTTCGGAGCTTTACCCTACATGGGAGTTCGCTCCTTGTTTAGTAAGTTGGCTGGCTTTCCATCTCTGGGTAAGATTGTGCTTATCTTCGCAAGCTCAACCGATTCTGGGAATATCTTCGAATCTTCCCTCCTTTCCTTATCTGCACAAGGTAAGGTTGCTACTAGGGTTTCTCACATACTGGGTCGTTCTGTCCGCGTTATCCGACGAGCAGGTATACTCGAGTAACTATTGAATTATGGGCTTTGTGTTCGTCGGCATACTATTCCGTGTTTCCTTCCTCGTGCATGTCACGTGATGGCTCTGGACGAGCTAACTTGTCCGTCTTCTGTATTTATTGGAAAATACCCCACACAATTGCTCCCCAGCTTTTGGTCGCCCATGCATGATCGCGCATGACGAGCAGAAGCTTATCGACGAGCAGTCGCTGCCATGCTTATCTTTTCGTACCGTCGTCACGCTTCGTACCAATGTGCCTGCCACGTGTCGGCTGCTGCGCAGACTTTCCAAGCGATAAGTCTGTGCCTACAGGTGCGAGCGTAACTTCCAAGGCACCTTTCCGTCGGCCGGGTGGCTTGAATCATTGCACCCTTTTAATTACCGATTTGACATTACCCCACATTTTCGTGGAAAGGCATGAGGAATCAATACGCTGTCGTTTTAGATGATGTCAGCAAGCACTCGTTTGAATTTGAGAAGGTATAAGACGTTTCCTTAACCCCCCCCCCCCCCCCCTTCTTTGTTTTCTTTCCATATCTGTGTTGCTCTGAGAGAGCGAGAAAGGAAGAGAGAGAGAGTCGTTTCGTTTTGAGAGCGCAATTTCCCTTATACTTTCTGAGTTGTCCCCTCTCCCAGACTCCCGTTCCGCCGGAAAACACCTTCTCCGGCCATCCTCGATTGCCTGTAAGTTTCTTGCAACCTTTTTCCGTTCTCCCTGCACAGTCGCTTTAGGGATTTTTTGTTTTCTTGCACCTACGTCGTTTTCCGTCATGGGTAGATTTAGGAGTCTCTGTGATAATGAGGCCCATATGGAGGCCTTCCGCCGCCGTTACGAGGTCCCCGACGACGTCGATTTAGCCCTGGCTCCTTCTGGTACTGACACCCATGACCAAACCGTGAATAAGATCCATGTTCCCCTCCTTGCTGTCGTGGAGGGCGGTGTTAGGTTTCCCTTGCATCCGTTGCTAGTCGAAATCTGCAACATTTGTCGCCTAACCCCTCTTCAACTTTGTCCCAACTTTTACCGTGTGGTTATGGGAGTGGTGGCCCTAAATAGACTTTTGGGCATGAATCTGGGATGGTACGACATTCGCCGTCTTTACAGTGTCTGCCCCACCACCCATGGGACCTATTATCTCAAGATTCAGGATAAAGGGCGTCGTTTAGTGACCGATCTTCCCAACTCTTGTCGTGGGGAGAATGATGATTTTTTGATTGTGACTGGAAATTTCTTGCCCTGGGACGATGGCGGTGCTGTCGTGGGGCCTCCGTGCCCCCACACTTTTGGGCGTACACGTCGGTTCTCCTCTTTTTTGCCCTTTGTCAGTTTCTTTACTTTATCAATTTCTACTTAATTGTTCATTACGTTTACTTTTTTCTGTTTCTGCAGCGGAGAATATCAACGAGGGCCATTTGGTGGTGCACGACGGCGTCCACCTTCTTGATATTGAGAGAGCACTCAAGTTCCCAGGCATCAGGGGGATTGACCCAGAAGGGCTAGGCAAGGCTGCCCATATTTTGTTGAAGTACAATCCCTCTTATCGTGGTGGTGTCCGTGTAGGTGAGGCTTCTACTTCTGCCCGGAATCTGCGTAGGGGAAGAGGTCGTGTTGGGGTAAGACGTTCTCCTATTCAGAAGCTTTTTCTCCGTAATCAAGTTATCCATGCTTCTCGTACAAACAATTATCTTGGGGTTGATTTGTCTTGTAAAAATATTCAGAGTGACTTGTCTGGAGAGAGTACTAGCAGTGCTCCTGTGAGAGACCAAACCCCTGTTTCAACCATGCCGAGAGTTACGCCTGACTTCTCTGATTTCATAACCCTTGATGATGACGAGTCACCTATCCAGTTTCTTGATCCTCTGGGAGCTTCCTCTTCTGCTCGTCCCCCTTCTCCCCCTCCTCCCCCTTCAGAGCAAAGAGAATCTGAGGTTGCTCTGGAGAAGAGGCCCAGAGAGGAGTCAGTTCCGGTTCCTAACCCCCCCTCAGCAGCGTCATCGTACTACCAGGAGTTCTTCTGCTCAGCCACCTCTTCCAACTCCTGACCGAGAACCCGAGTCCGAAATGGCCGTTTGGAATCCTCCTCTGCGCCATGGCACCCTGCCTGTCCTTGCCACGGACAGCTGTGATAATGCTGATGTTGCATTGGCCGTCGGACGAGCTGTCTTGCTTCCTGGGGATGTTGAGAGAGAGGTGGGATCCAGCTACGTCAAGCTTCTGAAGGATGGCTTCCAGCACCACATCAAGGTGTGATTTTTGCTATTCGTTCCATTGCTATGGCGTTTTCTGTTTGGGACCTGTTTTGTCTTACTGACACATGAATTGGTCTGTGATTTTTTGCAGTCCATGCAGCTCATGTACGTTGCTTGTGACCGCGCTTCCAACGACAACAGAACCATTACCAGTGCCAACAGGCAGCTAAAAACTGAAAATGACGAGCTGAAGGTTAGTGCCAATCGTCTGATCAACGCCAACCATCTGATGACTGCTGAGAACGAGAATATGAAGGAAGAGCTGGCTTCATTGAAGCGTCGAGTGGGTGAGTCTGAGCGCAATTTTAGTGAAGCCATGACCAGACTTGGGCTCTTGGAGACAGAACTGTCGAACGCTCAGAGGAGCAAGGCAAATGTGGAGGCTGAATTGGTCGTTGCTCAGGCGTCTTGTGACCAAGCCTATAATCAAGGGGTGAATGATACGAAGGGGAAGTTCAAGGCTCAGATGCCGTAGTTTGAAGACCTATTTTTTCCCAGAGGATGGAAGGCGTGCCTGACAAAACAGGATATTGACAGACGAGATACGATCTGGACTGAGATCGAGTACCCTAGACGCAGGGACGTTGCTCCCCAAAGTGCTGCTGTGCCAAACCAGAGCGCAGTTGTTGACCCTAGCCAGAAGGAAGCTAGTGGCGACATATTCGTCCCTGACGAGCAGCGGGTTGAGCTCCCCTCCTATGGTGCTGTTGGAGAATCAGGTAATATTTCTGCCACTGAGGTCCACGAGGCCCAGTGAAGAGGCCTTGTGCCTGCTGGATCAGTTTTAATCATGGCTTTTTGACATTCCTTGACTTCTGACTTGGTAGTTTTAACACAATTTTTGGTCCCATGCCCTGCGTGGCTATTTGGACGAGCTGACCCTGCTTGGTCTTGTTTTTGGAACTACAGTAATTACACCCTTCGTGGTGTTAGGTGGGCTAGAGTCTGAGTTGCCCGTTGTCATAACTTGGAACGTTTCTCTTTTTGTTTTATGTTTAATCTGGATGTTCTGATTGCACTTATCTATGCAACAACTGTTGAGTAACCTGCGTACAGGGACGAGGGCTGCAAGTTCGAGTCTTGCATCTGACTCCTCTGTTGCTTTGACTGGTAGTTCGCATCATTGAGGCGTGCATTAAACGCTCCTGCATGCAGTCAAAACTACATAGCACAAATGTTATGTAAGCTTTTTGGACCATAGATAGTCCTGCATTTAGTCAATAAGATGAATGTTTTGGTACCCAGATGTTCCTGCGCGTAATCAGAAATAAGACAAACATTTTGGAACCTAGATGTTCTTACAGGTAATCAGAGATAAGACAGATATTTTGGAACCTAGATGTTCCTGCACGTAATCAGAAATAAGTCGAACACTTTGGAACCTAGATGTTCCTGCACGAGATCAGAAGTAAGTCAAACACTTTGGAACCTAGATGTTCCTGCACGAGATCAGATCTATATCTACCTTTAGATAATTATGGACGAGGCCCCAAGCAGGCTTAGGCATATTCGCGCCTAGTCATGGACGAGTGTAGACACCCCGATTTTGAACCCGAGATGCGCTCGAGCATTCCCGATGATGAGACGGACCAATCATGACTACCCGAAACTTGTGAAAATGGCTGGAACTTGATCAAAATCAACCAAACATCGCCAAACAGTCCAAATTCAGCCAAAAATAACCAAGCCAAGCAAAACCACCAACTTGCCACCAATAACCTTGAGCGCTCAAGCTTGAGGCTTTGAGCGCTCAAACCCCTGAGAAACACCTTGAGCTCTCAAGCCTAAGCTGGACCTTTTGAGCGCTGGAGGGTCAGCATTTGAGGTTGAGCGCTCAAAGCTCAAGAGTTGAGCGCTCAAGGGGGGTACCTTGAGCGCTCAAACCCAATCTTGGCAGAACTTTTGGCTTCTTTTGCAAGCTTTGCAGGGGCATTTTAGGCATTCCTTGTGATTTGTTAGTGTACTCTGGACTCGTTAGTCCCAACCAATCGAACGCATGAAGGTCTGAAGATCTAAATCTCAGTAGTTGGTCGTTCTAGGCCGCGTTAATCAATCGAGACGTATTGTGTATCATGATTCGCGTTAGCGTATGCGCGAAGTATTTTGACTACGGTCTGAGAGCCACGTGCTTGTTTAAATCATGCTTACCAATCATGTTTCGCGATAACGTACCCGCGAAGTATCTTTGAGGGCCTTGTGCCTGTTTAAATCGTCATCTTTGAGGGCCTTGTGTCTGTTTAAATCGTCATCTTTGAGGGCTTTGTGCCTGTTTAAATCGTCATCTTTGAGGGCCTTGTGCCTGTTTATATCGTCATCTTTGAGGGCCTTGTGCTTGTTTATATTTGTTTATTGATTAAAGTATTTCTAATCGCCCCGAAGAACTACGCCGGTCTGATCCCTGCAATGGGGTACGTAGGCAGCTCGTAGAGCACGATCGATTGATCTTTTAATGTTTTCCTTTGAAGCTTGAGATGTATCGCGGGGAATGAGTCGGGTTGTCTATGTCTTGGACGTCACTCATACCAAATCAATGGCATCGGGTCCCGTCCAAGAGGGGCAACTGTAGACACCCCGATTTTGAACCCGAGATGCGCTCGAGCATTCCCGATGATGAGACGGACCAATCATGACTACCCGAAACTTGTGAAAATGGCTGGAACTTGATCAAAATCAACCAAACATCGCCAAACAGTCCAAATTCAGCCAAAAATAACCAAGCCAAGCAAAACCACCAACCTGCCACCAGTAACCTTGAGCACTCAAGCTTGAGGCTTTGAGCGCTCAACTCTGATCCCAGTCAGGAATCTGCAGAGTATCTCATCATGAGATTTTCTGCATGGGAGCGTCTGGGGTGATCTTCTACGATCCTAATACGTATAATACACTCTAACATAACCCTAAAACTACACCTAAAACTACCCCTAACCCACTTTCAAATATAAACCCACTCTCTCTCTCTCTACATTTCCCTCCCACTCACTCTATAAAAACCAACCTCTACCCCTGGTTTTGGGGTTGCTGACTGAAATACACCCACTCTCATACTCCAGCTCTCAAACATCCTTTCTCTCTCTCTACAAAACCACCCACTTACCATTCAAACCACTCACAAAAACCACTCTTCAAACTCTAAATTCGTTCTTTGATCATCAATTAATCACATACATTGCCTCACACATCTAGAATACCAACCAAAAACACCCAGAATCAGCCACTTCCAAGCCAAGAATCAAGCTCAAGCCTTGATCATTTTCAAAAAGGTAGTCAAATATGTGAAGACTTCACTGTTTTGGTCCTTCTGAGGAAGACCAGTGGGTCCAAGCAAGCTTTATGTACTTGCATTGGGCTTACAGGGTCTAAAATAACCAAACAAAACACTTTCAAAATCTGCAGTTACAACAGGGGTTGAGCGCTCAAGCCTCAGGCCTTGAGCGCTCAAGCCCAGTTTTGAACAGTTTATGTTTTGCTGACTTTTGTGCTTCCTCTTGGTTTCGATCGTTATTTAATAGTTAACTATGTTCATGTAACTCTCAAAACAGCTAATTTCTACCTCAAAATCACGTGCATGAGTGTAAGTTAACTATTTTATGCGATCAAACATAAAAATCTTTGCAAATCTCATAGTAAAGAGTAAAACAGTGACTGTTCAACTTCAAATATCTTTTATTTGTACATTTATGGTCCTGAGAATCACCCAAAATCTATTTTCAAGTCAAAAATCAGAAAGCCATATGATGGCTTGAGCGCTCAAGGTCATGCCTTTGAGCGCTCAAGCTGTTCTTGGCTCATTTGTTGGTTGCTGGTGGTTTCGATGATGGATCATGGTTTAGTTTATTTCTGGTGTGAATGAGTTGTTATTCCTGTGCTTGTGATCTGAATCCTTCTCTCTCTTCCATTTTCAAGTGTTTCCTTTGCTAATTTTGTGATGATCCTTGTTGTTTCATCATTCTTTGAGAAATCAAACCCTTCTGTTTTAATCTGTTTATCTGTGAAAAGTGTTTATAAATGTTTGATCTTGCAAAGAATGAGAAGAGAAGTTGTAAAAGGGGTCAAAATCACAGAAGTCAGGAACTGGTTTGAGCGCTCAATCCATGAGCCTTGAGCGCTCAAACTGGTTTGGGAGGTTGAGCGCTTAAGCCATCAACCTTGAGCGCTCAACCCCCATTCAGGGATCCAGATTGCAAGTCAGTTTATTAAGTCTCATGTTCATAACTTCTTGTGTTGTTATATAGTTTTTGTTATTATCCCCCCCCTGTAAATATTTGTTGTAGTTTTCCTTTATCATTATCACCATTTCCATGTAAATCATCATGTACAAGTATCCACGATAAGTTCACATTTTGTATTCTCTTACTATCTACGTGATTCCCATCCCCGATTCCCCATTTTCGTGATTAGAATTAAATTTCAAACATTTCCAAAATCCCACAAAATATCGAGTAGAGACCGGTTCATGGACCGGGCGAGAGGGGTGCAGTAAAACCCTTCCCCTCTCGTAACCAAACCCCCGAATCCGAGAAATCTTTGGTTCTGCCATGATCAGTGAAGTCTTTTTCAAATGGGCAAATGAGTCATATTTTTATCGGTTTCTCAGGTTCGGACCTCAAATCCGGGTGGCGACTCTAATAACCACAATCTTTTTCAATGCCAAATCAAACCATCTCCGTGGGCCGTCCACAACGAGGCCATGAGTGAATTTTAAGGCATATTCGCGCCTAACCATGGACGAGGCCACGGGTTGCAATATTCGCTGCGAGGTCTGGGCATGTTCGCGCCTAACCATGGACAATTTTTACGCATATTCGCGCCTAACCGTGGATGAGGCCACGGGGTGCAATATTCGCTGCGAGGTCTAGGCATGTTCGCGCCTAACCATGGACAATTTTTAGGCATATTCGCGCCTAACCGTGGTCGAGGCCACGGGGTGCAATGTTCGCTGCGAGGTCTAAGCATGTTCGCGCCTAACCATGGACAATTTTTAGGCATATTCGCGCCTAACCGTGGTCGAGGCCACGGGGTGCAATGTTCGCTGCGAGGTCTTGGCATGTTCGCGCCTAACCATGGACAATTTTAGGCATATTCGCGCCTAACCGTGGACGAGGCCACAGACGAGCTTAGGCATATTCGCGCCTGATCATGGACGAGGCCATAGACGACGCCAAGGACGGCCTGTATTTGCTGCATCATGATAGATTGAGTATATATTATGCCCCCAATATGGGGTTTATTCGTTCAGACAAAGCCCATATTTACTCAAAGTAAGTAATGCACAGGTTTGCAAGACAATAGATGGATGATTTTAATCGCAATCATGACAGTCTTTTTATTCTTAAATAAAGGTAAAAGAATTGTATTTTGCCTTTCAGGGCATCCAAGGGCGAGGGACTGGATTCCTGTCTAAGTCCACAAGTCTGTAAGCTCCCACTCCTGCCAGGCCAACAACTTTATCGGGCCCTTCCCAGTTTGGCCCTAGCTTTCCATCTGATGCCTTTTTGGTATTCCCTACCACTTTCCTCATCACGAGGTCTCCTACTCCAAATTCGCGGGGGTGGACCTTTTTGTTGTAAGTCTTGCAAAGTTGTTGTTGGTAGGCTGCCAGTGTAACCAGAGCTCTTTCTCGACGCTCCTCTGCAAGATCCAAATTTGTTGCCAAAGCTTGGTTGTTTCCACCAACTTCTACCAGTGCTGTTCTGTTCGTTGGTAGACCCACTTCGATCGGGATCACGGCCTCAGTTCCGTAGGCCAGAGAGTATGGGGTCTCTCCCGTTGAACGTCTTGGGGTGGTTCTGAATGCCCATAGCACAATTGGGAGTTCGTCAGGCCAACATCCCTTCTTTTTCTCCAGCCTTCGCTTGATTCCTTTGAGGATTGTTTTGTTAGAGGCCTCTGCATGTCCGTTACTTTGAGGGTACGAAGGTGTTGAGTAGTAGTTCTGTATCCCATGTTGAGCACAGAAAGCTTCAAACTTCGGCCCGAATTGTGCCCCATTGTCTGAGATTATGCAGTAAGGCACCCCAAACTTGGTTATGATGTTCTGCCAAACAAATTTCTCCACATTACCCTCAGTGATCTTGGCCAATGGTTCTGCTTCAATCCATTTAGTGAAGTAATCTGTCCCCATCAATAAGAACTTCCTCTTGCCCGTCGCCATAGGCAGGGGCCCTATGATGTCGAGCCCCCATTGAGCGAACGGCCATGGGCTAGTGAGTGGTTGCAGGTCTTCCGCCGGTGTCCGGATTATCGGTTTGAACTGTTGACACTTTTCACAACTTCTGACGAACGCCTTTGCGTCTTCCTACATGTACGACCACCAGAACCCCTGGGTTATTGCCCTGTGCGCTATCGATCTCCCTCCCGCATGTCCGCCACACGTCCCGGCGTGCATCTCGTGCAAGAACTTTTGCACCATTGTGGGATGGACGCATAGCAGGTAGGGACCGTGATATGACTTCTTGTACAGCTTTCCTTGCGGCGAGAGCCAGAAACGAGCGGACTTGAGTTTAATTTTATAGGCTTCTTTTTTATCCTCTGGAAGGACTTTGTCCTTAAGGTAAGCGATGATCGGATCCATCCAGCTTGGTCCCAGGTTTGCATCCATGTTGGTTTCGGCTTCCCTCCCAATGCTGGGCTGGGCCAGGTATTCGACGGCCACCGTTCGTTTGTACTCCGTTGGTAGTGCCGAGGCTAAGCAAGCCAATGAATCTGCGTGACCGTTTTGTCCCGAAGTGATTTGCTCTATCTTTGCTTCCTCAAAGTCCACCATCAGATCTTGTATGGCCTTTGTGTAGGCCGCCATCTTTTCATTCCTTAGAGCGTATTCTCCACTTAGCTGATTTACCACGAGCTGTGAGTCACAAAATATCTTTAACTTTTTGACCCCAAGGGTCCTTGCACTTTTGAGCCCGATTAGGAGGGCCTCGTATTCTGCCACGTTGTTCGTTGCGCTGAAGCCCAAACGAACGGATTGTTCGAGCATCAAACGTTCAGGAGCAAACAGCACTATCCCTGCCCCTGAGCCTTTGTTGCATGCTGATCCATCAACAAATAGGTGCCAGCTTCCTGCGCTTTGATCGTCGCCTTGTGGACTTGGTTCATATTCGCGAACCACGGGGGGCTCAACCTCCGTCGGGGTAAACTCAGCTACAAAGTCTGCCAACACCTGGCCCTTGATGGCCGTTCTTGGTTGGAAATCGATATCGTACTGACTGAGCTCTACCGACCAAGTGGAGAATCTCCCAGAGAAGTCTGCTTTTCGAAGCAGTGCCTTTAAGGGAAACTCAGTGTATACAGTGATGGGGTGTTCCAGGAAATAGTGCGGCAGCTTCCTCGAGGCCATGATTAAAGCCTTGACGAGCTTTTCCAAGGGGAGGTATCTGGTGTGTGCGTCCAGGAGAGTTTCACTTATGAAGTAGACTGGTTTTTCCTCAGTACCCTCTACTCGGAGGAGGGCTGCACTGATTGCATGCTTTGAGACGGCCAGGTAAAAGATCGGCCGTTCACCTTTCTCTGGTTTTGACAGCAGCGCGGGAGTTCCGAGATATTTCTTGAGGTCTTTGAAAGCTTCCTCTTGCTCCGGTCCCCATTCATATCCTTTCCTTTTCTTCAGCAGCTGGAAAAAAGGCCTGCATTTGTCCGACGAGCGACTAATGAACCTGTTTAGTGCTGCTGCCATGCCCGTCAGCTTCTGCACTTCCTTGGTAGTCTTTGGGCTTTCAAGTCTTTGGAGGGCTGTAATTTGATCTGGATTGGCCTCTATGCCTCGCTCCGTGACCAAGTGGCCCAGGAACTTTCTAGAACTCACACCAAATGCACATTTTGAAGCATTTAACTTTAATTGAAATTTTCGCAAGATATCAAAAGTTACCTCTAAATCGGTTATATGATCAACTTTCTCCTTGCTTTTTACCACCATGTCGTCTATGTAGACCTCCATAGTGTTCCCGAGCAAGTCTTTGAACATGAGCGTCGCGAGTCTTTGGTAGGTAGCCCCAGCGTTTCTGAGACCAAATGGCATGACCCTGTAGCAATACAGTCCTCGTGGAGTGATAAACGACGTCTTCTCTTCGTCTGGTCCATGCATTGCTATCTGGTGGTACCCCCTGTAAGCATCCAAGAAACTCATTTGTTTGTACCCAGCGGTTGCATCAACGAGCTGGTCAATTCTATGCAGAGGAAAACTGTCTTTGGGACAGGCCTTGTTTAAACTAGTGAAATCGACGCACACTCTCCACTTCCTGTTCTTCTTCTTAACGACGACCGTATTGGACAGCCACTCAGGATAATTCACTTCCCTGATTGCTTTGGCTTCCAAGAGGCGATCGACCTCTTCACTGACCGCTTCGGCATGCTGAGGGGCTGACCTTCTAGATTTCTGGACTACTGGCTTGTGCTGGGGGTCTACGTTTAAATGATGACAAATTATATTGGGATCGATGCCTGGCATCTCTTGGGGAGTCCAGGCAAATACATCAACGTGCTGCTTGAGGAAATGTACGAGCTCTTCTTCCTCTTGTTTGTCAAGCTTTTCTCCTATCAGGAAGTACCTTTCTAGATCCTGGACGTCGAGATGGATCTTTTTCAGTCCTTCCACAGTTCTCAGGGCTGGATTCCCTCCAACGTCTTCTAATGTAGATTGATCGGATACTTCAACGGACTGAACGAGGTGTGCCTTGGGGGCTCTGTTGATCGTTGAGACTAGGCACTGATTTGCCATTTTCTGATTTCCTTTGATGTGCTCAATGCCCTCTGCCCCGGGGAATTTTATCATCTGATGGTAAGTTGATGAAATTGCCTTCATTTTGTGCAGCCATGTCCTGCCAATGATGGCATTGTAGGAAGATGGGACATCGACGACAAGGAACTCTGTTTTCAATATGACGGACCCTGCTCGTACGGGCAACGTCACTTTTCCCATGGGCCAGACCGGCTGTGACCCGAACCCGATCAAAGGGGTTTGACTCTTTTCTAAATTTGTTCTAGGCAACTCCATCTTCTTAAAAGTGCCATAATACAGAATCTCTGTGCAGCTCCCCTGATCCACCAGTATTTTCTCGACATCGTATTCCCCTATACGTAGGGTGATGACGAGAGCATCATTGTGTGGCAGCATCACTCCCTCCAGGTCCTCGTCCGTGAACGTGATTGAACGCGCCACGCGTTCGTCTTCCCTGGGCCTCTTCACCCCCAACTTGTACACGTGCCTTGCATGTTCGTTCTGCCTCTGTACATACCTGATCTCGCTTTCGGTATAGGGGGCTGCATGGCCCTGGATCATTTGGACCAGACCCTTGGGTTTTGCTAAACAATCCACTTCCTCGACTGGGTTTGGTTGATCCCTCCTTCTTTCTGCCACGTACTCATCGAGGAGGCCCTCAGCTGCTTTCTCATCCAAGAATTTCTTATACTCGAAACAGTCTTCTGTCATGTGCCCCCAGTCCCGGTGATAGCTACACTTCTTGTTTGTTGCTCTCCGCCTTTCTGGATTTCCCATCATTTTTGGCGGATCGCGAAACCACGACTTATCTCTGAGTTTGTACAGCATCTTGTAGATTGGTACGTTGAATACCGTGTAAATGTTGTGGAAGGAATGGGTCTCCATAGCAGCCCTATCCCTTCGGCCGGACGAACTGTCCCTTCTGCTGGCTGGATACTCCTTCCTATAACCTTTTTGATCCGTCGTCTTCTTCTCGGGGGTGACAGGTCGTCCTGCATTCTCTTTCTTGCTTTCTCGCATACGGTCATCCTCGACGAGCGCATGCTGCTCGATTCGTTGCATGAGTTTTGCCACCGTTCTGACTGGGTTCATTGTCAAGGACTTCCTCAGATCTGAGCTAACTGGCAAGCTCGTCTTGAAAGTGGCTATAGTGTATTCCTCGCTACAGTCTTCAATCTCATTAAAGGTTTCCCAATACCTTTTTGAATACTCCCTCAAACTTTCTCCTTCCCTTTGCCCCATGGCGGTCAGGATGTCAAAAGTTTTCGGCGCCGCTCGACTCGTCAGGAATCGGGCCGTGAACTCCTCAGAGAGCTGTTTCCAACTGTGGATCGAGTTTGGTGCCAACTTATGATGGTACCAGCTTAGCGCCACCTTACCCAAGCTTGATGGAAACATCTTACACATCAGGGCGTCATCCCTTGCGTGCATAAACATTGCCTGCTGGTAGTGCTGAATGTGAGTTACTGGATCATCTGTAGTTTCGTACAGCACGAACAGATTGTGCTTTATCCTGGCGGGTGGGTCCGCCCGTTGGATCCATTTAGCGAGTGGGGAGGCTGCCACATGGTTGAGAGCCTTTCTAGCCGCTTCCCTAGCCACTTCTCGCACGTCGCGGTGTTCGTTAGAATCGGACCTTTTGTACCGATCCCTTCCATGCTGCCTCCTTCCCTCGCTGTCCGGAGATTCACTTGCGGCTCTTCTCTTCCGTTGTGGGCCCTTCCTGGCCGTGGAATCTACCCTTTTCGGTGGGGATTCCCTCCCCGACCGTCTCCGGTTTCTTCCTCCATCCCGGGATTTGGACTTCAGATTTTCCTCCGCCTGTCGCAAGCGATCCTTCAGATTTCGGATTGCGGCCTCTTCCTGAGCAATCTGTCGTGCCAGGTCTGAGACCTCCTGCTCCCTTCACACAGAACTCTCTGCACACTCCATGTCTCGCCTCTCCCTAGAGTCTGTCTTTTTCGAGGCGTGACGTGGTGGGGAGTTCCTCCATTGATCCCTTCGTGATTGGACCTGCGAATCCCCCCTTCGTGATCTGTTGGGCTGAGAACATTCCACACGCTCCACCTGGCTTGCCAACCTCGCAGGGGGAGGCTTTTTTGGGGCACCGGGCGGTTTCAGAGGAGGGTTCCCCCCGACCCCACTTTTCTGCGGTGTGTGAAGATCGTGATCGTCCATGGATGATCTCGGTGGAGGTTTTTACTTTCCCACAGATGGCGCCAATTGTAAGAGGGGAAAAACTCACAAAGTTATTTCCTTGCTCTTATGAGATCAAATCCTCTTCGAATGGAGCGACCCCGATCCTGCAGCACAGACAAACTGTCAGAGCACCCCTGCCTCTAGGCGGCAAGGGCCCTCCGATGGCTAAGTTAGTATTGACGAACTGGAAGATAACTGTATTGAGTGTAAAGTATGAGAATGGGTTTTTGCGTACCTTTAGCATTTAGGATCCCTTTCATTATATAGTCAATTAGTTTGCACTTACATTCCATGTGGAATTCTTCTCTGTATGGAATCCTTCCAAGCTTAGGATTCTTCCTTATTGGGCAGCGTAGCCTGCATGATTCTGAATCCTTATTCGATAAGGATTCTTGCCAAGATGGCCGCACATTGCTCGTTCGGAGCTTTACCCTACATGGGAGTTCGCTCCTTGTTTAGTAAGTTGGCTGGCTTTCCATCTCTGGGTAAGATTGTGCTTATCTTCGCAAGCTCAACCGATTCTGGGAATATCTTCGAATCTTCCCTCCTTTCCTTATCTGCACAAGGTAAGGTTGCTACTAGGGTTTCTCACATACTGGGTCATTCTGTCCGCGTTATTCGACGAGCAGGTATACTCGAGTAACTATTGAATTATGGGCTTTGTGTTCGTCGGCATACTATTCCGTGTTTCCTTCCTCGTGCATGTCACGTGATGGCTCTGGACGAGCTAACTTGTCCGTCTTCTGTATTTATTGGAAAATACCCCACACAGTACTCATGCCGATCCTAGGCTTGGTCTCGGACTCCTCAATGCTCTTGCCTTAAAGAATGACATGGCCATGGTTCCGAGTAAACTGGAAGACAACCTCTTCCATTGCTCATCCTTGATAGTGCAGGCAAGCCTTCAGATCCGAACTTCTGAATTTTATACTTAGTATATCTGCTTACTCATTTTGGGTTTTATTTGTTTTCAAGGATTCGAGGAAAGGTCGGCACAGATCTGAAGACCGGCTGATAAACCTATTGAGCGATGCGGCCATTCCCGTGAGCCTCTGCACTTCTTTGATGGTGCTCGGAGGTCTGAGGTTCTGGATTGCAGTTATCTGTTTTGGATCTGCCTCGATGCCCCTTCGGGTGACCATATATCCGAGAAATTTGCCAGAGCCGACGCCAAATGCACATTTCTCGGTGTTGAGGCGCAGCTTATGTTTCTTCATAACAACAATTTTTTTGGCAATGTGCTCCAAATGATCCAAAGCGTGCTTGCTCTTGACTACCATGTCGTCAATGTATGCTTCCATTGTGTCCCCGAGCTGCTTGGCGAACATTTTTGTCACCATGCGCTGGTAAGTAGCCCCGACGTTCTTTAGACCGAACAGCATGACTTTGTAGCAATAGGTCCCTCGGGGAGATATGAAAGTTGTTTTCTCTTGGTCCTCGACTGCCATTGCTATTTGGTGGTACCCGTTGTAGGCGTCCATCATGCTGAGCCTAGCGTGTCCCGCCGTAGCATCGACTAACTGGTCAATCCGTGGTAGTGGAAAGCAGTCTTTCGGGCAGGCGTCATTGAGATTGGTGTAGTCTACGCAGACGCGTAGCTTCCCATTCTTCTTTGGCACTACTACTGTATTTGCCAGCCATGTCGGATATTGGACCTCTCGGATGGCCCTGGCATCAAGTAATCTCCCAACTTCAGTAATAACAGCATCTAAGTGGGCCGGAGACGAGCGTCTCGATTTTTGTACCACGGGCTTCTGGAGAGGATCGACATTGAGTGAGTGATAGATGAACTGAGGGTCAATGCCCGACATCTCATACGGTGTCCAGGCAAAGACCTCGATGTTCCTTTTAAGGAACTCCACCAGTTGCTCTCTCTCAAAGGTTGTCAGTGTCGATCCGAGGAGAAAATAACGGGTTCCCTCGTCATCAATGGGTACCGTCACCAGGTCCTCGACCGCCTTTTCTTCTGCTGGCAAGCCGACGTCTTCCACAACCAGACCCTCCGTTTGTTCTATAGATTTTGGTTTCGGTTCTTTCTTCTTCTTCCCCTTGGTTGTTTTCTTCTTCATGTGAACTGCGTTCACCTGGCACCTTCTCGCTATCAATTGGTCACCTTTGATGTCTTCTTGCCATCCCTCGGCCCCTATGAACAGGAAAACTTGATGGTAGGTAGAGGCAATAGCCTTCATTTCGTGCAGCCAGGTTCTGCCGAGAATAGCGTTGTAAGGGCTGGGGGCATCAACGACAACGAATTCCACTTGTAAGTTTTTTGAGCCTGCTTTCACTGGAAGAGTGATTCATCCCATTGGCCAGACCGGAGCCCAGTTGAATCCGAAGAGGGGGGAATCGGCCGGCATCATATGGTCTGGGTTCAGATTCAGTGCCTTAAAGGCTGAATAGTATAAGATCTCGGTGGAGCTGCCTTGGTCCACGAGCACTCGCTTGACTTTGGAGATTCCTATGTAAATGGAAATTACCAGAGCGTCACTGTGTGGCAGCTGAACGTCCTTTAGATCTTGCTCGGTAAACGTGATGGTCCATTGCTCGTCGCGATCCGAGAGTGTTCGCTTAGGGTTTCCCCCTATTGTGAGGACTTGAGAGGATGAGCTCGGCGCTGCTCGGAGTGCTGCGGTTTTCTCTTTGGTTGCAGCCTCGTGGATCACATGCACCACAATCTATTCCGGTGGGTCATTTTGCTGTGGCTGCTGTGCTCGAGCCGCTGTTTTTTGTCGGTCATTGAACTGGTTTAAGCGCCCCTGCGTAACCTGCCTTTCAAGGAACTCCTTGAAAGGTCGGCAAGCAGTGGTATATTGTCCCAGTTCATCGTGAAAAGTACACTTGACCTTACAGTCGGCCGTTTGGCCCGCTGCTGTCCCCAGCTTATTGGCCGGCCAAACGAACCAAGGTTCCCGAGAGATTGCCCTTATCAGTTTGTAGAGGGGTTGGTTGAACACCGTGCTTATCGCAACGTACTCCTGAGGCTTCGGTTCACGCTCTTTGTACTACCCACGTTCCTTCCATGGTTCTCGGTCTCTTTTCCAACCTTTGTTGTCCCCAGTTTTGACTGTGTTAACGTGTTTCTTTCCCGAGTAATCTCCAGCGTTAGCCTTCTGATTTCCCGAGGTCCTAGAAAGCCTTCTTTCGGATATGATATCTTCCAATTGGGAAAACTTTTCCACGGTTTCCATTAGCCGGCTCATGTTTGCCGGAGGGTTCAACATGAGTTCTTCAAAGATTGCCGAGGTCTCGTCTAAGCCGTACTTGAAAGATGTGGCAGCCATCTGCTGGTCACAGCTTTCAATGGCATTGTATATCTCCCAATAGCGCTCGGCATACTTTCGCAGTTTCTCGCCGGACTGTCATTTTAGGCTCACGAGTGCGTCGATCGTTTTTGGCTGCGTACTGTTCGTCACAAACCAAGCAGTAAAGGCCTCCTCCCGTTCTTCAAACGAACCGATTGAGTTCGGTTGCAGCTGGTTAAACCAAACTAAACCGATTCCCAGGAGGCTCACTGGGAAAGCCTTACACATCATGGCTTCATCGTAGCCATAAAGTCCCATTAGCTGTCGGTAGTGCACAAGGTGCATCACAGCATCAGACTTGGCATCATACTTTGTGAATTTTGGGACGGTGAAGTTCCCGGGGGCTGAGCTTCCTGGATTTCTCGTATGAACGGTGAGTCTTGGATTTTTCGGAGCCTGGAGTCAGTTGGCTTCTCGGATGAACGAGGGGCCTCGTAGGCCTTGCCAGTACTGAGTGCCCTTTTCGCAATCAGTCTGTGCCGCTCGTCGTTCATGCTGAGGTCTTGGGGGTGCTCCTTCCGCTTTACGGGATCCCTGGGCTGAATTTATGCTCGGTATTTTTTGGATTCTCCGGTATGTGGGTCCCGTACGATAATGAAATCGCCGGTATCATCCATATCGTACTCGGGAATGCCTTGATCTACGTGATCTCGGTGTCTCCGAGGACTCCGATCTTGGCGGTGAGTTCTCTTGCTCGGAGCTCGGTCTTTACCATCACGCTCCTGGTGACGACCTTCTCGTCGGCCGTTGTGGTTTGCAGATCTGCTACGGATGACCTCGGTTGACCTCGTCGCGCTCGCCGTTACGACGTGTGGCCCGAGACCCAGAACGCCCCATCGTAGACTGGGAGCTCGAAGTAGAGTGACCTCCCGTCCGAGTGGTGTGCTCTGTTCGCACAATTTCTGAATGCCTTCTCGGAGAGGGGGTCTGCTGTCTGGGGGGGATTACTCGTCTTGAGGCATCGGTAACGACGAACGGCTGGGCCAAGTGATCTTTGGCCGAAGGGCGTTGAGTATGGTGAGTGAGCTGAGTTGTCTAGGTCGCCGCCTTGTGCCATCGCCTCGATGCCCCTGAACGTGAGGCTGAGGTGGTGGGTTGCTTCTTCGTTAGAGCTTCAATCTGAGCCTTCATGGCAGCCATTTGCTCCTGCATTTGCTGCACGGTATCCAAAGGATTTGGGCTCGGAGTGAAGCCTGAAATAGGGTGGGTAACGATCCCCACCCGAGAGCCACCTCCGGGGTTAGCTCCTGCCGCCGGAGCCACGTTTCCGTCGTCTTCAACAATCGCCATGGAAGAGCTGAGAAATAGAGGAAGTGTACTCTCCAAAGAGAAGAGAAGAACGCCGGGAAGGTGAGAAAATCACCCGTTCCCCAGCAGAGTCGCCAATTGTGGAGCCCTCTTTCTCTGGTAGTTCTTCCTGACGATGGTCAACGATGGAAATGAGACCCTCTCTCTCAAGTTGTGCCTAAACCTGCACACTCAACTCACCGTTAGCACCGGACTGGACCGTTGAGTCCAGAACGGTACTTCGACGGTCAAGTTAGTAGATGAAGAAGATGAAGTGTAGATCTAGGGTTTTGAGAGGAGAGTTGTGCGTACCTTTCTGGATGATCAAGTCTACCTTTTATAGGTGAGCCTTGCCTTGCTCTTCAAGCACAGTTGTGCTCGTCACGTGACTTAACCATTCGGCTGACGTCACGATGACGAGCCCGGAGGAATATACTGCGAACGCATGCTTCCAGTAAAATCTTGACACGTGTCATAACCGTTCGGATGACGTCACTTGTCATGATCACGGTTTGTTATATGCACATACAGCATTAACTGCTCTGCTGACTCAGCATTCAGTCCTTCGACACATTTCAATGTCACGAAGTCGGTTTAGGTCACCCCTCGGGTACGTCCCGAGGTCTTCTGGTATTAACCATGAAAGGTCACGAATGAGTTAAGTGTGGGATGGGTCTCGGCACTTGTCCGAGACAGTTGGCCGAAGCCCCACTCTGTTTCTCTTGAGCGTATTGAGCCATCCAACCGAAGAGTCCCTCAAAGCTAGCCTTTCGGTAACTACCAAAGAGGTATCTCTTTATATAATCCAGGTGCTCGGTAGCGGGGGCGAATCTGTCTTAAGTGCAGAGTGTTATACACTCGCCTTGATCATCATTTCATTTCATTGATTTTCAGGTTTTGAATTCCAATTTTATTGGATTCATATTTTCAGTTTTATCTCAAAAAGTAAATATATTTTCCAACAATCTCAAGGGCAGAAAATTGAATTTTACCAACTTTCCTTTGTTGAAATTTTGAAATTGACCCTAGATTTTGAGAAGGCAAAAAACGGAAAGTATGAGAATTTTTTGAGACAGAGGGAGTACTAAGATATTCCACAGGGAGTACTAAAGATATTAACCCGTCTACAAAAACCTTCGAGAATATTTTTTCATGTTACTTATTAATTTACTCAACTCCTTGTAGCCAGTTGGCGTAAGTTTCCCCATTTCTTTTGTTTTTTTCTTTTTTTTTTTTTGTCCTCCTGGGATATGCCCTTTGTAAGCTGTATATTCGGTTAGTCTTTTTTATTTCAAGCTAATTTACCCAAAAAAAAAAAAAAAAAAAGAAAGTGAATTTGAACCGTTCCCTTTCACTCTCACTGTACACTTTTTCCCGTCCGGAGATACATTTCCTACTGACCCTCTGCGAGTTGAGTGCAATATTTGTAATTTCTCTCGTTAACCCCGTTATCTTCCGACCATACACTCTCTCTGGTTCGAAGCCTTTTGATAATTAATTATTCGGAGAGTGGATCGAAGATGATGGTATCGCCGGTCCGGTCAAGTGTCGCCGTTGAGTGAGAGTCGCTGCCTCGCTGGAGAGGAGATCTGTGTCTGCTTCTTTTTTTTCTTTTTTCTCAGATCTGTGAAGTCGCTCACTCGCCTTTTGGCTGTTGCGGTGTCCGAGTGGTGGTTCATTGAGTGGTGGAGTAGTAAGTGGTAGTTGTTGTTCTAGATTTGTTTCAACTTCCTATTTTGCTTTAGATGGGGTGATCTTTGACTTCGTTCCAATTCACTATGATTTACTTATATGACTTTCCATCTTTATGTGTGATGTGGTTAGTGTATATATATCTATATACACGCGAGATTTAAATCTATGTAAATTATTGAACTACCAAGTAAAGATGTTCTTTCTCGAATTCACATTTCTTATATCCAAATATGTGCAAGTAAATTAGTTAAACCAGTAAACTAAGTTATTCCAATTTGATTGTTGATTAATTCTTACAACTACTTGATTTCATAATAGATTGTTGGTTCCAGATTTCGAAGTAGTTGGTATGGTTTTTCTTTGTATTGAGTTACAATATGGCAGTTTTTGATCTTTTCTTTGTGTGTAGGGACAAGTTAGTGAAATGAATTTGGTTTCTGTAGTTGCCACCTCAGTGATATTTCATGTCATCTGCCCAATATAGTGCCTGCAAATTTGCAATGTACTTGATCTGTGGGTTATGATTACTATTTGCCGTGCAATTCAAAATTTTCCTTTTCTATTCCGGATCTCGGTTGTTTTGAAGGGAGGAACAAATACATGTTTGAAGAGATATATGGTTGATATATTCATTACTTTTTGCTTAGCTTAGTTTGTCGAAAGTGCCCATGATTTCCATATCATTTTTTGATGTGAGAACAATTTTTGAGAATTCAGAAAACAATGTAAAAATGTTTCCTACAAATAGGTGTTTCATAGAAGATATTCCCGGAAGAGAACACCTTGTGGGAAGATGTTGGCTATGATTTTTTTCATACCATCTCTGTTTCTTCTGTTTTGGAGAACATAAAACGTTTTCCAGAAAAACCAATGCTGCTAAGCTTCATGATTTTTCTGTCCCTCCCTAATTTTTCACGGGAAAATGAAAATTACTTCCAAGTTAACAGTATGAGAAATTTGAAACAGTTTGTTATTCTCAGAGTAATTTGACACGGGAATGAAAAGTTAATTGGGGATGTTGCAAATATTTCACTTCCGTTTCCCTTCTCTTTGAAATTGCTAGCCTTGTTTTGATGGGTTATCGGATTTTGTGTTTTGTACAGGTACGGTGAGGTGGCTTAGGTTGTTTGGAGGCGATTGAGCTGAACAGAAGTTATATGATGCCCAGATGAGCAAGACTGATGTTATTTGCAGTGGAAGGAGGAGGGTTTTTCTCTTCTTCAGCTTCTGGGTATAGTAAGGGCCTGACCCTTCTTTTCTTGGGCCATAAGAACGAAGAAAAACCGATGAGAGTTTCACCGTGGAATCAATACCAGTTGGTGGACCAAGAATCCAACCCTGACGTCCAGCTGGCTTCTAGGAAAAACCGACTCGTCCGTGGTTGCGCCTCCTTTCTCTGCTTTGGTCGCGCTGCCGCTGGACTTGAGAGCCCATCTCCTTTAAAAGTAGGCCCTACCCAACAGCTGGACAACCTTCCGGGTACTGGTGCATCGAACAAAGGCAAGGATCATATTCACACAAATGATCCTATTGATGGTGACCATATCAGAAGAAAGCTTGCTCTTAGGAGTAGCTTGAAGGATTCTACAAATGCCACTTCAGTTTCTGGTGGCGCTGCTAATGAATGTGAGGCAATATGTGAGAAGGAAAGCAGTATCATTGGTCATTTGGAAAGGAGGAAAGTGCAGTGGACGGATGCGTCTGGAGGAGAGCTTGCTGAGATCCTAGAATTTGAGCCAAGGTATGAGAAACTCTATATCTATATTGATATAGTTTTTTAGCATACGTTGTTTTGTTATATGATTTAGTCCCTCATGATATGTTGGGCTACGGATGAGCGTGGGTACGTTCTGGTCGGGTTTTCTGTTCAACTTCACAGGGTTTGGTCATTTGAAAATGACAAAAGATTTCGAAATGTTTATGGTGAGCAACTGAACTAATCAGGTATATTGCAGTCAGATTCGGTCGGGTGAGTCGGATTGGTCATTTCCCATAGTCTACCCACAAAATCAAAAGAAGCACCAAACTGCCTGCTGGCTCCCTCCTCTAAACTATTTGCATATTGCCGATATGAGAGACCTTTGTCACCATTGGGAACAAACATCTTGTCTCTAGATCTTGGATTTGTTATTAAAAAACGGCAAAGAGAAATAAATCGTAGTTAGTGGTCTAGCGGTAGAAGATTCATGTTCGAGCGACTCAGACTCAGTATGCAATTCGAATCACTTGGGCGCCTTATTTTATTATGATTATACGTTGAAATCACATTGTTAGTGTCACCCGACTTTGGTTAGACTTTAGAGTTTAGTCCCTCCATCGATAATAGAACTTTACTTTGTGGGCTTCTTATTAAAACTTAAAAGTATGGTGGCGGTGCCCCAAAACCACTGGATAATTACTCCACACCTGCCCCAAAGACACTGAAAACTATAACTTTTGCCAATTTCATTCACAGCCTAATTTTATCTCTTACTTCAAGATTACATTTTTTGGGAAAAGATCTGTTTTTTTTTGGTGAACATAAAGAAGATAATGACTGGTTTGGGTTTTTAAGCTAGGAAAGGTGGCGTATTCTTAAGCTTGGAAAGCCATAATTGGGATATGTATTCATTAAGCAAAAAATTGATTGCAATGCAGATATAAATTTTTCCCCAGACTTCATAATAAGTGTGCAAGTTTCTGCTTTGTTATTTGGGTTTTTATCTTTTAAGGGGGTTAGACTTTTTGGTTTGTTTGAATTTGACTATGTTGAGTATTGAGGCTTTGGCACTTTCGGATCAACCTAAGAATATTATCTTAGGCTCCATTCTTTTGCCTTTTTGGTTTTCTGTGTTTTGTTTGTATTTTTTGAAATTCGTGATACATTTTTCGGATTAATCATCCGTTTCGACGAGAGGAGTCTAAAACTAAAAATTATAACCAAAAACAAAAAAAGTTCACTAAAGACGAAAAAAGTACCAAACAGCTGTCTTTTTTGTCTAAAGTATCGTCTTATACGAACTTTTTTCAACTTCGGTCTCCATTTTTATACTTTTTGTTCCCCTCGTCGATACGAATGATTAATCCCAAAAATTATGATGAAAAGCTAAACAAAAAATTATGAAAAGCGAAAAAGTCATGTAGACAAAAAGACGAGAGAATGGAGCCTTAGTACCTAGTTATTAAACGAAATTCTTGATCTTTGTTGAAAGATAGTTTAGACCTGAATAGATACCGGGTATCCGTGGCGTACAAACTTTTGACGTTGCCCTAGTTTTACATGGTGCAATAGCTATGGTCGAGAGAGAGTCTTATGCCGTGAAGAATGAAGATTATGAACCGACTTCTTTTCCATAACCAAGTGCGGAGATCAGACTACATGCACTTTAATTACTTGACCCCACTGCCAGAATATCCTGGCTGCTCCGCTCTGTCGGTTGGGTCGGACTAGGCGGATTCACAAAAACTGAACCTGCAAACCGCCCGGAACCTGCGATATTCCCCAGTATTGGAACTGCAATATATTTCAAAACTGCCCATATTGCGTCAGATTGGATCGAATCAGGCGGTTTTGTCGAATATTTGAACACCCTACATGGGTCTATGTTATCACGTCTACATTCTTGTGAGTGCACAAAAGGATGCTATCAAAGTGGTCCTTTGGTAGATTTTCAAAAAAAAAAAAAAAAAAATAATAATAATAGTACAGAAGATGTCCTTGGTATCCTTTAGGAATTGTAGTTTGTTTTGAATATTTTTGCCAATATTCTTCAGTTTCTTGTGTCTAAACTTTAATGGTATATCGAGGGAAGCTGAAATCAGATTTTGAGGAATATTAGCATTGGAGTTCCCATCGCAAATTGCTGGTTCTTCAAATATAGACCTTTTGAGGCATATTTTAGATACTACATTTGTACGGTTGATTCCAAAACAATTTTTTCTTTCCAGCATTCCCTACTTAGCTAGTTACCTTTCTTGCTTCGTGCTTCCTGGAAGTTCATCTACTCTTTTGCCGTTGCCGGTGTATGATGTAGGCTGGCAAGCGTAGTATTGGAAATTGATTTGCATAGTGGTATGTTGTATATTTTAAGCTTGATTTCCATTTAGATTGAATGAGAAGGAGAGGCTGTGCTTCTTATGATTTCAGGAAAAATGCAATAAAGATGCTTAAAATTGGATGTGGTTCTTTCTGCCTTGTGGTCCTTTCTCCGAATGATATGGTCCCTGCAATATTATTTCCCACATATATGTACATATATCACTTTCAAGAACCTATACATAAAGGAACTATGGTGGCTTGCACACTTTTTTGACCATTTTGGACCAAAATGCCCCTTCTATGGATGTTGGGTGTGTTGCGTGGAGGGATACTGAGGAGGGTTAATTTAGTATTTTTACCATGTTTTGCAGGTTACCGTATTGCCCTTATTAGGCTTTTGATGTTTTCCGTTTGAGCCTTGTGGCTGTGGCAGTGTGGCTTTGTGTGTATGTGTGTTTGTGTGTTTTGTCCAAATGTGCAGGGTCATTTTTTAAAAAACACAATGTGAAGTGTGAAAATACATGTAATGTGTTCATTTTTCTCTCTCTCTTCCCCAAATTGGGCATCAACTAATTAAAAAAGAAAAGAGAGGAAAAACTGGCATTGAATCTTTTTTTTTTTTGGTTTAATTGATTGTCTAAATATCCCTTTCTTGCCTCATGTAAACCTCTAGAAGTTTTTTAAACCAAATGTCATTTTAATTAAGCCTTATTTATCGAAAAATAAAAACAAGAATAATGGCACCTAATATAATTTGAGCTTGAAAAAGGTACTCTCAAACTTGTAGTATTAATACAACTAGCCGACTTTCTGGTGGAAAGGGTGGGAGAAGATTAATTCTAACTCTAGGAAATGTTAGGTAAAAGGGGGATGTCTTACAAAGTGAAAAATAGTTAGGTAAAAAAGGGCATTAGTTATACATGTCGAGGTATAAGGTTACATAAATATATTTCTTACAATAAAGAAAGTTGCTATATTTTTCTAAGAACGATCATATTTTTAAATTATGTGAGAATGTAGAGAGAGAAAGAGAGATCAAAGGTTTTCTCATTAACATGAAATTGGGTCTTTACACAGAGATATACAGGGCTCACATATACATGACTAAACTACCCCTATGAATATAATACATAACAAATGACACCTTAACTCAACATAACTTAACACTCCCCCTCAAGTTGGTGCAAAGATATCTATCAAGCCCAACTTGAATACAATGGGGTGAAAACTTTTACTACTAAGACCCTTAGTAAATACATCGGCCAATTGGTCTTCGGACCTCACAAAAGGCATGCATATCAAACCGTTGCTCAGCTTCTCCTTGATGAAATGCCTATCAATCTCAATATGCTTTGTTCGATCATGTTGAACAGGATTATGAGCAATGTTTATGGCTGCTTTGTTATCACAGTAGAGCTTCATAGGACCACGCTCAGGAAATCCCAAATCACGTAAGAACGTTTGGAGCCATAAAAGCTCACAAACACCATGAGCCATGGCTCTGTACTCAGCCTCAGCACTAGATCTAGCCACCACAGACTGCTTCTTACTCCTCCATGTAATCAAATTCCCTCCAAGGAAGGTGCAATAGCCAGAAGTAGATCGCCGATCATCAATAGAACCAACCCAGTCTGCATCAGTGAAAGCTTCTAATCTCAAGTGACCATGATTAGAGAACAAAACTCCTTTACCTGGGGCAGATTTAAGATACCTCAAGATATGATAAACTGCATCAAGATGACTAGTACGAGGTTCATGCATGAACTGGCTCACGACCCCCACAGCATAGGAAATATCTGGTCGAGTGTGAGATAAGTATATCAGGCGACCCACAAGTCTCTGATATCTCTCCTTTTCTGTAAGCTCCCCCACATTGCTACAAAGATGATGGTTGGCCTCAATGGAAGAATCAGCTGGCTTACATCCCAACATATCGGTTTCTTCCAAAAGATCAAGGATGTACTTCCTTTGAGAGATAAAAATTCCTTTGTCAGATCTAGCCACCTCCATTCCAAGAAAGTACTTCATAGACCCCAAATCCTTAATCTCAAACTCGTGAGAAAGGAGAGCTTTAAGGCTACCAATCTCATCCACATCATCACCTGTCATGATTATGTCATCCACATAAACAATAAGAATGACAATCTTACCATTACTTCTCTTGATGAACATAGTATGGTCAGCATGACTCTGTTTGTATCCAAATCTCAGCATGGCTTTGAGAAACCTGTCAAACCATGCTCTAGGAGATTGCTTCAAGCCATAGAGTGCCTTCTTCAATCTACACACTTTTCCCTCGGTCTGAGATGAGGAAAAACCCGGTGGAATGGAGGAATGCATTCTTCACATCAAACTGGTGAAGAGGCCAATTCAAATTGGCAGCACAAGAAAGTAGAACTCGCACAGAGTTCATCTTCGCTACAGGGGCAAACGTCTCCTCGTAGTCAATACCATAGGTTTGTGTGAAACCCTTGGCAACCAGTCTGGCCTTGTATCTCTCAACTGTCCCATCAGCTTTGTGTTTCACAGTGAACACCCATTTGCACCCCACGGGTTTCTTCCCTCTTGGAAGAGATACTAGCTCCCAAGTGCCATTCCTTTTTAAAGCCATCATCTCCTCTACCATAGCTCCTTTCCACTTAGGTATCATGAATGCATCCTGCCAATTCTGTGGAATAGATATAGAAGAAAGAGACGAAACAAAAGCACGATGCAAAGGAGATAAACGGTCATAAGAAACAAACTGGGAAATGGGATGTTGAGTGCATGATCTAACTCCCTTTCTAAGAGCAATAGGAGCATTATGATCATCAACATTATGATCATCAACAACAGTAGGAAGAGAATCATTACCAGATGAATTAGCGGGAGAGTCCGAAACTGGAGTAGGTAATGGAGATTGGCAAAGTGGCACTGCACATGTAGACTTGCCTTTATTCCTTCGAGAAAAGGTCTACAAATTTGACCTATCCAGTCTTTCCCGAACGTCATGCTTTGCTCCTTCTGCAGGTAAAGGTTCTTTCTCCCCCTCACCATGACAAGGTAAAGGATAAGACCACGACTCAGGAGTATGAAATGTCAACATCTCTTCCTGTCTATCATTCTCCCCCTGAAGAGATGAAGTGGACAGAGGATAAAGGGATTCTGTTTCCCAAAATGTGACATCCATGGAAACATATGTTTTGCGAGAGTGTGGGTCATAGCATTTATAACCCTTCTGAGTAGGAGAATAGCCAAGAAAAATGCATTTACGGGCTTTGGGATCTAGTTTACCACCCGGGTGCTTAGGAGCATGGACAAAACACACACAACCAAAGACCTTAGGTGGAAGAGATGAGACCCGAGAACAGCCAGGGAGGAACTTAATAGGAGTTTGGAACTGAAGAACACTGGATGGCATGCGGTTGATAAGAAAAGCCGCAGTAAGAACAGCTTCGCCCCAAAGGATGGCGATTCTTGCGCTCTGCAACTCCATTTTTTTGTGGAGTGCCAACACAAGAAGTCTGAAAAAGGATGCCAGAGTCATTAAGGTATGCCCGAAAAGCCCCATCGATATACTCAGTCCCATTATCACTACAGAGGACTTTAACGTTAGCATCAAACTGAGTACGCACCATTTGATGAAAAGATTTAAAGCACGAAAAGACCTCATTTTTTGCCTTTAACAAATACACCCAGGTGACCCGAGAATAACAATCAATGAAGGTGACAAACTAGCGATAACCAGACAGAGATGTGACAGGAGAAGGACCCCAAACATCAGAATGAATGACCATAAATGGCGAATCACTTCTTTGATTGACCAGAGCATAAAATGAGCGCTTATGTTTCGCAAGCTCACAAGCTTCACAAAGAAACTGACTCCGAGAACAATGCTTAGCCAAACTAGGGAACAATTTTTCTAGAGTTCCAAATGATGGATGACCCAATCTACGATGCCACTGATGTAACAAGGGAAGAGCTGAACCCGTATCTGCAGCAAGAGCTTGACCACATGACAAAGGTGGACAAACCGGATTAGGTGCAGACTCCAAAAAATAAAGGCCCTCATGAGCTTTACCACTGCCAATCATCCTCCCCGTATCCAGTTCCTGAAAGACACAATGTGTAGGAAAAAAGGTTACGGAGCAATTTAAGGATTGGGTAAGACTACTAACAGATAAAAGGTTAGTAGAAAAATTGGGAACATGAAGAACTGAGGAAAGAGAAATGGTTGGAGAACAATGAATAGAACCTTTCCCGGAAATAGCAGATAAAGAACCATCAGCTACTCTAACTTTATCCTTACCAGAACAAGTAGAGTAGGAATCAAAAAAGGACGAACAACTTGTCATATGGTCCGTAGCACCGGAATCTATGATCCACGGAAGAGAGGCAGTGGAAGTGGAAGTAGAAGCATTAGCATGTATCTCTTTGTGAGCAAAGAAAGTGGTAGAAGCAGTGGTAGGAGCAGTGGTAGATAGAGTGTCAAGCCTAGCCAATAGGCGCCTGAGAGTTTGTAACTCCCCCTCAGAAAAAAGGGCGCCAACTTGAGTAGTTGTGAAAGCCTCCATTGTACCAACAATTTCCGTTTCAAACCACCTTAAACCGACCCTGCAAATGGATCCGGAACGCCGAAATTAGTCAGGAACAAGTCTCGGAGCTCCCAAAGGTGGTCAAAATTGGTCAAAATGGGTGCTTGAACCTTCCTAGGCCCTCTAGAACCCTCCAGATGAGCTTTTGGACCCCTTTTATAGTCGCTGAACCCTCCAGATGAGCGTTTTTGACCTTTTCCTAGTCGCTGAACCCCTGCTAGACCCCTTTGACTCGCGGAATGGACCCCCAGATGGTTCCTTGAACCATTTGACTCGCGGAAGACCCGTTGACCGACGCTGACTGAACCTTCCGCATGCGTGTAACTCACGGCTGAGAGTAGATCTCACTCTCTGCCACGCGCCAACTTCAACCGGCACGTGAGCACTGTTCCGACCTCCTCCGGCGACCGGCCACCTACCACGGTGATCGGCTGGACAAGACGAACAAAACCCTGTGCTCCAAATTGCTCCTGGATAACTCTAAGTACGATCGGTGACAATCCCAGGTGGGTTTTGACCAAGAAAAGGTCGAACGAAGATCGTGGGAGCTCACCGGAGGCTGTACAACTCTCTTCGGAGCTCGTCGGAGGTTGTACGACACTCGTCGGTAGTCGTACAGTGTCGTCGGAGGTTATACGACACTCGTCGAAGTCGTATGGTGTCGTAAGAGGGAAGAACAGTGTTGTAGCTTGAACAGTGTACTTGTCGGAGCTCGATTGTACATGAACAGTGTACAATCGACCAACCAGAGAAACCTAGTCGCTGATAAACGCGATCAACTGAGAAATCTGATCTTTAAAGCTCTACAAATCGCTCTGATACCATGTGAGAATGTAGAGAGAGAAAGAGAGATCAAAGGTTTTCTCATTAACATGAAATTGGGTCTTTACACAGAGATATACAGGGCTCACATATACATGACTAAACTACCCCTATGAATATAATACATAGCAAATGACACCTTAACCAATTATTATGCTCTATTGTACATGTCTTTATGTGAGGAATGTACATAGGAAGTAAAATATGTGCATGCAGGTACACAATGTAAGAACAGTACCATATCTCGATGTTTTTCCGGTTAAATGTCTTCCAAAAATCCCATGTGGTATAAATGGACAAAAATTTGGAATGAGCACGAGACATGACTAATATATATAATTGTGTGGATGTGACAGTGAGTATATCTATGAATGACCTATGGGCCAAGCGAAGCCAAACCACACTAAACTAATTAGTGCCCCAGATCCCAATCCTTCATCATCAACTACATGAAGCCGAGTATAGATTGTGAAGTTCCACACACAGAGAGAGAGAGAGAGAGAGAGAGAGAGAGAGAGAGAGAGAGAGAGAGAGTATCGAACATTTTCTCATTCAACTGTGTAAAAGGCAGGGCTATACAACGATATGTATAAGAGAGTAAACTACTAAGACTAAACTACCCCTAGGAAATATATACATAACAAATAGACCCTTAACTTATAACTTAACACTCCCCCTCAAGTTGGTGCAAATATCTCTATCAAGCCCAACTTGAACACAATGGGATGAAAACTTTTGCTACTAAACATCAGCTAATTAGTCTTCAGATCTCACAAAAGGCATGCATATCAAACCGTTGCTCAGTTTCTCCTTGATGAAATGCCTGTCAATTTCTATGTGCTTTGTTCGATCATGTTGAACGGGGTTATGAGCAATGTTTATGGCGGCTTTGTTATCACAGTAGAGCTTCATAGGACCACAATCAGGGAATCCCAAGTCACGCAAAAAGGTTTGGAGCCATAAAAGCTCGCAAACACCATGAGCCATAGCTCTGTACTCGGCCTCTGCACTGGATCTAGCTACCACAGACTGCTTCTTACTCCTCCATGTAATCAAATTCTCTCCAAGGAAGGTGCAATAGCTAGAAGTAGATCGCCGATCATCAATAGAACCAGCCCAGTCTGCATCAGTGAAAGCCTCCAATCTCAAGTGACCATGATTGGAGAACAAAATTCCTTTACATGGGGCAGATTTAAGATACCTCAAGATACGATAAACTGCATCAAGATGACTAGTACGAGGTTCATGCATGAACTGGCTTACAACCCCCACAACATAGGAAATATCTGGTCTAGTGTGAGATAAGTATATCAGGCGACCCACAAGTCTCTGATATCTCTCCTTATCTGTATGCTCCCCCACATTGCTGCCAAGGTGATGGTTGGCCTCAATGGGAGAATCGGTTGGCTTACATCCCAACATACCAGTTTCTTCCAAGAGATCAAGGATGTACTTCCTTTGAGAGATAAAAACCCCTTTGTCAGATCTAGCCACCTCCATTCCCAGTGTTCTAAAACTCGGACTACTCGGCCGAGTAGTCGGCGAGTAGTCGCTCCTCGGTACCCAACCGAGGCGACTATACCCTAGTCGGTGGAGTTAGTCGGTGGAAGGTAAACTCGGAATTAGTCGGTGGAAGGTAAACTCGGAATTAGTCGGTGTTAGTCGCCGACTACTTGGCGAGGCGGTAGGTCGTGAGTAATCGCCGACTCGGTGAGTTGGCCACCAATCGGGAAAAGAAGGGAAAAATAGGGATGAAAGAAGTAAATTTACAAATTTGTGGGGGCTAAGTGGTATTTGAACTACCTTTATACACAGAACTTACGAATACTGTAGTCTACTCACTACTGACCTTGACCTAAATCAAATTTGGTCCTCCACTCCTCCTTCGATCTACTCATCTCTCGATCTCTGCTCATCTCCGGACTCCGATCGTCGTCGCCGTCGTCGGCTACTGTTGTCGTCGCCGTCGTCGACTACTGTTGTCGTCTGCTACTATTGTTGTCGTCTCGTCGTCTGCTACTGTTGTCCTCCTCGTCGTCGTCTGGTAAGTGGTAACTCACTCTCTCTCTCTCTCTCTCTCCTCGTCTGGTGAGTGGTGATATACCACAGGCACAACCATAGTTAGTTTATATACCACATGTTTGTTTAGTTTTTTTTTTTTTCCTCACAGGTGTTTATTTGTTAATGTTGTGGTCCAGTGAGCCCACAGGTGTCTTATACTCCACAGCTCCACCGAAGTGCTGTTGACTATTTATATTATAGTTTATTAGTTAATGGCTTAATGCTGTGGTCCACTGAGTCCACAGGCTTCAGTAGCAAAATCAGCATCAAATTAAGCATAAAATTGCGCAAATTTATACAGTAGATAATTTAGAAAAAAAAAAAAAAAAAACAGAGCAAAATTAACAAAGATCAAGCAAATGGTGGACAGAGACTTTTGGAGTGGAAATAAGGGGACTTTAATATTTATTCCTGTTTTGTTTTTGGGTAAACTGAAAATTAACATGTCTCTACATTGTCTTTTGGAGTGGAAATAAGGGGACTTTAATATTTATTACATGTCTCTACATTTTCTAGTCTATATATTATAAAAAAATATTTAAAAAAAAAATCCGAGTAATTTCTCGAAGGCCGAGTACTCTCCGAGTACTCGGGCTGGAAGCTCGAAGGTCCCCGGCCGACCTGGGAGCGCCTAGCGAGTTTTAGAACCTTGTCCATTCCAAAAAAGTACTTCATGGACCCCAAATCCTTAATCTCAAACTCTTGAGCAAGAAGATCCTTAACGCTAACAATTTCATCCACATCGTCACCTATCATTATTATGTCATCCACATAAACAATAAGCATGACTCTGTTTGTATTCAAATCTCAACATGGCTTTGAGAAACCTGTCAAACCATGCTCTAGGAGATTGCTTCAATCCATAAAGGGCCTTTTTCAATCTACACACATTTCCCTCTATTACAAAAGAGGAAAAACCTGGTGGTATCTCCATGTACACTTCTTCCTCTAAGTCACCGTGGAGAAATGCATTTTTCACATCAAATTGTTGAAGGGGCCAATTCAAAATAGCCGCACAAGAAAGCAAGGTCTGAACAGAATTCATCTTAGCCACAGAAGCAAAGGTCTCCTCATAGTCAATGCCATATGTTTGAGTAAAGCCTTTGGCAACAAGTCTGGCTTTGTATCTCTCAACTGCCCCATCTGCATTGTGCTTTACAGTAAAAACCCATTTGCATCCCATTGGTTTCTTTCCCATTGGAAGAGTAACTAATTCCTAGGTGCCATACCTTTTCAATGCTGTCATTTTCTCTACCATAGCTTCTTTCCACTCAAGCATTGTGATAGCTTCTTTCCAACCCTGTGGAATAGATATAGAAGAAAGAGAAGAGACAAATGCACGATACGAAGGAGATAAACGGGAATATGAAATAAACTGAGAGATGGGATGTTGAGTACACACTCTAACTCCCTTTCTAAGAGCAATAGGAGCATCAAGATCGTCAACAACAGTAGGAAGATAATCATTACCAGATGAGTCAGCTGAAGAGTCAGAAACTGGAGTAGGGGATGGAGATTGGCAAAGTGGCACGACACATGTAGACTTGCCTTCATTCTTTCTAGAAAAGGTCTGTAAATTTGGCCTATCCAATCTTCCACCAACATCATGTTCCACTCTTTCCGCAGGTAAAGGTTCTTGCCCTGAGTTATCTTCCTCCCCCTCACTAGGACAAGGTAAAGGGTAAGACCACGACTCAGGACAACAACTCTTCCAACCTCATCTCTTCCTGTCGAGCATTCTCCCCCTGAAGAGATGAAGTGGACAAAGGATAAAATGATTCTGTTTCCCAAAATGTGACATCCATGGAGACATACGTTTTGCGAGAGTGTGGGTCATAGCATTTATAACCCTTCTGAGTGGGAGAATAGCCAAGGAAAATGCACTTACGGGCTTTGGGATCCAGCTTACCACCTGGGTGCTTAGGAGCATGAACAAAACAAACACAACCGAAGATTTTGGGTGGAAGAGATGAGACCCGAGAATAGCCAGGAAGGAACTTAATAGGAGTTTGGAACTGGAGAACACTAGATGGCATGCGATTGATAATAAAAGCTGCAGTAAGAACAATTTCACCCCAAAAATGTTTAGGAACATTCATGGTAAACAAAAGTGAACGGGCTACCTCAGCAAGATGGTGACTCTTGCGTTCAACAACTTCATTTTGTTGCGGAGTGCCAACACAAGAAGTCTGAAAAAGAATGCCAAAGTCATTAAGATATGCCCGAGAAGTCCCATCTATATACTCAGTCTCATTATCACTACAAAGCACTTTAATGTTAGTATCAAATTGAGTACGCACCATTTGGTGAAAATATTTAAAGCACGAAAAAACCTCATTTTTTGCCTTAAGTAAATACACCCAAGTGACACGGGAATGACAATCAATAAAAGTAACAAACCAACGATAGCCTGAAAGAGAAGTAACGTGGGAAGGACCCCAAACATCAGAATGTATAACCATAAATGGAGAGTCACTTCTTTGGGCTAGTTTTTCGAAGGCTTTTCCCCTTTGTTTGTGCCATAGTTGCACTTTGTTTCGTTGTGATCCGTATGTTCCGGATCCTTTGTTGACCTCTCCACGTGCGAGTCAGGGGTCGCACGTGCGGGGGAGTGTTGGAATTTATCCCACATCGGTTAATTATAACCTCGAAAGCTAGTATATGAGCCTGGGCAGCCTCTCCACTCATTGCCAATTGGTATTGTGTTGGATGCTTTAACATGATAACAAGAGCGTTGTGTTTAGCAAGTTCACACGCTTCACAAAAAAACTGACTCCTAGTACAGTGCTTAACTAAACTAGGAAAAAGTTTTTCTAAAATGCCAAAAGATGGATGGCCCTGTCTACGGTGCCACTGATGCAGTAAAGAAAGAGCCGAGCCTACATCCGCTTCAAGAGCTTGGCCACATGACAGAGGTGGAACGACTGGATTAGGTGTAGGCTCCAAAAAATGTAGTCCACCATAAGCTTTACCACTGCCAATCCTTCTCCCCGTACCCAGTTCCTGAAAGACGCAATGAGTAGGAAAAAATGTCACTAACAATTTAAGGAATGAGTAAGACTACTAACAGAGAGAATGTTAGTAGAAAAATTTGGGACATGAAGAACTGAAGCAAGTGAAATGGTTGGAGAATAATGGATGGAACCTGTCCCAGAAATAGAAGATAGGGATCCATTTGCTACTTTGACGTTATCCTTACCAAAACATGGAAAATAGGAATAAAAAACGGATGAACAACCTGTCATATGATCAGTAGCACCAGAGTCTATGATCCAAGTAAGTGAAGAGGAAGCAGTGGATGCACTAGTATGAATACCTGTGTGGGCAAAGTGAGAGGAAGTAGAAGCAATGGTAGGTGAAGTGTCTAGCCTTGACATAAGGTGCCTGAGAGTTTGTAACTCCCCTTGAGAAAGAGCACCACCATGAGAACCGTCAGAAACAAAAGTACATAATCTGCCACCACTAGAATCAGGCAGAGTCTCCACTGTGGACTCTGAAACATGTGCATGAGAACGCACACCTCCACCTCGGCCACCTGAGTCCACAAGAGGGACGACCATGTAATTTCCAGCAAAACTCTCTAGTATGACAAGTCTTGTGGCAATAATCACATTGAAGCAAATCACGGTCTATGACACCTCCCTTATCCCCATGCTGAACTTGAGCAGTCTTACCATCCCGTGGAGTAGGAATGGCAGCTAAGGCTGATCGATCTGGAGGGGTTGGATGAACCATAGCATTCCTTCTACTTTCTTCTTGCTGAACACATGCATAAGCTTCGCCAAGGGAGGGAAAAGGGATGCGACGCAAAATTTGCACCTGAATCAGATCATATTCGAAGTTAAGGCCAGTAAGGAAGTCGTAAACGCATTCTTGCTCAACCATCTGTTGGAACGCAGTTGCATCAGGAGTACAAACAGCTTGAAAGCCCCTGTGAAAATCAAGTTCCTGCCAAACTCCACTCAATTCGAAATAATACTCAGCTAGAGATCGATTGTTTTGATCTAACCCCCGGAGTCTCCTTCTCAACTCATAAGCCTGAGCAGCATTCCCTTTCTGTCTCTGAGAATAAGTTTGTGCCACAACAGCCCAAACCTGATGTGGAGTTTCTAGGAACAGAAAGTTATGACGAATGGTAGCTACTATAGAGTTTAAGAGCCATGTCAATGCTAGAGCATTCTGAGAAGTCCATACGTCAAGATCTGGGGTACCAGCAGCTGGTTTTGGAACAGTACCAGTGATAAATTTCAACATGCCTTTAGCTGTGATGGCCAGAGTAAAGCTACGGGACCAGAGTAAATAGTTGGTCCCATCCAATTTAATTGAGCAAATATCCAGAGGCACGTTATCGAGAGTCATAACACGACTCGACTCACCCTTTGCACTAGCCTCGGCGTTTTTGAGAGTCTCAGCCATAAGAACTAAGAAAAGGCAGTGGTGAACTGCTGAAAAACTCCAAGAAAATGAAATAACAATACCTCACAGCATTGAGGATGAAGTAGATCCAGAAACACCCCAAATGACAAAACCCAGCTGACTCAGTCAAACAGAGCACAAACCAGGGTCGAAAAAGCTTCGTCAGAGACTGTACAGCCCTCGTTGGAGGTTGTACAGTGGATACGAAGACAACCCAGTGAGATTCCAAGGACAAACAGGGTGAAACAGTCGATTTCAAGCAAAAACAAGTCGTACGGTGGTCGTTGGAGCTCGTCAGAGCTGGTCGGAGGTCGTGCTGCCGTCGGAGGAGGAGGTTGAGTAAAACCCAGTGGGTTTCGGAGATAACCCAGTTGAAGAAACACTCGATCTGCAGAAAAGGACCAAGCGACTCACTGTACCAACTCGATCTTCAGAAAAAAAAACGACATAGCGACAGTCTCTATACTCGATATACTGGAAGAAACACTACCAATGGAAGAATCGATGCTATGATACCATGTGAAGTTCCAGAGAGAGAGTATCGAACATTTTCTCATACAACTATGTAAAAGGCAAGGCTATACAACGATATGTATAAGAGAGTAAACTACTAAGATTAAACTACCCCTAGGAAATATATACATAACAAATAGACCCTTAACTCATAACTTAACATAGATGTATGAATGACCTATGGGCCAAGAGAAGCCAAACCCCAATAAACTAATCCTTAGTGTCCAACAATAGTCCTTAGTGTCCCAGATCTCCATCATTTATCATCAGCTACATGAAGCCTTTCTTGCCATCTGTCAAGGGCCGTATAATCGATTAAATGTTCTTAATTCACATTCTTTTTAAAATTGCATCCCTGGTTATTGTATCAACCGGTCTTTGTTATATGTGACCAACCACCTTAGCATATTATATTTGAACGTACCTCAAATTGTGTGACTCCTACCAATTCTTGAATTTATTCATTTGTGATACCATGTCTCGTAGTCTCTCAGCTCATCTGCCTTGCAGTCGTTGATGGAGGGGTGAAAAGGGGGAAGAATGGTAGTGCAAATGGGCCATTACCCTAACACAAGGTCACATTTTTATTAATCAAACTACTGATTAAAATGACTAAAGTCTTATTTATAAGCTAAGAGCCCCTACTACAAAGGAAACTAGACTCCTAATTTGAAAAAAGAGATTATCCTTGTCTTTGATTGCTAGTTTGTTTCAGCTACAGTTTCATTCTCGTGGTTGCTAATAGAGACACCGCTCTCTATGTAAATCTTCCATCAATGAAGATTCTACAAACATTGTTGGCGCTCCAGACAAATGTATAAAAATTGTTGGTGCGGCTCCACTCTTTGAGACAAGTTCCTTTAGTTTGGTTGTTTCCAACTAGGAACGATTAATCAGAAGGGGTCAATGTGGGTGTGGAATGTTCTTTTTTTGGGCTGGCTTTGGTTTTTCTTTTTGTTGTTTTTTGGGTTCAGGTGGGGCTGCAACACTGGTGGTTTCGTTTAGTCAAGTTGTTGGTATAGATTTGTGGAATTAGGTTTGGGCTAAAGACAATTTAGGTTACAATGTAGGCTAAGTTGATGGGCTAGATTTATATTGATATGGGCCTATAGCGTGGGCTAAGTAAATGGGCTAGAGCCTAGAGGTGAATGGCTAGACTTCTATTTTTCAATTGTGGGCTTGTCTCAGCTGGAGAGTTGGGTTTAGTTAAACGGGTAGTCTAATAGCTGGTTCAGGTAAAGGTCTTGCTTGATGCCTGAATTAGGGTATTGAGAGTTTCACAAACAAAACTCTGCATTTAAGGTCTTGCTTACTGCAGCGTTTGTGTATTGCTATAAAGAAATCTAGTCTCAGACAATCATGGAATACTGGAAGCAGAAAACCAAGTGAGCTGGGATTAAACTGATAGCAGTTGACATCATCCAAGAAGGTTTTGTAGGAATCGGCGATAGTGGCACGACTGACAGATCGGTCTGACTTGTGGCTATAGCTTCAGATTCCGTTTTAGCAGAATTCTGGGTGGGTTGGCAAGATTCTGACCAAGGTGTTTCGGGTTAAAACACTTTATGTTGGCAATGACGATTTGAGTGTCACAGAGAATGGAGAAAGAGGGGAGATGTGGGGAGACAGAATCATGATCGAAGCTGTGATACCAAAATGATGCACAGCAGCCACATGCACAACACAAGGCCACATCTTTAAACTTCATTCTCATTCTCATTAATCAAACTCTACCAATTACAATGATTTAAGGTCTTATTTATAAGCTAATAGCCCTATAACTCAAAGGTAAGAGCCCTAACTAAAAAGGAATCTAGAATCCTGATTTGAAAATGTGATAATTATTGCCTTTATTTCCAAATTATCTTAACTTAAAGGAAACTAAATAATTGAATTTACCCCCCAAAAAAACTAAATAATTGGCGAGTAATCAAATGTAATAATACATTTTGGAAATCCCAAGCGAAAACTCCATATGAGTTTGCATCGTTCCTCTTATGCGTTGCTTTTAGCGGCACCCTATGGCAATGTTGGCCATACAGGCCATTGTTCTATAATTTTTGTCTTCAGTTTTGCGAAGACTTCGCGATTGCATAATTGTGACTACATTAGATATATCTTTTTATATGTAGATACTGAATGCTCTTCCTTCACATCTTCATGTATTCCTGATCTTTATGATCTTGTTAAAAAGTTTTGTGAGCCAAGACAACCCCACCTTACCTAGCACATTTCATTCCTAAGTAGGGATACCAATGAGTTCTAATACCTTACCCAATTTCATTCTCGTCAGTGTGCCTTTGCATTCTATACGTATTCAAGAGTTTCCAAAGTTAGATTTCCTCTTTTTCCCAATATCATCATCTCTCACAAACACCTTTCTCACTTTTTATATGCTTGAACTTGAGCAAGATAACTTGTTTTACTTTCTCTTAACTTGGCAAAATTATACTCTGTAAATGTTTTTTTCCCCTCCCTCTCCCTCCTTATTGTCAGATCTAGCGTAAATATCATCCTAAGCTTTTATCTTAGCATCTCCAATGGTTTTCTTATCCTCTAAGCTAACTCATAACTTTTAAAATTTTCCTCATTTTCTTCAGTTTGCTAGTTTTTAAAGCATTCATTTTGTGCATTAAGTATACCTTGTACCTCATCATTCAAGGACCTAGGTCTCGAGCTGGGTGTGTGTGTGTGTTTGTATATATTTTTGTAGTTTTTTCTTTTCATGTATGTGTGCATGGGTGGTAGTGTCTGGGGAGGCCTGATTTAGAAAATATGAGAAAATGATAGGCAATAAGATGACAGGAGGCAGCCTTGAGAGGAGACAAATTGGCAGTGAGGGAGCGGTCTGCTGTCTTATTTCTTTCTTTGAAATTTTATTTTACGATCATGAGTACCCAAAGGGCATTTGGGTTAACAAAGCTTAAAATGTTGGTAGGCGAAGTGATAAACGTCGTCTTCCCTACAGAGATGTTGTAATCAAGTGATAGATATGGTATGGAATTGCCAGTGGTGTGACAGTATCAGTGTCGAACCTCCACAATGAAAATAGTCAGTTTCTCCACTAAAATTTCTTATTATGTTTCAGCACCATATATAGTGTAAAGCAGTAGAGTTTTTCCACCTTTTCCCAATATACAAACTCTTTTGTCGTTGTAATAATGATAACTGGTTTATTATGGCAGTGACGCGGGTGGATCTGATGATGAATTTGACAATGGGAATGAAAGGAGCTGTTCGTGCAAAATTATGTAGCTCTGATTTTTACTTAAAACTGTGTCTGGGGCTCACCAGTTCAATTGTAATGCCATGAAAGAGGTAATGATTCATTTACCACTAACAGAGCTTACTTCATTTGTCCCATGTTCTTACAAAAATTTGGGCAAATGAAAAGCGGGATTTTGAGACTGTAGGAGAGAGATATGACCATTCCTAGGATTTTTAATCTGGACTAGCTTTGTCAAAGTGATGAGTTGTGTCTATATTCCATTGATAGGGATTTTGATTTTGTCGAACTGGGCGTTACCTCATTTTCTTTTGCTATGTTTCTTTTGTATTCATGCTGTTATCACAATATTGCTGCAATCACATTGCTTGTTATTTTTTTATTGTGTTTGATGGTGGTTCTTCAACGCTAGGTGTTTTGAACTCGTAAACAATTGCAGTCTCAAAATCTGAATTTGGAGCTGATTACTGTGCCTAATTAGCATAAGTGTACGTCAATGGCACTGCTGCAATAACTGTGAAAGTGGTGGAACATCTGGGGAGACCTAATTGTTGATTCTGAATTTCTATGATGAGGAAGATTTTTTTTTGTTTTTGTTTTTGGATGAGCGAGAGTTTTAAGGTTCCTCCAACTCAACCTGATAATGATTTTGGTGTTGTTATTGGAAGAAACTTAGATGGATAAGTGCTCTGCCTAATTGCTTATTTCTTCTTCAGTTATGTTGGGGCACAACGTTTTAGGTATCCCTGCTTATTTGCTTATTTTGAGAGACAAAATACGCAAAGGTAATCTCCTTAAAATACCATTCGGGATTGCAAAACGTACCTTTGAACTTCGCATTTCTGTATGCGTTGTAATTTCGATTCTATTCAGAAAAAAGTAAAGAAGAAAAAGAAAAGATGGGGGGCATGGCAGTGTGATGGAATATTATTATTAACGCATTGGATAGGGGAATTGTTTCCTTGCCTACGTGACCGAGTTTGAAGCTTTACACAAAAAAATGTTCGATGCACATCCAAGCTTACATTTTTATATACGCACCCATTAAAGGTGTGTATGATCCAGATTGTGCCACCTCATTGACAATTGTAACATTTTTTAGTTTTTCGTAACTTTTTAGCAATATGATTCGTAACATTTTCTATTATTCGTAACATTTTTGTGTCTCGTAACTTTTATAAAAAAAAAATCGTAACTTTTGGAGCGGTGTGTATCATAGGGTGGGTTCACTTCCCAAAACCCCCCTTTCTTTAGGAAACCCTGGAGCTTTTATCTACATGCTGCTTTAGTTACATATTGATAAAATCAAGATTTGATAAAATCACTCTTGATTTTATCATAAAAGTTGAAATTTTATCAACCCTCGTCCTCATTTGATAAAATCAAGGGGTGATTTTATCAAATTTTGACAATCTTTTGAGAAACTAGGCAACTATTGGGTTTGATGATTGCTGTGACATTTGATTCGAGCTCTCTTCTTTATTATAGGTCTATCGTATTTGTTTGGATAATTTTCACTGTATCACTCGATGAGTTTTTTTTTGGGGAAATGACTTTTCAGTGGGAAATGGGGCAAATAATGCCATTTCCATGAGACACTTTTTGAAAATCATCAGTTGATGGGTGGAGGAATAATAATTCCAATTTCATGGCTGGTCCAAAATACCCCTGAAAAAAAACACGGTGAAAACCCCACCCCACCCCAAACCCATTCCCCTTTCAAACTTCAAAAATCAAAAAACGAATCTGTCGTCTCCCTCACTCCATCGAAGAAGGAACTCTCAAACTCTCTCCATCATCTGCCCCCTGCAAGTCGGTGGCCTCTCGTCTCCCTCTTGGTGTGTCCGGTCGGTTACTTGAACCAGGTACCTCCTCTCATCTTTCCATCTATCCCTGTATTGTGAAGCAAAACCCTAAATAGGGCTCTCTCTCTCTCTCTCTCTCTTTGAAACAGACCTCTTGGGTTATCACATAATTCCAGCAGATAGTTCCTACACTAGCACCAGTTCTGGCTCCAGCAAGTGATAATTTTCGTTAAAAAATGGGTATGTTGTACAGATTTCTTTCAGATAACTCGTGATTTCTAATAATGCGGATAATAAATGGATGTCAATACAATTAGGAAAGTTGATACTACTGCTGAAACAAATGTAACAACAGAGATTGATTTTTTCGGTACACGAGTCAATTGATTGGGAACTTTTTGAATCTGACCCACCTTGTTGTTTCAGTACACGAGCCTTTGTTTTACACGTTGACGATCTGTGTGCATTGGTCCCCGATATTGTTTATTCCCATTGGGTCCTCTTGAATTTACATAATTTAGGGGTTGTTTTGGTTTTTTGGTCGACGATTTGTGAGTTTGGACATTAGGGGTCCAAACTTCATTTGCAAGGATAGGTTTCAAAGGAGACATTTTCCATCACGGGGACATCGGTTGAGGATTGTATGAGGAGGACCTATGGAAAAGATTGGTCAACAAAGCTAGGAAAGAGCATTAATGGCACTAAAAAACTGAGATGAGGCAACTTTTGTAGCAAAATTTGGAGTGATATTATTTTGTATGAGGGTGGCTAAGATTTTTAGGGATAGGGCTTTCCATATATTCTATGTAGAACTGTTAATTGCTGAATTTGTCTATCCTTCATAGCAGTAAACAGTTGGACATTTTAACGAAGAATTGACAGGAAACAATTACAGAGGATTGTATGAGGCTCATTCCACGTTCTGCATAAATCTATATATCGCTTGGCTAGGCTTAACACTCCTCCAAGCCATCATATAGTCTCAAATAGCATTACAGATTTTGGAACCAAGGGAAACATGAATCCAAAGCCTTTTGCTGGAATATTCTCCCATTTTTTTCACCAAACGTTAAAAACAGCAGCAACCAAGGATAGCTTACGAGCAACTTTTCTAAAGTTCGTCCCATTTGAGTGTCAAATAAACTAGTTCATTTCTTCAAGACCTCAACCTACGCCAAAGGGGCCCTAGCCACCTGGATTTTCCTTGAAATATCCAACCACACAGCTTAGTATCAGGGCATTCAAAAAATAGATGGTTGTGGCTTTCAATGGTGGCATTTCTACGTAGAATGCAAGCTGCATCACTTGCAACACCCAACACAAGCAACCTTCCATAATACTATTTAGCTTAATTTGCATAGCCAGCCAAATGACGAAGGCCCACCTTGAATCATTTGTTAAACCATGCCACCTTGCACCACTCCTTAGTTTCATTGCGACATGTGATAGCATTCCAAGCAGATTTCATGGAATAGTTGCCATATTTTGAGGGAGAGCAAACCACGTGGATCAATCCTAATCCACTAATCAGCACGGACTAACCTCGTTAAGAGTTTATGGCACTACGAGATTTCGAGCGTAACTAACACTTTAGGAAAAAGCAATTTCCTAGGTCTCAAACTTTGACCATGAGTTCAACCCTTGAAGCTTTAATTAATCTAGTCCTCAGGTAGGTAGTATTACTTAAAAATTACTCATTCAAAAACCACTTATTTTTATTGCTATTAAAAACAAAGAAAACCAAAGAAATAAAAATTCCCTTTGTTGCCCCAACATTTTTTTAATTGCCTTATTTTATCCTTTAATTGGTTTAATATAGTTTGTCTACAAGGAAATTTGTAAACCTTTTACTTTTCAGTATATGTTTAAGTTTCTCCTTTAATTGCTTATTCCAACTAATTTGTAATCTTTAGTTTACATGGCCGCAAATGCTTTGTTATGTGTGGTGATTTTTTAACATTTTTTTTTCCACTTGTTTACAGACGTGAGGATTGCGATTCCTTTTCTTTTATTGTGTCCGGTTAATTTTCTTTTTTGACATGAACAATGATAGTCTTGTTTTTGTTGTTGTTGGTAATATTACATCCGGCATTTATTTTCTGAGGTGCAAGGGTTCAGGGGAGAGGAGATTGAGTTGGTCAAGATAACAAGGTTCCCCATTTTATTTTATTTTGGACATGTGTGTGTGCATGGGTTGGAGTGGGAGAGTGAGGGGGCTTGCTGGTCAATCATATAACTCTCAATAACTCGGTTTATACTGGACATTAGTCATGGGCTAGGTAATCACATAACTCTCAATTGCTTTAGCCTTGGCTGGGGTCATGTAGAATGTAACTTTGACATTCGAGCTTGACTTTATGTATAGGGTGAGTATTTCTTGTTTATTATGCTATCAGTTTGTGCAATATAACTATACTTTTTAATCCACTTGTCTTTGCATCATTCATCAAAATGTTTTTGGAAGCCCTGTTTCTGTGACGAAATAACCAATTTTTCAGACTCGTTCAAAATGACAAAGGAGAAAAGTGAAGTACTGCAGTAGATATTATTTATATAAACCTTAGGATTCATATCATTCTCATGTGTCCTCTTACCTAAAGATTATGCACGGTTATTTTTTTTTTGAACGGAAAGTTGAACCCCTTTTGCCCGGAAATTTTGAAGTGGACGATTAAGAGGACGGAGGGAGTACTTGTTTGGGGAAATGACTGTTCAGTGGGAAATGGGGTAAAAAATCCCAATCCCATGACACACTTCTTGGAAATCATTAGTTGATGGGTGGAGAATAGGGCTTCGTCTCTCTCTCTCTCTCTCTCTCTCTCTCTCTCTCTCTCTCTCTCTCTCTCTCTCTCTCTGTGCAGATAAAGTTTGTGTCATTCAGGTTCAATTTGCTATTCTTCTTTGCGCATTGTGTTGTGAAATTTGTGTTTGCATTTGGAATGGCTTTGAATTCGCATACGATATCATCTGGTCTCTCCTCTCTCTCTCTTTCTCTTTGTTGTTAAAGAATGTGGCTTTAGGGTTTTAATTTTCTTCTTTTATTTTTGTTTATGTGGTTTTGTGGAATGAGTGTTTAGCTCGGCTTTCGATGAGCAATGCTAGGGACACATCCGAGTTTACATCCATTGTTATGTCCTCTCTCCCAAGTGAATGCGGAACCAACAACACTACTTTTTCTTTTTTGGCAGAAATTGCAGGAGTGGTTCACTTGATTCACCCCCGTCTTGTGTTATTGGGTTTATCTTTTAAGGCTTTGTCATTCAATTTGTTGAATGCATAACTCTTGATTATGATCTGTTTATTTTATGAGATACATAAGGTTTTGTTGCAATCATTTTTGTATATTCATTTATTTCATTCAGTCTTGGTTTGGATTGCAGACAAACTTAAATTTTATGCTACTGCAGGGAATTGAAAAGAAGACTACCAAGCTGAAGGGAAGTGAGAAGGCTGTAGTCACAAGACATGAAGCTGGTCATGCAGTAGTAGGGAGTGCTGTTGCAAATCTTCTTATTGGGCAGCCACGTGTTGAGGTAACATATGCATGTGATTAATCATATTTTTGCTTGAACCTTGATTGAGATTTATGGATTTGGTCTTATTCAACACTGCTCCCATACCATACGCGAGTTAAACACTCCTACTGTCCTACATAGAGTAGTATACTATGAGATTTTTGTATTCAACAATGCTCCCATACCATACACGAGTAAAATACTCCTACTGTCCTACATAGAGTAGTATACTATGCCTATGGGGTTGGTGGTACAATGTGTTAAAATCCCTTCCCATTCATATCGGTATTGACAATCTTTGGTGTGTATTTTGTTATTTGTAGTGGAGTTTTTGTTATGAATTTGTGACTAGTGGCCATGTCATCCCCAGATACTTTAGATTGTACATAATTTTTTTTTTTAAAACTTAGGTATCCGAGTAAATTTATGTGCATGTTGATTAATTTTGAGGACTAATCCCATATGCACTAGTGGAGCCCAATTAGTCGGTGTGAAACTTTGTATTGAATGGCTGGTCACCAAAAAAGTTGATACCACCCGGACAGATTTCGAACTTGGAATAACTCCAAGGCAAATCAATCTTAGCTCCTCCTTATAAACTTAGAAATAGACTCCTCAGTACAACCCTGTGGTTCCTTTAATTCTGTTATTGCTCTATCTATCATCTGCATTGAAAGGGGACCATAGAAGGTGAAAACTTAAGCAAAACAGAGAATTGTAGACAAACAGCACGACAGGGAAGGGTAGAAACATAACAAAACATACACCCATAAAGAACAAGTAATATTCAGAACACATAAAAAGTAACTAGAAAAGTTGCAGCTATGTAGTACTGTAGCCCTGAAGAGAGCTTCTCTGAATGGCTATGAAAGTCAGTTGGAGTCCAGAAAAGCCATATAAATTCAAATAGCTAATTATCAGGTGCATTGTAAACTATAAAATGATAAATTGCATGGTTGAGCCATGGCTGCTCAAAATCTGAATTTCCTAGTTCAGTAATAGTACAAAAGAATTCTTTTGATTCATGTATAAATTGCTTTGTTGATCAAGTCAAGGTAATTATGGGGATTAGGGAATAAAATTCTTTTATACTTCTTATTCATATATATATATATATAGCCTAAATTTCTAGTCCACACTCCCGGAAAAAAGGAAAAAAGGGGGTTTTTTTGTGTTGCAAATTATTTTTGGAAAATCCGATCCGTCCAATGTGTTCAGAAGGTGTTTTCAAGGGTCCACGCGGAAAATCTTCAAAAAAAAAATACCGGGAAGGGCTTGATCCAAGCAGTTTTCGCAAAAAATATATATTATCCGCGTGGACCCTTGAAAACACCTTCTGAACACATTGGACGGATCGGATCGTCAAAAAAATTTTTGGATCATGAGGTGCGGAAATTAAAAGTCCGGATGTGAAGCAAACCCTATATATATATATACGGAAATCTTCTTATCCACACCTCCCGGAAATAAGAAAAAAATGGTTTTTTTTGAGTTGCAATTTTTTTTTGGAAAATCTGATCCATCCAATGTGTTCAGAAGGTGTTTTCAAGGGTCCACGCCGAAAATCTTCAAAAAACAATACCGGGAAGGGCTTGATCCAAGCAGTTTTTGCAAAAACTGTATTTATATATTTTTGCGAAAACTGCTTGGATCAAACCCTTCCCGGTATTTTTTTTTGAAGATTTTCCGCGAGGACCCTTGAAAACACCTTCTGAACACATTAGACGGATCGGATCGTCAAAAATTTTTTTGGATCAAAAGTCTGGAAATCAAAAGTCCGGATAAGAAGCGGAACCTATATATATATATATATATTTTTTAGATCCAAGATGTTGTGATACTACAATGAATTCTTCTTCCTTCTTTCTTGAAGGTGTGTCTCCAATTATTGACTGTGTCACTTGTATATGATCTCAGGATTGAAGACGTGGATCAAAACATCGGAGAGAATTATCCGTGTAGTGCTTGTGAGGGCGACACTACTGAAAATACAGGTTTACCCTTGTCATTTTCCACGGTTGAGCTTTGTCATTGTGTAATAATAAAAGAGTAAACAACTACATGTGTTGCCCAACATGCTATTTATTAAACTCTATGCCCAAGTTGCTATTTATTTAACACTTTGGAATCTTGTTTACTACATTATAGCATTTGTGGAAGAACCTATATATGTTGACACATACTAGGTGGTGGGCCTGCCAGCTTGGCAGTTGTACATATTTGTTATAGTTTGTTTATTTTGTTCCGTCTCTGGTTGTTTGCAAATGATAATGATTGTGACTGTGAACTCCAGAACCGACTTTTCGACTACTAACGGAAGGTAACACTGTGATCTGTTTCAAATGCGTCTATCTATTGGTGCCTTAGATGATATAAAAGGCAGAATCCAAGCCAAACCAAACAAAAGTAGGCCTCATCTCTGAATTGTTTGGTACTGGCTCCCTTTTCTCCATACTGCTATGTCAAGGCCCAAAGCACAAAACTATAAAATTGAACAAGTCCCTGTGAGCTATTTTGTGCAAGGAAGTCCAGCTTGGCATCCCCATAATTCTGAAATCTCGATAAATTTCAGCAAGAGTCTAAGTTTAGAGGGCATACCGCTGGATACAAGCCATATTAGGCCAAAACAAAAAAACACTGTCAACAAAAAAAAAACAAAAGATTTTTTTTGACACCTCTATACAATCGACATGCAATTATTCGTAAGGGGATTCGTAATTTGTGTGAGTGTTTAAGTATCTAAATAGTTATATTCCAATCAAGACAACGAATGAAGTTGCCATGTCAACCCTACAGCATCCTAAGAGCAAACTCTCCAAAATAAACATGTTTATCGCAATACCCAACACCTTAGTACTACTAACTTTATTCTGAAAATATCTTGTGTTGCTCTCTATCCACAGATGATAAATTGATGCTGCAAGAGCCAGCCTATAAATGTACCTGTAAAACTCTTCATACCTGCACACTGTGAATAACCCAATCCAAATGACCACTCCAATTGCCAACGATCATGTAGACCTGCATTCTATCCGATATGCTACACCATAGCTCTGCAAGGTAGCAACACTTGCGGAAAAGGTCCTATGGTGCATTGGGAGAACTCAACTTCGATAAATCCTTGAGCTATTTATTTTGGCACTGCATAAAGTTAGTTGTGGTTACTAGAAGTAGTTTAATTCAGGAGTGTATTTAACAAATACCCAAACACTATTCTTCTGATCCCTCAAACGGAAAGGGTTGTCAATTGGGTCATTATGAAAGTTTTATGCTGATTCATTGTGTTTTTTTTACTATTCCTTTAGTCTAATCAATCTGATGAAGCTCATTGTTGGTGAGAACTTGGGAATTGAAGGTTCAGTACGACTTTTGTCTCCTTTTTGGTGAAGGAGTGAACAAACATAGTTGTTCCTACTTCACTACAAACGGGCAAAGAGGCCAAATCAGATAGAGTTCTTTTTAAACCGATCTCGCCATTTTTGTATAAAAACAGTTAGTGCAAGTGCTTTGTGATATGAAGAATTGGTTAGAGAGAGACAAAATAGGGAGCAAGAGAGAAAAAGATATTTGGAGATTTAGGGAGGGGAAAAAATATGAGCGGGCAAAGGCTTGAGGAGTGATATTTTTTTCATTGTACTTGAATCTATATAATGGAATTCTTTCTTCTCTGTCACTCTGTGGAGTAGCTATTGACGCCTAAACACGTAGATTCTGCTTTCTTCTTTTCCTTGTGTTTGCTTAATTTTATGATGCGCTTCCGTTGTGGTCGGATGGAAATCCCAAAGCCAAAGTTATTCTAGTTTTAGCCTTGTATTAAGATTTTGTTTTCATTTATTAAGAACATACCATTGATTAAGATTTTGTTTTCAATTCCTTGTAGGAACATGCCATTCACTAAGGAACAAGTTCGAAGACGAGCGAGGGAAATATCGAATGCCAACGAGGCAGAACTTGAACAGCCTCCACAAAAGCGGCGTCGACAATGCCATGGTTATAATCTCTTTGTGTGAGTCTTCTTCAACCTTACATAATATATGTTGATTCCGATTGTGATTGTAACTTCGTAGAATTGATTTCCCCTGCTTGTATTGTAATTTTCATAATTGTATACTTCTAATCCATAATAGTTTGTTAAATGTAGCAAGGATGTATCATCTGGTCTTACGCTTGGCCTTGGAAAAAAAACATATGCTAGTTATGCCAGCAAGGGAGCGGTATGTTATCATATTTAGTACAACTTATAAAAAAATTTATTATTTCAATATATGATATTCATTGGTTAATTTGCGTAATAGTTGATGTTCTGGGCTAAGCGTTGGTATCAAGATAAAAAACCAAATTGGAAAAAGATATATGATGAAAAGGCTATGGAGGAGCATGTTGAACTTCCTCCTCTGCCGGAGAAGTTGAAGACCAAGACTAAATCGGTCCAGGTACCACTTCAATATAATGATTGGCAAAGTTTCCTGCTTCCTTTATTACCATGCCTACTTCATTTGTTACCATGTACCACGTATTTGGGGAAATAATTAACCATTTTTTTCTTACATGTAGAGTTCAATTAGGACTCGATGTTCACCCAAACAACTTGTGGAATTGAATGCCAAATTGTCGGAAGCCAAAAGGGATGCATTGATTAAGCGAAATCCATTTCAAACTCTCCTTTCTCTTAGTTGTCCATATCTCCATAGAGAATTTGTGATGGAGTTGGTTGAACGGTTTAATCCGAAGAACCGAACCCTAGAATTTAGGAATGGCTTACGTGTCTGAGTAACCGAGGAAGATTTTGCGAGGGTATTGGGATTCCCCATCGAACATATAGTTGTGCCAACGGAATGTGAAGACATACATAGGGACAAGGTTGAAGAAGACTTTCCTAATTTGGATAATGCATACAAGGCAATAAATCTTAGTCACTTGAAAGCAATGATAGAAAAGAAGAACGTGAATGATGATGTATTTCATAGGTCGTACATGATGTTTGCCTTGGGATGTTTACTATGCCCAACGACGAAGGATGTTGTGGGTAGTCGATTGTTTCCCGGTGTTTATGGTGATGACAACATGGAAAGGATGAAGGCATACAAGTGGCCAGCTTTTATGTTGAATTGGTTGGCAAATGAGATACAAAATTACAAGTATAGAGAATCCAAACAGCGTCCTTCAAAAGGCAAAGGTGTCGGGGGATCTTTGTTCATTTTAATGGTATGTAATTACTTTCCAAATATGACATTATAATCCTTGTTCATTTAAAATGAAAAGATGTTGGAGAATGAAAGGTAATTTATTCCTTTTGTAGATAATATACTTCGATCTTTACCCGTTGACTGTTGACATTGCGAAAGAAGGTGTCCTTCCTATTGCCGCATGGACCAAGGAGTTGATTGACGAGCGGATTAGCCTTGAGGCAGAGGACAAACCAACGGAGGAGTTGGTCTTGAGCAAGTTTCCTCCACATAATATGAAAAATCCGGTGATGTTTTTATTACTTGTACTTGGCTTATATCACCTGAATTTAGTAATTGTCCATGATGAGTTTAATGACCAACTTTTGTATACCATTATATGATATATAGGGCTTCATTAAAGCATACAACGATCTTGTTTATAACTTTGAATGCGATGCCAAAAATTTGCGTGACCTTGATGCCGAATGGAGTAGACGGGAGGAACGTATGAATGCATCCGCAGTGCGTGGTACCACTTCCTCGCCCAAGGAAGATGGTCCATCAGATTTGAACTTGGTATGTTACTTTCTCAAGTTCTTTGTAAATATGAAATAGACCTTATTATTCACAAATGATGGTTAACTATACTTTGTCAAATATACGATGAACAAGTAATGGCTTTTTGTTATGTGTTGCTTCTTTTGCAGACTCGTAACGAACCGGTTGTTGATGAAAGACCAGTATGTTACAAAATTTCATGCCTATCTCGTAACACCGGATATTTTACTTGTACTTATTAAATTTTACGGTTCAACTTGATAACGTATATAAAATATGATTGCATTTGTAGGAATTCAGCAGTTTTATTGAAGAAAATGAAGTGAATGTTGGGGGAGACAATGTAGAAACGGAAGTGTTGGACTCATTTGAGAACGTTTACGGTAGAAGAACGAAAGGAGCGGCAGCATCTACTCATCCATCGAAGAGACGAGGGGTTCGACCTCTGAAAAAGGCTCAATCAACTCAACCTCCCTACGTTGCAGCCCCACCATTCAAGGTAAAGAAACTGAGTCCTGAAGAGAAGAAGATATTGGAGGTCGTTATCCGTAAACCGAACACTCACGGACCTATGAGCGCAAAGTAATCATTCCACCATCTTCGTTGTTGTTGAATTTAACCCTCTATTTACTACCATATCCTGTTAATATATTTTATAAACTACAATCATTTTGTAGTGAAACATGTATAAAGTTAAAGGGTGCAAAATGGCCGTTGACTTTTCAAGATGTGCACGAATCGTTTAGCCCAAGGGGACTTGTGTCCAAAATTGTAAGTTTGTTGTTTTCTCTTTTGTTCTTGTCTGCTATTATTCCATACTTGCTTACAAAAATTCATTGAATTGCTTAACCAGGTTATGCATACCATTAGGGATTGGTTAATGATGAAGGAAAATAAGGAGAGGACGAACAAGAAGTTGCAACCTAGGCGGCACATATTTCATCCTGACTTTGCAGTATGTTTGTAATCCCGTACGTGTGTTTATTCTTATCTTCATGATAACTGCACTCAAACTTGTTTACTTGTACACTCCATTGCCAGATCAATCTGCTTAAAGCCAAATGTAGGAAGTTTAACAAAGCATTGATGGATGAGGTTGACCTTGATAAGCATGACTATGACTTCATGAAATGTGACTTGGTATGAAAATGATCATCTCCTATCCCTATAATACATTTATACATTTCTATGAATCACAAACGAACTCATCATTGCACGGTGGATGACAATGCAGGTTATACTACCTGTACTTGTGGGAGATGGTGAGTCAGGTCATTGGTTTTGTGTAGTCATCTCTCTTGTGGATTTGCGCACACAAGTGTTGGACTCAATGAAGCCTACTGACTTAAGTCAACGAACGCCAAACGTGGAGAAAATTGTAAGTTATTCCATCACCCACTATATGAGTTTTTTTGTAGTGGAATAATAGTTTGTAATTCATCTATGTTTGACACTTAAAAGAGTTTTTCAATGGTTGTAGCGGAATAACTTTTTCGAACTAGTCAACAACGGTCAACGGGTCTTGACCCATACAGCTGAGGAGTATGAAATTGAATATCCACAAGTTCAATAGCAAGCCAATTGGTTAGTGATGAATAGAATACTGAGTGATGAATAATATTTGGTGTGACCTTGTTACCTATTTATCTAATTGATGTTCTCCCATTCTTAGTCATTCATTAGCCATATCCTAGCTTTGGTTTGGTAATAATGATGATTCATAGCTTTGCTTGCATTCTCTTCCTGCTTTGTTGTAAATGTAGTGGGTATTTGAAGCTGCCTATATTGCATTGTGGTCTACTGCTGCCATAGTTTTATCTAATATATGTTTCCCCATTCGTAGTCATGATTGTGGCATATATGTCATCAAGTTCATGGACTTGTGGAAGGGAAGAATGGCCTCCGCGGAATTGGACCATGAGACTGTGATTGATGTTCGGCGCAGGATATTGGCTTCACTAGTTATGGATGAGATGAACGAGCAACGAGAGTCTATAATACAAGCAGCTGGCCTAAAAACATAACTTGTAAGTGTTAATCTTTTACAAATTTTATTCCACCTAGAGCCGTACACGAATGTGTTAGCTACTTATTATGCTCATTGGTAGTATAGATATGAAGATTAGGTTTTCTTTACAGGGACGGGATTAGGGGTAAATATAATATAGCACCCTGACAAAAACCAATGCACTAATGACAGATTCTCTAACTTGCTCCCTGGGACGAAGACACTTGCACTTATACTGCCCAAATATAGCACCCCTGTAAAAACCAATGCACTAATGTAACTCCTGAGTAGGTGCCACTGTTTGTCAAGTCGACCCTTTTTTACAGAGAGATTCTCGGGCTTGCACCCTGGGTCCAACACACTTGCACCTCCAGTGTCTAAATGTAGCACCCCTGAGGATAACCATTGCACTCATGTAACTCCTGAGTGGGTGGCAATGTTTGTCAACTGAAGCCTTATTTGCAGAGAGATTCTTTCACTTGCACTCTGGGTCCATAATACTTGCACCTCAACTGTCTACATATAGCAGTCCGACGAATTCAACCATTGCACCCATGAAACGCCGGTGTGTGGGTGCCTAGTGTTGTCAACTCAATTCTTTTTTGCATAAAGATTCTCGGGCTTGCACCCTGGGTCCAACACACTTGCACCTCCAGTGTCTAAATGTAGCACCCCTGATTATAACCATTGCAGTCAGCAGGTAATCAAACTGTTGTTCATATGGGAAAAATTCTAATGTATTACATGTGAACCTTACCGGTTAGTAAGAGGTGCGTATGAAGTCGGCCTTTTCCCCTTTTTCCATATGTATTTAATCTGTATTTTATATGTGGTGGAAATAGGCCGACGTAGTATTTTTCGTAGTTTATCTGTCATTATGTATTTTGTTATGGTATGATTGGACTTTGGTTGTGTCATACCATCGCCATTGCGAACTGGTTGATGGCATTTGGACAAAGTCGAACTCGTTAATTGGGTTTGGTTTGGACAGTGTCAAAATGTTAGAAAAATAGCACTTTTTTTAAAATTATGAGATTTGTATATTGTGGGTTTTGCATTTTAATGTACTAAACCATGAAACTGCAAACATTTAACCACTAATCCTTTTTCGTTTGAAACTGCAGATGAGAACACTTATTTGGACTGAGCAGTGCATGAAGATGAAGATGACACACCCACTTTTTTGGATTGGTTTTGTGGTGGGTTGTAAGTAATTATTGTTAAGAGCACAAGTTATTTTTTAGTGGAGTTCACCACTACAAATTTTTGGCATGTTTGAGGTTAATAGATGAACTCAATGTTGGTTTTTGTGTTGTGGGTTCTTATGTCGTACATATGCAAGGAAGGGGTATGTAATTAAGCGACTGGAGTACTTGGTATTGCTGTCTTCAAAATGCTGCTGAGAACACTTTTAGGGACTGAGCAGTGCATGAAGATTAAGATGACACACCCACTTTTTTCGATTGGTTTTGTGGTGGGTTGTAAGTAATTATTGTTAAGAGCACAACTTATTGGATATCTGGTTGAGGTACATAGATATAATTAAGCTACTGGAGTACTTTGTATTGATGTTATATGTCCTTCTGGGGTATGTAATTAACAAACTTAAGTACTTAGATACTTGGACGTTGTGGTACATTGGATATTATTTGTCAAAAGCTAATGAATGGTTGGATATTTAGTTGGCAAATCTAGCTGGGAAGATTTGTTGGGAAACTTCCTTTTCTATGTGTGCATTGGAAATTGTAGGTCGGATAAGCTTCTTTTTCTATGTGTGCGTGTTTTTGATGCAAGTTGTATGCATGAACTGACATTTAAACCGTAACCAATAACGGTTTCAAGGTTGAAACTTGTGATATGCAAACAGGTGATTTTTTGTGGTCTCCATATGACAATCTCTCTCATTTTTTGGCAGTCACCGGCCTTAATATTTTATAAACTACTTCGTCTGCCTTCTCAGCCACAAATCCTGAAACATATCCCGATCCTGTTACAAAAATCAAAACACGGCTAAGTTATGGTGTGGTTTATCGAAATAAATTATGAAATAACGTACTCACCTTCAACTCCACCCTACCTCCGCCAAGTCCATCACGCACGCATGATTTTACGAATGGGCCAACCTAAATAAATATAGAAAAACATTGACCTCATAAATGACAACTCTAAATGCATTTTCAATGATATACAAAAATATGTACAACTTACGAGTTTGACCCTATCCAATTGTTTCATTTTATGCACAGTTGCCAAATTTGTATAACCTGTTTCTACCCCATCTCAAGTTCTCCTCCCCATTTACGTTTCTCTCTGTTCATGTCTTTGTTGGTGTAATGGAAGAACAGAAATTAGGTGCAAATGTTGAAGACATGCTGCTTTTCATTTATGGTGTCCAAGTACAAATTCTATCCGACATCAAGTTCATTAAATTTCGATACAAATTCGTCCATTGCACCCTCTGTCCATCACCATTGCACCTTAAGGGTAAAATAGTGGCACACCTAACAAAAGTCATTGCACCTACGTAAGTCCAGTGGGTGCCAGTGTGTTTTTTGGCAGAGAGATTCCTAGACTTGCACCCTGGGTCCAAAATACTTGCACCTCAAGTGTGTTGATGTTGCACCCTTAACAAAATTCATTGCACCAATGTAATTCCTGAGCGGGTGCCAGTGTGTTGTCCACTCAACCCTTTTTTACAGAGAGATTCTCCAAAAAATGCAGAGAGATTCCTAGACTTGCACCCTGCGTCCAAAATACTTGCACCTCAAGTGTGTTGATGTTGCACCCTTAACAAAATTCATTGCACCAATGTAATTCCTGAGCGGGTGCCAGTGTGTTGTCCACTCAACCCTTTTTTGCAGAGAGATTCTCCAAAAAATGCAGACAGATTCCTAGACTTGCACCCTGCGTCCAAAATACTTGCACCTTAAGTCTGTTGATGTTGCACCCTTAACAAAATTCATTGCACCAATGTAATTCCTGAGCGGGTGCCAGTGTGTTGTCCACTCAACCTTTTTTTGCAGAGAGATTCTCCAAAAAATGCAGACAGATTCCTAGACTTGCACCCTGCGTCCAAAATACTTGCACCTGAAGTCTGTTGATGTTGCACCCTTAACAAAATTCATTGCACCAATGTAATTCCTGAGCTAGTGCCAGCACTCCTAATTATCTATAAATACTTGTTTTCCTATCATTCCCTTACATCTAAAACTCAACGAAGCAGCATCATTATTGATGTCTGTCCTCTATTTACTTGAAAATGTTACCCGAAGTGGTGAATGGAAGTATTGATGAAGGTGAGGCCTATGAATTTAAGACGTGGGTGAATGTGGATGGTTGCTACATCATCCATGTCGACTACAAAGTCACAAAAATAAGTCTGAATTTGAAAATGGCACAAGAGCCAATGCCTTCGTGGCATGAAGTTCGAATTGAGGCCGAAGGTACTGCACAGGAAAGCGAAGCTGAAATCCGACGAATTTTGGGTATGAATGATGAAGAGGCCTTACCAGTTAGTAATTGTGGGGGGGGGGGGGGGGGGTAAATGTCGCTGTTTATTGTTGCGGTAGTAACACATATACTGATTACAACATGCGTACGTTGGTGGGGATGGTGGACATTGACGTCATTATGGTTCTTGATGCTCCGGATAACATTGCTAACCATCGGGACTACTTTAGGGAGTTGGGGTTCTTAAGACAATTTCAGGTCCAAGGCCACCCAAGTGGCCGCGTATGGTTGCTTGATAGGGGCTGGAATTTTAAGGTCGATACAAACATGATTGGGAATGAAGAGATGAAAGTGAACTTAACCCGCAGGGGTTATGTTCACTTAATCAACACTGTATTCAGAAGGAGATCGAGGCGTTGAAGAAGCACCGTTTTAAATGTACTAGGGTCTTTCGTTTATTTCATTGACCTTTAGTTTATCTTTACTTTATGTCTTAAGTTTGATGTTTAGTTCAAGTAGGAGTGTGTGTTTTTATTTTTTATTTTTGAGTACTACTAATTTTATGTTTTCCCATGTTCAGTAGTACTTGTTATTTGGAAGTTTTCAAATTTTGATAACTTCAATATAACTATGGTACCTCAGTAGGGACATTGTTAGTGTCCAACAAAATATTCTATTTGAAAACCTAAATTAAATTTCGACAAAAATTCTCGATTGCACCCTGAGTCCATAAAAATTGCACCTTCAGTGTCCAAAGGTGGCACGCCTAATAAAACTCATTGCACCCATGTAAGTCCAGTCCGGAATCCATTGTGTGGTCAACTCAACCTTTTTTCCAGAGAGTTTGTCATACCTGCACCCTGAGTCCACAAAATTTGCACCTCAAGTGATAGGATTTAGCACCCCTTAAAACAACCATTGCACCCATGTTACTCGTGCGTGGGTGTCAGTGTGCAGTCAAGGCATCCTTTTTTCCAGGGAGTCCAAAACACTTGCACCCATATTGGGCCAGATGGGGTGAAGAGAGATTCAATAAACATGCACCAAATTTACAGAGTGGATTTAGGTTTTAGGATTTAGGGTTTAGGGGTTAGGGTTTAGGGTTTAGGGTTTTGGGTTTTGGGTTTTGGGTTTGGTAACATAACGGCTATGGCATCGAGCGACGATATACTATTGTTCCAGTTTGACCTGATAGATGATACAAAATCAACCCTTAGATTGTAACTCAATATTGATTTGATAAATTAAAAGCTCTTCTCCATTGAGCCAGTTTCAATGGAAAGCTGTATATTATGTTTTATCCAATAAATTAACTCACGTTCATATATAGTACATAGATTTTTTTTAGCAATAATATTAGGAATTACCATTATTTCAGGGCTTCTTATATAGTACATCACTCTTGTTGTAGCATTATCATCGTACCATATGTATTATGGCAACCATATATAACGGCATGATGAATTTAGGAGTTCGAACAACCACATATAACGTCATGATGAATTTTAATGGCAACCCCTTCACATTTCAAAGTACTTAATACATTGTCCAACATTTGTCACCGAATTTAACTTGTTGGCGTCAAATTGTAAAGCCTAAAATGTTCATCGCACGAATTTCAGTATGCGTAAGTTTCCTTTGGATTTCAACTTATACATTCCGTAGAAAGATTGTCATAGTTGCACCCTGAGTCAAAATAAGATGCACCTCCAGTGTCAAAATATAGCACCCATGAGAAAAACAATTGCACCCATGTAACTCCTGAGAGTGTCAGTGCTTTGCAGAGAGATTCTCAGAGTTGCACCCTAAATCAAAAGAAGTTGCACCTCAAGTGTCTAAATATAGCACCCAAGTGAAAAACAATTGCACCCATGTGACTCCTGAGAGTGTCAAGTGTGTGGTGAACCTTTTTGCAGAGAGATTCTCAGAGTTGCACCCTGAGTCCACAACCATTGCACCTTATGTGTCCATATGTGGCACCCCTAAGGAAAACAATTGCACCCACGTAACTCCTGAGTGAGTGCCAGTGTGCAGTGAACAATGAACTGTATATAACCACACGTAAATAATGAATTGTATATAACTGCCACGTAACTACTGAGTGTAGCAATGACATGTATATAACCACAATTCAAGCCAAGATCAATACATGGACAATAAATACATAAAGAGGGTGTTGAATGTTCCCCATTCCATTGCACGATTCAACATCTTCAACAGAAAATGCCGTGAATACACACAAAGTTAAACAATTCCTAAACATCCACATGAAATAAAGAGTAATGCATACATGTTCCCCAATAATAGTTGAACAAATATTGATTTGTTAAAAGCAAGTACTACAAGTCAGAGAGAGAGAGAAAGAGGGAGGGAGGGGGAGAGAGAGAGAGAGAGAGAGAGAGAGAGAGAGAGAGAGAGAGAGAGAGAGAGAGAGATAGAAAAATGGAACCCCATGGAATGCGAGCATGATTCAACCCGGAATCGCCGATTTGCATGTAGTACGGTTGTGCCCTGGCTCGCGACAACGGCTACAGAAGACTGTGCCCTTCTCTTGTGTCTGTGACTCAATCCTTCGCTTCTTTGGCCTTCCAGCTTGTCTTTTGGTCGATGGGGGATTTAAGGCAGGATCCGTACACGACTCACCTTGAACAGTAGTGTAGTTGGACTCGTGGGATGGGCCAAGTGATGATAGTGGGGGCATGTCATGCAATGGCACTGGGGACATTGTATTATCATATATCACCTGTTGCATTTCCCTTCTTAGAAATGGGTCCACCATGTCATAAACCGAGAAACCGGAGTTTTAATCGCACGACAAGCATGGGCACAAGGGACTCCAGACATCTTCCAAGCGAGACAACTACATGTGCGCGGTATCAGCTTAACTGCAAACATTTCCCTCACAGTATTGTATACTATGAATTCAGTCGGTGAGGTAGGCCGATGCATGTATTTGCGGGCAACAAATTGGTTTTTTTTAATGTCTTCCTCAATTTTGTGACCAACCGGTAATTTCCATGACTGAATTGCTACGCGCTTGCGTACTAGCATGTCAGTCACTTTGAGTACATGTCCAGTCATAAATTGGATGATGTCCAAATCCCTCAATGGCATAATCCAATTGTTGAAACACTCGGCCAGATTTGTGTACATCTTGTCCCACCTCTGAAACGGGAAATAAGCATTAGACCAGTGCATTGGATTGTTGTCTTCCACCCACTTGCCCAGGTGTTCATTCATTCCATACAACCTTCGCAAATGAAATTTGAAAATTTCGTCCGTCCTTGCATATGCAAGGTCATTAACCAACTTTAGAGCAGCTTTCTGTCTATCAACTTTCAACCCCTTGGAGCTAGCAAACGTACTAAAGTTTTCCCTCAGGTGACGGAGACACCATGCATTGCACTCCCCCCCAAATACCTTTATGATACCGTTTAGCAAAGAAGGATTGCGATCGGTAACTAGCACAACTTGACGCCCTTGAAGAACTTCCTTAAGATTAACCAAGAACCACAACCAGTCGTCATCATTCTCACTCGACACAATGGCATATGCTAATGGGTACAATCCATCATTGGCATCATGAGCACTTGCGGAGAGACAGTGACCCCTATAGTATCCGGTCAAGAAACAAGCATCCAATTTTAGAATTGGCCTACAACCTTTGTGGAAACCGGCTATAGAGGGACCATAGGAAACAAATAATTGCTTGAACTTGCCTTCGTCTGTAGACGTCCATATTGCCCGAGTGTCGGGTATGGATTCTACGAGCCGTCGACAAACCCATGGGACTAGATGGAAAGAAGAGGAAGGAGGACCATTAATGAATTCCTTGGCCCGTTCTTTAGCCCTCCATCCTTGTTTGTAGGTCAAACGACACTGGAAGGCATGCTCAAAGTCATTGCAAATATCTCTCGGTCGGAATTCAGGTTTGTCCAAAATTGCATTCTTGAAAAGCAACCCAACTTGTTTACTGCGAATTGTTGCCTTATAAGTAGTCGCATCAGACGCATTGTGTGCGTGCTCTTTCTTTAGGGATATGACACGAACCAGATCAGTGCCCTCACATCTTGCTGTTAACTTCCAAGGACAGCCCTTAACATCACATACTACGCGATAGTAGGTTCTGCTATTATCCAAGAAGTTGAAGGAGAACTTGTTCGCTGCAGCAAAAACTGTGATTGCTTGTTTGAAGAGGTCGGGTGAATCAAATAGTTGTCCCTTCCCAGTCAGGATGTCATTGGTATTTTCGGACAAGTATGGCACCAAGCCCATCTCTTGGCTACAACGGTTGGTCACCTGAGTTCCCTGCACAACATGAGCAACATTATATAATATAATGCAAGGTATGGGGTTTAAAGTTGCATTACATTATAAAAAATTCACATAAAAGTGACAATGTGATGTCTTTGGTTTTTATCAAGCTCAGCTACTACCACGTGAACTTCATATAAGGAGTAAGGAGCAACACCCTGCCATTTAAATGAGCAATAATAATATTCTCAATCTTCTGGGTTAATGACAGAGAGTGCAACTGAACTTCATACAAGGAGTAACATAATATAATCGTGGGAGCAATAATTCCATTTTATAATTCCATTTTCAGTGACATGGCAGTATGGTGCTGGTTATGTGACAGAGAGTGCAACTGAACTTCATAGAAGGAGCAACATAATATAATCCAGGGAGCAACAATTCCATTTTCAGTGACATGACAGTGTGGTGGTTTATTCTTTGGCAGAGAGTACAACTGAACTTCATTGAAGGAGCAACATAATATAATCCAGGGAGCAATAATTCCTATTTTAGTGACATGACAGTGTGGTGCAGATTTTGTGACAGAGAGTGCAACTGAACTTCATAGAAGGGGCAACAGAATATAATCCAGGGAGCAATAATTCCATTTTTAGTGACATGACAGTGTGGTGCTGGTTTTGTGACATAGAGTGCAACTAAACTTCATAGAAGGAGCAACATAATATAATGCAAGGAGCAATAATTTTATTTTCAGGCTACATAAAGTGTAAATAAGACACACGAAACCAATTACCTCGACAAAGACAGTGTGTATGGGGAGTTATAGATGCCTCAAACGGACGTTATATTGGTTGCACACATGTATGTATTCCCTAGTATTAAAGTAGTAATGCATTTGAAGATGAGAATGGCAAGTCATAGAAGGGGGTGTTCGTTACCTGCATATAAGGTGCAGTTGTTCCTCCATGAGAGCTACTGGGTACTGTTAATCCTCCATGAGAGGTAAAGTTGTCGGTTACAATTGATTCCCTATGAACCAAATTAAGTGCACATTAGGGATAAAAAATAACATAACAGGTGAGCAACTGCTCGATAAATTATTTATAATACCTGGTCGAAGGGTAAAACACCGGGACAGTTTCATTACTCTGACCCTTCTCTTCCACAAACACATCAACATCATCTTCGTTCAACTGGAAAAACATGGTCGCCCCTTCATCGTCACGCAAGATTAGATACTTCGTCTTGTCCCTCTTTATGTTATAGTAAAGCATTTTACCCTCCACATTTATCTTTAGGGTACCACAAACCTTCTGCCATATCTCATTCCATGGAGTGGATTCTTTAACATAAACCGCAACACACGTGCCACCATTGTACAAAAATGTGCCATTGGAGTTAACAATCCGTTGACCACCCCAATAGCAAAAACATGTGAATGTTTTGTTCACACCAGTAGCCATACCTAACATGCTAACAAACAACCATTAGCATTTCATTAATATAAAGGAATAAAGCTTGATATTAGCATAGATGGATAGCATAGCATTTCATTAAATTCAATATCCACATCAATGAATACAATTCATCTACTAGTCAAAGAAAAAAATAATATTACGTACAACAAGCAGAATGAATCAAATTTAGAAACACTACAAGAAACCCCGTACATGTGCAAATATGAAATTAACATTCACAACACTGTCTTTCCTAATAGTCCTACCAAATACATCCACTTGCTATAACAACCTTCCTCAATAACAAATATCATTACATACATTTAAGGGGTACAAATACAGTTGGTTAATCAAAACATAGGTTAATGCTACCATCGTGCCATTGACTAAGGAATTGGGATTTTAACTACAATACTCAACGAGGCAGCAAGAATTGCAAATCCCGCCGCGGTGCCATCGTCTTCATCTTTCCAAAAGCCATGCAGCCAACAACTACCACCACCAAAACAAGAAATGACTTCAACCAATATTTTCTTTCCATTGCCCTTGCCTCCTTAATCTTCCGCTCATACATTTGACTCATTTTGTGAAATTGTTTCTCATAGTTGTCAAAGTCGTTTGCATTATGTTCTACCAACTTGGCATTGTCCTTCAAAAGCTTAATCTCGTTTTCGAAACTCGCTATCTTATCCCTTTGTCGGAGAATGATGAACTTCCCACGCTTGCATATGGGATCGTCAAACCATTCAAAATATTTGCATCGCGCTGGGTCCTACAATAATATGACAAGTGTATGCTAAGCGCTCTACTCTTTTATCCAACTACAATAATAATTGAACATATATATACTTACCGGATATTTAGGACACGCAAAAAACCTCCTACTAGGGTTTTCATCTGTGCCAGAGGTCAACAAAGAAGCTTGAACACCACAATAACAACTGCGACACCCCTTACTACTACCACCCGAACAATTTGAACTCGACGACATGGCTTTCAAGAACTTTTCAAGTTAGTAAACCCAAACATATATGATGCAATATTAAAATTTTAGGGTTCACATTCAAGGACTTTCCCTGGAAATAATTTCAAATACTTCCCAATTACTCATGGATTAGTTGCTTAAACCTTATTGCAACCTTAAGTTTAAGGGTTTGAACTTGAATGAAGCCAGCTACTACCTTTTTTATAACTCTTCTAAATTCATTATATATTCAACTCAAATTAGGAGGAGACATCATATTACTATGAGCATATTCATGTCACTATGACAGCATATTCATCAAATGCTTGCTAAGAAAAAATATTTAACACCACATTACGAAATAAGCAAATGTTTTATTCATTTTGGTATACATGATAAAGGCAGAACTTATTTACCAACACTTTAACAAGTGCTTGGTAAGAACTACCTTGCCTTATACTTTCCCCTATACTCCATTTGAGGAATAATTTACCACTGCTTTCAAAACTAAAACTTCAAAAGAATAACTAAACAACTGATGCTACAGATTGACAATCTCTGAGGGAGGAGGGAGAGAGAGAGACAAGCTCTGCAATTCGTTGTGCTAGTTCAACTTGCGGCTCCTGAATTCTTTGACCGATCTAGGGTTTGCTGCGTGTGTGCATGGGTTGGAGTGAGGGGGCTTGCTAGTCAATCACATAAGTCTCAATAACTAGGTTTACATTGGACATTGGTCACGGGCTAGTCAATTACAACCACTGTCTTGCCATTCACCCAAGTTTGGTTCGACCACACACTGGCAATTCTAGGGTGCAATGCTTTTGTTTTGGAGTGCAACACACTTACATGTAACTATGTAAGGTGCAATTGAAATGGACCCAGGGTGCAATTCTGAAAATCTATTAAACTACAGTTTTATTTTGACCTCACATTGGCAACTCCATTTGAATCTAACATGAGTGCAATGATTTTGTTTAAGAATACAACACAATTACATTTAAAGTGCAATATAAATGAATTCAAGGCCTAAGTAATATAGCCATATTCGGCACAAACTGAACTTTGTCCAACTGGGTCTCCATTTCAAGGCTCCATTTCCACCCCTCGACAATTTCCACAATTTTCGCGATAGCAGATGCATTCAGAAAAATATTCATGGTATCGAACAACTTACAATACATATTTTAATCCCTAGAACTTCAAAAAAGCGTAATGTAAATTCCATTTGTTCCGAGAAAGTCTACTAGTTTTCCAAATATTTTACTGTTTACAATTTCTTTATAACAGGAAACAACATGACCGTCGAAGAGAGCCTTAATTCAACCAGAGGCTATGATACAACACTGTGAGTGCAACAAATTTGACAGAAGGTGCAACAAATTTCACAGAAGGTGCAACAAATTTGACAGAAGGTGCAACAAATTTCACAGAATCTGCAAAAAGTTTTCCAAACTGGTTTTGTACGTTTTTCTAAACTTGATGGACTTCACCAACAATAGCAAAACCATGTCAACCAACGGTACAATGGTGGTATACTACTGACTAACTCAGATCCAAATCCCATTTACAATGGTGGTATATCATTTGGGTTACATACAATGGACACACAAAGCCAATCATATTTTGCATAAATATACCATATGGATAGATAGAGGGGAGGAGAAAAGTATAAACATGGTGAAATCACTTACCACAGCCAACTTGTGACTCCTGCAATTCGTTGTGTTGGGACATGGAGAGGGTACAGAGATTGACAAGCTCTAGGGGAGGAGGGAGCAACACTCGACAGTAGATCAATCTAGCGTTTCTTGGGTTTCTTCTTCCCCAATGGTTTCCCCCATTTCCGTCGATGTGAGAGAGAGAGAGAGAGAGCAGCGGGCTCTTGGGTTTTTTAGGGTTTTTTAACGTTTGACAGATATGGGGAGAGAGGGAACAATATATGGGGGAAGGGTTTTGTAAATAATTACGGTTTACACCCTTGAGGGGCAATTTTGTCCGTCTATTTTATGGTTCCACTTATGTGGAATTATTCTTCTCCTTCACATGCCTGCTGCCATTGTCAAGAAGTGTCTCATGGAAATGGCATTATTTGCCCCATTTCCCACTGAAAAGTCATTTCCCCTTTTTTTTTTTTTAATTATGGATTTCCTCTAGACCTATGAGAGATGACTATTCACTCCTTGAGGTTTGTATCACTCCATGAATTTTTTTTTTATTTTTAAATTATAGATTTCCTCTAGACCTATGAGAGATGACTCTTCACTCCTTGAGGTTTGTACGCACCTTCACTTATACGTCACTTGTTAATCAATAGTTAGGTCAATGGTTAAAATCTTGCAAGTGGGGTGGTAGTTAAGTTGTTAGCCACCTATATCCAATGCATTAGATCAAAATCTTACAAATATACTACTTATGTTGGCCCTGCGAATATAATATTTGTATTTAAATATTGCAAATCAACATTTCTTGACTACCATATTTTTTTTGTAACTGCAGAAAACATTCATTAACCTATCAAGATCGAAGTATAGAACTAACACAATAGGAGATCGAAGAATGCATTGAGAGAACCTCCAAGAGTACAGTGACTCTTCTATTGCCGCTACTAGCAAAAACAAAACCTAATTCTTCTAGGCCTTTCAGATTTTTGTAAAAAAGAAACTAAATTACAAAACGAGACATTATTGACAAGATGATACTAGCAAAATAACAAAAGCTAGAAATCATGAGACGTCCTCAGCCAACAATGGCAAACCTGCAAAACCTCCCATATGACAGTTACCGAAAGTCACCTTCGTCTTCCGATGACCTCACTTTGAGGGACGATGTCAAGAATTTCACTACGCAAGGACAAAAAATTTTCCCAAAATACTTTGTAGGGGCAAGTCTATATAATTTATAAGATTTTTTTTTTCTTCTTCTTGCAGGGGCGACCGCCCCTACTAACCCCCTCTAATTCCATTCCTGGTCACTTTATATCTATCTCATATCTCATACCTCATTGTCATCTGCAAAGTTACCACCTTTCTGAAATGAATAAAAGTAACCAACAAATTCATCTCAAGTGACTTTTTTCCTAATAATAAATAACAAACAATGAGTAGTATCTCCTTTTTCAAAATATCCATAGGGATGACCTGCAACTAAGAAACTCAGTAGGATGGCGTTGTTTTATATCTTTAGAGACCTACTAGTGTACGATAGAATTGTTTCTTCAGAATTAGTCGAGGTACGCATGAGGTGCGCATAAGTTGACACCAACACTTGATTATAAAAAAGAAGATATATTATATGGTGTTCGATCGATTTGTTTCCATTAACTTCATAAAAAAATTCCATTACAATATTAGAGCATCTCCACTACTTACCCAAATCTTACATCAAACTCAAGGGTGATTCTATTTGCAACCCTTTTTTTTCTCCATACAACCCATGAAAATGCCCTCAATTTTCATTGTTGGCTAAAGTCCTAAATGCCCCTACAGAAATCTAACACCCAAACCTCCCCTTCTTCTTCTTCTTCTTTCCTGTTGCCCTTCTTCTGCCTCTCCACCGCCGGAAAATCCCGCCACCTCCACCGCCACCCTCACTGCCACCCATCGCCATCGACACCAGCCATACCCCACCTCCATCCACCCATCACCACCACCATCTCCACCTCCTTTGTTCAAAAAAATTCGACCCAGAAACTACGACATTTCAGGTCCGAAAATCGACCATTTTTTCGACATTTTCAAACCGAAACAAAATAACGTAATGATCTTAGACAATTTCAGTAATTTAAAGCTGTAAATATTACAAGATTTTGGCAACCAAATGTCGAAATTTGTACAATTTTTCGGTATCTGGATGTCATTACTATATATTTAGCCTGTAGACACAAGTTCGGTAAGTGTAAGTCGAATCTGTGTCAATTTTTCGACATTTACAAGCTGGAAAAAATATTTATTTTCGATATTGTGTCGTCAAAAATAGACAGGGAATATATGTAAAGTCCATGTATTCGACATATGGTTGTTGAAAATGGATATGTATTTCAACATTTAAACTATGAAAACCGATCGCATTTTGGATTTTAATTTGCAGACAATGGAGAGAGAGAGAGAGAGAGAGAGAGAGAGAGAGAGAGAGAGAGAGAGAGAGAGAGAGAGAGAGAGAGAGAGGATTTTATCGGTATGCTTCAACGGCGATGAAAGTCCGACACTGTTGGTGGTGGTTGTGGCAGACGACGGGAGTGAGGGGAGGGAGAGAGTGGAACAGATGAAGGGTTTTTTGGGGGGTGAAGGGGTATTGTGGGAAGTTTAGGTGTATTTAGTGGGTTTTATGGAGTAAATTTGTTTGAAAAATCTTAGGTGTGGGTTACATGGAGAAATTGGGTTGTGTTGAGAAAATAATGGGTTGCTAATAGAATTACCAACTCAAATTTGAGTAAAAACCACCAAAAATCTCACTCCACTCCTTTACCAAATTTGATATTACTCAAATTTTTCGCCAAATTTGGTGTGAACCAAATCCAACATCAAATTTTGAAGGTCATTTTCTCTCCCTCAAATTTACAACAATGCAATTAAATGAGGCTTTTACTCAAATTTATGCCTAGATTTTCTTTTTTCCCATTGGAGTGCTCCATACCAAATCAAGTTTTTACTCAAATTTAGATAAAAATTTAAGTAATGGGTGGAGATGCTCTTACAAAAATCTAATTGCTTGGAAAACGAAATCAAAGAAGATGTGTTGAGCAATAATTTATTGTTAAATTTCACTGACCTCTCCTGAGGTTTCTGACACAAATATTGACCTCCCCTGAGGTTTCAAAAATTCCACTATCATCCTCTGACATTCTCTCCCAAAACAGTGTTAACCTTCTTCAAAAAGTGACTGCCATACGGCTAGGGGTGCACATGCCTCGGGTTGGGCAGAGTTCGGACCAGGCTTATACTAGATACTAACGAGACATTTTCATGCCCAAGCCCGACCCATTAAGAACCGGGCTTCATTTTATATTCCCAAACCCAGTCCAATTAAAGTTTTGTTCCCATACCCGCCCAACAAGCCCATTTATTTTTCTTAAACGTGATATGACAAGCATAAATAAATCAACTACAACGATCACAAATTAGAATTCACAACTGAGAATACTTAAAATTTTATATTCTCGCTATACTATTTAAAACAAACCCATAAAACGTTATGGTTCAATAATTAAATTGTCTCTCAAAAGGCAATAAAAGTGTTCAAAAAGTAGGAACTCTCCAACATTCATAAAGCTTAACATGCAAAAAAATTATATTCGGGCCGGGCTCGGACTGGGCCTTGAGGATTTTCCCAAACCCATCTCATTAACTAATCGGGGTTAAAATTTCAACCCAGCCCAACCCTATAGGCCTAAATATATATCCCAAACCCTAAAAAAATTGGGTTGGGTTGGGTGGGTTAGGCGGGCCACTGGGCCGGTGTGCACCTACTGCCTCCGCCACAACTACCAACTACCAAGACTCGGTTTGAAGGATTTAACTTGCTTTACATTAACACAGTGAATTTGCAAAATCTAAAATAAAAGAATAAAAAATAAAGATTTCTTATGAAGATGAATTACTTAGATAACACTTAAAAACAGATTTTTACCTCTTAAGTCTAGAAAAAAGGCATCTAATTACCATTAAGATAAGTCACTTTTTTTTAATTACCATTAAGGTAAGCCACCATTTTCTGGGGTTTTGGCACTTAGGGTATCATACGGTTTCATGAGGTTTTAGAAATTTAGGCACTTTCATATGGTTTGAGGGTGTAGGCACTTCCATTAGGGTACCCTAGGATTTAGGTTTAGGCACTTTCATAGGGTACCCTAGGGTTTAGGTTTATGGTACACTTTCCTATTATAGGGTTTTAGTGGTTTAGGCACTTTCATAGGATACCCTAAGGTTTTAGGCACTTTCATTAGGGTACTCTAGGATTTAGGTTTTGACAACTTTCATAGGGTACCCTAGGGTTTAGGTTTCGGCACTTTCATGGGGTACCCTAGGATTTAGTCACTTTCATACACTTTGGCCTCGTTTGATTCGCGGACTAAAATAAGTGGGATTGGTAGTCCTGGGATTAATAGTCCGGAATTATTTGTCCTGGGACTAATTTAGTACTGAATCTCACTCAATCCTTTGTTTGATTCGTGTAGGATTAACATCGGGATATCCGTGTTCCGGTCAATCCCATGTTTGGTTTCCCAAACGAAATTTTGGGAATAATTTTAGGACTCAAGATCGAGAAATCAAGATCCATGTATACCTAGAAAATCTTCAAGTCTAAGATCGATACATACCCAGAAAATCTTCGTATACAACCATGTAGCAACAGTAGCAACCATGTATCAAGAAAATCTTCAAGTATACAACGTGAATGTTAGAAAGAGTTCGATTCGCCACGTACATTTGGCAGCTGAAGCAAAACCAACCTCCCCAATTCATGGTCCATATTTGAGTCAAGGCCAAAACCATTTTCACAACCAGTAGTACAATAATGTGACTAAGAACAATCAAAGACGCATAACAGATTAATGCTCAGAAGACAAACGAATAAAACCCATAGGTTTGATTTCAGAATAAAACTCGGGGTAAATCGATTTCAGAAGGTACAGAGTTCGATTCGCAACAAAACCCAGTTTATGGTTAAAACCCAGTAAATCGATCTCAGAGCAACGATTCATACCTGCTGCCAACGATACAGAGCAACGATTCAACGATCCGGTGTCCAGAGGTTTGGTGAAGAGAGAGAGAGAGAGAGAGAGAGAGAGAGAGAGAGAGAGAGAGAGAGAGAGAGAGAGAGAGAGGAACAACGATGCTGAGAATGAAGGAGGAAGAAGACGCTAGCAATTTTGTAAATACCAGACGACAACTCACAGAGAAAAATAGTCCGGCCTTAATTAGTCCCCCCCGTATTGGACAAAAATTGTCCCGGGATTGTTAATCCCATGCCATTTTCCGGGAACCAAACAAGGGATAACGCGGGATTAGGCAAAAATAGTCCTATCCCACCCTCCTAATACCCGAATCAAACGAGGCCTTTGGGGATTTGAGAGAGAGAGAGAGAGAGAGAGAGAGAGAGAGAGAGAGAGAGAGAGAGAGAGAGAGAGAGACAACCAGTGATTTACCTGGGCGATGCTTTTCCACAATTTATTTGACCTGTTGGTGCATGGGCATTGTAACGCCCCATGTAGACCACTGGCCCAGTACCCTGATTTGATCCACTAGCCACACCACATGACCCAAAATGCTTAAGCCCAAGGTACTAGTAGTCTCTTGCATGGTTTGTTATATACCTAAGATCACTCATGTAAACAACCAATGTGGGATTAAACACCATCTACCCCTAAATTTTGGGTATTACAATCTTCCCCCCTTAGGGATGCAACGTCCATGTTGCATAGTCCTAGCAACTTCCCCTGGTGTCTGTGGTGGTAGAGCGCATCCTACCCACCACTTGGACCAGGGCGGGGCTCTGATATTAAGGGTGTTTGAAGAGTTCAAATTGGGATGTCTACAATGATGAACAAGTTCAAATATCAATATATTGTCACGATATGAATACACTTTTCTCGGATATCGATACATTCTCTATACATTATTCTCCACTCTAAAGGTTGATGTTAGCATTTTCCTAGTATGAAACAAGTTTTCTTGACATGGTCAATTAAGTACCCCCACTATATCAAATGTTTTGGTCCGCCACTGTGTATAATATGCGAGGAAAAAGATAAGAAATAGGAAAGAGAGAAAGAAGAGACTAGAAAAAGAAAGATGTTATTCATAACATTAAAAGAATTCACGATCCACTACAAGTCTACAACTATACAATTGGGTTTCAATATCTACCCTTATGGAAAGCGAGTTATATACACTTCCAATTTTTCTAAAAATCTCTATCTCCTCGACAATCGGAACAGTTCATATGATTTGGCTTGTCGAATTGGATGTCCACCAAAAAAATCTATGTCGATTAGACACTCTCAACCGCTTCATCGAAATACTCTTATTAAGAAAAAATAGACTGTCTAGTCATTTTTTTGCAAAAAATAAATTATTCTTATCTGGCTGCTACTTACTGGTGTCTGATGCAACTTAAATTTTTGTGCATATTATTTGTTAACCTCTACCATATAAATAACTTGGATTATCGAGAATTCATTCATATGTGTGTGAACTACACCCTGCTATCGTAATCGAATATGATGATAGTTGACTGAAAAAATAATGCAGAATCAAGCGGGGGCACGTGAGATAAAGTGCACCCTGCTTGTGATGTGTAATTGACGAGATTAGAATATTGTTTAACTAGTACATCCACTCTCAAAGGATCTGGCTCTGCTCCACCAATGGGAGAGGAGCTTCCCATCCAGTTCCTTTTTGTTTGGGGCTCATATTAATGATCGGAATCGCATATTATGTAGATACTTCAACTATGCAAAAAATCGTGTTCATTGGATGCCATTTGATCAAGATCCAAAAGCATTTATGTTGAAAAAAGCGAGAAAAAGTGATTTCGATCCAGTGTGGCTGGTACATGTTTTTCAAGATTAATGTGATCTAATATGATTTACCAAAAAAAATGTGATCTAATATGAAATGGTACCTGATCAATAAAATTCTTTGCATGGTTGAAGTACACGACAAGATCTACATAATATACGATTCCGATCATTAATGTAAACCCGGTATGGGATCCAAAAAGGAGGACTGGACGGCAAGCTCCTCTCCCAATATTACTGGAGAGGAGAGCCAGACCCACACTCAAAATAGGCACCGACTATAAATTGGGCTAAAATTCTGAATACTGATAATCAAGTATTCAAAAAGTGGTTATGTACTGAATACTGATAATCAAGTATTCAAAAAGTGGTTATGTACTGAATACTGATAATCAAGTATGAGAGGGCAAAACTGCACACGAGTCATATCACAGGGGCTTAAGTGAAATTTTCAGTTACATAAACGGCCGGCCAAAGACGGCCACCTTGCCATCTTCTTCTTCTTCTCCTTATGACTAGTCTCAGCCTGCATTTCATTCCCTTTCCTCGCCACATGTCATCTTCTCCTCCCTCTCCGCTCGTCGCCTTTGTAGTTTTTGTTAATGACATCTTCCTTCTTCATCAATAACACAGACATATCATGTCAAAACCAAGATCATCAGTGCAAGCTGGTGCAACCACACAGGAATGGGTTGTGCCCAGGGCAAGTATTCAGTAACGAATTCCCCGCAGCGAGATTTACACGAGTTGAAGATGGGAAACGGGTATGTCAAAGCCAACTATGGAGACGCACGGAGATCCACTGGTCAGAGACGTACTGGCAATGACTCAGCCGACCATATGAATCCCCGGACTGAGCCAAGGGATAGCAATCCTACTCAAGATGATAATTTGGTCACTAAAGATGGGAAGACAGATAAGGAGGTTGTTGGTGGCGGTGGCGGTGACAGTGGTAGTTGTAGCGGTGGTGGAAATATTTCTAAGAGGATGGCATCTTTGAATGTGGTTGGAAAGGAACGGCTGGTGGACGGATGGCCAAAGTGGTTGACTGATAATATCCCCAGAGATGTTTTAGCTGGAATTGTCCCTAGAAGTGCAGATTCCTATGACAAGCTCGATAAGGTTAGCCTTTTTCTACATTTTTTACTGCAGGCTGTACCCACAAAATCAACCTGTAGTACGTCGATAATATTTTTCCCAAATTTCTAAGAGATAAATTTTTCCCCTTCCATTCACGGAATCAGCTAGCTAGTTAGCATGAAAAACTATTAGTAGTGCAACTTTTCGATCTTATATTTGCACTAATGAAAATAATAACTGCAGTTTAATGCAATCAGGATTGCTCTATGTCCCCTTGCAGATTAACTTTTTTCATCTTTAAAAGTTAAAACCAATTGGAAGTACATTAGTTGCTTAATTTGCTAGCTTGTCAAATAAGTATTTGATCTGGATTCGACAAGTAACGTTTCAATTTCACATGAACAGATAGGGCAGGGAACCTATAGTAATGTGTACAAAGCCAGAGATAGGGAGACCGGAAAAATTGTTGCACTAAAGAAGGTGAAATTCGATACATCAGAGCCCGAAAGTGTGAAGTTTATGGCATGAGAAATCATGATTTTGCTGAAGCTAGATCACCCAAATATTGTGAAGCTTGAGGGGCTAGCCACATCAAGAATGCAATACAGTCTCTATCTGGTCTTTGACTACATGTATTCTGATCTATCCAGAATTATCTCCCGGCCTAATGACAAGCTCACAGAACCACAGGTTGAGAATTTCTTAAGTGTACTGTAATAGTACGGAGTATTTACTTTCGTGCAGGAAATATTTTTCTTCCAAAAATTTCGCAAATGAGAGCTTACGCAAAGTATTAAATCCAATTCAATGTAGCTACACAAACACACTCCCGACGAATTCAGAAACTCTAACGACACAAAATATGGAAGGGGAAAAAAAAAAAGTGCCCACGAAGTGGACTTTATAGCTCAAAATCATGCAAGATTGGAATGACATTGATCGCGGGGTATTTTGGATTTGAACTTTTGCTATCATGAGCGATCACCTGCTAGGCTAGTTAAATGGCAAAAAATGAGCCTCTCATACTAGGACATAAAAGCTTAACCAGTGGCAATAATGTTGCTCTAGATAATCCATTTTACAATGTTCTCTCATTGAAGAGAGATTGCATTGGAATGTTACAATCTTCTCTCCCTGCCCCCACCATACATAAGTACTCTCCCCACCTAACAGGACGGATTGTGTGTGGTGTTTAGATATCGGAAACGTAATTGATAGGTGCCCAGCCGACTGCATAAAGGATAGATTAAGTTGATTAGATATCGGAAAAAGTAATTGATCAAATCACATTTGTTCTTAAAAAAATAGACAACTAACAGATGTTACTGAGAATGACTGTCCTGTCCACTAATTTTTGACAAATCTCATCTAATTCAGTTTTGACTTCTAATTTCAGATAAATTTGTTTCTGCAAAAATAATTGACAGTTCGAGCCTTGAAATATGAACACTCGGATCAGCTTAGCTCAGCGCTATTGATTTTTCCTGTTCTTATAGTATTGCTGGACATAATGTATTGGGGTTGAAGATTAGACGTCTACAAAAGACTTCCCAGTTGCTAATAATAAGAAATACGGATGCAGATCAAGTGCTATATGCAACAACTGTTCTCGGGACTGCAACACTGCCACGAGAGGGGAATTTTACACCGAGACATCAAGGGATCCAATCTGTTAATAGACAAAAATGGGATGCTAAAGATTGCAGATTTTGGGCTTGCGAATTACTTTGACCCAAACAGAAAGCACCACCTCACTAGCCGTGTGGTGACACTTTGGTACAGAGCACCAGAGCTGTTGTTAGGGGCTACAGATTATGAGGTCGGGATTGATCTTTGGAGTGCTGGTTGCGTCATGGCTGAGATGTTTGCCGGGAGGCCTATTATGCCTGGAAGGACTGAGGTAATCAAATGCTGCTCTCTTCAATCATCAAATTCTCTCAAGTTGTAAGTTTTGGTATGTAGTTGTTTTGTGTTTGTGGTATGATAAAATCTTGCATCATGGCACGGACTGCCTAACAGAGATGGGCCATCTATTACACAAGTGATTTGTTACACTTAAATCTTACATGACTCATCTAATCCACCCAAGCTAAGTCAACATGATCCAGAAACTACTCCACTGTCAATTGAGTTTAGGTTCAATCCCTCCAAGAAATCTCGCAGTGTATCAAAGGGTTTGAGTGGACGGGCTCACCTCCTCAATCCATACTCCCACTTGTTACCAGGGTGCATGTGAGATTCTCACATCGCTCATGTAAACCACAATAGCTAAGATGATATTCCACATCTTACTCAGAGAGATTCTTTTGGGATGGATTCACTTTCCACATAAAACTAAGAAACTCTCTAATTGCATTTATAATTTTAAGAGTCATTTGATCCAGCACTGTAACTTATTTTGAAAAAAAAAAACACTCTGTTTTGATCCATCCAAATGGAAAAACATTAGCAGCTAAGGTCCATGCTAAAACTCTTGAACCCCTTGCCTTTTAATTCCTGAGTGAACCAACTAAATATATCCTCCATCTTCCAAGGCACACCGCTGCCACACACGAAGCCATGTTCTAACTCACCAAAGACTGCCAAACTACAATAGGTGATGCAGCACGTGAAGGGATGAAAAGGGGAGGAGAGACTGCGTAAATGGACTACAACCTTAAAACTCAATTATTATAGAATCAAACACTACACACAGGGGCGGAGCCAGGATTTTGGTTTAGGGGGGCAAGAATTAGACGCGTTCAGGGGGGTGTAAGGATTTTGGTTTAGGGGGGGCAAAAAAAAAATTCAAAGAGGGGTCAATTAGCAATTTTGTGAGGTATACTAGTAAAATCCCAATAGAAATTTGGGGGTCAGGGGGGTCAACCGACCCCTCTTGTCTCCATGTGGCTCCGCCCCTGACTACACATACAACATCAAAGAAGTTCTTACTTATAGACGCAAAATCATAACACAAAAGAAATTACAGTTTTAGTAAGTCTCCAGAACACATTCATAATAGAACATGTAGCGGCCGGGTTCATAGGGGTCAGCAAGGGCCCCCCTCCACATCACGAAGAGCTAAAAAGGTCACTATCTCAGAATCTGCAAAACCGAATGCAGATCGATACGCCTCAATGGTGCCGAACGAACGGTGCCCTCGACGGACGGTGCGGATACATGGTCCTGGACGAATATAGGTTTGAACGATGTCTGCCGAACGTCTTGGTGCCAAGGACATGGTACTCACAGCTTGGTTCCCAGACAACCCTCGGGAGCTCCGCCGAGCGACGCGCCGAGTGCCCGAGGGGCTGGGCCGCACGCTTGCCGAGTCGGTTGACCTCGGTAACGTGGGGCTCGGATATATCCGGTTTGGTGGAAGTGTGTCTGGCACGCCACACAGTCCATGATGAGGCATTAGATGCGGCAGTCACCTACTCTGCCACCGCCGCCTGCAGAAGCGCGTGGGCGATGGGGAATGTCTCGAGCTGATTTGACTACTCGAACCCACGTGCCGTGACGTCAGCCCAGACATGGCGCCTGGGGCTGGGGTGAAGGTCATATCACCTGTCATTCCGAGCGTGAATGACAGGCGCGTGAGGGGCGCCGAGCGCGTGGGACGCACGCCCCTCAGCCTATAAATACCCAACCACAACTACCACAATGGGTATTCCTCTCTCCTCATTTACTACCCTCACTTCTTCACTTCTCTCTCTAAGATCTCTGGTGCATTTCTTCCCACCGGTGACTGACTTTATCATCGGAGTGCCTTCCCGGACCACCACCGTCTGGGCTAGGCACTGACGTGGTTGTCTACGTGTGCAGGTTACCATCCCCGGCGAGCGGCAGTGGCTCAGGCGCGCATGGTCCTCTCCATCATTGCCCGTCCCACTCCAAGAGGTTCAAAGAGTTAACTCCGGCGAAGAGACCCCCACAATTGGCGACTCCGCTGGGGACGGGAAAAACCACTCCTCCCAGCCTCTCTGAACACATTGGTGGTGTATCTTCCCATTCTCCAGAAAACTCCTCCTAAAAACCTCTTCAAATATTGCTCAAAATGGCCAACCTCACACTGGGACTTGACGCATTTGGTCCCGCCGACGGGTACCGCAACACCGCCGACCGGTACCGGTACCACCAGGTCAGGAGTGACTTGGGGCTCACTCCTCCCCCAACTGTCAACAGGGATGGAACGGCCACCAACGGAGCCGGCCCCAGCAACGCCGGTCCCAGCAACATCCTCTTTAGCATGGATGGAAACATTCTCTCTCTTGACAACCTCACAACTCCAGCACTCACAGAAGTTCTTCCCCCACCTCCTCCTCTCACTATAGAGGCCGAGCTGGCGCTGCTAAGAAAGGAAGTACTAGCCATAAAGCAGGCCAGAAACCAACCTACAACGTCAAGGACCGGTGGACGGACGAGGACTCGGAGGCCGCCGCCGAGCGCGAGGATTGACAACGAGTAACGGGCTCCAGTCTTTTCCCGTCTGGGGCAGGTCGTGGAGGTGGACCACCGAGGCGGAGCACTTGTTGTCCCATCGGAAACGGCTCGTTCGCCCCAGCAACATACACGCGGCAGGCAGTCTCGGCGGACTGACCACGCCGAGGATAGAGCCACGGCATCTAGCGCTCGGACACCAAATGCCCGAGTGGACGCGGAATACGCCCGGGAGGCGGAAAAGCAACATTACAAAGGAAAGGGCCTGGCAGACGTCCCAAAAAATGACAACGGTCGAGACCGAGCGCACGAAGAACGGGGGGATGACCGTAACCATAACCGATCGAGGGATCGGGGAGGTGACCGGCGCCATTGCCGATCGGTGGATAGGCATGGCATCCGGAGCGGGGTACCCAACGTTCGGGGTGGTTGCTCGCGTGGCAACATGGTCACCAACCCTGTTGAGGTCTCGGCAGGGCATTGCCATAACGAAAACAACGGTCTTAGGCCCGGAGACAGATACACGCTGCGGAATGACGGTGGCAGCATCGTACTCATCAACACACAGACGGGCGAAACTAAGGTTTATCATGCCGAGCCCGACACCAGGGACCGCCGGCGTCGGGAAGATTCGGTTGGGGCCCGGGACAGGCACAACAAGAGGCTGTTCTCCGAGAGGAGCAACGTGCACGCGGACGCGCACGATATGGAGCGCCGAGCCGCCGGATCAGCAAAACGAGCTCACGGGGAATACCGAGCGGTCGACCTCAACCGCCCTTACCCTGCCGACTCCAGGTTAGAAAAAACAAAGCAATCACCTTTCTCACGAACAATAACCGAGGCAGCCCCACCGCGCGGGTTCAAAATTCCCAAATTTGATAAGTATGAGCCCACGACGGACGCGATTACACACGTCCAACAATATCGCTTGGTCTCCGAGCTATACGGCCATAGGGATCCCCTCATGTGCCGAACGTTCTCCATGAGTTTGGGAACCACGGCCCTCCTATGGTATAGCCAGCTCGCTCCGGGGTCTATAAACGACTTCGACGAGCTCGAGCGCGCGTTCACGTCTCGGTTTGTGACCAGCAACACACAACCGAAGACGCTCGACGCGCTTGTCAACATGAAGAGGGGCCTGAACGAGACCCTGAAGGAATACATCGCTCGCTACTGAGAGGTGTACAGCCTCGTGGAGGGCTGTGACCAGAAGATTGCCTCCACCTCATTTAAGAACGGACTCGACAGTCACTCCGACCTCTTCAAAGAGCTCATGGTCCGGCCGCCGAAGAACATGGTCGAACTAATGGAGACTGTGAACTGTTTCCGAGAGCTCGAAGAGCATCTCCTCGACCGAGCGTCGAAGGGAGATACTGGTAAGGGCACACCAAAGGAAGCAAAAAAGCAAGTGAACAATCTGAAGAAGGGCAGAAACGATCAAGGCGGAGGTTTCGGGAACAGGAGTCCCCGAGACACTGGCAGAGACAATAATGGCGGCTGGGAAAGGCCCCCCAGAAACGACAACGACTATGTTGCCGAGATCACGTATTTCACGATGCCAATATACAGACTGCTGGCAAAGATCGGCCGGAAGCGCTGGTTCTACTGGCCGGAGGAGAAAATGGGGTCAGATCCCACCCAAAAAGGAAAATGCACATACCACAATGAGGTAGGCCACTACACGACGGGATGCCGACCGTTTAAAGCGCACCTCGAGCGATTGGTTGCCGAGGGGCGCATGGAGGATTGGATAGACCACAACCGCACGCCGACCGTGCTCAGAGGGGCTGCCCCCCAGCCGAACCAGCAAGCTATCGTACCTCAGGCGCAAGGAGACAGAGTGCGCCCGGGGGTGGTTGTTACAATCCACGACCCGGTCGGGAAAGCCCGAGCCGACGCAATGCATGTAGAGCTGCAAAAGATGGAAGCCGCTATGCAAGTGATGACGCTCGGTAGAGCGCCGAAGCGGAAGTATGAGGAGCCCAATGACCCGTACACTATCTCATTTTCCGAGCAGGATCTGGATGGGCTGCAGCTCCCACATGATGACGCCCTTGTAATCGAGGTAAGCATTGACCACGTGGAGGTCAGGCGGATCTTGGTGGACCAGGGGAGCTCCGCCGACGTCCTTTACTACTCGGCCTACAAGGCCATTGGGCGAACGCGTGATGAGCTTAACCCCTCCGACACCCCCCTCATTGGATTCTCAGGGTTCCCAGTTTACCCGCTCGGCAGCATCACCCTCCCCGTCTGGGCGGGGTCGATGCGTTTGGAAATAGAGTTCACCGTGGTGGATTCGCCGAGCCCTTACAACGCCATCCTGGGGCAAGGTTGGCTCCACGCGATGGGAGCGATTGCTTCGACCCTCCACCAGTGCGTCCGGTTCATTGGCGCGTCCGGAAAGCAAGAAACCATCCGAGGCAACCAGATGGCCTCAAAGCGGTGCTTTGTCAATGCCGTACGACAGAAGGACCGGAAGGAGGGCAGGCCGCCTAAGCAGGTACATTGGATCGAAGCGCCCGAGTGCACTCAAGTCCTCGATGACGTTGGCTCGAGTGCCGAGGACAAGTCGATCGAAGAATTAGTCAAGGTGCCCATCGACGAGGAGGGCACCCGGTACTTCATGCTCGGTTCAGATCTCTCCAATCCCGAGCGGAATGACTTGGTCTCTTTCCTCAAGGATAACATTGAGGTCTTTGCGTGGACTCCGTATGAAATGCCGGGCGTTAGCCCCGACTTTATCACGCACGCCCTCAATGTTGATCCGGCTAGGAGGCCAGTGGTGCAGAAGCCGAGGCGGTCCTCGGCCATTCACTCCGACGTCGTCTTGGAGGAGGTTGACCGCCTGATCGAGGCGGAGGCCATTCGAGAGGTTATGTACCCCACGTGGCTGGCTAATACCGTGGTGGTCAAGAAAAAGAACGGGAAGTGGAGGGTATGTGTAGATTACACTAACCTCAACGACGCTTGCCCCAAAGACTATTTTCCCCTCCCTCGGATAGACCAGCTGGTGGATGCTACGGCCGGGCACGCTAGGCTCAGCTTTATGGACGCCTACTGTGGGTACCACCAGATTGCTATGAACAACATGGACGTTGAGAAGACTGCATTCATCACGCCGAGGGGCACCTATTGTTATCGGGTCATGCCGTTCGGCCTGAAGAATGCTGGGGCTACCTACCAAAGAATGGTTTCCAAGATGTTCGCTAAGGAGCTCGGCGACATTATGGAAGCTTACATCGATGATATGGTAGTCAAAAGCAAATTCGCAGAAGACCATCTCTCCCACCTCGGAAAGGTCTTCTCCATCCTCAAAAGGCACAATTTGAAGCTTAACGCAGAAAAGTGTGCGTTCGAGGTCGGTTCTGGGAAATTTTTGGGGTACCTCGTCACCCGCCGAGGGATCGAGGCCGACCCCAACCAGCTAGAAGCTATCCAGAAGCTCCGAGCGCCGTCGACAATCAAGGATGTCCAACGGTTGACGGGGATGGCTGCCGCCCTCAATCGCTTTGTAAGCAAGTCGTCCGATGCCTGCCGGCCCTTCTTCCAATCCATCAAGACCAGTAAGAGAGCCTTTGTCTAGAATTCTGAGTGCGATGCTGCACTCGCCGAGCTTAAAAACTACATGTCTCGAGCACCCCTGCTAGTCATGCCGAGGGAGGATGAAGATCTCTACCTTTACCTGGCGGTGTCCGAACATGCTGTGAGCTTGGCATTGGTTCGGCAGGAGGGTTTGGAGCAGTTCCCGATCTATTACTCGAGAAAAACAATGCTCCCAGCCGAGACCAGGTACTTGCCAATTGAGAAGTTGGCACTTTCGCTGGTCACGGCGAAGAGGAAACTCCTACCCTATTTCCAGAGCCACACGGTCGTGGTAATCACAGCGTATCCCCTGAAAACCGTCATGCGCAAGGCAGATCTCTCGGATCGGATCTGCAAGTGGTCCTTGGAATTGGCCAACTTCGACATCCGGTACGAGCCCCGGACGGCGATTAAGGGTCAGGCGTTGGCTGACTTCGTCGCCGAGCTCACACCGAAGCTGAAAACTGATCTCCAGAAGGAAATGACAGCCAAAGACGCTGGTGCCGAGGCGGCCAAGAGCACCTCCGCCCCCGAACAGCCTAGGTTCGTTCTCAAGCGCTCCCCTCCCCGCACGGCTACAATTTATACGGGCGAGTCCTGGCGGATGCATGTAGACGGTGCATCAAACAGCCGAGGGGCAGGGGCTGGTATTGTGCTCATTTCCCCTGAAGGGACCATCCACGAATGTGCTATGAGCATCGGTTTCCCAGCCACAAACAACGAGGCCGAGTATGAGGCCTTAATTGCTGGACTCCGCCTTGCTCTCGCTCTCGGGGTGGATGAACTGCAGGTTTATAGTGATTCCATGCTGGTGGTGAACCAGCTGAATAGCGATTATGGCTCTGGAGATGCTCTGGAGATGCTCGGATGTTGAAATACCTCAGCCATGTCCTGGAACTGTAAAATAGCTTCAAGGCGGTCCACTTCTCCCATATCGGCCGAGCCAAGAACGCTCATGCCAACGCCCTTGCTGCTCTCGGATCAGCATGCAACGAGCTCGGAGGCACGCGGACGATCACGCTCGGGGAGATCGCGTTCCCAAGTTTCGAGCCGGGCGCCGAAGACGTTATGACAATCGCTGCTTCTGGCCCGAGTGGGATGGATCCCCTGATCTCCTACCTCCGAGACCAGACCCTCCCTTCAGACAAGAAGGAAGCGCACCGAATCCGCTGCCAGTCCGCGTCCTACTTCCTCTCCCCGACTGGACAGCTATACCGCCGCACCTACGTCGGTCCAGACCTCCGCGTGTTGCACAGCGCCGAGGTACCTCACGTCCTGCATGAGCTCCATGAGGGAAGCTGCGGCAGCCACTCGGGAAGTCGCTCTCTCTCCGAGCGGGCTGTTACCCAGGGCTACTGGTGGCCGAAAATGAAGAGGAGCGCTGAGGATTACGTCAAAAAGTGTGAGGCGTGCCAGAGACACTCCCCCATCCTTCACCAGCCCACCATGTCCCTACAGCCCGTCACAAGCCCATGGCCGTTCGCCCAGTGGGGGCTTGATATTGTCGGAGTTCTTCCTACGGCCCCCGGCGGGTTTCGGCACCTAATCAACGGCCACGGACTACTTTACCAAGTGGGTGGAGGCCGAACCGCTGATCCACATCACGGCCTCCAAGGTCGAGCAGTTCATTTGGAAGAACATCATCTCTCGGTTCGGCGTACCCTATGCTATCATCTCCGACAACGGCACTCAATTCGTCGCCGAGGCCGTTAAAACGCTACGTAAGAAAAAGAACATCCGAGTTTATAATTCAACCGTGGCTTACCCTCAAGGAAATGGCCAAGCCGAGGCATCGAACAAGTCGATCTCGGCCGGCCTCAAGCGTCGGCTGACCAACAAGCGCGGGAAGTGGGTGGAGGAACTCCCCAAGGTCCTCTGGGGCTACCGAACGACCCCCCGGCGAGGAACTGGCTGAACGCCGTTCTCGATGGCTTACGGGATGGAGGCCGTCCTTCCACTTGCAGCTGTTGTTCCCTCCGCCCGAACCGAAGTGTTCCATCCAGCCACGAACGATGAGCACCTGGCCTCCGAGCTTGATCAAATTGAGGATCTCCGTGATGAAGCTCACATCAAGTACGCAGCCTACCAGCAGGAGGTGGCTCGGGGGTATAACAAGCACGTTCGCATCTGCCCCTTTAATGTTGATGATCTCGTCCTCCGAGCGGTCGTGCAAAAGAAAAACAAAAAGAAGTTCATGCCCAACTGGGAGGGTCCTTACCGTATCCTAGCCAAAGCTGGCTATGGGGCCTACAAGCTTGCCGAGATGGACGGCACAGCAGTCAGCAACCCATGGAACGCCTCAAAGTTAAGGAAATTTTATGGTTAGGATCTTATGTTTATCGTTTTTACGATTGTCATGCCCTCGGTAGCTTTTTGTAATGCCTGGGGATCGAGATGTTAATGATAAGATCCTTTCTTTATAGTTGCTGTCATTTCTTGATTTTCACTTTCCTACAAGTAACTACCCTCGGCACAAAGGCCATATCAAAATCACTGCCGTTTGGTGGAACGACCCGACCCTGTTCGGTTGAACGGTCGTCTATGTTCGGTTGAACAAAGGTCTCTACTCGGCCAAAACGATTTGTTAGCGTTCGGTTGAACACACAATCGTGTCTGATAGAGTAGGCGCTAATACGTACCAGCGTTCAGGGAGATGCCCCTGGTCTCGGGACCTACCTGACGAACTAGCCGGGGGCTATTGTTTCGATTACTCGCTCGGCGTGTTCTTATACAAACATTTGGGTAAAGTTATGAACTCTCTTGCTTCGGCAGGGCGCCGTTGTTGCATTGGCTCCCCGCCGAAGCAGGGGCTATCATTTATTACCAGTTTCGGTGATTACGATTCGTTATGAACGAGAACCATAACTTGAAAGAAATTCAGACATAAATATTCATACATTCAGTTGCAAGCATAGAAGAGGAAGGAAAGAAAAACATTTTCTCATTCATTACAAAAAATGAGGGGGCCCGGCCTCGAATACATAGACTTCAAACATAAAAGAAAAAAAAAAGGAAAACAACAAGCTGGTTAGGCCCCCGTATCGGGAGCCTCCGTGTTGGTGGCATCGGGGATCTGGCCCTGATCGTTGGCAGTGGCATCGGCACCATTCCCTTCGGGAGCCTCCGTGTTGGTGACATCTCCGCCCTCGGGAGTGTCCTCCTCATCATCATCGAAGGGCATCTCCGGGACCTCGGTCTCGGGCACAGGAGGGATGGAGGACCGAAGGGCGGAATCCGCCGGCACGGAGATGATGTCATAGGCCTGAGCAAAGGCTTCGGACCAGCAGTCAGCGCGACCGAGGAGGTAACCTTTTCCGAAGGCCTTCTCTTCATTCTCGTTGGCCTCCTTGGCGAACTTCTGCAGCGTATCCCGCGACCCCCTTTGGTAGCCGTTGGAATCAGCAGCGGCCATCATCTCATCGTGATCGGTCTTGGCATGCTGCAGCTCCTTCTCAGCATTAACAGCCCTCTCCTCGGCGGCCGTGACTTTGCTTTCGGCCGTCATGGCCCTCTCTTCGGCTTCCTTCTGAAGATGGCGAGCCTCCGCCAGCTGCCTCTCGAGCTCTTGGCCGTCGGCAGCAAGGGCCTCGGCGCTCTTCTTCAAATCAGCCCGAGCCTTCTGCTCCGCCTCCAGCTTCTTCTCGACCTCGGTCTTCTCGACGCCAAGTTTGTACACCTTGTCGCCGAGAGCCAAAGCCGACTGGCCAGCCTGCAAGAAATTAAACTAATTGAGTAATAGACTGAAGGAAAAGACTTAGGAAAAATGCGAAGTGTGAAGTTAGAGTTTTACCCGCACAATATGGGTGCAGAGCTCGGCGTAATTATCCGCCGTTTTCTTCTGCTCCGCCTTCATGTCCCTCGGCAAGGCGAGGGCCTTCAGCAGGGTCATCGCCGTCTTTCGGCTCTCCCGAACGCTGGCATTCTTCTTGACCGGCTCGCCGTGAGAGGTCCGGATGACCGGGACCCACGGCTCGTCGTCGTCGACCGGGGAGGGCGTATCCCCGAGTGGCGGGGAGACCACCTGCTTATCTTTGGAGGTTGTTCTTCTCGGCTGCATCTCGGTCGGGGTGGTCTGGGGAGGAGGTGGTGTTGGCAAGGGTGCCTTGGACCCCTCCGGAGCCTCATTCACCTGAGCCTTCTTCGGCGGACCCTCCCCCTCGGTGACGTGGCTGGGCTGCTTGCCCCCCGCCTTCTCAGCCTCCAACTTCCTCTTTCTCTCGGCCCTCTCCTTCCTTTGGGCCTCCCTCAGAGCAGAAGATCCAGCCATATCAGCCTCTGTGCCGCTGCCTGCAACGAGAGCCTGGGGTGGGTGGTGAGTGCTCCTCGGCAAGCGTTCCCGGCCGAAGAGGTCGGAGCGCTCGATATTAGTGTCGAAGAGGCGTCTTCGGCGCTCACCTATCCTCTTCACGGGACTCTTTCCTCTCTTCAGGAAGCCCTTGTATGATGGCACGTAGCCAAGGACTTCGGGGGCAGTACGGTTTGGGATGGCGAAGATCTGGTCGATGACGTCGTTGTCCGCGTCTTCGGCAAGCTTCTTCGTCACCTTCCTGCAAATAAAAAAAATAAAAAATAAAAAGAGGAGACAAATGCAGGTTAGAAAAGTTCACTCAATGACAGAAATAAAAGATGAAAATGCAAGGATGAGCTCTCGGCTTACTAGGGCGTCCTCGTTGCCAGGGTACGGACCACCTAGACTCCTCGCCCGGGGCTTTTTCGTAGTTCGCCTTGACTATGACCAACTCACAGGCATGCCTCTCCGAGTCCGAGAGTTTACCGATGAGGTGGGGGTACTCGGGGCGCCTCGAGAAGTAATAGCGGCCGTAGCTTTTACTCCGCGCGCAGGTGTAGACCGCCATGAGGTCGGGCAAGCGGAAGGGAATGTTGTGTCGCTCGGATAGCCTCACCACCGAGCATATGATGTGGTACACGTTGGTGACCAGCTGGTGGGGGGCGAGCTCGTACACATCCATGAATTGCCAAAGGATCCGGGGCATGGGGAAAGTCAGGCCACCCTCGGTAATGGCCATCAAGGGCACAGTCACCTGCCCCTTCACATAGTGGATTCTGTTGTCGGTGGGCCTTGCGATCTCCACATCAGCAGGGATATTGTAATCCCTTCGGAACGCGGCGAGCTTGTCCGCAGAACCGTCGAAGTACGTGTCGACGTACTTGCACGTCCCGTGCTTTGGGTTCGGCGGTGGGATTGTTTCCCAGCCATGCCCATACTCAACGCCACCCTCGACATCGGCCTCATCATCATCTTCGGGGGCTTGCTCTCGTTCTTCATTCTCGGCACCGTGATGCGAGGAGCCTTCATCTTCACCCTCGTTGAGAGGAATGTGCCCCTCGGTTTGCGGAGACCGGGCTGAGAACTCGTCCACTTCGAGAACCTCGACAGGCTCGGGCTCGTCGAACCCCGCGGTCCGCGGTTTCCCTGTCGATCTCAATCACCTCGGGATCCGAAGCCCAGCCTCCGGAGAGATCAGGGAGCTCGGTGGGGTCGATGGTGGGAGATGAAGGGACATCGGTCGGCACGGCCGTCTCGGGGTCCGGATTCGGAGGTATGTTTTGACCGGACGTAGTGGCCTGTGAACCGCTCTCGGCGCGCCTAGCTTCTGCCTCCATTTCCATCCAACGTTCGGGGGTTATGGCTTGAAGGGGGGCTATGTTCAGTGGTGGTACTCCTGCTTGTGGGGGGACGGAATACACTCGGCTTCTATAATCCCTCCCGAGAGTCCTTAGTTGCTCGCGGAGGAGGAGGTCTTGGACGAAATTGCCGAACCTGTAATCGGCGAGAGCGTCGTCTTGGGATGAGTCGGAGGAGGTTGAGCTCATCCAAGCAAGAACCTACAGTGCACGGGTGAAACAACCATCAGCGATATACACAGGTTTGAGTTCAAGAAAATATGAAGGGATGAGCTTCGGCCCCAGCCGAGGTCCCCACAGGGTGTCAGTTATCCCGAGAGCCCAACAGGTTGGAGAGCTCTCGGCTAAACCTAATGAGGAAAGCACTCGGAACACTCAAACAGCTCTCGGCAGAAGGTGGTGCGTACGATGACGGGGAGCTCGGAAGAACACGATGAGTGTTCTTCAAGCCCAGAATCCGGCGGCCGCGCTCCGCCGCACAAACCGCCGGAAAACTCAAAGCAAACAGAGGCAGAAAAAGCGAAAAGAGTGAAACACTCAAAAACCCACCCAAAATGCAACAAAGATGCACGAAAAACTTCACAAAACGTAGAGAAACAGGGGAAGAACACAATACCTCGGATTTGGTGGAAGAATCTTGGCCTGAAAACGAGATCTCCACGAGGAAAGCAGTTGAGCACGGCGGACGGCGGCGGCGTTGAGTTCTGGTGCTAGAGAGAGAGGGTAACGGTCCTCTCTCTCCCCTCCTCCCCTTGTATTTATAGGGGGAAGGGTGAAGAGCCATTAAGGCGCCGGCTCGGGAGGCGAAGCGGTACCCAATCGCAGCGTGACACCTGTCCACTACGTTTAAACCGTTTGGGCGCGAATCCATGTAGCGGCGCTCGGACCAACCGTGCAACGACGCGTGGCAGCAACGTCACCACGCGTCATAGATTCCTGACACGGCATGTCAGACGTCCTTTCACGTCACTCATCGACGCGACGTTTCAAGCTCTATCCATCCCGAGCGCTTAATATAAATGGACTTGGATCGTCAGGGCCCCGACCGCAGGAGCGACCCTCCGAGCATGGTTCCCCGACCACCATTTTGCCGATCGCATAATCCGATCGAATCAACCCCCACATTCGTCGTCCCTCGTCATGGGAAGTTGATGGGGCTATTGTAGCGGCCGGGTTCATAGGGGTCAGCAAGGGCCCCCCTCCACATCACGAAGAGCTAAAAAGGTCACTATCTCAGAATCTGCAAAACTGAATGCAGATCGATCTGCCTCAATGGTGCCGAACGAACGGTGCCCTCGGCGGACGGTGCGGATACATGGTCCTGGACGAATATAGGTTTGAACGATGTCTGCCGAACGTCTTGGTGCCAAGGACATGGTACTCACAGCTTGGTTCCCAGACAACCCTCGGGAGCTCCGCCGAGCGACGCGCCGAGCGCCCGAGGGGCTGGGCCGCACGCTTGCCGAGTCGGTTGACCTCGGTAACGTGGGGCTCGGATATATCCGGTTTGGTGGAAGTGTGTCTGGCACGCCACACAGTCCATGATGAGGCATTAAATGCGGCAGTCACCTACTCTGCCACCGCCGCCTGCAGAAGCGCGTGGGTGATGGGGAATGTCTCGAGCTGATTTGACTACTCGAACCCACGTGCCGTGACGTCAGCCCAGACATGGCGCCTGGGGCTGGGGTGAAGGTCATATCACCTGTCATTCCGAGCGTGAATGACAGGCGCGTGAGGGGCGCCGAGCGCGTGGGACGCACGCCCCTCAGCCTATAAATACCCAACCACAACTACCACAATGGGTATTCCTCTCTCCTCATTTACTACCCTCACTTCTTCACTTCTCTCTCTAAGATCTCTGGTGCATTTCTTCCCACCGGTGACTGACTTTATCATCGGAGTGCCTTCCCGGACCACCACCGTCCGGGCTAGGCACTGACGTGGTTGTCTACGTGTGCAGGTTACCATCCCGGCGAGCGGCAGCGGCTCAGGCGCGCATGGTCCTCTCCATCATTGCCCGTCCCACTCCAAGAGGTTCAAAGAGTTAACTCCGGTGAAGAGACCCCCACAGAACATATCATAACTAACTACTTATCATCGTGATCCTATCTTATCATAACTAAATATAATAATGACAGATGTTCAAAAAAAATATAATAATGACAGCGAAAATTTTATTGGACGAAAATTTACCTCCGGCAAATAGGACTAATACAATCCGCATCAATAGGGACATGAAAGGAAAACATGCTGGTATGTTTCTCTTCGATTTCTGCACAGGTCTCATGACTCTCATCCCCCGTCATGCCCCAATTTCTTAGTCTATCACCAGTACTCAGCCATTGTCGAACAACTAGCCACAATACAAAAGTCCACTTAGGCACATGTTTCCCTCCCCAAATCACCTCACTGCCAATTCTGACTTGGTACAAATGCCTAAGTGCATTCCAAGCAGAGCTTACAGTAGAAGCCCCTCTTGGGTGAGCTAGCCATCTAGCAGTATCTCCTTCATCAAAGATCTGGCGTAGAGTAGGATTATTGAACTGAATTACTCTATTTCTCAATCTTCGCCATCTCTTTTGAATCTGGCGAATAAATAAAATTGAAGACAATTTGGCATTTATAGATCAGATCTGCCTAGGTTATACACCACGCTGTCCCCAAATCTCTTGCATATAAGGAGCCTTCCCTGTATCCTTTCTATGTAATGCGTTATCTATTAACAAAGTTGATTTCTCATTATCACTCTGTAATCTATATTGAATCAAGGGCTAACCCAATTGTCCAATTTTCCGTAAGCATTGATCTTTGAATATATAGGAGTGATCCATTTGGCCCAAAGGGTTTTAGCTTTCGTACGCAAGCCTGGCCACAAAGGTCTCAACAATGTAAATATATTTTATTCCTTTATTCTCATAAAGCCCGAACATCCTTCCTATTACTTTTTACTTCTTTTATTGCCTTATTTGAAATGATAAATATTGAACTATATTAAACTTGTATACTGAAATGGACTGCCTGAATAAGCCATGCCTTAGTTCCATATGATAAAAAGCTTAGTTGACCACCCATTTATCCTTTTCAGAATCTTTTGCTTTAACACTTCGAAGTATTGTAGAAACAAAACAAACACCTAAATATTTTACTGGAAGGCACCCCTCAGGAATAGGGAGAATACACCTCATATGTTCCTTTATAGATACTCATTGTCATGCCCTGGTAATTAAACATAAATAAAATTATAAATATAAATACAACTCAATTTCTTCTTTAAAAAGAAAGAAAGAAAAGGAAGGACAAAAGGTGTCCCCAAAGTTGAGCAATTTTTAAGCCAAAACCAAACCTGTTACTAATGCATTACATAGAAAGGATATCCATCAATATCTCATACCGATACATACTACATTGCCAAATAATATTTCATAAAGTGCAAGAAGTATAGGCCCCAAATGGGCTCAATAGTACCAAGTACCACAACTTAATCCCAAAAAAAAGAAAAAAAGAAAAGGACAAGAGGTGTCCACAAAGTTGAGCATTTTTTAAGCCAAAACCAAACGTGTTAATAGATAACGCATTACATAGAAAGGATATCCATCAATATCTCATACCGATACATACTCCATTGCCAAATAATATTTCATAAAGTGCAAGAAGTATGCCCCAAATGGGCTCAATAGTACCAAGTACCACAACTTAATCCCAAAATAGAGTGTCTCATAATTAAAGTTCTTACCGCCAAAATAACAAGTTTACAAATTTCATGGCCCCTAAGGCCTCACAAGTAAAAAATATACAAGGCTCTCAAAAATAAAAACTAGAACATATCCAAAGATCCTCAAGCCTTCAGACCCACCTGCGAACTTGAAAAATTTGTATCAACAACAACATGAGCCGAAGCCCATGTAGAAAATATGCTAAACGAATACATGTGGACATATAAAGGATGACATAGTAATCGTATAGGTACATAGATATAATTTCCAAGCATAAATATAGTCAATATGTCATTTTCTTTTAAAAAATAAACAAAGTGTAGTATACCACTAACCAAGATTCAAGAACAACAAATCAAACTCCATGGGATGCGAAACTCGAGAAGCTCAATGAGAAAAACAACTCAACGCAATATCTCAAAGTCAATCAAGCTAAGTCTCAAGCTTACTCAAAACCAAAGTTCACGTGTCGTCCACTGAATCCCACACACCCCGGCAACCACACTAGATGTGTTCCGATTCGACTGCACTTTACGGGCTGCTGACCCAAAGGACAAAGCAAGCTACTCCACACAGATTTATAGACTTTCACTGACCGAGTCATATTTGACCCGAGCTCTCTGGTGACCGAACTCAAAACACCCAAACCACAACAAAATCCAAACCTTTCAAACTCGCAAATAATGGCACTATGGCCCCAAATCATGTAAACCCATCAAAGCTCTCAAATCACTAATTAAAAAAGAAAAGACTCCATCAAAACTATTTATCTCAAATAACATTATTCAAGTTAGTCATAGGACATATACTCAACATAATCTAATGTAGATGTCCACTATATGTACTTGAGTTTCCGGAAAAATTCGATAACCAAAAAAAAATAAAAATGTTGTCTCTGACTTGCACGCGCTGGTACTGCCTAGTGAGCACGCTCTGCGTGAGGGAGGAAGTGAAGCGAAGTCCCAACTCGCCAGCGTACCAAAAGTAATATGAAATATATAAGCGTGAGGGCACCCTCACTTCATGAGCTAGCTTTTGGGGTTGAGTTATACCTGAGATTGTAATGTAACAACATTTATTATGATAAGAAAGCAATTCAATTCATAAGCATTATAACCCAAAAAAATGGGCATTAACTAAAGTCTAATCACTTTACTACTTAAAATCAACTTCCATATAACTCAAATCAAATGTAATTAGAGGTATCTAATCCAAACTACAAAACAAATGCAAGTAGGATACAAATACCCAACAAAAACAGGGATTCTTGTAACAGTCATATGCAATATAGTTCCAAATAAACAATCAAAACACAAAATACATGTACATCAACACATTACACACCAATATTTAAACATTTAGCATGGATTCGTACTTTATAGTGGAAAACCCCAAATGCTAAAAACACTAGGTTCTCCAAGTAGATTGCGGTGTAGCCCACCGAAAATGATACTCCTCCAAGCCTTGCCACAAGATTTGAAAGCCTTGATTGCTAAAATATAAAGATTTGGAGTAGATATAATCAAGTGGGAGTGAGAGAGAGAATTGGCCGAGAGAGAGAGAGAGAGAGAGAGAGAGAGAGAGAGAGAGGCAGAGAGAGAGAGAGAGAGAGAGAGAGAGAGAGAGAGAGAGAGGCAGAGAGAGAGGAAGCACAAAGGCTCTGTTTGGAAGTTGGAGAAAGAGGTGCAAAAGAAGAAAAAATATTTTAGAGGAAAATTCAGAGGAAAGTTGAGTATTTTCTTTTTTAGGGGGTCTAAATAAAACATTAGGAAAGTAATGGAATAAATTTTCTCTTGTTTGGTTTCAAAAGGAAAATGTAAAGAAAATAACATGAAGGTTGCTTTATTTAATTTCTTTTTTAACTTTTAAACTCAAATTTCAGTTTCTGAAAAAAGTTTGGGCACCCCCTATTTACTCCTCTGTTTCTTCTATAGTTTTGAGAAAATTTCAAAATTTTCATTTCTTTTTCCCTTTTATTTTTTCTTCTCCCCCTTCACCAGGAACCAAACAAGTGAGGATTTTTTTTTAGTTTTTCCCCCTTTTCCATTTCTTTCCACAACTTCCAAACATAGCCGAAGGAAAAAAGAAGAAAGAAATGGATGGTTCTCCCCTGATCCAAATTGGGACTTTTTAAGTGCAAAATTACACTATACCCCTCTACATCCTTAGGTACTCCCATCGCCCTATTTTAATATGTAGTTAGACTAGGGCCCCATGAACGGGTCTCTACATTCATTACCACAACATAAGAATGGAAATCTTTTGATATTTCATTGATCAGCACAAAAGAATCATGATCCACCCAACAAGGACGAATAAGTCATTAGCAAAGGGTAAATGGCATAAGCTCAACTTTCTGCACATTGGGTGGTATGCATGCTTCAGTGATGCTACGAATCCCTCCATTATGATACGAAAAAGGTATGGGTGACCTTGATTAAAACCCCTTTGGCCAGGAAAATACCCTTCAAGACTACCATTGATGACCATAGAGTATTTGGTACTTCATACATACTCCAGTTTACAAACTTTTAGACAATTCCATAGTGATCTTAGTGTCGAATGTAAATTCCCAATCAATCAAATCTTAGGCTTTTCTTATGTATAACAGCACATCTAGGAGGCGTTTCATTCCTATGTTAACTTCCACTAATTCTTGCATCAATAGCACATCATAAATGATTGACCTTCCTTTAAGAAATGCAAGTTGAGTCTGATCTATTAGAGTAGGAAGACCTGGCTGTAATCTATTTGGCAAGACCTCTGCCATGCATTTGCATGTAACATTGCAATAGGATATTGGTTCTACATCTCCTAAAAGTAGATGGGGTGCTAACATTGGGGATCAAGAGCCAGTTGCTATAAGGTCCACTATAGCTATTTCCTAACACTTTTGGTCCACTTAACATTTTCCTAACACATCCAGTCCACCCACGCATCCAAAATACGACAATACCCCTCAGGTCTGTGCGTGTTTCCTCATCGACAAACATTCACACCAAACGGCCCATAGCTATAGGAAGAGGCGGTTAAGGTCTATGGTTGGGTTAAAATTTTAACACGCGAATTAGGGCCATTCAAAGTAAATGTAAATGGCACTAGGTTATGTTAATTACACGTGTAAAATAGGTAAATGAGATCCTTAAAATAAGGAAGTGAGATTTGTGTATGGGGAGATTTTTTAGTTAAGGTAACCTCGAATGGTTGTCTGCACAAAGGTAGGAGAGTGGTTATTGCCACACAGCGTGTTCTCACGGTCCCACTGTGACTCCACCTTCCCATTACTCCTCCTTGAAATAAGGAGGAAGGAGTTAGGCGTTGAGGCCATTTTTACCTCCAAGATAGAGGAAACGAGCAGAGGACCTAGGACACTTGGTAGCCATCTGCAAGGACGGGAAGTTAACAGAGGACACTTGGTAGCATCATGGCATGTGGAGAGTTGGCGCCAAGAGTCAAAGCTTTCACAATTTGGAGCCTATAAATGCCCGTTCTCAAGGTTTAGAAGGGTTCCACAACCAATCAACGTCACGGTTACAACCAAGTCTTTTATGCCCGTTCTCAAGGTTTAGAAGGGTTGCACTGCCAATCAACCTCACGGTTACAACCAAGTCTCACTACTTATCCAGCATAAAGATCATCAACCCGTTGAAGCCTCTCAACCACATTGAAGCCACAAACCTTGTTGATTGTATTTCCTTTGATCATTCTACGAATCTAGCCTAGCCTAGGACTTGTTTTACGATTCCTTGTACTCCAACTTTTGTTAATCTTTATTAATAAAAGTTGGATTTCATTTACTTTGTTTCTCATTTTCCAAACTGTTGGGAAATTATTAAAGTTCTTTACAATCAGGCAAACTACAAACCATGCAATTCTACCCTTTGAGTTGCACAAAACCTCTACGTACGAAGTAAAAAAAAGGCACGCAAGCCTTTACAACAATTGGACTGCACTGCACAGTCCCGGCACGCCCGTTACACAAACCGCTTAAGATCTCGCAGTTTTATTTGGAGTTTTTACGAGGAAACATTATTGAAACCTGTATCTGGGTATGAACATGTTACCTCTAAATGTAATGAGTCTACGTAATTCTCTTCCTTTCATTTTGTCTTTCGTATGGAAAATCTAAGATTCAAATACAGTTTCAGAATGTTTATGGATTATGGAGAGATGGGGAAAGGTATAAGAAGATGGTAATGAAATGGTGAAGAAAAAATTACTCGTGGTTTCCCGATCATTTTTCTCTACCTTCAGAAACCCTCTAAAATTCCTGGTCCAAACATAAAATTGTTGAATTTGTTTAGGATTGAGACTAAATAGAAACTTTAATTCCTTTGTGACATGATGGAACGATAAGGTTTCAAGCATTATCCTTTGCTGATCTTTCAGTTATGATAGTGGATTATTATGTTACCTTAACACGGGTCACTATTGATCTGACTTTTGGTGAATTAAGGTTGAGCAACTTCATAGGATTTTCAAGCTATGTGGCACACCCTCAGAAGACTACTGGAAAAAATTGAAGGTGTCTCCTGCCATCCGACCACCATTGGCATACAAACCTCGTCTTGAAGAAGTATTCAGAGAGTTCCCTCCATCTTCTTTAGGCCTTTTGTATATTCTTCTCGCTCTAGATCCTGCGATTCGTGGCTCTGCCGCCTCTGCTCTTGAAAGTGAAGTAAGTACAGATTTCAAACCATAATCCGAACACCTAATAGAGGTCCTTAATATGTGTTGAAAAAAGAGTGCTTGGAAAGCATAGTTATTCCTTACATCATAACGCTATTTATGGGATTGAACTTACTGCAGTTTTTCCGCACAAGTCCATTGGCGTGTGAGACTTCTAGTTTACCAGTAGTCTACAAAGAGGAAGATCAGCCACTGGAACCAAATGAAAGAAGAATGTAAGTTTTTACTTGTCATGAGTTTCCTAGTCTTCTTGAAAATATGCAAAAGCACTACAAGTCCTAGAGGGTGAATACGACTATCAATTTAAAAATTACCAATACCAATTTTAGCCAATTCAATCAATCAATAACCATGGTGAAGCAATTAAAAACACAATTAAAGCAATAGTAGTAAATTTGTAACAATCAAGAGAACAATAACACAATATGCATGGAAACTACTTAGGGTCAACACAACGTAAGCAATAAAAGCAAAGCCTATTATTACTTATATTCCATAGTTCAAAAGGTTACAATAATTCTACGATACAATTAGAGATTACCAACTAACCACTTGTTACATCTAATTCCACCCCTTGATCTACTACCGCATACTCCTTGAATTCATGGACTCCACAAACAAGTGCGTTTGGATCTCTGTATCACCCCCGCACCAAATCCATCAGCCTCATGTAGTATTGTAGGAAACAATGCATGATATGATTATGAAAAGAATTTATGAAGATTTTTAACGAAGAACAATCAAACTTAATCAATTCATGGAGTATAAAAGAATAGATCTAGAATGACACAATAAGATGATCAAATTGAGAATTGAAATCATCTTCAAGGCATAAGAACACATGATTATGAAAAAGAAATGTTCTCTCTCTAAAAGTGGGCTTATGCAAGAGCTGAACCCTAAAAAAGTGAAAAGGACGTTTATATATGGGTAAAAACGGAGCCCTATGGCCAGCCAATGAGAGGGCTGAACAATGCAGCGCTTTCAAGGCGCGTTTGCACCGGTGTAGGCTCAAGAAACGCACCTCCAGCAACGCTTGAGCCATGTGCGGTCCACACAAAATGGGCTTGAGCTCTTGCATAGCCCTAGTCAAGTCCTACATTCTGATTCCAAACAACAGACACTCATGCCTTACAAATAAGCCTCTCACGAAAAATCCATTTGATGGGCACGAAGGCTAATCAACAAGGCTAATCTATGACACTAAAACATGCAAATCCTCAAGGATTAGAATCAACAAAACTTAAAAATGATATGCATGTGTATACCATTATGAAAAAAATCTCACGCTGTACACGGCATAGGCTTCAAGGCACAACCATTGAATGGAGGATCTACACCACCTAGACGTCTACCTCCCAAACCAAAATAGGAAAAGGTACATACAAACACTAATAGTTTGTCGGTATCCGGAAAGCGCCAATTACATTAACATTTCCCTGTGCATAACTAGAAAGCACGAACAAATCACATTTATATAGGAGTTACATAGGTGGTGATCATATCTCCACCTGATTCACTAGAAAATGTCTACCCTTGAGGGCTCCTTGTCCCTTTAACTTCAATTCCTCATATTCATTGCTCTTATGAAATAAGGTCAAACCCTTTTTTTGTTTAATAAGCTAAGTGCCATGCCAAAAAAACTATTCATTTCCATTAAACTATAACTTTTATTATTATTATTATTATTATTATTATTATTATTATTATTATTATTATTATTATTATTATTATTATTATTATTATTATTATAAACAAAAATTGAATCGAATTATCGTATTGTGGGCATATGTTTAGAAATTTCCTTTGGTGAAGGCACAGGAAAATGAGGAACCAGTCACGGATGGATAAAGCGTGCCAGAAGAAGGATATTGCAGCCATGGAGCAACCACAAGGAGATTTTGGTTTTTCTAAAGAGGTATACATAATCCCCTTCATTACGACTACATTTATGAAATTTAAGACAATATTCAAAATTCGTACCTTAACATGTGCAAGCTAAATGATCACATTGAAATATTGAGTAGTCGTAATTCTCTCTTATGGGTAAGTATAATCACTATCTATAGTAATCCTTTTCCTGCAACACATACTTAATATATTTCCTAATTTTCAGGAGCCAAAGAAGAGCTCAGAGTTGAAATTGAATATTGGTGGCAGTATTGCAACTAATCCCCCATCTAGCAAGAACCAAGCACAACCTAAAGTGAGTCCAACTCCTTCCATCTCTCCTGATTTGTCGCCTTTCAAGAAGACAAGTTTTGAAGCTCATCCCAATCCTGCCAAGAAGATTAAGAACAACTTGCCTCCATTACCTACAAATGCCGAACCAAGAACTTCCGTGTACAATGGCGACAACAAAAACAAGAGCAAATTCAGTCAAGTCCAGAGGTCTGTGTCCAATAGGGAATTCCGAAAGTTGGATCAGAGAAAATACTTGAAACTTCAGCCAGTTGATGATTATTGATGAGACATTCTTGTTTCTGAGTTGTTATTTGCTCTAACATTATGATTTCATTTTGTAACTTTATATTTTTCCTGATATTGGTGATTAAGCATGCTTAAGTGAACATCCCCCAAAAAAGGCATGGTGAAGTGGACATTTTTCCTTTCATTCCAAGCAATTGATGATTATTCCTTATTATGCTATTGAGCTTGAGTTTATTTGTTAGATATTCAACATAAATTCAAGCCCAGAGTGATGCAAACCAAGTACATATGCATATAGCAAGGTAGTTTCTAAGTTAATTTAGTGAGGGGTGTTAACGTCATTTCCATGGGTGGTATTCTTTTCTTGGCCTACCTCGACATTTCTTGAAGTTTTGCTTACAGATCTGGGACTTTTTGGCTGAAAGAAAACACAGCTTTAGAGCTGTGAGCTCCAAACCAGCTAGGGTTTTGAAGAATTGGAGGCTTGGGTCTTGAGGATTTGATCCCACGGCGCCTACTGTTCCCTCTACCGCTGTTGTATGTGCGAATAGGCTAGCTAAAGCCGTTGTTCTAGTACAAATACCTTCTGATTAAAATCATAATCTGAAGGATAAAAAGGGGCCACTTGATATATTTCTACTTAGAGTAGCTTTCCTAAAAAAATTTAAACTTAAAATCATCAAAAACGTTTTCTATATTGTGGTGCTACAATTGCTACTGTCGTGCGGCAGTGGGAGTTTGAAGAGAAATTACGGTTTTGATTAAATACCCCCCTTACAATGTGATTTGTCTTAAAATTTTTGCCAACCATCATTATCTTTTATTAAAAAAACAGATTTTAATTAAGTAATAAAACATTTTCCAAAAAAATAAAATCCCACAAAGCATTGAGTAAAGACCAAATTTTTTTTTAAATTGGGCGAGCAAGGTGCCTTAAAAACCTTCCCTACTCGTAACCTAGCTCCCGTACCCAAAATTTCCTATTTTTCGCAGGCCAAATCATTTTCCAAAATTAACGGCACGAGAGTCATTATTTTTTAAATCATTTTTAGCAGTTTCTCGGGTAATAAATCTATTTTCAAAATAAAACCCGAGTGGCAACTCTGAAATTATTTTCCAAACAAAACAAATAATTTTTTCGTGGCACCGTCCACAATGGCATACACACGTCTCTCACACATTTTATCGAACATGTAATAGTATTTTTACTGTTTTCCATCTTAATAGGTTATGGAGGAGGATGAACAGATTTAACAACTGTACCGTCAGATTTACTCCAGACCTTTTGAAAATCATGAATTACAGCTATATGATACTGATGTTGATACCAATTCAAAAACCATGTTTTAAAGGGTATCAATGTTTGGCGATTTTCCGAATCTTTGTAAAAATGGTTTTTGATAAAATCGCGTTATGATTCATCAAACTTGGAGAAGTACCAAGTTCTAAACTCTTGATTTTTTGAAGACATAAACTCTTTACTGATAAGTAGACGAATAGGAGAGTTTGGCGTATAATCTATAAAAGTTTATATATGAAAAGCCATTTCAGAGGCTGTTGGCGAGTCACGCTTTTTACTCGCACTACTGCTGTAAATCCCATGAGGAATTTGTTAGCCCTATTTCGTTAACCAAGAGCGTTTCTTCTAGAACAGCTTTCCCCCTTACAGGATCTCCCAACCATCTACTTCTAGACATTCTTGTCCGAGATCCTTGACCAAACTCCATCAGAAGTTTCTACAGTGTACAGGGATAAAATCCACGTAGCCCTGGATCACGTGCTTCCTTGATTCAACCCTAAATCGGCAAGACTGAAAAAAGGTTAGAGCACCTTTGCCTCTCGTTGGCAAAGGCCCTCCGATGCCTAAGTTAGTATCTCGTACTTGGTGAATTCAAACCACAATGCGTATGAAATGGGTTTCACAGCGTACCTTTCCCCATGGGCATAGTGCTGTATTTATAGGTGAAGGAGGCTTGACTTAGGCATCTCGTGCCTTGGTTTCCTATTAGCTTCAAGAATCCATCTCCTAATAAACTCTTCCTTTTAGGGAAGAGTTTCCATATCCTGCTAGATCTCGTCTAGCAGAGGTCTTTCTTTCCATATAGGATTCTTCCCTATATGGGGCATACTCCTAATCACATTAGGACCTCCCATATCAATCCCTTACTTTACGGGATTGCTCCTCATCTCATAAGTTGCCGTTGTAGAATATTCTGGAATGTCTCACCGCCCTACTCATGGCGGTGCCGTGCTTCCACGTAGCTCGGAATAACTCGTACATAGTTCAGCTCATTACGCCGAGCTGAATTATGTATTCCAGAATGCTATTCAAGCTATATGCGTAGCCTACCTAGCTCGGCCATACCAGGGGGAATCCTTTATGCCTTACGCCGAGCTAGTGCATCCTGATTTATTAGTTTACTCTTTATTAGTTCTAGCCTCATTCGTGGCCAAACCAGCCCGGCACAGGGTTTAAGGACTCCCTATGTGGTGCCGAGCTATTCATCCTCTCGTGGTGATCAACTAAGGCACGTGCTATGCCTAATAGTAGGGTAATCAGATTTTACCCACTCCAATTGCTCCCCAGCTTTGCCATTGCTGCCACTTGTCAGCGATGCGCAGAGCTTCAACGGTCCCTGGTGCACCTCTTGCACGTCTTCCCCCTCTCGTGGGGAGCAGGGTTACTTTCGCATTAAATGCGAAGTGACCCGTTGGGGGCTGGATAAGCCCAAAGGACATCCTGGGATGACGTTTCTCGTACGTCACGCCCTCACTTTATGGGTTTTTGGGCGGGATAATGATTACTTTTCCCCCTAAAACCCTTCGAGTCCAAAAAAAAACCTCTTCCCCTCTTCATCACTTCATTTCGTCAGAAGCAAAGAAGAGAGAGAGAAGAAATCCTTTCCTCCGCCATCAACGTAACTCTTCGAATCTACTCACCTGCAGCTTTTCATCGTTTTTCCTTCATCCTCGCCGGAAAGTTTACTCCTAGGCCGCCTTTTCACGTAAGTACGCCCTCTCGTTCTAGATTTCCCGTTATCCGTCGAAACCGTTAGGCTTCGTTTCCAATTCCTGTTCATCGTCTTCTTCTTTGGGTTCCAATCAGTGAAACCCTAACTTACTTAGTCATGGGTAAGCATAGGATTCTCCTAAGTAATGCCCAAAAAGTAGCAGATTTTCGTAGAAACTTCAATATTCCCGCCGATGTTCAATTCCGGCTAAACACTAGTAATGACGTGAGAGAAGTGGGCTTGGATGAGGGCAAGATCCTCATCCCTCTAATTTTCATAGTGGAATGCGGCCTTAGACTTCCCCTACACCCCTTTTTCAGAGAGGTCTGCAGTAGGTGCAACCTAAACCCAATGCAACTATGTCCCAATTTCGTTAGGGTAGTCATGGGTACAGTTGCCCTAAACAGGTTGCTCGGTCTTCGTCTTGACTGGTGGGACTTGCACTACCTCTATAGTGTAGTCCCTACAGTTGACAATAATTATTACTTTAAAGCCAGAGACCCCGAGCAGAAGCTCATTACCAACCTGCCCAACTCCTCGAAGGGCGAGACTGATGACTTTCTCGTAGTCACCGGTAATTGGGAGCCAAAGGACGCTGAGGGGGTTACTGTTGGCTTCTCCTGCCCCACAGCTACAGGCCGACCACGTTAGTATTCATTCCCTGCACTTTTATCCTTTTTACTCTTTGTCCTTTTGTGAACCGCGTTTATTAAATCCCTTTTTACTGTGTTGTTTTGCAGCGAGCAACCTCAACCACGGCGGTCGTCTGGTCCACGGCAATCTTCACCGCGAGGACATTGCCCGGGCTCTGTATTTTGACGGACTTGAGCCCACGCCTGTGGGGCTTGGCCGAGCTGCCCATCTTCTCTTGGGATATACGCCGTCCTATTGGGGGGGAATTCGCAAAGTGGGCGAGCCGTGCTCAAGACACCCCTGGCCTCCCGCCGCTCCGTTGATCGCTACGCGCCCTCCAGCTGAACAAAGGTCTCGTCCTCGTCGAGGCCGATCTAGAAGGGGGTCAATGCGTTCCCGAGCACCGAGGGACTTGCAGCAGCAAGTAACGTTTGCCCACATCCCGGAGATTCTTACCGCCATCCCCATCCTCACCCGTACCGACCAGGAAGCAAGCACATCCGGACGGGTGGTGGTTGGAGAAGAAGAAGAAGAGGAAGAGGAAGGAATTGCTGGGTTTGACCATCGTGAACTCATCCGATCTCTGTCCGAGCAATCCACCCTTCTCGCGGACTCAGACGATTCATCAGGCTACTCCCCCTCTCCAGATCGAGAAGGCATGCCTCGTCAGCCGATCAACTTGATTGATGAGCTGAATCTCGGCGGAGCTTCCCATGCTCCACCAGCCGTTCGTATCATCACTCCTTCCCAAACATTGTCCCCCTCTCAGACCGAGCAACAAAGGGACAAGAGACCGGTGGAGAGTCCTCAGCACGCCCAGCCTCCTCCACAAAGGAGAAGGACTGGGGACACGAGCTCGAGCCATCCTTCCACCGACTCACCTACTCTGGTGCAGCCTTGGGCCCCAGTGCTTGCACGCCCTGATGGCACTCCTGTAAATATTATTGACAAAATTTCCTCCACCGATGTGGCGTTCGGTGTCTCCAGAGCTGCTCTCCTCCCAAATGACATGGAGAGAGAAAAAAGTAGCTCTTATGATGTGCTTATGAAATCAATCTTTCAATCGAGTGCCAAGGTAAGGAAGATTCTCCTTATTGTTGTACCTAGAACTCCAACCCTCCTTATGTCTTGTTTCTTGTTTTGTAGATTATGCAAAAGGCATTCGTGGGCTTTGAGAGGGCAAAGGATGCTGAAAAGGAGCTGAAGAAAGAGCAGAAGAGAGCGGAGAGAGCTGAGAAGGAAAATGCACAGTACTCTCAGTCCCTAAAGGAGGCCCGAGCTGAAACGGAGGTGCTTAAGGGAGAGAATGCTGATCTGAGAAGGAGATCGGAGGAGATCGAGCATGGTCTTAGGGAGCAACTTGCTGCAGCGGAGGCCAGAGCGGAGGCGGAGTACGACCGAGCTGTTGTGGTGATTACTGACAACTACCGACCTCAGATGCCGACAGTGAAAGATGTTGTCTGGGAGATGGCTTGGCGAAGATGCCTCAGCAAACTCGGCGTAGACGAGTCATCCCCTCACTGGACTGATATGGAACTGTCGAGCGAGGTGGCAGCTGCTCAGGATCGACTCGCCGATCAGTCTCCTCCAATCCCTGAAGATCCAACTGGACCCCCCTCGGAGCAAACCCTTTCAGATGGAGTCATAACTGATCTCACTGCCTCTGTGGATGGTGCCACTGGGGGCCCCGTTGGTAACCCCGATCCCAATCTTGCCGCTGATGCTGGTCAGCACGGTGAAGAGGCTTGACGCCTGTTATTGATCCTGTCTTTCATCTTTTGGACCCTACTCTTCGACCCTGCGTGGTCTTGCTCGACCGTGTGTGGCCTTTACTAATGTTGATACACTGGTCCGCTTTTTCTGTTAAGTATTTTCGTACTCTCTTATGTTTTCAAGTATATCTTCATCAAGCTTCTTTGTGCTACGTTATTCTGTATGCTAGGTGTTCAAGTGTCTTTGAACCGTCCATGACCTAAGTGTTTTCATACTTAGGAGTTTGTTTGCCAGTTTCGTTTGTACATCTAAGTTTATTCGTACTTAGAAATTATTGCAGTTTTCGTTGCCAATCTAAGCTTTTCGTGCTTAGGAATTCATTGCAATGTTCGTTGCAAATCTAAGTGTTTTCATACTTAAAGTTTCTCGCAATATTCGTTGCACATATATACACTAAGTTTCTTCATACTTAGAATTTCGTTGTCGCAATATTTGTTGCAATTTTGCAATATACGTTTGCAAACCTAAGTTTTTTCATACTTAGAAATTTGTCGCTGCAATATTCGTTGCATATATACACACTATCTGCTCCCCAATAGGAATCCAGATTGGAAGCAACTTGGGTTCATATTTAAACATCACAGTAGGAGAAAAATGAAATTTTATTAATAAAGACAAAAATATAAATAACTGTTGGTGATTTTATTCGTAATCCCAACAAGGTACCAAAATGTGAATTTATTCGTATTCACTTTAAAAAAGATGTGATTGTATTCGTAATCACATAAACAAATCACTGGTAGAACTTTCTCAGGTTCTGGACGTTCCATGGCCGTGGTACAGGGTCTCCATCCAGGTCGGCCAAACGATAAGCCCCAATTCCAGCAATTCCCACAATCTTATATGGGCCTTCCCAGTTCGGCCCAAGCTTTCCATCCGTAGATATTTTGGTGTTAGCCAAGACTTTCCTTCGGACTAGATCTCCAATTTTGAACTCTCTTGGCTGCACCTTCTTATTGTAGCTTCTTCGTAGCTGCTCTTGATATGCTGCTAAGGTGATAAGTGCACGCTCCCTTCTCTCCTCGGCGAGATCGAACTGCTCGGCCAGGGCTTTATCGTTGCCCCCTGACTCCACGAGAGTAGTGCGAATGGTTGGTAAACCAATCTCCAAGGGAATCACCGCCTCTGTCCCATAAGCAAGGGAGTACGGCGTCTCTCCCGTAGATCGCTGTGGGGTGGTCCTATATGCCCAAAGTACGGCTGGAAGCTCGTCGGGCCATTTTCCCTTCTTCCTTTCCAACCTTTTCTTGAGACTTTTAAGGATAGTCTTGTTCGAAGCCTTTGCCTGCCCATTACTCTGTGGGTAAGCTGGGGTTGAATAGTAGTTTATGATACCGTACTGGGCACAGAAGGCTTTGAACTTCTTGCCGAACTGGGACCCGTTGTCTGAGATGATGGAGTATGGTACTCCAAATCTTGTGATTATCTTGTTCCACACAAATTTTTCCACCATAGCTTCTGTGATTTTGGCAAGGGCTTCCCCCTCTATCCATTTAGTGAAGTAGTCAGTGCCAATGAGTAGGAATTTTTGTTTCCCTGTTGCCATAGGGAGAGGACCCACGATGTCCAACCCCTATTGGGCAAATGGCCATAGGTTAGTTAAAGGTAGCAAATCCTCAGCTGGTGCTCGGATTAGAGGGGAGAACCTCTGGCACTTATCACACTTTTTGACAAAAGCCTTTGCATCCTCCTGCATGTAAGGCCACCAATATCCTTGGGATATTGCTCGGTGGGATATGGACCTTCCACCAGTATGTCCTCCACAAGTTCCAGCATGGATTTCATGGAGGAATTTTTGGACAAGAGCTGGGTGTATACACAATAAATATGGACCAAGAAAAGATTTTCTGTAAAGCTTACCTTCTGGAGAGAGCCAAAAGCGTACTGATTTGGTCTTAATTTTGTGTGCTTCCCTCTTATCTTCTGGCAAGGTCCCATCTCATAGGTATGCCACTATTGGGTCCATCCAGCTCGGCCCAAACTCTGTCTCCATCACGATTTCCACTGCTCGGTTCGCACAAATGATCCACCGCCACAATTCGGCGATACTCCGTCTTGATTGCTGACCCTAAGCAAGCTAACGAGTCTGCATGCGCATTCTGGCCCGAACTGATTTGTTGAATGTGGACTTCATCAAATTCTGGCCCGTACTTGGTGTCAAGCTTTCAAAGGGTCATTTTACAAGTGTAAAATGTCATAATAAAGATTAATTTAAAATATCGATCCCCAGCAGAGTCGCCAATTTGTGGACGCTCGGTTTTCGCGCAGGCGAAATAGATATCCACGGAGTTTTGGTTATAAAAAAAGGCGATCCGGGAAAATGAAGAAAAATTTAGAGTCGCCACCCGGGGTTTAATTCTTTGGAGAATGTTGGGTACCCGAGAAACCGTTCAGAAAAATAATGACTCTTGTGCCGCTGAAAAAGGGTTTGATCTTGCGAAAAATAGAGATTTGGGTTCGGGAGCCAGGTTACTCGCGGGGAAGGTTTTATTCTAAAAATGCACCCCGCGTGCCCGGAATTTTCCGGTCTTTACTAAATCTTTGTGGGATTTTCTTTGAAAATATTTTATTTAAAACTTTAAATCACGTAAACAGTATATCAAAGAATAAGGAGTTTAGAAAGAGACTGATAATAATGATGAATCAAAATAACATGTAATCGAGCACATAAGCGCGAGAAATTTTAACTAAGAGGGGTACAAATGCAAGAAACAGAAAGTAGAGGGGGAAGACGTAATTTTGCTTCACTGGTTTTTCAGAAAACAAAGCATCGGATTTTTAGAAAACAGAGTATCAAAAAGGTTTTTCCATTGATACCGCACGGTGTCAAAGTTATGCCGCGCGGCACACTAAGAATACTGCACGGTGCCACTGTGTAGTGTGTTTTCTGAAATTTTTCGTTTCTGTCCGATCGAAACCAGCTTCTGTTTTCATGTAAAAACCAACTTTTTATTGATCGAAACAAGCTTAGAAAATGGTTTTGAGTAGGCGAATGTACCTCGTTTTCAGGGACGGCATCCCGCGACAATGGATGGTGTCGCAAAATACTTACCCGAGAGGTTTTGAATTTCGTTGAAATGTCTTCGTTCGGGCTCGAGAAAGAGCTACGGAGCTCCCCTCAAACCCAATGGAGAACCTCCCCCCCTCAGCGGATTATCACTTCGATGAAAGCGAATATATACCTCTGGTTTGCTCGATTACCGATCAGGATCTTTGAAAAAGGGATTGATTCGGAGGTTGGAATTGATATACTTGTGGAAGCAAGGGCTATATGATTTGAATCAGAGGTGGTTTTGATAGGGTAACGAGAGGATGGCAAATTTTGCTTTTGAGAGGAATGGTTGCTGAGAAAACTGATCCCTCCTCTTGGCCGCTCCTTCTCACGGTTTATATAGAGGGGTTTTGAACGAACTCATCATTCCGATGATTCCCGTACGCCAGCGATTGCAATGATGTGCGAATATCATCATCGCTTCTGAGCTGCTGGGCGAGCCCGGGAATCCTGTTGATGGGACAAGGACGCCGCACGGTGCCAAGACTATGCCGTACGATGCACAGAGTGACACCGCACGGTGCAACTGGAATTTCAAGCCGTACGGTTTTGGGTTTTGGGCCGTACGGTTCAGGTGGGGTTTTGGGGTTTTTGGTTTATTTGATCCATCCAACTAAAAGAGCTATCCCGAGGTATATTTCGCCCATCCTTTTCATCATTGGGGATGCATAAGTTATCAAAATTGGGGTGTCTACAACTTAGTGATGAAACGGTTAAGGGCTGCTGCCATCCCTGTTAGCCTTTGGACCTCCTTCATGGTCTTTGGGCTTTGAAGGTTCTGCAAGGCCGTGATCTGGTCCGGATTCGCCTCAATCCCCCTTTTAGTCACTAGGTGGCCTAAAAACTTCCCCGAGCTGACCCCAAAAGCACACTTTGAGGCATTCAGTTTTAACTTGTAATCTCTCAGAATGTTGAAAGTTACCTTCAGGTCGGCTAGGTGATCAGGCTTCATCTTGCTTTTTACCACCATATCGTCTATATAGACTTCCATGGTTTTACCGAGCTGATCTTTGAACATCTTGGTGACCAACCTTTGATAAGTTGCTCCAGCATTCCTTAACCCGAATGGCATGACCTTGTAGCAGTAGAGGCCTCTCGGCGATATGAAGGATGTTTTTTCTTGGTCGGGCTCATTCATAGCTATTTGATGGTATCCTCGATATGCGTCAAGAAAACTCATCCTCTCATAGCCTGACGTGGCATCCACAAGTTGATCAATCCTGGGAAGTGGAAAGCTGTCCTTGAGGCATGCTTTGTTGAGGCTGGTGAAGTCCACACAGACTCTCCACTTCCCGTTTTTCTTTTTGACCACAACGGTGTTGGCTACCCAATCCGGATAGCTCACCTCTCGTATGGCATCCGCTTCTAGTAGCCGTTCCACCTCTTCGATCACAGCGTCCGCGTGCTGTGGTGCTGACCTCCTTGCCTTTTGAACAACTGGCTTGTGCTGAGGATCCACATTCAAATGGTGACAGATAATTTCGGGGTCTATCCCAGGCATCTCCTGGGGGGTCCATGCAAATACGTCAATGTGGTCCTTAAGAAAGGCAACCAAGTCTCTTTCCTCTTGCTCGGCGAGGGTTTCACCGATCAGGAAATACTTTTCTGCATCGTCCTCCTGAACCTGTATTTTCTTCAATCCCTCCACCATCTTCTTGGCTGGATCCCCTCCAACGTCTTCCAAGGTCGGCTGATCTGGAACTTCAACCGTCTGGACCAATTCTGCTCTTGGGGATTTCTTTAGTACCATATTGAAGCACAGATCGGCTACCTTCTGATTTCCTCTGATGCACTCTATGCCCTCTGCTCCGGGATACTTGATTTTCTAATGGTAGGTGGATGGGATGGCTTTCATCTTGTGCATCCAAGTTCTCCCTATAATCACGTTATAGGAGGCCGACAGGTCCACCACCAAGAAATCGGTTTTAAGAACAACCGACCCTGCCTTGACAGGCAGCGTGACTTGTCACGCCCTCGATTTTTCTGACATATTGAAATACCGCTTCTCACAAACAAAATTTCAACAAAACTTCTAAATTCATGTTTTAAACATTTCACCATGTTCTTCCTGTATCACTCCACACAGTACAATCCTATCGTTCCCGTATCCCATAATAATACATGAATAAAGATGTAAAGTTACAAAGTCTGAACAGATCAAAGGTTAAGGTAATTACAAGTTCCTCTATCAAAAATACATTCCACTAAATGGTCAAATGTTATCTTTCATTTATGCCTTTCAAAAAGATGCAACACATTTCATGCACTCCACTTCATGATCCTTGGCGCGTACCTGAAAACAAAAGGGGTGAGCATTCACTTCGCCCAGTAGAGGTTTCTTTAAGCAAAATATTTATTTATTTATTTTTTAAAATATGTATACACACATATACATATATGTGTGTGTGTGCGTGTGAACCACAGACAATGAGGAATGTGCATAAAGTGCAAAAAGGTAGTAGAACAAAATTCAAGACCCAAAATATTATTGCAACTCTATAATTTACAGCACTTATCTATCCACACACACACATCCATACGCCATTGGTTTCAAACCTTTAATTTACTGAGTGCTCTTCACATCACCTGTAGTGTTATAACACATCCACCATCCCCAAATTTGGGTAAGTATGCATTTACACATTTATGTTCAGTGGTTACCCCACCGGTTCCGACACCATTTACAAAAAAAATCATCCTTACCATAAGACTAGGTTCTCACAAAAAGAAAAGAATCAAAGTGCTTCAAAGGTTTTCCATAACATTTCATAGATCATGTACCCCGTAAATTGCTCAGCTAAGACCCAAGTATGTGTGACCCAAACTCTTCTCAACAAACATTCAGCATATGCACAACTCCGTACTTTGTCAACCAATAGTGTATATATATGCAAAAATACATATGTATGGACTCAACAAATTTCTCAAGTGTCCATATAGCCTATTCATGTCTAAGTGACCCACTAATACCCAAGTGTGCCACGTATCCCACCAATATCCCACGCAAAGTGCAAGTATCTCACCAGCCTTAATGCGTCTTGCAAATACTCTCATGTCCCGCGGGCATCCGTTTATCAACTTCATAATCAATTCATTCGTTTAACCACCCCTTCGTAACCAAAAAAAAAAATGCATAATTCCCTCCTGAGGTCTTATGATTTCCATAGGCCATTCCTAATAAACATCGGTGGATAGCCCTAATGACTTACCTTATTAATTTAATATTTTGTTTTGCTTATACGTCCCAGTCTACCCCCTCTCCGTTCTCGTTGTTTCGATTATATCTAGAAATGTTCATCAAGTGCGGGCATATTTAACCAAATCCCCAAGGTCGAAATCACATAGTTACGGTGAACTGTACAAACCGTGACTAAATGAGTCTCGAGGGAGACTCAGGCTCGCAAAATAACATGTCGGATGCAAGCTGACAAAACCGCAATGGTTTGAGTATGCACAAAAAAATGCAAGCTGTTATTTAGTTCTCAATTAGCACTCAAAGAGAGACCAAATCAGTCAAGTGCTTCATCTAAACTACTTGTAAACATTTGATTATGGATGACTCTCAATGAAATTAAAATAAATGTACCCAAGAACAAGATTGAACATCAAATAGCTCACTTGAACACTAAAAACGTGGGTTCTATTGAATGACTTCCAAATTGTAAAATTAACACCCAATATTAAGAGTATATATCATAAATCAATTCATAACACTTAGAGCTATGAGAAAGGAACCCCTACCTCGTGGATCCGACCTCCTTCAAGCTTTAAATCCGAAACCCTAGCCCTCTCCAACTTGCAACCCACCCAAAAACGAGTCTCCAAGCAAACCCACGCAAAACCCGTGCTTGAAACAGTGAATACACGTTTATTGACGAAGGATATAGGAGTGTGTTGTGGATTTGGGACTGATTTTTGGTGGGTAATGGAGGGAGTGGTGGAGCCGAGAGAGAGAGAGAGAGAGAGAGAGAGAGAGGATGAAAATCGGCTGGGGAGGGGGAGGAAAAAGTGGGCTGCTCTCTCTCTCTCTCAATTCTATTTATATGTGGTGCAAAATGCACCCAACACCCCCCAACTAGTTAGGGTGCTACAATTAAGTCCCAAATGAAACTATTTTACGCATTAGACCCACACCGACCACTTAAATGTGTTTACATGAAACCTCAATTAAAATTTTAAATTTCTTGGAAAATTTACAGGTCCTTACATGACCTTTCCCATAGGCCATACTGTCTGTGCACTGAACCCGACCAGAGGAACTAAACATTTTTGCAATGAACTTGACGGGAGTTCCATCTTCTTGAAAGTATGGTAGTACATGATCTCCGTACTAGCTCCTTGGTCAACAAGAATCTTTTCCACGTCGTAATCTCCTATTCGTAGGGTAATTACCAGTGCATCGTTATGGGGTACTGATACCCCATCCAGATCATCATCAGTGAAGGTGATTGGGGCCTCCATTACTCCCTCAGCTCTCGGCCTTTTCGTGCCAAGCTTCATAACCTGTTTTGCCCCGCCGTTTACCCTTTGGATGTGACTTATTTCATTATTCGTGTATGGGGCAACTAATCCATGTATCATATGGATCGTTCCCTTTGGACCTTTCTCGTAGTCCATCTCTTCTATTAGCTCGGCGTCATTCTTGCTATCAGCTAAAAATTCCTTTAGATGGCCCTCCGCCACCTTTTCGTCCAAGAACTTTTTATACTCCACACAGTCCTCAGTCATGTGCCCCCAATCTCTGTGGTAGCTACAGTGTTGATTGGTAGCCCTCCTCTTCTCTGGGTTCCCAGTCATCTTTGGGGGTCTTCTGAACCACTGCTCATTCTTGATCCTGTACAGCATCTTGTAGATTGGGATATTGAAAGTCGCCATGATGCTGAAGTATGACTTGGGGTCTGGGTCAGCTTTGTCCTTCCTCTGCTGTGCATAATCCTTCCTTCCCGTTGTGAAATCCTTTTTGTATACCCTTGATTCCATCGTCTTCTTTTCTGGGAGCTGAGGTTGTCCAGCCACGATCTTTCCCCCAGCCTGCAGGATGTCATCTTCTACCCGTGCATGTTCCTGAATTCTCTCCATCAGTTTGGCCACAGTCTTGACCGGATGCATGGTAAGCGATTCTCGTAGCTTACCATGCACGGGCAAACTTGTCTTGAACGTTGCCAGTGCATATACTTCACTGCAATTTTTAATCTCGTTGAAAGTTTCCCAATAACGCTTCGAGTACTGCCGCAGAGTCTCTTCATCCCTCTGTCTCATAGAGGTTAGGGCATGAAAAGTTTTTGGGGCTGCTCGGCTTGTCAGGAACCGAGCAGTGAATTCTTCGGCTAGTTGAGTCCAACATAAGATAGATCCTTCTGGGAGTTTATGGTACCAGCTCAAGGCCACTTTCCCTAGACTGGACGGGAACATCTTGCATAGCAAGGCATCATCTTGCTCATGCATAAACATGGCCTGCTGGTAGTGCTGAATATGGGCTACAAGATCCGTGCTAGTTTCGTAAGGAATGAACGCTGAGTGTTTCACCCTGCTCGGTGTCTTCTCTGCGCAGATCCAGTGGGCCAGTGGTGACTTAGAGATCTGGCCCAGGGCTTCTTTAGCTGCTTCTCGTGCAGTTTTGGGGCCTCCATCAGCTCGGCCGGTGTCCCTCCCTCTTGCATATTGCTCAGGAATGTGCTCATTGGAACCAGATCTCTCATATCTGTCCCTAGCATGCTTCCTTCTTTCTCTTTTTTCAACAGAAACGCTCCTGTCCCTCCTTTTTCGTGGAGAGGCTGCTCGATCAGTGGAGACGTTGTCGTGATGACGATTTTTTTTTTCTTTCTCATGATGCACGGATCTCGTCCGTGAGCGTAGATCTTTTTCTTTCTCTTGAAGCTACTTTTTTAGGTCCTGAATCTCTCGTTCTCGTCGAGTGACTTCTCGGGCCAATTCTTCTGCCTCTTGTTCCTTTTGGTCGAGGCTGTCCTCTCTCTCCGGGTTCCTTGTGTGCTTATGACCATCCTTCCTCGGGGGCTCCTCCCCCGTTCTCGTCGAGTGGAGGCTTCCCCACCTCTTGGTGGTGTCTTTGAGCGTCCTCGCCTTTCGCCTACCCTTGGAGAATCGTGACATATTAGTCGTGTATCCGTGAATTTTGGAATCTCAGGGATATGCCCTATGTTGAACCTCCTTGTTGCTGGCTTTTTTTGTGGTGCTCTCAGAGCCACGGGAGTTTTATCCACCCTTGTGCTCTTTCTCGTAGTATACACAAGCGTGGTACCATCGTCTTCTACATCCTGCCTTCGTGGAGTGCACAAAAGAGGCTCTGAAAGCACCATTGTTGATCTCTGTTAAAAAGGGATCGAGCTTTTACGTAAGCGTTTCCCATAGACGGCGCCAATTGTACGGGGATAAAATCCACGTAGCCCTAGATCACGTGCTTCCTTGATTCAACCATAAATCTGCAAGACTGAAAAAGGGTTAGAGCACCTTTGCCTCTCGTTGGCAAAGGCCCTCCGACGCCTAAGTTAGTATCTCGTACTTGGTGAATTCAAACCACAATGCGTATGAAATGGGTTTCACAGCGTACCTTTCCCCATGGGCATAGTGTTGTATTTATAGGTGACGGAGGCTTGACTTAGGCATCTCGTGCCTTGGTTTCCTATTAGCTTCAGGAATCCATCTCCTAATAAACTCTTCCTTTTAGGGAAGAGTTTCCATATCCTGCTAGATCTCGTCTAGCATAGGTCTTTCTTTCCATATAGGATTCTTCCCTATATGGGGCATACTCCTAATCACATTAGGACCTCCCATATCAATCCCTTACTTTACGGGATTGCTCCTCATCTCATAAGGAGCAGCTGTAGAATATTCTGGAATGTCTCACCGCCCTACTCATGGCGGTGTCGTGCTTCCACGTAGCTCGAAATAACTCGTACATAGTTCAGCTCATTACGCCGAGCTGAATTATGTATTCCAGAATGCTATTCAAGCTATATGTGTAGCCTACCTAGCTCGGCCATACCAGGGGGCATCCTTTATGCCTTACGCTGAGCTAGTGCATCTTGATTTATTAGTTTACTCTTTATTAGTTCTAGCCTCATTCGTGGCCAAACCAGCCCGGCACAGGGTTTAAGGACTCCCTATGTGGTGCCGAGCTATTCACCCTCTCGTGGTGATCAACTAAGGCACGTGCTATGCCTAATAGTAGGGTAATCAGATTTTACCCACTCCATACAGAACCCATAGACACTCATATAGAAACTCCATCAGAAGTTTCTAGAAGTAGATGAACTATCATGTTTTAAGGTTGGTGGGATAATTATCTCACTTTAGCCCAGCAATCAGAAATTCTTAGTGCTGTTAAAATAGAAACAGTTACTGACATGATAGTTGACCAACCTACCGGTCAATCAGTACCTCATCAACGAACTCAACCTGTTCAGGATGTTGTTTATACTCTTGCTCAGGCATTGTTTTACATTTTATTGTTGTCGTAAATCAGTAGTTAATTCATAAATGAGGAAGGTAGATAGGTGTAAATAGTTTGTATTTAAAACATGTATCTCTTTGTTAAATATGTTTGATTGTTTTCTGCAATGGATCTGAGGCATATGTTCCTCACCCAAGTTGCATTGAGGTTTTGTGCGCCATTAGGTCCCGGGAAGGGAATTGTTGGCCTTGACTCGTAAACTGTTGACAGATGGGTATGTCTAAGATCTATTGTATGTTCTCTAAACAAACATATTTACCAACGATGATATATGGTTTAATCATTGAAACTATTCGTTCTAGCTTCATTCATATATGAATTAACGCTTTCATCATGACTACCCTATCTTTAGATAGATCTTCTATATCAGTAAAAAAATGAAGAAATTGTTGAGTACTCACAGGCTCAACAGCAAAATCAGTGGACAATACCCGAAGTTGATCCCAGAAGGATTTATAAATTGGGTCTTTTTTATTACATCAGTAAAAATGTTGTTAAGACTTCAGAGCAGACGAGTTGTCTTGACACAAATGATAAAACAATTAAATTGTTGTGTTTGAAAGATATTCAACGGTACTTGGATAAATATAAGTATTTGCATATTGGTTTAATTCAGATTGCTTTAAACCATTGACTTTACCAGGATTGAATTCCAGTATTCAAGCAAATTTGCGTGATGCTAGATGTAATGATTGGAAATCCTCTCTTATGGGGATTGTTCAGACTAGCTTATGTCATGGACCAGTATATTTTAATGTTTATCCTAATCTTGCTATATCTTTAACTGATAGAAATTTGTTTGAAGTTGTAAGTTTGCATATCCAAACCCAGGGATATAACTTTTTGCCAGGATCTAAAACTGTTGCGGTAATCTATCGTATTCATTACAAAGTTATTAATACTATGTGTGCTAACGCTAGTTTGCGTAGTGATCCAGGAAAAACGGTAGTTGTTGAGAGTAATATCTTAACTACAAACGTAGCAGTACCAAGGCTGATCGACTGGGAAGAAGTAAATTTTCCCAAAACTGGACCATACCTAATGCTGTTCCACCACAACCAATTATCAGTAGTTACGTGGACCAAATTATCAAAACAGCCGAAGGAGACGTAGAAATCAGGTTTACCCCTGATACGATTAGCCGTATTTCATTAACCAAGAGCGTTTCTTCTAAAAACAACTTTCCCCCTTACAGGATCTCCCAACCATCTACTTCTAGACATTCTGTGTCCGAGATCCTTGACCAAACTCCATCAAAAGTTCCTACAGAACCCAAAGACACTCATATAGAGGAATCCGTATTTCTGAACAACAAATTCCTCATGGGATTTACAGCAGTAGTGCGAGTAAAAAGCGTGACTCGCCAACAGCCTCTGAAATGGCTTTTCATATATAATTTTTTATGGATTATACGCCAAACTCTCCTATTCGTCTACTTATCAATAAAGAGTTTATGTCTTCAAAAAATCAAGAGTTTATAACTTGGTACTTCTCCAAGTTTGATGAATCAGAACGCGATTTTATCAAAAACCATTTTTACAAAGATTTGGAAAATCGCCAAACTTTGATACCCATTAAACATGGTTTTTGAATTGGTATCAACATCAGTATCATATAGCTGTAATTCATGATTTTCAAAAGGTCTGGAGTAAATCTGACGGTATAGTTGTTAAATCTGTTCATCCTCCTCCAGAACCTATTAAGATGGAAAACAGTAAAAATACTCTTGAAGCCGTTCCTTATGTGGATTTGACTAAAACGTTTCCCAAGGATGAGAGTATTGTTAAGCAGAATAATTTTACTAACATGAGTTTGCAGACTATTGGTCAGCAATTGATCCGTATTGAGCATAATGTTCAAGCTGTAATTGAGAATCAAAAGGTTATTGCTTCTACTCCTTCTACCTCATCTACTTCCTTAGCTAAGGCTTTTGAAGGTACAAATACTAAACCAGATATTAAACCTCCTATCCCGTTGGAAGACTTCAAACTTTCCAATCCAAAGAAGAATTATGAGTTTATTGACCAACTCATTAGCCGTATGGATAGTAGGTTGCATATCAGTACCCTTAGTTACCAATCTGATTTTGAGCTGGATCCTCATCTGATTCATGAAATTCAGGAATCTTTTTAGCATATGCAGGATCTTTCTCTCAATAAAGTAGAGTAGGTGAGAGAGGTCTAGGAAATATTCAGAAAATGTATTATAAGAGACCTACTCCCCAGGACCTACTCTGGGAAGAGGATTTCTTTACTATTCAGAATTCCTATAGTGCCAAAACCATTTATGAATGGAATATAGATGGTTTATCAGAATACCAAATTTATGAAGTCATTCATAAGATCCTTATGTACTCCAGTGTTTGTAAAGCCGCAGGTAATACCAAGAGCGTTTCTTCTAGAAACAGCTTTCCCCCTTACAGGATCTCCCAACCATCTACTTCTAGACATTCTTGTCCGAGATCCTTGACCAAACTCCATCAGAAGTTCCTACAGAACCCATAGACACTCATATAGAAACTCCATCAGAAGTTTCTAGAAGTAGATGAACTATCATGTTTTAAGGTTGGTGGGATAATTATCTCACTTTAGCCCAGCAATCAGAAATTCTTAGTGCTGTTAAAATAGAAACAGTTACTGACATGATAGTTGAACAACCTACCAGTCAATCAGTACCTCATCAACGAACTCAACCTGTTCAGGATGTTGTTTATACTCTTGCTCAGGCCATTGTTTTACATTTTATTGGTGTCGTAGAACAACGCCAGGAGCGTGGTAGAGAGTTATTACAGAACCTTAGATGTCCTTCACTAACTCATTTTAGATGGCATAAGGATGTTTTTATTACTAAGGTTATGCAGCGTAAAGACGCTAATTCTGAGCATTGGATGGCTAAATTCATTGATGGCCTACCTCCCTTATTTGCCCAAAAGGTTCGTCAAAAATTGATGGATCTTAGTGTTGGTAATATCATCCAGTGGGCTAGCTGTACCTATGGACACCTTATTAGTGTTTGTGTCCAAGTAGGACTGTCTATCTGTAATGATATGAAACTGCAATATCAGCTAAAAAAGCAGAATCTCACCGGTAAAAGAGAAATTGGCGAATTTTGCCAGCAGTTTGCCTATGAAATACCAACCAATTACCCTAAGAAGCATAACCGTAAGACTGTTTCAAAGTCTTCTAAACCGTACAAACGAAAATCTAAGCGAAAGTCCTATGAAAAAGATTATTCCAAGAACAAGCCTAGCAGTGGTAGCAAAGGAAAAGGGAAGATGAAATCTAGTCCCAAGAAGAAGTCCAAAACCGAAGTCAAGTGCTTCAAGTGTGGAAAATTTGGCCATTATGCCAATAAATGTTTAACCAAGAAGAAGCTGAATGAGCTTCAGATCGATGAAAATCTCCGACTACAACTCAGCAAGTTGCTTCTTAATTCCAGTGATGAGTCAAAATCTGGATCAGAAATTGATGAGCTTAATGAATTGGAATACTCTTCCTCATCTGAAACAAATTCCTCTTAAGACTGCATAGGTAAGTGTTGTTCTTCTTCTAAACTGGATCATCTGAAAGTTTTTGCTAATCTCAATGGATTAAGCTTAAATGTTCTATCAAAATCTCAACAAGAAATTCTTGATCTTGTTGATAAAATTCATGATCCAGAGATCCGAAGAAGGGTTATTGAGATATCACTAAGTTCTTTGTGTCAGATGCTGAACCAGAAAAACCTAGTAGTACCTCCAGATATTACAGTATTAATGAAGTTTTTAACCGTCTTGAAGGTACCAGTAAACCTGCCACTCTCCAACATCTTCAAAGAGAGGTCAATGACCTCAAATCTGAGTTAAAGCAGTTGAAATTATCTCAACTGGAGACCCAGGGCAGCATAACTTCTGTTAAAAATAGGCTCTCTAGTTTAGAGCAATTAAGTTTTAAACCCATCGCTAGTCTGGAGCCCAATAGCGAACCTCAAACTCCTGAGGTTTTGACTTATTTGAATAGCATCAGTAAAGTCACCCATCAGAAATGGTATATCCAGATTAATCTCGTGATTAATCAGGAATACACAATTTAGGATGTTATTGCACTGGTTGATAGTGGTGCTGATATGAACTGTATCCAGGAAGGATTGGTTCCTACACGGTATTTTGAGAAAACAGTTCAGTCCTTAACCGCCGCCGGAGGAAATAGCTAGGATGCATATTCAGTTTAAATTGTCTGATGTTTTGATCTGTAATGATGGTACTTGCTTGCCAACTATGTTTTTACTTGTTAAAAATCTGCTGCAACAAGTGATTCTTGGAACACCATTTCTAAATATGATTATGCCAGTCAGGGAGGTTTTTGGGTATTTTGAAGGTTTAAAAAATTATTTTTGCAAAATTCGAACCGTACAGTTTTCACAAAAACTGTACATATACAATTTTGTGAAAAACTGTTTGGATCAAGTGTGGACACCCCGCCGGATTCCACAAAAACGGTTGTTTTGTAAAATGATTTTGATTGAAAAATGACCGTACCCGAGAAACCATTTGAAAAATGACTCTTTTGCCCTTGGATTAGAAAATGTTTCACTGGTCTCTCAAAATGAGATTTCTCGGGTCCGGGAACTAAGTTACGAGAGGTGAAGGAATTTAAAGCACCCTTCTTGTCCGGCGAGATCGCCGGTCTCTATTCAACGTTTCAAGGATTTTGAAAACATTGTTTGTATGGACCTTGTAGACACCCCAATTTTAATCCAAGTGTTCTTTCATCATCGTCTCTCATCCGAGACTGAATGACATAGGTTATGTCACCATCAAGTCGCCTCTTGATCGAGGCACCCCTGTCTGTCGCTCGAAAATTTGGCTAAGTATGAAAAATTAACTTTTTTGGGAAATTTTGATTTGGCCAATAAAAAGTCCCGGTAGTTGTTCCTTGGATTTTTCTAAGCACAATGATATAATCGGATGCTCTTTTCGAGTACGGGAAGATTATCTTTCGGCCCTTTTCTTCAGAGAAAAAACGTGTCCATTTTCGGTTTTGTACTAAAAGTGGGGGGATGAGATTTTGATTGGATTAGGATATCAAAATTCTGGCAATGCCATTGTTTCCGAAAGGGGGGTACTTGCTTATTTTCATAAATAAATTAAAGTAAAGAAAACTCAAAATTATAAAACTCAAAATTATAATCTTTACTTAAGTTTGGTGTTTGGTTTATTAAAGTAAAGAAAACTCAAAATTATAAAACTCAAAATTATAATCTTTACTTAAGTTTGGTGTTTGGTTTATGAAAATAAGTACCCAATGATAAGAAGAAATGCTCAGAATGCTCAGACAGTTGTTTGGAACTTTGGAAACCTTGAACAAACAAAACCATAGCCGTGCGGCTCACCTTCTTAGCCGTACGGTTCACCTGTGTAAGCCGTACGGTTTGCTTTCTTCAAACTTAGCCGCACGGTTTACCCTTTTAGCCGTACGGCTCACTAACAAAAATCCCCGAAAACCTGCGAGAATCTCATCATTTTTATTCCTTCACCTCCCCTATATAAATCACTCCTCCCTCACCATTTTAGGGCCGGCTTCTCCAGTAACCCAGAGAGCATTCTCAGATTGCTCCAGCAGAAATCTCACCACTCCGGCCACGTCGCCGGAAAACACTCAGTCACCACTCCGCCAAAATACACCCGAGGCTCTTGCACTCTTTTTTTTTTTTTACTTTCACCTCCAGCAACTTATAAACCCATTCTCTCCCTCACCATTTTCACCATCAGTAACTCATAATCCATTCAATAAATTTTTGTCTGAAGTTCGCATCCAGAAATTTTCGGAGTTTTCTTAGTCCATTTCAAGATTCCAGCAAGGTATAAATAGCATTCCATTAATCGGGTTCAAAATCTCGATCTTTTGAGGGAATCCGCCCGAGTCGAGGATGGTTCCAGTAACTATTCCTAGGCTCGGGTGGTCGCGTTTTTAATAAAGTTTAACTTCTCGGGTCTGTATCGGGCGATATTCCTCGTTATCGTAAGGTACAATCTTCAAAGAGAAGTACATTTCATTGTACCATTCACTTTTGGCATAAAAAGCAACTTTAACAGAAGTTATTTTTACCAAAAAAAAATCAAATTTCTTAAACAAAACAAAGCTTCTGTTCAAGAAACAAAAGTTTTGAAAAATAATTGAATAAGTTATTCGTGCGGCTAACAGGGAAAACCATACAGTTGACTAAGGTTAGCCATGCGGCTAACCTTCTGGAATAAAATCTTTCCCCTGTTTCTCCTCTGTTCATGCTCTGTTTTTCTCATTTCTGGTATTTGGTTCATTGCCCTTTTTCCCTTTTAATATACTGTTATTATTATCAAGTTCTCTTGGTTTAATTTTATTCCCGTCATGTTTTCATTTGTTATTTCCCCTTTTATTTACTTGCTTATTTGTTTGGTTTTATTTATTGTTATTCTCTTTATTTACTTGTTTATTTGTTAAAGTTTCCAATAAAATGTTTTCCAAAAATCCCACAAAATTTAGTAGAGACCGGGAATTCCCAGGGCGAGCGGGGTGCTATTCAATAAAACCTTCCCTATTCGTAACCTGGCTTCCGAATCCAAGAATCTTTTTCGCAGATCAAATCCTTTTCCAAAAACGGCATAAGAGTCATCAATATTTTGAAATGGTTTCTCGGGTACCAAGATCATTTTCTAAAGAATAAATCCCGGGTGGCGACTCACATTTTTCGTATTTTTCAAATTAAAAAGAGTCGAACCGCGTGGCGCCGTCCACAAAATGGCGACTCAGCTGGGGACTTTTAAATTAATTTTTATTTTGGTATTTTACACTTGTAAAACGACCCCCGAAAGCTTGACAAAAACGAACACGCCCCGCGTGATCGAGAAAGGAATGGTGCAGTAACAGGGCTACGCCCGACCAATTCGGACTGGAGTTTTCCCGGTTGTTTGCTCGAGTAAAATTTCAAAATAAAAATTAATTTATAGGTGAGCCAAACTTGAAAATATTTGTGGGATTTTTGAAAATATTTTATTGCAAAACTTTTTGCATTGCACGTGCATCGATGTTGGATAAGCCCTGTCGCTGCGTCTTGGTTACCCTACCCGGCTTGCTGGTGTTAGGACATCCCAAGATTCTCGGCAAACCCTGGACAATGATGAGTCAGCCTGCCGTTCGACCTTTGCCATGCAGTACACTTGGCATTGGGAGACAAATATTGGCTCTAGTCTAGGGAACCCCTTCAAACCAAAACCCAGCCTTTTGCATATAGTAAACCATAGCACTTTCCAACCTACGACAGGGCCTGCAGGGTAGGATTATCTGTTATATCCTGTTATGTGTTTATTGCCTCTAACATATCATGTTTATCTGTTTTCTGCATATCCTGTTTATCTGTTAGTTGTTTTCTGCATATCCTGTCATCATGCTCACATTCGCATTAGTAGTATAATTTACCCTAGATTGTCACCTTTCCCGCGATCTTAAGAGGTCGCCTTGCCCGATGATGAGTCGTGCATCCCAATGCACGTTGTTCAGATTAATTCAGTCCTTAGAATAACAGGACTTAGGAAAATCAAATCAATTTGATCCTTAATAATTCCTTGACAATGACTTAACCGAAATTAGGAACAATTGACCCAAGCTAGGGCAATTGTCCCTAAAATCAAAGTTAGATCCTTGAAAAGGAATCATCAAGAACCAAGTTGATTTAATTTCCCCGAATCTTGCTATCCTAAACAAAGGATACACTGTCAAAAGAAACACTGAGGATCGGGGCAGCCTTTTTCTAAAACCCATTTTGTTTATATAGTCTAAGAGACTTTAAATCTTTGGAGTTTGAAGCACCTCCAGTGTCAGCCGTGCTCGAACGGCTTCTCCTTGTGATTTTATCACATTTCTATCCATATTTCGACAGCCTTATTGCTTTGTCTTGGATGGTCACGAAAGTTGACTGGCTCTGGTTCCAACACACAGGAACTTAACCTACTGAGTAGTCGACCTACCCAGGGCTGTTGAAAACCTTTTGAGACTTAGGTTTGCATATATGACGAGACAAATACGACATTCCCATTTTTCAAAATAAAACAAGCAGGGGCATTTCTGAGTTTGCTTTACTGTCAATCCCCCAGTCATTCAGTCAAACAAGAAAACCTCACCCATCCCAAGGACAAAGGATGATCCAACCCGAAGCAACAGACATGGAAGTTCAGGCTGAAATCAAGGAGATCAAGAAGACTATAATTGATATGGGCAAACGGATCAACAGTCAAATCACCCAACTCATGATCATGGTTGTAGACACCCCAATTTTGAACCCGAGATACGCTCGTGCATCTCCGATGATGAAATGGATCAATCATAATTACCTGGAACTTGTGAGAATGACTTGAATTTGATCAAAACCAACCAAGCACCACCCAAACAATCAAAATGTGCCAAACCAACCCAAGCACTGCCAAATCAAGCCAAGCCAGCAAACTGCCATCCATAGCCTTGAGCGCTCAAGCCCATGGCTTTGAGCGCTCAAACCCCTGAGGAGCACCTTGAGCGCTCAAGCCCACGGCTTTGAGCGCTCAACTCTGGTCCAGTCAGCAACTTGCAGAGTATCTCATCATGAGATTTCCTGCATGGGAGCGTCTGGGGTTGATCTTATACGATCTCTATACGTATAATACACCCCACTAAGTCCTAAAATACGCCTAAAATGCTTCTAAATACACAAACCCACTTCTCTCTCTCTCCTTTCTTCCCTCCCACTCACTCTATAAAACCACCCACTACCCCCTGGTTTGGAGGACGAGCTCTCATACCCCTCACCTTCGGTTTCCATCAGAAAACCACTCCTCTCTCTCTCTCTCAACAAAACCACTCTTTTACCATCAAAACCACCTACAAAACCACTCATCAAACCTAGAAATTTGACCCTTGATCATCGATCAACCACCTACATTGTTCAATTCGTCCAGAATACAAGCCAAAAACATCCACAATCAACCTCTCAAAGCCCAGAATCAAGCTCAAGTCACAAACATCTTCCAAAAGGTAGTAAAACATGTGATGAACTCACTGTTTTGATCCTTCTGAGGAAGGCTAGTGAGTTTAAGCAAGTTCTTTATACTTGCATTGAACTCACAAAGGTCTGAAAGTTGCTTAAAAACCTTTTTCAAATCTGCAGTTACAACAGGTTTCTGGCCTTGAGCGCCCAAGCCCAGTTCTGAACAAGCATCTGTTTTGCTAACTTCTGAGCTTTCTTTTGGTTTTGATCATTGTCTAAAAGTTAATTTCGTTCATGTAACACTCGAAGCAGTTCATTTCCACACCAAAACTACATGCATGAATGTAAATTAACCATTTCATAGTTGATCAAACATCAAAAACTTCAAATTTCTCATATTTGACTGCAAAACAGTGGCTGTCTGTCCTTTTGAAACTTTATTTTATGCCTTTGGTGGTCCTGAGGAAGTATTGAAATCAGTTTAAAGGTCAAAAAGTGGAAAGCCATGTTATGGCTTGAGCGCTCAAGGTCAGATCCTTGAGCGCTCAAACTGTTCTTGGCCTTATTTGCAATTTTCCAGCAATTTGGATGATGGCTTATGGTTTAATTCTTTGTTGGTGTATATAAGTTGTCAGTGTAGCGTTTGTGATCTGAATCCCTCTCTCTTGCAAAATTGGTTTGAGCGCTCAATCCATTAGCCTTGAGCGCTCAAACTGGTTCTAAAGCAAGTATGTTTTAAACATTTTCTGGTGATTTCTAAAGTGAGGTGATACTTTTGTGATGTTTCTGTAGTGGTTCAAAGTCTTAAAGTATCATTAAACGTTAAAAACCAGCAAGGAAAATGTGTGGGTGGAATGAGGATTGAGTGCTCAAGTCATCACCCTTGAGCGCTCAACCCCCATTCTGGGATCCAGATTGCAAACAGTATGATAAGTCTCATGATCATAATTTCTTGAGTTATTGTACGATTTCTGTTGTAATTTATTTCTGTGAACATTTGTAGTTTCGTGTTCATCATCCATGTAGATCACGTGCACAAGCATCCACTGTAAAATCGCATCCCTTGTATATTTTGTTATTATGTGATTCCTGTCCCCGATTCCCCATTTATGTGAATGAATTAAATTTCAAACATTTTTAAAAATCCCACAAAATGTTGAGTAGAGACCGGTTCATGGACCGGGCGAGAGGGGTGCCGTAAAACCCTTCCCCTCTCGTAACCAAACCCCCGAATCCGAGAAATCTTTGGTTCTGTCAGGACTAGTAAAATCTTTTTCTATGGGCAACGAGTCATATTTTTATCGGTTTCTCGGGTTCGGACCTCAAATCCGGGTGGCGACTCTAACAATCACAATCTTTTTCGCACAATCCCGGTGGGCCGTCCACAATGGTACAATACATCTGTAACCATCTCCTACCAACCCAAGAGAACCCTCAACGACCCAGAAAGAGCCCAGAAATGGCTGCAGCTTTGGCAAGAATTTTTGAATTAGATAAATCTGTCTTGGAAGAATTCAATCCCATGGGCCTTGAAAGTTTCATTGGTATCGGGGATCTGAAAATGCACCAGCAGGACATCAAGAAGGACAACCTTGCAAAAACCACCCACAGCTCCACAAACAACAATTCCATGAACACAACCCGAACCAGCCGCCCTAAAAGAAACTTTCACCAATTCTCCACTTCCCTTATTCCTGTCTACAAAAGCCTTCTTGAGAATAACCTTCTTAAACCACTTGAGCCTCGAGAATTACCAGAAGAGCTCCCTACCAACCATAACCCAAACACCTTCTGTACCTATCACCAGATGCCCGGCCATCACACCAACAATTGCATGCATCTCAAACACAAAATCCAAGATCTCATTGAAGATGGAACCATCCCACTCTCCCTCAAAAAGCCCAACATTGTCTCTACACCCATGCCAGAACACAAGCTCAATGCCCAAGTCAACCAAGTCTCCTTTAGCTCCACTCCAAATGACCAAAGTTCCACAACCCAAGATTTCAACCAAGCCATGCCTGCCAACAAAGTTAAAGCCCAAACCAACAACTCTCAAAAACCACAAAGAACTGTTTCCCAAATTTCCAAGCCTCTGTCCTTGATCTATGAGAAGCTTCTCAAAGCCGGCCATGTCAAACCACTTACTCCAACTCCTCTACCTCAGAAGCTTCCATCTTACCATAACCCCAATGCCTTCTGTGCATTCCACCAAATGCCCGGGCACGATACCGATGAGTGTCATCGCCTTCGTCACAGAATTCAGAACCTCATCGACAGTGATACTATTATTTTTCCACCAACAAAAACAAACACCCAGGCAAGTCCCAATCCTCATATCAACTCTGCCATGTTCGACACCGAACCCATGGGGGATTACTGATTGATGTCAAGGCCAGCAAAAGAAGAATGAACCATCAAGGACCATGCAATAGACCATTCTTCCACAAGTTTTGGGAATTTTCAAGTTTCGAGTCAGAGTCTTCTCTTTTGTTCAGTCAGTTTGTATTTCTATTTCTACTTTGGTGTCTGTCTTCATATTCGAGTCTGTCCTGTTGTTGAGAAAGAAAAAAAAACAAAAATAGGAGTCAAATTTGTAGTCCCGAACTACGTGACGACCTGATTCCTTGCAAAAGGATACGTAGGCAACCCTCAGTGGTTCGGTCGCAACTTTCAAAAATTGATGTCACGCTTTTGTGTTAAAATTGTCATAATAAAGTTGAGTTTTTGCAATAATTCTTGAAAATGGAATTGTTTTCCACCATCATTTGAGATTCATGATAGTCACTTCAATACACGAGGTGATTGAACCCCCAGCTCTCAAGAAGAAGGAATTTCGGACGCAATTCTCCAACGTCATCAAGAAGCAATGCTTTGAAGAAAAAAAAACCTGCTAGGTTGAAAACCCACAAGGGCGGCCTAGGCAAAAGTTAAGGCAAGGCTCGCTGGATCAAAAGCTTGAAGTACGGCCCAGACAAAAGTTAGAGCATATACAGATTCTTTCTATCAAGTTGTGCAATTCAAAATGAAAAAAGGCATTCTTTGTTTTTATTCCCCAGATAAATATATCCTTTGCTAGCCCTTTAGAGCCTGAATCATTTTTCTTTGAAGAAGAACCCAGCTAGGCAGCTATCCCTCACATCGGGGTGAATTACGAGAAACTAAAGTGCCAAGTTATCAGTAAGATGTCCAGATGGAAGTGCCAGAGAAATGTCAAAAGTACCAAATGCATGGTTGCCAGTGGCATGTCAGAATTTCGAAAGAATGAAAAGTGCCAAATTCATGGGCACAACCAAATGCGAAGCACTAAAGAAGGAAGAAAGAAAGAAAGTGTCCATCAAAAGCCAAAATGGGACACAAGGAAAATATTGAAAGGGCACGTAAAAAGAGTTCAAGATAGCTGCTAGCTCTAATAACCCAGAAGAAAAGTGAAATTTTTTGAGCCTTTATCCTTTCTTTGTGAAACCCAAAATCCTTGGCCCCATTATAACCTAAATAAAGTCCTTTCAGATTGAAAATCACAGCTTGATAGTGAGGATCCATTGGAAACAGTATCATAAAAAAAATATAAATAAATAAATAATAAAATCAAAGCATTGCAAAACACCAGCATCCGCCGGAAGCTCAGATCTTCATCAGCAACCCGGGTCAAAAGTCAAAGCATTACAAAACATCGGCATCCGCCAAAAACTCAGATCCTCATCAACAACCCAGGAGCAAGGCATTGCACAAGACCAACATCTGCCAGAAGCAAAAGTCCAAACCAAGGCACCTTAATGGAAAATCAGCAGATCAGCACCCCAGGGGCATGGGTTCACAATAAGAATTCTTGTGTTTTGATAATCGATTTAAATGAACATCACTTGATGGGATGAAACAATTTCGAAACAAAAAAAAAAAAACTCAGGTTCATGACAGTTTCAACATCAATTGTGGGGCACCTTCTGCCATTTCCAGAATTCTCGAGTTTGTCATCGCTTAAAGGTCTTTTCAGGTCAACATAATCTTGTCGGAGTCCATTCCTTTGTCACAAGGTCAAAATAACCGGCGTCTACCAAATTCATGAGTAGTCATTCTCCACCTAGTCAAGAGCACCTTCAGGGAAGTCACTCTTTTGAGTCTATTGAGTCAGCCTAGTCTTGTCCAAATCAACCCCCTTTTGAGTATGTCATCTCCGCCCAAATCAGGGGCATCTTTGTAAAGTCACTCGTATTGTCTGGACCTTGTCCAAATTCACACAAGGTCTTTTGTCTAGGCAACCTTTGGCGGTCTTGATATTCTTTAACTCGAGGAAGACAATTTCAACGCATGGAAAAGCCTATGTGTGGATGAACAAGTCGATGGGTTCAAAACTGAAGCTTGTCATCTATTGGGGCACATTTGTCCAAGACTAGGGCACATCAGCTCAACGCCATCTACTGGGAGAAGCGCATACACCTGAGTTCAAGACTTGGGGCAGAAAATGCCAAAAAGCTCTAGCCTCACAGAAAGCTGGAAGCTCAAAAGTCCTGACCATGAGCAACCTTAAACCCAGACCCTGTCCAAAAGGAAAGACATTAAAGCAAAAAGAGATACCTTGTTGCGCCACCTAATTTCTAATAAAGGGAATGTTGTCATTATGTCATCAAGCGTTGAAACCTGAGTCTCACGCAAGAGTCCTCATGGACAAACTTTTTAATCAATTTTGGAGATACATTTCTCACCTAATGCTTTTTTATGAGACCTCGCTGGTCTCGCGCTAATCCTTTGAGAGACCACGCTGGTCCCGCTCTAATCCTTTAAGGACTTTCACTAGTCTCGCTCAAACCAAGTTTTTTTTGGGGACCTCGCAGGTCCCGCATAAACCCTTTTAGGGACCCGCACCGGTCTCGCTCGTCAACAGCCTCTTTGCTTTGTCTTGGATGGTCACGAAAGTTGATTGGCTCTGGTTCTAACACACAGGAACTTAACCTACTGAGTAGTCGACCTACCCATGGCTGTTGACTCACTTTAAATCATTTTGGAGACTTCGCCGTCTCACTATAAACACTCTTTACTACTCACGAAGCCTCGTTTGCTGGTCACTTTTCGGTCATTCATTATTTGCAAAACATTTTCGAATTGGGTTTACTGGAAGACCCCAACACTGAGAGATGCCCAGAAGTCAGCAAAAGACCATGCAGAAGCCCAGAGACCTGCCAGAAAGTCAGAAATGTGGCAGATTGATAAGAGAGTCGGGCGGCCAATAGAAACAACTGCACGGCTAACCTATGTTGGTCGATCGGCCAAACCTAACGGATCAGAAATAAAACTTTGGTTTTGACCTCAGAACTTGTTCATACAGGTTTTTCACCACTTCTCTTGTGCAAACCAGTTGCAATGGGTATTTGAAAGTTATTGGGGGAGTTGCTTGGCAATTTTGATGGCACTTGGATAGACAGATACTTTAAAATCTAGGATACGCTGAAAATCTCGGATACTACGTTACTTCTTTGGTGTCAACGGCTTCAACAAGCCATGCAAGAGTTCATGAGGATTATACGAGATTATTTGCTGGAGTTTATGGAAAAGTTTGAAGCCCGGAAGTGCCCAAGCCCGAGATCGACCGAACAAGGAGTTTCGGGGCACGTGTCGCATATTGTCAGTTTCCTGTCACCCTCAAAGCGCAAAACAGGACCAACATCAGAAGCTACCACAACACGCATGCCATACCCATAAAAAAGGCAAAGATAGGCAAACAGGCGCCCAAATCAAAACCAAGCACGTAGGCTCGTCCAAAGAACCAGTGTGACGTCTCTTAAAATCACGGCGACAACCCACTGCCAAGTGTCGGTGCTCCTCAGGTGTACTCGGGAGGTCTGCATAGTCATCCACACTGCTATCACTACTTGTCGCCACTACCACTGCTATCACTGTTGTAGCCACTACCACTGTTGCTACTGTCACTACTACTGCTGCTCTCTATCTCCCGAGGAGTCCACCGTGACTCAGGTGTCGAACTTCCAGGAACAATCTTTTTCTAGCCTGTCAACTGAAGACCGCAACACTTTGTCAAACGGTGGGGCTACAGGTGGGGCACGCCTCCGAGCTCCGCTAACATTCTTCATCAAAGGCAAAAGAAGAGGTATATCCTACACAAAAAGGAAAGAATTCGTCAGTAAACAGTCAAAGCATGCAAATTTCAAATCAGAATACAAAGGATACATGTTCAGTCTCACTGCTAACAGGAGCTCTACGGGCACGCCTAGGCCTACGGCGACTGCCAGACTCGCCACCACCTCCAGTCCCGCGATCACCACCACGACTACTGCCAGCCCCACGGATACCACCTGCATTGCTGTCTCTACAACTCCCTCCTGCTCTGCCACCCATGCGGCTACCTCTAGTACCATGGCCATCTCCAGCACCACGGCCGCCTCCTCGGCCAGCCCTACCACCACGTCTGCCACCAGCTCCATCATCCCCGCCATCTCCTCATCACTGCTACCTCCTATCTCCCCGAGATCCTCCATAAACACATCCCCAGGCCGCCTAATGGTGATTGGAATTCTAACAGAAATATCGTCACCGCCAACCGGGTACTCTCTCACTAAAAACAGCACTCGCAACATCAGGAAAAACTAAGTCACCACCACCTACACCCTCCTCTGCAGCCCGCGGGTCAATCAGAACATCTACACCACCAACATTCATCTCAATCTCAGGCAGAGGAACATTTATATCAAGATCAATATGCATCGAATTACTAGAAGCAGTAACAGTACTTACCGGGATATCAGTACTCTCAATGGTCGCCCATACATCATCCATCGCGCTGTACTGTTCTATTATTGCCCTAAGAGCATCACCACCCTCCACGGTCTCAATCGGCACTGACTCGCCATGCTTTAGTGAGGGAGCAGCCCCACCATCAACCATACGGCCTTCCTCATGAGCCGCACGGGATACCTCTGTCCCGGACCCAGCCGCACGAGACCTCTTCTTCCACTTGAGCTGCACGGGATACCTCTACCCCGGACCCAGCCGCACGAGACCCCTCTTCTTCCACTTGAGCCGCACAGGACACCCCCTCACCGGACCCGGTCGCACGGTGCTCACCATCACCCGTTTCGGCCTTTGACCGATCGACCTCTATCGGAACCGTTGAACCGGCCACGGCGGCTTGGGCCGCCGTCTCTTCTGCCCCATGAACCAACGTCGGCTCGTCAACGCCGTAAATAGTGGACAGATCTTGATCCCCACCGGAATCAGCCATGTCCGACGATGGGCTTTCGCTTATAACTTGATCTCGAGTGAAATTTGAGAAAAGAAAGGCAATCGAACGACGAGGAGATGGCTATCGCCCTTTTGAGACTTTCGTAAACTGCTCTTGAGAAGTTCGAACACAAGAATGAAAAGACACAACCCGTGGGTTTCGTTCACAGCAAAAACCGCCCAATCTAGCCGCATGGCTTACCCATTGGTACCGCACGGTTTAACAGTCTAAGCCGTACGGCTTACCTAGTGATGATTTCTCTGCCGCGCGACATGCCCTTCGGTCTCTCTCTTAGCCGTTCGATTCCCTCTCGGGTATCCTTCCCCAAGCCGTGCGGCTGAACCCTCTTTGATTTCAAAAATTTTAATTCATGTGGGGCCACCCCCCGTACTTCCTATTTTTACAAATACACCCTCGCATTTTGAAGCCCTCAACGACACTTTCCAAATTTTAAAAAATTACTCTTAAGTCCTCAACGGCATTTTCCAAATTTTTAAAATTACTCTTAAGTCCTCAACGGCATTTTCCAAATTTCATAAAAATTACTCTTAAGTCCTCAACGGCATTTTCCAAATTTCATAAAAATTACTCTTAAGTCCTCAACGGCATTTTCCAAATTTTAAAAATTACTCTTAAGTCCTCGACGTCACTTTCCAAATTTCATAAAAATTACGTTTTTAAGTCCACAACGGCATTTTCCAAAATTCAGAAATCATTTTTAAGTCCTTTACGACATTTTTCAAGATCCAAAATCATTTTTTTTAAGTCCTTTACGGCATTTCCCAAATCCAAAATTACGTTTTTAAGTCCACAACGGCATTTTCCAAAATTCAGAAATCATTTTAAGTCCTTTACGACATTTTTCAAGATCCAAAATCATTTTTTTTAAGTCCTTTACGGCGGGGTACTTATTTGATTTTTCAAAAAAAAAAATCAAATGTTTCTAAAATCCATTAGGTACTTATTTGATTTTTCAGAAAAAAAAATCAAAATGTTTCTAAAATCCGTTAGGTACTTATTTGATATTTCAAAAAAAAAAATCAGATGTTTCTAAAATCCGTTAGGTACTTATTTGATTTTTCAGAAAAAAAAAATCAAATGTTTCTAAAATCGCCTCGTAAATTGGGTTTGAAAGTAGACTCATAGAGCTTTCCAACGGTTCAAGAATCGCCTCATTCCGAGTTCGGACGAAGCCGGGGCGTGCCCGCGAAGTTGGGTAAAAAATCTGCCTAAACAGACACTTCTGGATCGATCCATGATCAAGTTGGATCGATCCACACTATCTGGATCGATCCAGGGCCCAAGTGGATCGATCCACTTCTTGCCAAACTACCTTGGATCGATCCAAACCATCATGGATCGATCCAGATCATCCCAAAACTCTCCAGACTCATCTGGATCGATCCATGATGAAGTTGGATCGATCCAGACCCATCCTTGGCGATTTTTTGACAGATTTTGGTTGTTTTAATATCTTCCATATATGGAAACTTTCCACTTATAGTATGTTTTTGGGATAATTAGCCAATGTAAATGGCTTTTAGTATAAATACCTTCCTCCCTCCTCTCTCCTAGATCTTCCTCCTTAGTTAGTTTTGTTCTCACCTCTCTCCTCCATTGGAGAGAGTTTAAGGTTCATCTCTCTAGTTTTTCTCAAGTAAGTTTTCATTTCCCGTTTAATTACCGTGTATTAATCTTGTTCCTCGTGATTGGATCTTTCAATATATGTAGTTTATTTCCAAGTTCATCTAGTTTTTAGTCTTGTGATTTTCTAGCTTAATCCTTTGAAAACTCTTGTTCTTAGTGGTTGTTTGATAATTTCTCAAGTACTAATATTGTAGGCTAACCTAGGATCTTCATTAAAAATTAGTTTTTAGAATTGTCAAGCATGTTTTTAGTTTTCTTCAAAATCCTAGACTTGTTTTCTAGCATAATGTGTGAGTAGTTAAGTAGGTTTGGTCATGGGGTGATTAACACTCCATGACTCGGGCTAATCCGTTCCTCTCATCTCAAAAGCAAACACTTCTTGTTGATCAAAGAGTTAGGATTAATTTTATGTATCAAAATTTGGATTTGTTAATCTCTTTGATCACACGTAGCCAAGGGCTTGACCACTTGGCACGTGTGATGCTTAGGGCGATGTCAATCAAAATGTTTGTCTAAATGGCACAAGAATCCTAATCTTTGTGAAACACATTTTCTAGTCAAATGGTTTTTATGATCCCCTAGACTACGCCTTAGTTTAATTTGCCGTTTTTAATCTTCCGAGTCGTTCACGAAGTTAAGTGAATTCCATCAACCAAAATCCAAAAGCCAAGTTTGCCGCTTTAAGGCTAAAAACTTCATTCGCAAGTCAACTCTCACGCCGGGTGCGTTCGGTCCCTGTGGATTCGACCCGGTCTTACCGGTTATTATGCTACTGCCGACCTAGCCCTACGCTTGGGGCGACACTCTCTACGACACAATCCAAGGTCGCAAGCACCATGCTTGGACTGCCTTAAAATGCCCCAAAAGAACAACCCTTTTCACCACACTATCACACCTGGTAAGCATACTGGACGCCCGGATTAAGCAATTCCAGGTGCCTGGAAGGGATGTAGGTGCCTGGAAAAGGACATTCCAGGCGCCTGGAATGACTTCAGGTGCCTGGATTCCCCAATACAAGCGCTTGGGATACACATCAGGCATTAACCTTCCTTCTTCCAAGCCACAAAACAAACAGCAAGTACGACTTCTGGTGCTCATTTTCTCACATACATGTGGTAATTGATGACTTTCTGGACTAAATGGATTTCAAGGATAGCCTTATGACATGATATGAACTAAAGAAAACATGATTTTGGAATGCTTAATGGATGTAAAGAAATATGCTAAACTGATTTCTGGCATGCACTATGACCCCTTTTATACATTTGATGAATGAATGCACAGCTAGAATAGAAGAAATGAAGAAGACAAGATAAATTTGACCATGGAATGACCTAAACAACTATATGATGGATACATTACGATATGATGCATTTTATCCATATAAAATGACCCTTTTTCTGATGTTGTTTCAAACCAATAAAAATCATCATGTATTCCTTAATCTGAAATGCAAGATGCTTTCTTTTGAACACTAACTCTGATTTCTAAATGACTTATATCATGCCTTGAAGCAACCATCTAAAACCATACAATGCTTATATCAGTCATAAAAGAAGTATCAATGCTTCAAATGAACCAATACATCATGAAAGGAACAAAAAATCATGACAAGAGAGAAGGGATCCAGGCGCCTGCATCATGCAAGTCTAGGCGCCTGGATCAGGTACTGGAGCACAAAATAAAATCTCTTTCTGTGATGTTTAAGACTTTTCCCAAACTCTAATCTAGTATGGAAGACCAGATAGAGCTTGGTTGATGTCCCCTCAGAGCCTGTTTAAGCATATAGGTAGAAAATCTACCTTTTAGGTTTGATCAAGGTGCTTGGAGTAGGTTTTTGAAAGGGTTTTGTAGATAAATGGCCACTGGACTTGAACTAAATGGACAACAAAGGGGAGTTTATGGGAGTCCTGATGGATTGTGGTTGATGGAAGTGGATGGATGGTGGGTTTATGTAGTATAAGGGTGATTTTTGGGGTTAAAAGGGAATGAATTTGAGGAGGGTGGAATGGAGGGGAGATTGCTGGAGTGAATTCAGCAGCATAACAGTGTGAGAGTGAGTGGGGTAGATCATCCTCCAAAATGGAGGAGATGGGTTGCTTTTATAGGCAAAATAGGGTTCAAAATGGGCCACTTGAACCCTTAGGGGTCAAATAGGGGCCATGGTTAGGGGCAATGATCTCTCTCACACTCCCCTCTAACTGAATCCTGCAAAAAATCTCAAAAGTATCCTCTTCCCGCTCATTATCAACTTAAGCTACACTCAACCTGGGTTATGGTCCAGGCGCCTGCATTAATCAAATCCAGGCGCCTGGATTCAATGTGGGTGCCTGGATTATGGAATCCAGGCGCCTGGAATTGGGCCATCCAGGTGCCAATGAGTCAATCCAGGTGCATGTGCTTTAGGGTTTCAGGAGTTGTTCCTAAGGTTTCTAAGGTAGTTTAGTGGATTTATGGAGGGTTTATGGGGGTTCTCAAGTCCTTAATCAAACCCTTGTATGCTCACATTAGGCATTTTCATCCTTGGAGAAGTCATGGAATCCCGAGGGTCCGGATTGGGGTGTCTACAGTTGCCCCTCTTTGATGAGACTCATCGTCATTGATTTGACGTGAGTATCATCAAAGACAAAGATGTCCCAATCCGTTGCCCCAGAATTTCCAAGACTATACGCACGAAATATTGAAGTAAATTCGGTCGTGTTCAAAGAGCTGTCTACGTACCCCATATGGAGGGATCAGACCGGCGTAGTTCCTTGGGGCGTTTAATGCAAAATATAACTTTTAAACGGGCATACTACCCTTGATGGATATTTAAACAAGTGAGGCAAGGACACCATTTAGACGGACATAAAATCCTCAAAAATAATTTAAACGGGATAAAATCCCTCAAAATGATTTAAATGGATTATAATTAAATTAAAACCCTCAAAATGATTTTCAAAATAATTTAAACGGGATAAAATCCCTCAAAATGATTTAAATGGATTTTAATTAAATTAAAACCCTCAAAATAATTTTCAAAATGATTTAAACGGGATAAAATCCCTCAAAATGATTTAAATGGATTGGCTAAAATCTCGTTGCCATACAATGATTCATGCGATTTAACAAAATCCATCGGCCAACATAGGCCAGTCACTGAGAATGAAGTTCTCAAGCGAAATTTTATTGTTATCTGCTCAGACGATCATTACGCGAACACGCGTCGCAAATCAAACTTGAATTTCTCTGGAAGTACTCTTAAAAGGCTTAGAAAGCCTTCGAAGTGAATTAGGAACATAGAACGACCACGCTCCAACATCGCCGCTTGGCACCTGGAGCAACTTGTGAGGCACCCACATTGGTCAAATATAGGCGCCTGGATTCAATGTGGGCGCCTGGAATCAACCAATCCAGGCGCTTGGATCCCATATGGGCGCCTGGATTCCCAAAAAGTGAACAGTTACAACCGTTCGGGTGCTCTCAAATCCCATCCAGGTGCCCCTTTTTTCGTTTATTCTTCTTCTTTTTCACTCTTTCCGATTGTCTCTCTCACTCTCTCATCTCTCGCGGTCACTCTCTCTCTCAATACTCTCGGTTTCTACACAAATCCCACACAAAAGCCTTGATTCCTCACCAAAAATCTTAGATCTACATAGTTTTGGTTGATTTTGGTGTAGAAGTGACGCATCCATGGCGGATTCGAGCAATCCCGAGCCATGGCCACACTGGTGGCGGTAACCGCCGTGGAGGGTGCGGCGTCAATGGAGAAGGCCGTGGGAAGCACTCACGATGCCGGGGAAGCCATGGCCGGAACTGAGGCCCAGGGGGCCACCACGATGGCCGGCAGCGCAAAGGAAGTGGCAACAGACCCTATACCGACCCAAAATCCTACAGAAACTTCAGATTTGGACCGGGTAATTCGTGCTACAGCCGTTCCGAGTACTATGAGCGCTTTACATACTACTGTTGATGTTTCTAGTAGTAGTGTTGCTTTGCCTGCTGTTGTTGATGTTTATTTGGCGGTTGTAGGCGGTTCGGGTGGCGTTATTGGTGGTTCAGGTGTGGTTAATGGTACTAGTGGTGGTTTGATAGGTGACAGGGGTGATCGTGGTGTTTTGGTGCGTGGCGGTGACGCGAGTGACGTTGTTGGTGACTAGGGTTGGGGTTTGAGCGATATTGGTGGTGTTGGTGGTGGTGCGAGTGGTACTGGCGGTGGCATAGGTGGTGTAGGTAGTGCAGGTAAAGGTGCTGGTGGTGGTGGGAAAGGGCGGATGTTGAGTTTAGGTGGTATTGACGTGCTTGTAGGTGATGACGTCGTGATAGAGGATTTGGGTACTGGGGGGCGATGGTGGTGGTTCAGGAGATGATGGTGGCTTGGTGGGTGGTGGTGTAGGTGGTGTTAGTGGAGACGGTTTGGCCCGTTCGAGCCCTAGCGTCCCTCCAGGTGACTCTGGTGTGGGGACGAGTAGGCCGAACAGGGGGAAGGGCATAGCGGTAGAGGCGACAGATGCTCCTCCAGCGACCGAGGAGACCGTTTCTGAGGTGTTGAGGGAGGCTGAGGAGAGAGCGAGGGCGCATATACATTTTTACCGAAAATTGCTCGGATGAAGCCCTTCCGGGTATTTTTTTTTTACAAATCCTCGCGTTGGACCATAAAAACACGTTTTAAACACATCTAACGGTTCGGATTGTTGAAATTCAATCCCAAACAAAAACTCCCTCACTGTAGAAAGTGAGGGAGCCTTATTGGATAAGCTATGGTGTGGGATTTTTGGTTCGGGATCAAATTTTGATGATCCGAACCTTTAGATGTGTTTAAAATGTGTTATCATGGTCCAATGCATGGATTCTTCAAAAACAAATATCCGAAAGGGCTTGATCCGAGCAGTTTTTGATAAAAATGTACATATACACATTTTATCAAAAACAGCTCGGATCAAGCCCTTCCAGTTATATTTTTTTGACGAATCCTTGCGTTGGACCTTAAAAGCACGTTTTAAACATATCTAACGGTTCGGATCATTAAAATTTGATCCCAAACAAAAAATCCCGCACCGTAGAGTTTAAGGGAGCCCTTATTGAATATTTGATGTATATGTGTGTGCGTGTATATATATATATGATCCAGTCAGGACTCCCTGACCAAACTGTAAACGTCCACACCACCCCCTTCCCGGCCAAATGGCTGGAGTCTAAATCGTCCAATGTGTTTAGAAGGTGTTTTTAAGGGTTCACACGAGAAATCAGCAAAAAAAATGATCGGAAAAGGCTTGATCCAAACAATTTTTCATAAAAACTGTCGCGTGAACCCTTAAAAACACCTTCTTAACACATTGGACGGTTCGGATCATGAAAATTTGATCGGGAAATGAAGGTTTGGACGTAAGGTGTGGATATAAAGGTGTGGACTGGAATCATGTTGTGTGTGTGTGTGTGTGTGTATAGGTTCCACTTCTAGTCCGGACTCCGGACTTCCGGACCTCCGTGATCCGAGCATTTTTTTGACGATCCGATCAGATCCGTCCAATGTATTCAGAAGGTGTTTTCAAGGGTCCACGCGAAAAATCTTCAAAAAAAAAAAATACCGGGAAGGATTTGATCCAAGCAGTTTTTAGCAAAAACTGTAAATATACAGTTTTGCGAAAAACTGCTTGGATCAGGCCCTTCCCGGTATTTTTTTTAAAGATTTCCCGCTTGAACCCTTGAAAACACCTTTTGAACACATTGGACGGTTTGGATTTCCCAAAAAATAATTTTTAACGTGAAAAAATTACATTTTTTCTTATTTACAGGAGTCCTTACTAGAAGATTTACTTATATATATATATAGCAATTATCCAATCCGGGATCCCGGATTGGAGGTTTTTTGGTGTTTTGATGCTTTTAATTTTTTTTTTTTGGGAAATCCGAGCCGTCCAATGTGTTCAAAAGGTGTTTTCAAGGGTCCACGTTAGAAATCTTCAAAAAAAAAAATACCGGAAAGGGCTTGATCCATGCAGTTTTTCGCAAAAACTGTATATTTACAATTTTGTAAAAAACTACTCGGATCAAGCCCTTCCCGGTATTATTTTTTGAAGATATTCCGTGTAAACCCTTGAAAACACCTTTTGAACACATTAGACGGCTCGGATTTCCAAAAAAATATCGGCAAGGTGTAGTCCCGATCCGGGATTCCCGGATTAGATCGGGACTCTATATATATATATATAATACTATAATAGTTGGTGTAATTATTTCCTCTGAGGCTGAGTTTTGCAAAAGATTTTAACAATTCAGTTACTAAAATTAACCATGATTTTAGCAAATGAGTTCACCAGGTACTAAAATTATGGTTGATTTGTCAAATCATGATCAAATTAACCATGATTGCTAAATCTAATAAATTTATTTGCTAAAATTATAGTTGATTTTAACAACTGGATTGTTGGATTATTAATAGCTTTTGAAAAACTCAGCCTAATACTAATGTTTTCCTCTAGGAAATTTGGTTTTTTCCAACCATAGACGCGTCGTCGGAACAAAAATTAAAGTATAATTGAGTTGGAAAGCTCCCCTTTGTCTCTTGACGCAGCAGAGCTGTCCCAAAAACAACGCCAACCGCCTCGCCGCACTCGATGGAGCAGCCACCACCACCACCGTTCCTCGACCATCCTCCCAGGTACGTCCCTCTTCCCCACCACCGTCCTCCTCCTCCTCCTCCTCAACCAAACCTATCCGAAGATCTCAATTTCTACCAACAGCAGCAGCAGCAGCTACTTCCCCCTCCCCCTCCCCTACCCCTACCACCACTATACCGCCCTTTCGCTGCTCCCCCCTCACCCCGACAACCTCCTTATAACCACCAATCGCACTTCCCTTTCCCCAATCACCGCCCAATCGAGGAGAACCATCTTAGAATCCCCCACCTCCTCCTCCAGCCACCACCGCCCCCTCCTCGTCTTCCTCATAGGGTTTTCAATCCAAAATTCGACAATTGCTTCCCAATTTCCCCCTCTGACTCCTGGATGGACCCACTTCCCGATAATCAAATCCACTTTGATAACCCTAGGCATCTGCTAGATTCTACTCTTAGGTTTAGAGATGATTTCAGTGACGTCGGTTCCAAACCTGATCGTGGTGATGAATTCTTACGGAGTACCAATGATGTTGATAGTAGTTATGGTTGCCGGTACCATCTTTATGATTCTCATTCCAGCGGATCTTTTAGGAACTTCGGGTTTGATGATTCACATGTTTCTAGTCCTAGAAAATCGAGAGGTTTTGGGTCTACTGTGGGAAGTTTTCAGTCTTTTCGTGGTTTCGCCTTGGATAATGATAGGATTAGGAGTAATTCTAGAGATGAAAATAGGAGATGGGTTGGTCTTGCTCGGCCGCCTTCCAGAAATTCCTCTGATGTTTGCTCTGTGGATGGTGAGAACGAAGATTTTGATAATTCCCATGGGCTTCAAGTTGGGTTATCGAGAAGGGTGTCTAATGTTTATGATTCTGGTAAATTTAGGGGGAGCAGAGAAGGTAGCCAAGAATTTCGTCAAAGTCGCAAAGAGAGGACAAGTGCTTTACTTAGGATTCAATCTCGTAAGTCTACTAAGAGGAATAGAAATGGCGAACAAAAATTTCCTTCACTCTGCTCTAATGATTCAGGCCCCAGTACCGTTAGAAGTAGAGGCACAGTTGCTCATACTGGTGTCAGAGTGGAGCAAGATGGAGAGGTAAGCCCGGTTGAGCTTGATGTGTCGTTCAAATCTAATGCATTGGTAGCCAAGGCTATTGTAGCCTCTCCAAGTCATGGAGTTGAATCTAATAGGAAACTCCCAGGGCAAGAGATAGACCATTCAAATTCACCACTAAACAAATTGAACAGTTCTGCGTATGGCTTTGATTGTCTTGCTATTTCTTACAAGGAATCAAAGCAGTCAGAACCTTCTTTGCACCATGCAATAGAGTCTCCTGGAAAAAACACGATGAAAGAACCTGTTTCAGATAAGGGTGTCTATAAAGTTGGCTCAGTTGGGACATCTTCACTCAGGGTTAAGAAGAAGAAAGTCAACTCGCATTTATTGAGGTCCCAGGCGATGGAGAAAAATGTTGACCTCGTTGAAGAGAATAGATCCATTAATGGTCCACCCACAGCTTCACAGGTTGGGGAAGATGGTATGCATTCAAGAGAGAGAAGTATATCAGCTGGTATGATTTTGGTTCAAAATGTTGATATGCAGCCTTCTCCAAATGAAGTAACTGCGTTCCTGGATCATATTGTAGGGAATTACACTGCAGGGTCTATAGTTTCGAATAAAGGTGGAAGCGACATTGATCCTGGTGGATCTCATGTCCATAACAGTAATAAAACTAGAAATAGCTCTACCTCTCCTGGTTCTTCAAATCCTTTGATAATTACAGTTGACGAGGGTACTGTAATAGCAGATACATCAATTGATTTGCGGACCATTTCAAATTATGCCAAGGGTCCAGCCGAATTACAAAATAGAAGTACTTGTACTGGCAGTGGTCAGGTGGGTGATTTTAGACATCAGTCTTGTGAGATTGAACCTCCTGTATTTCTTCAGAATGGTTTCTTAAAAGGACAGTTAGAGGCTAACGATAGTTCAAGTTTAGAGGAAATCAAAAGTCATGGGGTTCCCGTAAATTTACTCGCCACTGTGGGTGATTTACATAATGATTCGAGTTCTGACAACGGGCTTATTAGAGGGCAAGTGAAAATTAAGGTTTCAGACATTGATGCTGCGGGCACTGGTTCCAAGTTTAATGAGGCTACTGTATTGGCCGGAAGTGATTATGTGGAAGGAATTCCTAGGGCTGTTCCTATAGTTGAAAGCAAGGCTATTGTGTGTTTGTCAAGTGCAGAGGAAACCAGTATCCAAGAGGGTGTCTCTGATGGATATAGCTCCATTGATTCTGCAACTACCACCTCAGGTTCTGATAATGGTTTGAGTAATTCTCAAAGCAAGTTTTCCTTTTCTGGAGTTGGTTACCTAGGTGATACTAACAAGGAGTCGGGTCCAGTTAGTGCCACTGTATTGCTTGAGAATGTTGCCTTAGGAGGAGCTCCAAAAGCCAGAATGCCAGTGGGAGGTGATCTGAATTCTGGTTTTGAGAAGGGGCATCCATCTAATGAGAGGAAAAATAGCAGTTACCCTTTTCCAAGTCCAATCTCAAGTGACATGTCTGAGAATGCATTTACTGTTTTAGATCCTGTAGATGCAACATTAAGTTTTCCAGCTATGGATCTTAATTTTGCAGAAAAGGATGTTCTGGGTGCTGGGAGCTTCAGTGCTGGCTCTCAATGCTGTACAGACGAGGACAGGATTCTGTGTGGTTACAGTCCAATTAAAGGTTCTTTTGACAATGATGTTTCAGGAAAAGGAAGTTTCAGGATTAGTCAAAAGGGATCTTTTCCCAAGTATATGAAGAAGAGGAAAATCTCTGCACCGGTTTCAGCTTTGCCAATTCTGTCTCTGACTGAGGAGGAGAGCACAAATGCTGGTACCTTCACTTCGGGGGTGGAACTGCCTTCACTTAGAAGCATGGTGTCTAACATTCAGCAAGTGGGTTCTTCTAGATTTCCAAATTGTTCAGAGTCTTACCCTGTGTTGCTTGGAAATACTAATCCAGGAGCCTCAGTTGAGGCTTTAGGCTTTGTGGGAGAGGGCTTTTGTAATAATGTTTCAGAACGTGAGCAGAAAGAACAAAGTGATCTGGTTATGACGATAGAGAACGGGTTTGGTACGGAAATAGGAGGTAGGGGTAAACCTGTGGAGGAGCCTGGAATGCTTCAAATAGAGAATGTTCAGCAGAAAAATCCAGAAGAAATTCAAACTCTAGACAGCGATCAGAAGCTACCTTTTACTGATGCGGAATGTGAGGCTGATCTGTTTGTGAAAAATGATTTCCCCTCTGTCTCAAACACTACGTCTTTATATGAACACGATGATGGTGTCTCCACTACCCATTTGCACGATGCAGTCGTGGAGTCTGCAACTGATAAACTATTGAACATGGAGGCTACAAGACAACTGTCCACTGTCACAGGATCAAAGATTGTCACACTTGGTCAAGTATCGAATGACAAGGGTTGCTTGGATGAAAGAAATCAAGATGAAAATCTTGTGCCTGAAGATCTTTTTTCGTTAAGTTTGTCCAATACATTTCTGCAGAATACCACAACTGGCAAGAAACCAGGTCATGTAGTGGGAATTGTTTCCTCAACCACTAAGGTGGGGCCTCAGGATGCGAGAAAAACAACTCATGGTTTGAATTCTAGGAGTGGGGCGATTAACAAGAGAAAGGACCAACTTGCTTCAGTGGTCCCTAGCACTTTTCCAGGTCATTTATTAAAGAAAACAGCCCCATCAAGCCACAGAACAAAACCAAGAACGTGGCATCGAACTGCCAATCCCTCTACTTCGTCTCATCTGGGGAAAAGCTCATATACAAACCCTTTACCTCCACAAGGGCAGCAGGGTAAAAATACTGGAAAGGATCAAACTGCTGCTTACATTCGTAAAGGTAACAGTCTTGTGAGAAACCCTTCTCCAGTTGCTGCCACCTCTATTGTCTCCCCTCATTTGACCTCATCCGTCTATCGGTTGTGCCCTCTGACTGTAAACAAAATGAAGGATAAGACAGGACTGGATGCTTCTCTTGAGAGGCCCAAAACACCACCGTTGCCCTGCAGCACCAAGTTATCAAATTGCATGACCTCTTCACCATTGGCAGATCCTCCGTCAAATGGTTGCTCTGAAACTGACTCAGATCCATTAACAATAAGAGTAAATGCGGATGTGCCAAAGTTTTCCGATGATGCTCCAAATTCTACAGGTACTAGTGAATATCGAAATGGTCAAATCAACAATTCTGTAAGCAAGAGTGTACAAGATGATAGCAACTCAGTGTCCAGGGAATCAAAGAAGATAGTGTATGTGAAGAGAAAATCAAATCAGTTGGTTGCAGCTCCTGGTTCTAGTGATTTGTCTCATCAGAATGTTGACAAGACTGAAGACCCATCCTCCAGTGGTTACTATAAAAGGAGAAAAAACCAGATCATCAGAAAGTCATTTGAAGTCACTCCAAAAGTTGGCTTGCATGAGGAATTGTTAGAGGGGAAAAAGGCTCTACCAGTTATTGGAAACAGTTCTAGTAGACGGCGGTCTGGTAAAGGTACAATTTCGGAACTAGTTTGTCAAATGTTGCTTATTCTTTTTGTTCCTATCATAAATGCGGCTTGCAGAGACAAACGGACTAAGTGATTCATTAATTTTCTCTTTTCTAAAGTAAATTATTCATGCGTCATGGAATATATACATATTTTTGTGTGCTGTCTTCACTGAATTTTTTTAATATGAATGCCTTGAGTCTCCATCCTAGTTGTCACTATTTGTCTCTTCCCTGGTCAATCAAGATCAGCACACAGAAACAACGAGATTTATGTTGTGCTGTTGACTATTGATAAAAAGCGCCTAGAAATAGCACAATTATGCTATGAGGTTGAACCAATCCTTCATGTAGCGGCCTATTATAGACCGAGACTGGGCCAGACGTTTGATCAAGGATTGGAGAGGCACCTATGACGTTTTGTAGAAGCCTCTTCTGGGTCATTGACTAACTGCTGTCTACTTTTGATTCGACGTATGTTGAATCACTGTTCTCTTTATCAGCGTTGTTGGTCATTACTAGCGTATTTTGTCTCACATTGTGGGAAATCATGTTTCTTGGCCATCCCAATCCAGGGATTTGAGATTTGGAATTTAAAAAAAATATATATAACTGAAAAAGAGGACTCTGAACAATGGTGATGTATTTATTGTAGATTAAGGAATTACGGTAATTGAATAAAGTAATGCTGGATTTGAATTTGGCTAGTTTTTCATGTGTATGTTCGTTCCATCATGCTGTATGTATTATTTGACCTCTTCAAAAACTGGAGATTTAACATCTCTATAATTGCTGTTCTTCTTATTGTTAAAACCTTAAAGGTACTTTGGCAAAGAATAAGCTTCCATGATGACGTATGTTTTAGCTGTTCTATTGTTCAGTATCAGTACAAGTGAGCTGTACATTTTAATCTATTTCTATGATTGAATATCTATGACTAAAGCAGCCCTCAAGTTCATTATGTTTATATATGGCACGATTATAGGGAATTGTTCTGAGAATAATTGTTCAATTCCATATGATATGATCAATAGGTAGGCAAGACTTAGGCAGGTCATCATTTTACAGGTTTGGGAAAGACATATAAATCTTCAAAATCGTCATTGGTGTGGACACTGCGTGGTGCACAGTCCTTAAAGAAAGAGAATACGTTGGTACATCAGGTCCGGCCACACCTTTTTCCGTGGAAAAGAGCAACATACCGGAGAAGTTTAATGCATACATCAGCATCTGTATCTACTAATACTTCCTTGTCTACAATCAGGTATTTTAGCCTTTAAATCTGTATCTATGATTATTCTGTTGGCTCCATGCTCTACTATATCGCCACATGTTAGACCCAAGAAAATAATGAAAGACTATGTTCAGTCGGAAATTGCTGCTTTCGAGGAAAAGGGAGACTATTTACACAAGGTCTACCCAGGGATTTTCTTTGCGAAAATCCAAGGTACTAAGCGTTGGTGGGGCTAGTTTGAAGTGGTCAAAATCCATTGAGAGGAAGTTAAAAAAAGCAAACGAGGTTAGTGTGGTACTCTAGTCTTGAAAACACGTTTTTACTGCTTAATATCTTAGCTGATAATTGGGTTCCTGTGAAGGGAATTGTTTTTAATATACTTAATTGGTATCGACTTCTGTGTTTTACTAGGAAGCCACACTGGCTGTGGTTGCAGTAGAAAAGAAGAAAAGAGAACAGAATGGTGCTGGTGCTGTAACAGCTGGGGCAAAAAATAGAAACCGTTCTTCCCGTAAGTTGGTTCATAGCATAGAGCTGCGCCCAGGTATGCGGCATTAAACAGTCCTGGAGTGGCGGATTCCACTTTTTTACCCCCGTGTTACTTCAACTGAACTTTGTGAGAGAATGAATACTTGTCAAAACAAAATGCTGTGATGAAACAACTGCTATCATCAATTGTGGATTGAATACTCCCTTCTCTATGTGCGTGGTTTACAAGGATGTGCAGATAATTATTGAAACAAAATTCCAATAAATTAAGCGATATCAAACTGTTCACTATTGTTGAAATTGATATATTTGCATCTAATAGAACCTTCTGGGCCCTTTGTTTTTCCATAAGAATAATGTATCAACCTCAGTGAGTGTGGCCAAGAATCTTTCTTGGGTCATCAAATTGGGGTTGCCATAGGGAACGCCACCTCGTTCAAACACAAGAACTCGATAGGACTGTGACAAGGTGACGGCCAACGGACAACCGGCAGTGCCACCTCCTACAATTATATAGTCATAGTAATCCTCCGATGGAAAGTTTTTGGCGTTGAACACAAACTTTATATAATTTGGATCTGGTGCAGAAATTCAACAAAAATGATTAGCTTCTTTTTTAAAAACGGAAGCAAAACAGACGACAAGAAAAGAGAATTTTTATGTTCTAATGAATGTCGTTTAGGTCTAACTGTATTAAACTCATGTTAAGTGGAAAATGGAAATTTATTTATTTTGCATTTAGCAATCAAACGGCTTGAATTGATTTAAGCGCTTAACTCTTAGCTCTAAGACTGACAAAGGCATCTACGGATAGCTTTCTTAGTAAAGTACTCGTAGTCCTATCTATTTGAAGAATTATTCTTGATATTGCTTTAATGCTTTAACTTTCTAATGTATCTAAGTTCGTTACAGGAGAGCGTATATTCCGTGTTGGTTCTGTTCGATACAAAATGGATCCAACAAGACGGACACTTCAGAGGATTTCAGGTGACCTACTTTAGTCATTTCATTGTGCTTGAGTTAAATCTATCCTTTATAGTCCTCCTTTGCATGTTATGCCCGTAGGTTATGGTAGAACTAACACAGCTTAAATATCTGTCATTTCAGATTACAATAGGTGTGAAAACTGGGGTTTGTTTTTAGAATAGATGATTGAAATGACATATTACTTGAAACTGCACATTTAAGTTCCATAAGTAAATTCTCTTGACCGATGATTTATTTATTAGTTGTTGACCTTGGCATTCAGTTGTGTATTAGTACTGAATGATGTTATATTGGGCATATTTAATACATAAAACTTCACTTTGGTGCGGATTTTTCCATCGTCATTTAAAAAGTAGCCCAACCATCCTTTGGTTTGTGGACCAACTTCTTTGCCACCAGGCCCACCACCTTTGCCAGTTCCTTACCTGCCATTGCTGTATTTGATGCTGTGGAGAGGTTGTTTGCACACGACTCCTCTGCAATTTTCTATCTTCGATAAAACCTACTCAAGTGCCCGCTGCAAAAAAGTGAAGAAAAAAAAACCTCTGCTGTTCTTCTTTGGAAAAACCGATTAATACCACTCTTCATCTTCAAACCATCGACTTTGCAAATTTATTCTGTAATGTTACCATATTCATTGCTGTTTCACAAGAAGCAATCAAATTATTCTGAGTTGCATATATTCGAAGGAGCGGGAAGAGAGAAAAAGAAGGAAGCGAAAAGGGTATTAATGGGTGTAATGGAATGATGTAAGAAGGGTATTACATCAACAATGGACTGATGTAATTGAACACCTTGGCCCACAAACCACGTGGGGGTTATGTGCTTCTTTCGAAATGACAAAGGAGTCATCTAGTGTAGAGAGAAGTTGAAATTGCCCCATTGAAGTTCATTAACTGAATTCCTTAAAACAACGCTTTGTCTACTGTAGTTGTTGACTTCGGTATTTTCGTTTATATTATTTATGAATGATGAAATCTGGACATATTTATTTATTTTTTCTCATTCTTTTATCTAGAATTTGCTTATTGATACCTCCATATGCTCTGTAGACGAGGAGTTGTCAAACTCAGCTGCTCTTCAACCTGGTGTAAAGAAATCTGCTGTTCCAAAGAGATTAGTGATTGGCAATGACGAGTAGGTTGAGTTATGTTGATGTTCTACTCCTACTGCACAAAATCCTGCTATAACTATTCCTGAAAGTTGTGAACAGAATTATGATCATCAAGTAATAAAAAAAAGAGTAGCTAGAAGAGAACTTCAAAATCTAGCTTCGAAGTTTGACAAGATGGAATTCATTTCATACAATTGTATTTTACTACTGGCAGGTATGTTCGAATTGGCAATGGTAACCAATTAATTCGAGATCCGAGGAAGCGAACACGAATATTGGCAAGTGAGAAAGTACGATGGAGTTTACACAATGCCAGACTGCGGATGGCTAGGAAGAGGAAATACTGTCAGTTCTTCACGCGGTTTGGAAAATGTAACAAGGATGATGGAAAATGTCCTTACATTCACGATCCCTCTAAAATTGCCGTTTGCACAAAATTTTTGAAGGGTTCATGTTTTGATATCAACTGCAAATTGACCCATAAGGTGTATCACTTTTCTGATAGATGCAATTTTCATACGGTTCTTTTTTTTTTTTTTTTTGGTGCTTCAGAAATATAATTATATGGTTCATTGAGTGGCTTATATCCTGTCGTTTTTTGTTTTACCTTGATTGTATTTTCTGAAAACGCAGGCCATCCCCGAAAGAATGCAGGATTGTTCTTATTTTCTTCAAGGTGGATTTGCTAGCATATTATACTTCAATTTCAATCAGGTTGCCCGAAACACGAAAATCTGACTCATTTTCTGGCAGGGTTATGTACCAATGAGAGTTGTCCTTATAGACACGTCAATGTGAATCAAAATGCTTCTATTTGTGAAGGTTTTCTCAGGGGCTATTGTGCTGATGGAAATGAGGTATTTCCATAATGTAGTCATATGCTATCATTAAAATACTCCTTCCCAAATCAATGGTACATTTTTTCATTTTGAAAATGTTTGAAAGTGTTTCCCTTGTGGAAAAGTCTAGCATAAGATCATTCATTATCCAAAATATTCCTAACGAGTAACTGCAAATGAATTGGAAGCGAGAACATAGGGGCAATGGGACAGGGAACTTCATTGGGGAAGAAACTACGAAGTGGGCTTCTCTTTTAATTTTCTTAGAGTAGGTTACATTCAGGTACCATTTAGGATTATTTTGCTGCTGATCATTTTTCATCTATTGCTTTGTCAAATTGCTCAAATAATCTGGCACGGTGCTTAGTTTGGAGGTACTATCTTCCTTTTCTGTTGATTTTGTTCAAGTGATTGGCTGAGTCAAATCATAACAATTACTTGCACTTCAATTTTTTCCTGAATTTTAATGTTGTTTTTTACATTAGTATAAAGTGATTAATTTCTACCGTCTATCCCAACTTTTATCCCCCAAATCAAATGCACACAACCCGTTGAACATGAAACTAATAAAGGTATATTTTATCTCTCAACCTACAGTGTCAAAAGAAGCACAGCTATGTCTGCCCTACTTTTGAAGCAACAGGAATTTGTACTCAAGGGTCCAAATGCAAGCTTCACCATCCAAAAAACCGAAACAAGGGAAAGAAGACGAATACTTCCAAGGAACAGAAGAATACTCGAGGTCGTTACTTTGGCTCCAAGCATATTAGTATCTTGGACAGCGGAACAACAGTGTCGGAAAAGCACTCTGCAAAGGACAGTTATGATATTTTCTATCCAGAAGGAAGATTTGCTGATTATATCGATCTAGGTTTTTATGATGAAGAAGCCACAGAATGTAATGATTTGGCGGGTAAGCAAACAGCCTACGGTGATGATGGCCCTAAGGACATACACCAAGATGATGATGAGCTGATTAAGCCCATCAACTTGATGAGTAGAACTCTGATGAAAGAATCGCCTCAAGCCCTTGACAGTCCAAGAAATTGATGTCTTTTTGTGCAAGTGCAGATCAATTTTGATGTGTTTTGCTAGTCACGATAAATTGTTTTTCTGGGTAAAAGGTGATATAGTGATTGTTGTTTGAAGATAAAGATGATTATTCTGAAAAGGAAAAGACAAAGTTGTATGAGCAATGAAATTTTATTTAATTGTTATGTTACAGCCAAGGCTTGAATTTATTTTATTTGAGCAATCGAATCTATTCATCGGGTTTGTTTCCCCAACAACTGAAGCAGTTGCTAGCGTGCTATCCAAGCTGTTGTATGGCTTCGGAACAATGGCGGAGCCAGGATTAAGAGTCTCGGGGGCCGAATTATAACGGGAAAAAATTTAACATCATATATCTTTTTATTCCTTACTCAACAAATAAGTAAAAAAAGAACTATCAATTTCCTTGCATTTCATAGTCAAAAGAAAATGCCAAAATATATTTTTCAAGATTGATCATCCATCAAAATAGAACAAAAATATCTTAACAATTCTATCAAAGTGCAACCCGATGTGTTCTCAAATCTCAAAAATCATTTACGAGGAGCTTGTGAAATTATCCGCTGGGAGTTTGGCAGATCTCAACAAATAAATATATATTTATTATAAAATAGTGTGGGGTGGCTAGGGCCCACCCAGCCCTACTCTCCCTCTGCCCCTGCTTTGCAAGTATTTTCTGAAAATGATTGTATTGTTGTTGTAGCGGCCGGATCAATAGGGGTCGCAAGGGCCACCCACACCTCCACATCACGAAGAGACAAGAAGGTCACTATCTCAGAACCTGCAAAATCGAATGCAGGTCGATCCGCCTCAATGGTGCCGAGCGAACGGTGCCCACGGCGGACGGTGCGGACACAGGGTCCTGAACGAATATAGGTTTGAACGATGTCTGCCGAACGGCTCGGTGCCGAGGACATGGCACTCACAGCTTGGTTCCCAGACGACCCTCGGGAGCTCCGCCGAGCGACGCGCCGAGCGCCCGTGGGGCTGTGCCGCACGCTTGCTGAGTCGGTTGACCTCGGTAACGCGGGGCTCGGATATATCCGGTTTGGTGGAAGTGTGTCGGGCACGCCACACAGTCCATGATGAGGCATTAAATGCGGCAGTCACCTACTCTGCCACCGCCGCCTGCAGCAGCACGTGGGTGATGGGGAATGTCTCAAGCTGATTTGACTACTCAAACCCACGTGCCGCGACGTCAGCCCAGACATGGCGTCTGGGGCTGGGGTGAAGGTCATATCACCTGTCATTCCGAGCGTGAATGACAGGCACGTGAGGGGCGCCGAGCGCGTGGGACGCACGCCCCTCAGCCTATAAATACCCAGCCACAACTACCACAAGGGGTATTCCTCTCTCCTCATTCAAGACTCCCATAACTCTACCTCTTTACTTCTCTCTCTGAGATTTCTGGTGCATTTCTCCCCTCCGGTGACTGACTTGATCATCGGAGTGCCTTCCCGGACCACCACCGTCCGGGCTAGGCACTGACGTGGTTGTCTACTTGTGCAGGTTACCATTTCCGGCGAGCATTGCCTTTTCCACCGGCGCCCTTCTCACCCCAAGAGGTCCAAAGAGTTCACTCCGGCGAAGAGACCCCCACAATTGGCGACTCCGCTGGGGACAAGAGAAAAGCCACTCCTCCCAGCCTCTCTGAACACATTGGTGGTGTATCTTCCCCTTCTCCAAGAAACTCCTAAAAACCTCTTCAAATACTGCCCCACATGGCCGACCTCACTCTGGGCCTTGATGCGTTTGGTCCCACCGGTGAGTTCCGCAGCTCCTCCGACCGGCACCGATACCATCGGGTCAGGAGCGACTTGGGCCTCACCCTGTCTCCCGTCGTCAACAGAGACGGAACGGTCACCATGGCAACCAACGGCGCCGGCCCCAGCAACGCCGGAGCCAGCAACATCCTTTTCAGCATGGATGGAAACGTTCTCTCTCTCGACAACCTCACGACTCCAGCGCTCACAGAAGTTCTTCCCCCACCTCCTCCTCTCACTCTAGAGGCCGAACTAGCGCTACTAAGGAAAGAAGTACTGGCCATGAAGGAGGCCAGAAATCAGCCCACAAGATCAAGGTCTGGCGGACGGACGAGGACCCGGAGGCCACCGCCGAGCACGAGGACTGACAACGAGGAGCGTGCCCCAGTATTTTCACGTCTCGGACAGGTCGTGGAGGTAGACCGCCGAGGAAGCGCACTTGTCATCCGGTCGGATGCGGCGCGTTCGCACCAACAGCATACACGCGGCCGGAACTCTCAGCGGACTGACCACGCCGAGGATAGCGCCACGGCATCCAGCGCTCGGACACCAAACGTCCGAAGGGATGTGGAATACGCTCGGGAGGTAGAAAATCAACAACACAGGGGAAAGGGCCCGGCGAACACTCCTCAGAACCACAACGGCCAGGGCCGATCGCGCGAACAACGGGAGGATAACCGTAACCATAACCAGTCGGGGGACCAGGACCGTGACCGGCGTCATAGCCGATCGGTGGATAGGCATGGCGTTGGAAGCGGGGCACCCAACGTTCGGGGTAATTGCCCGCGAGGCAACGTGGTCACCGACCCTGTCGAAGTCTCGGCAGGTCATGGCCGGAACGAAAACAACGGTCTCAGGCCCGGGGACAGATACACGCTGCGGAATGACGGTGGCAGCATCGTCCTTGTTAACGCACAGACGGGCGAAACTAAGGTTTACCACGCCGAGCCCGACACCAGGGACCGTCGCCACCGGGAAGAGTTGGCAGGGGCCCGGGAGGGGCGCAACAAAAGGCTGTCCTCCGAGAGGAGCAACGTGCACGCAGACGGGCACGATACGGAGCGCCGAGCCGCTGGGCCAGCAAAACGCGCCCATGAGGAATACCGAGCGGTGGACCTCAACCGCCCTTACCCTGCCGACTCCAGGTTAGAAAAAGCAAAACAATCCCCTTTCTCACGAACAATAGCCGAGGCAGCGCCACCGCGCGGGTTCAAAATACCCAAATTCGATAAATATGAGCCCAAGACGGACGCGATTACGCACGTCCAGCAGTACCGCCTGGTCTCCGAGCTCTACGGCCATAGCGATTCCATCATGTGCCGGACGTTCTCCATGAGCTTGGGAACCACGGCCCTCCTTTGGTATAGCCAGCTCGCTCCGGGGTCCATAAATGACTTCGATGAGCTCGAGCGCGCGTTCACGTCTCGGTTTGTGACTAGCAACACACAGCCGAAGACGCTCGACGCGCTTGTCAACATGAAGAGAGGCTCGGACGAGACCCTGAAAGAGTACATTGCACGATACTGGGAGGTGTACAGCCTCGTGGAAGGTTGTGATCAAAGGATCGCTTCCACTTCATTCAAAAATGGGCTCGATGACCGCTCCGACCTTTTCAGGGAGCTCATGGTGCGACCTCCAAAGAACATGGTGGAACTGATGGAAACGGTGAACCGTTTCCGAGAGCTTGAAGAGTTGCTCTTTGACCGAGCGTCAAAAGGAGCCTCCGGCAAGAGCATGCCGAAGGAGGCGAAGAAACAAGTTAACAACCTGAGGAAGGGGAGAAACGATCAGGGCGGGGCAGACGGGAGCAGGGGCCCCCGGGGTGCCGGCGGGAGCAACAACGGCAGAGGGGGATGGGACAAGCCCCCCCGAAATGACAACGATTATGTCGCCGAGACCACAGTCTTTACCATGCCAATCTACAGGTTGCTGATGGAAATCGGCAGGAAACGGTGGTTCTACTGGCCGGAGGAGAAAATGGGGTCAGATCCCACCCAAAAAGGAAAGTGCACATACCACAATGAGGTGGGCCACTACACGACTGGTTGCCGGCCGTTTAAAGCGCACCTCGAGCGATTGGTCGCCGAGGGACGCATGGAGGATTGGATAGACCGCAGCCGCACACCGACCGTGCTCAGAGGGGCTGCCCCCCAGCCGAACCAGCAGGCTATCGTACCTCAGCCGCAAGGGCAGCTGGCGCAAGGGGACAGAGTGCGCCCGGGGGTGGTCGTTACGATCCACGGCCCGGTTGGGAAGGCCCGAGCCGAGGCGATGCATGAAGAGCTGCAAAAGATGGAAGCTGCTATGCAAGTAATGACGCTCGGCAGAGCGCCAAAGCGGAAGTATCTGGAGCCCTTTGACCCGTACACTATTTCCTTTTCCGAGCAGGATCTGGATGGGCTGCAGCTCCCGCATGACGACGCCCTAGTGATCGAGGTGAGTATCGACCACGTAGAGGTCAGGCGGATCTTGGTGGACCAGGGGAGCTCCGCCGACGTCCTTTACTACTCGGCATACAAAGCCATTGGACGAACGCGTGATGAGCTTACCCCTGCCGACACCCCCCTTGTCGGGTTCTCCGGGTGCCCGGTGTACCCGCTCGGCAGCATCACCCTCCCGGTCTGGGCGGGGTCGATGCGTTTGGAGATAGAGTTCACTGTGGTGGACTCCCCGAGCCCATACAACGCCATTTTGGGACGAGGCTGGCTCCACGCAATGGGAGCTATCGCGTCGACCCTCCACCAGTGCGTCCGGTTCATTGGCACGTCTGGGAAACAGGAGACCATCCGGGGCAACCAGATGGCCTCCAAGAGGTGCTTTGTCAATGCCGTCCGCCAGAAGGACAGAAGGGAGGGCAGACCGCCAAAGCAGGTGCACTGGATAGAGGTGCTCGAATGCACCCCGGTCCTCGAAGACGTTGGCTCAAAGGCTGAAGACAAGTCGGTGGAAGAATTGATTAAGGTGCCCATCAACGAAGAAGGCACCAGGTACTTCATGCTCGGTTCGGATCTCTCTAATCCCGAGCGCAACGACTTGGTATGCTTCCTCAAGGATAACATCGAGGTCTTTGCGTGGACTCCTTATGAAATGCCCGGTGTCAGCCCTGATTTCATCACGCACGCCCTCAATGCTGATCCGGCTAGGAGGCCGGTAGTGCAGAAACCCAGGCGGTCCTCGGCCATTCACTCCGACGCCGTTTTGGAAGAGGTTGACCGCCTGATCGAGGCAGAAGCTATCCGAGAGGTGATGTACCCCACGTGGCTGGCAAACACCGTGGTAGTGAAAAAGAAGAACGGGAAGTGGAGGGTATGTGTAGACTACACTAACCTCAACGACGCATGCCCCAAGGACTGCTTCCCCCTCCCTCGGATAGATCAGCTGGTCGATGCCACGGCTGGCCATGCTAGGCTCAGCTTTATGGACGCCTACCGTGGGTACCACCAGATTGCGATGCACAGCATGGACGTCGAGAAAACCGCATTCATCACGCCGAGGGGTACCTATTGCTACCGGGTCATGCCGTTCGGACTGAAAAACGCTGGGGCCACCTACCAAAGAATGGTTTCCAAGATGTTCGCTAGGGAGCTCGGCGACATTATGGAAGCTTACATTGACGATATGGTGATCAAAAGCAAATTCGCGGAAGACCATCTCTCCCACCTCGGAAGGGTCTTCTCCATACTCAGGAAGCACAGTTTGAAGCTTAACGCAGAAAAGTGTGCGTTCGGGGTCGGTTCCGGGAAATTCTTGGGGTACCTCGTCACCCGCCGAGGGATCGAGGCCGACCCCAACCAGCTTGAAGCAATACAGAAACTCCGAGCGCCGTCAACAATCAAGGAGGTTCAGCGGTTGACAGGGATGGCTGCTGCCCTCAACCGATTTATAAGTAGGTCGTCCGATGCCTGCCGACCCTTCTTCCAATCCATCAAAACCAGTAAGAGAGCCTTTGTCTGGAATCCCGAGTGCGACGCTGCGTTCGCCGGGCTTAAAGACTACATGTCCCGAGCACCCCTGCTAGTCATGCCGAGGGAAGACGAAGATCTCTACCTATACCTGGCAGTGTCCGAACATGCTGTGAGCTCGGCACTGGTTCGGCGAGAGGGTTTGGAGCAGTTCCCGATCTATTACTCGAGCAAGACAATGCTCCCAGCCGAAACCAAATACTTGCCAATTGAGAAGTTGGCACTTTCGCTGGTTACGGCAAAGAGGAAACTCCTACCCTATTTCCAGAGCCACACGGTCGTGGTAATCACAGCTGTGGACGGCCCACCGAGATTGCTCGAAAAGGATTGTGATTTGTTAGAGTCGCCACCCGGATTTGAGGTCCGAACCCGAGAAACCGATAAAAAATATGACTCATTACCCATAAAAAGAGATTTTACTGATCATGACGGAACCACAGATTTCTCGGATTCGGGGGTTTGGTTACGAGAGGGGAAGGGTTTTACGGCACCCCTCTCGCCCGGTCCGTGAACCGGTCTCTACTCAATATTTTGTGGGATTTTGGAAATGTTTAAAATTTGATTTATTCACATAAATGGGAATCGGGGATGGGAATCACATAGCAACAAAACATGCAAGAGATGCGATTTTACTGTGGATGCTTGTGCGTGCGATCTACATGGATGATGAACATGATACTACAAATATTCACAGAAATAAATTACAACAGAAATCGTACAATAACCCAAGAAATCATGGACATAAGACTTATTAAACTGTTTGCAATCTGGATTGCAGAATGGGGATTGAGCGCTCAAGGGTGGTGACTTGAGCGCTCAACCCTCATTCCACCCGAACATTTTCCTTGTTGGTTTTTGATATTTGATGCTGCTTTAAGACTTAAATACATCACAGAAAGATCACACAAGCATCACTTCTCTTTAAAAATCATCAGAAAGTGCTTAAAACAAACTTGCTTTAGAACCAGCTTGAGCGCTCAAGGCTCATGGGTTGAGCGCTCAAACCAATTCTGCAAGAGAGAGGAATCCAGACCACAAACACTATACTGACAACTTATATACACTAACAAAGAATTAAACCATAAGCCATCACCAGAATTACTGGAAAACTGCAAATAGGCCAAGAACAGCTTGAGCGCTCAAAGATCTGACCTTGAGCGCTCAAGCCATAACATGGCTTTCCACTGTTTAACCTTTAAACTGGTTTCCATACTTCCTCAGGACCATCAAAGACAGAAAACAAAGTTTCAAAAGGTTTGACAACCACTGTTTTGCAATCAAATATAAGGAATTTGAAGTTTTTGATGTTTAATCACTATAAAATGGTTAATTTGCATTCATGCATGTAGTTTTGGTGTAGGAATAAACTATTTTGAGAGCTAATTTAACGCAATTAACTCTTAAATAGTGATCAAAATCAAAAAGAAGTTCAGAAGTTAGCAAAACAGTGGCCTGTTCAGAACTAGGCTTGAGCGCTCAAGGCCAGAGGCTTGAGCGCTCAAACCTGCTGTAACTGCAAATTTGAAAAAGGTTTTTAAGCAACTTTCTGGCCTTTGTGAGTTCAATGCAAGTATAGAGATCTTGCTTAAACTCACTAGCCTTCCTCAGAAAGACCAAAACAGTGAGTTGATCACATTTTTACTACCTTTTGGAAAATGTTTGAGACTTGAGCTTGATTCTGGACTTTGAGAGGTTGATTATGGGTGTTCTTGGCTTGTATTCTGTACGAATTGGACAATGTAGATGGTTGACAGATGATCAAAGGTCGAATTTCTGGGTTTTGTGGATGGTATTGTAGGTGGTTTTAATGGTAGAAGGATGGTTTTGAAGAGAGGGAGAGAGAGCAGTGGTTCTTTGGTTAGAAACTGAAGGTAAAGAGTGGTGGAAATCGTCCCTCAAACCAGGGGGCAATGGGTGGTTTTATAGAGTGAGTGGGAGGGAAGAAAGGAGAGAGAGAGAAGTGGGTTTGGGTGTTTGGGAGTATTTTTTGTGTATTTTCGGAGTTGGTGGGGTGTATTATACGTATAGGGATCGTATAAGATCAACCACAGACGCTCCCATGCAGGAAATCTCATGATGAGATACTCTGCAAGTTGCTGACTGGACGGGGGTTGAGCGCTCAAGGCTGTGGACTTGAGCGCTCAAGGTGCTCCTCAGGGGTTTGAGCGCTCAAAGCCATGGGCTTGAGCGCTCAAGGCTATAGATGGCAGATTGATGGTTTGGCTTGGTTCAACAATGCTTGGGTTGGTTTGGCACATTTTGATTGCTTGGGTAGTGTTTGGTTGGTTTTGGTCAAACTCAAATCATTTTCACCAATTCCAGGTAATTGTGATTGATCCGTTTCATCATCGGAGATGCATGGGCGTATTTCGGGTTCAAAATTGGGGTGTCTACAACAGCGTACCCTCTGAAAACCGTCATGCGCAAGGCAGATCTCTCGGATCGGATCTGCAAGTGGTCCTTGGAATTGGCCAACTTCGACATCCGGTACGAGCCCCGGACGGCGATTAAGGGTCAGGCATTGGCCGATTTCGTCGCCGAGCTCACACCAAAGCTGGAAATTGATTTCCAGAAGGAAATGATAACCGGAGACGGAGGTGCCGAGGGGGCCGAAAGCACCACCGCCCCCGAGCAATCTGGGTTCGTCCTCAAGCGCTCCACTCCCCGCACGGCTACAATTTATACGGGCGAGTCCTGGCGGATGCACGTTGACGGTGCATCAAACAGCCGAGGGGCGGGGGCTGGTATTGTGCTTATTTCTCCTGAAGGGACCATCCACGAGTGTGCAATGAGCATCGGTTTCCCAGCCACAAACAACGAGGCCGAATACGAGTCCTTAATTGCTGGACTCCGCCTTGCTCTTGCTCTCGGGGTGGATGAACTGCAGGTTTATAGTGATTCCATGCTGGTCGTAAACCAGCTGAATAGCGATTATGGCTCTGGAGATGCTCGGATGCTGAAATACCTCAGCCATGTCCTGGAGCTGCAAAAAGGCTTCAAGACCGTCCACTTTTCCCACATCGGCCGAGCCAAAAACGCTCATGCCGACGCCCTTGCTGCTCTTGGATCGGCCTGTAACGAGCTCGGAGGCACGCGGACGATCACGCTCGGAGAAATCGCGCTCCCAAGCTTCGAGCCGGGCGCCGAAGACGTCATGACAATCGCTGCTTCTGGCTCGAGCTGGATGGATCCCCTGATCTCCTACCTCCGAGACCAGGCCCTCCCTTCAGATAAGAAAGAAGCACACCGAATCCGCTGCCAGTCCGCGTCCTACTTCCTCTCCCCGACTGGACAGCTATACCGCCGCACCTACGTCGGTCCGGATCTCCGCGTGCTGCACAGCGCCGAGGTACCTCACGTCCTCCGTGAGCTCCATGAAGGAAGCTGCGGTAGCCACTCGGGAAGTCGCTCTCTCTCCGAGGGGGCTGTCACCCAGGGCTACTGGTGGCCGAAAATGAAGAAGAGCGCTGAGGATTACGTCAAAAAGTGTGAGGCATGCCAAAGACACTCCCCCATCCTTCACCAGCCCACCATGTCCCTGCAGCCCGTCACAAGCCCATGGCCGTTCGCCCAGTGGGGGCTTGATATTGTCGGAGTTCTTCCTACGGCTCCCGGCGGGTTTCGGCACCTAATCACGGCCACGGACTACTTTACCAAGTGGGTGGAGGCCGAACCGCTGATCCACATCACGGCCTCCGAGGTCGAGCAGTTCATTTGGAAGAACATCATATCTCGGTTCGGCGTACCCTATGCTATCATATCCGATAACGGCACTCAGTTCGTCGCCGAGGCCATTAAATCGCTGTGCAAGAAGAAGAGCATCCGAGTTTTTAATTCAACCGTGGCTTACCCTCAAGGAAATGGCCAAGCCGAGGCATCGAACAAGTCGATCTCGGCAGGCCTCAAGCGTCGGCTGACTAACAAGCGCGGGAAGTGGGTAGAGGAACTCTCCAAGGTCCTCTGGGGTTACCGAACGACCCCCCGGCGAGGAACTGGCCGAACACCGTTCTCAATGGCTTACGGGATGGAGGCCGTCCTTCCACTTGCAGCTGTTGTTCCCTCCGCCCGAACCGAAGCGTTCCATCCAGCCACGAACGATGAGCACCTGGCCTCCGAGCTTGACCAAATTGAGGATCTCCGTGATGAAGCTCACATCAAGTACGCGGCCTACCAGCAGGAGGTGGCTCGGGGTTATAACAAGCACGTTCGCCTCCGCCCCTTTAATGTTGATGATCTCGTCCTCCGAGCGGTCGTGCAAAAGAAAAACAAAAAGAAGTTCATGCCCAATTGGGAGGGTCCCTACCGAATCCTAGCCAAAGCTGGTTATGGGGCCTACAAGCTTGCTGAAATGGACGGCACGGCCGTGAGCAACCCATGGAACGCATCAAAGTTAAGAAAATTCTATGGTTAGGATCTTGTGTTTATCATTTTTTTTTTACTTTCTGGTGCCCTCGGTAGCCTTTTGTAATGCCTGAGGGGCGAAATGTTAATGATAAGATCCTTTCTTTGTTACCCTTCGATTCTCATTTTTTATAAAGTAATCGCCCTCGGCAACGGGGCCGCCTCTGGATCACTTATGTTCGGTCGAACAAAAATTTCTGTTCGGTAAGACAATCGTTAAATCGTTCGGTGGAACGTCTGGTTGTGACGGATAGAACGGCGCTGATATGTACAAGCGTTCGGGGATATGCCCAAGGTCTCAGGACCGCCTTATCACACTAGTCGCGGGCTATTGTATGTGATTATCGCTCGGCGCAAAATTTTTTCTCTACAATGTTATTGTATTTGATTCGGCTGCGTGCCACTATGTCTCGATTTTTACTTTCCTACAAGTAACTACCTTCGGCATGAAGACCATATCGAGATCACCGCCGTTCGGTGGAACGACCCGACCCCGTTCGGAGAAATGATCGCTTATGTTCGATTGAACAAAAGTCTCTACTTGGCCGAAACGATACGTTAGCGTTCGGTTGGGCCTACTCACTCGCTTCGGCAGGGCGCCATTATTGCATTGACCCCCCGCCGAAGCAGGGGCTGTTATGTACTTCCAGTGGTTAACTGTTAGTTATTTCCAATTCCAGTGATTACGACGCGGTTCGGCGATCACGATTCGGCTCATACAATGATATTACCCACGAGAGCTATGACTTGTAGAATTACTCGGACAAAGATATGAAATCATGCAGATGAGGGTACAAAAATGTCAAAACAAACATTCATTCATTACAATAGTGCAGGGGCTCGGCCCCGGGTACAAGTACTTAAAACAACAAAAATAAAAAAAAATAAAAAAAAAATAAAAAAAGTGGGCTACGGGAGGATGGCCTCCGTGTTGGTGCCGTCAGGAGTCTGGCCCTGATTACTGGCAGTGGCGTCGGCAGTGGCGTCGGCGGCGTCCTCGCCTTCGGTTCCATTCCCTTCAGGAGCGTCCTCCTCATCATCGTCAGAGGGCATCTCCGGGACCTCGGTCTCGGGCACAGGAGGAATGGAGGATCAAAGAGCGGAGTCCGCCGGCACAGAGATGATGTCGAAGGCCTGAGCAAAGGCTTGGGGCCAACACTGAGCACGACCAAGGAGGTACCCTTTTCCGAAGGCTTTCTCTTCATTCTCGTTGGCCTCCTTGGCGAACTTTTGCAGCGTGTCCCGCGACCCCCTCTGGTAGCCGTTGGAGTCAGCAGCAGCCATCATCTCTTCATGCTCGGTTCGGGCATGCTGAAGATCCCTCTCGGCTTGAATGGCCCTCTCCTCGGCGGCCGTTATCTTGCTTTCGGCCGTCATGGCCCTCTCTTCAGCCTCCTTCTGAAGGCGGCGCGCCTCGGCCAGCTGTTTTTCAAGCTCTTGCCCGTCGGCAGCAAGAGCCTCGGCCTTCTTCTTCAGATCCGCCCGAGCCTTGCGATCGGCGTCGAGCTTCTTCTCGACGGCGGCCTTCTCCTCCCCGAGGTTGTAGACTTTGTCGCCGAGAGCCAGGGCGGATTGACCGGCCTGCAAAGAGAAAAATTTGATTAGTACAAGAGCCAAAATCCGAGAATGAAAACTTGGAAAAATTATTACTGATAGACACAAGCCGGGAGCTCTTACCTTCACGATTTGGGCGCAAAGGTCGGCATAGTTGTCAGCCGTGTTCTTTGACACGGCCTGCATGTCTCTTGGAAGAGCAAGGGCCTTGAGCAGGGTCATGGCCGTTTTCTTGTTCTCCCGGACGCTAGCAAGTTCTTCATGGGCTCGCCCCGAGAGGTCTGGATCACTGGGATCCACGGCTCGTCCTTATCGATTTGGGAGAGCCTAACCTCGGGGGGGACCTGCTTGTCCTTAGGAGCAGCCTCCTTCGGAGGAGCATCGGCAGGTGCACCGGCGGGGGAAGGTGGCGGGCCCGTTGGAGCCTTTTTAGGAGCCTCCTTGCCGACAACAGTAGGCTCGGAGGTCCGGGGCTTCTTTTGAGGGGCATCACCCTCGGGGATGTGGCCAGGCTGGGTTGCGGCCGCCTTCTCGGCCTCTTTCCGCTTCCTCTCGGCCCTCTCTTTCCTCTGAGCCTCTTTCAGCGCCGAGGGACCAGCCATTGAGCTCTCGGATCCGCTCCCGGCTATGAAGGACTGAGGAGGGCGGTTGGAGATCCTCGGCACGCGCTCGCGTCCTACAAGGTCGGCCCGGGAGATGTCGGTGTCAAAGAGACGCACTCGGCGGAGACCTGTCCTCGGCACCGGATCCTTCCCCTTCTTTAAAAAGCCCCTGTAGGAGGGCACGTATCCGAGGATGCCGGGGGCTGTGCGGTTCGGGATCTTGAAAATACTGTCTATTACGTCGTCGTCGGCGTCCTTGGCCAGATATTTTGTCACCTCTCCGCACCCTGCGATGAAGAAAAAACAATGTCAGTGCTCGGCAGTATCAATAGCGCACGCATGAAGACCAACATATAAACAGGAAGGAAGAGTAAATGTGCAAGTATACGCCATCGGACTTACTAGGCTTCCCCCGGCGCCAGGGGATGGACGATGACGATTCATCCCCGAGAGCTTTCTCGTAATTGCCCCGAACGATGACCAGCTCGCAGGCATGCCTTTCCGAATCGGACAGGTTCCCGACGAGGGGAGGGTACTCAGGCCGCCTTGCGAAGTAATACCTCCCGTAGGCGGGGCTCCGTTGGACGACGTAGACGGCCATGAGATCATTAAGGCGGAAGGGGATGTTGTGCTGCTCCGACAGCCTCACCACCGAGTTGATGATTCGGTACACGTTGGTGACGAGCTGGTGCGGAGCCAGCTGGTATAGGTCCAGAAACCGCCGAAGGAGCCCGGGCATCGGAAAGGTCAGCCCGCCCTCACAGATTGCCATCAGCGGCACTGTGATCTGTCCCCGGCGGTAATGGATTCGGCCATCAGTTGGCCGAGAGATATCCACGTCCTCGGGGATGCGATAATCTCTACGGAACAAGGCCAGCTTCTCGGCAGTCCCGTCGAAGTAGTCCGTGACGTACTTACAGACGCCGTGTTTTGGGTTCCTCGGTGGAATCGACTCCCAATCAGGCCCGTATTCCACCTCCCCGTCCGCGTAGACATCTTCATCCGCCACTTGCTCGGCGGGCTCCAGGACCTGCCCTTCTGGCACGGCAGTGGCCTCGGAGGTTCCTTCCTCTGTCTCGGCCAGCCTCCCGTCAGGCTCGTCCTCGGCTATGGGCTCCTCCCTCGAGCCCTCGCCCTCGGAGCACGGTCCAGATTCCCCGACGTCCGTCCCATGGGCCAGGAACGATTCCACCTCCAGGACCTCCGCATCCACGGGCTCCTTAAACCCGGCCTCGGATCTGCCGATCTCTATGACGTCTGAACCTGAGGAGAACCCCCCGGATAGGTCGGGGAGTTCGGTTGCGTCGACGGCGGGGGATTGTGGGGGCGGGATCTCGTGTTCAACAGAGGTGTCAGGTGTCCGCCCCTGCCCGGAGATGGAGGCTTGAGCGCCGCTCTCGGCTCGCCTGGCTTCCTCCTCGATTTCCATCCAACGGTCGGGAGTTATTGTTTGGAGGGGGGTGATGTCCAGAGGTGCTACTCCGACTTGTGGGGGGACAGGGTGCGCTCGGCTTCTGTAGTCCCTCCCGAGACTCCTTAGTTCCTCGCGGAAGAGGATGTCTTGGATGAAAGTGCCGAACCTGTAGTCAGCGAGAACGTCGTCTGGGGATGAATCCGCAGAGTCTGAGCTCATCCAGGTGGAGAACCTACAGTGCACGGGTGAGACAACCATCAGCGATATGCACAGGTTTGAGCTAAAAAAATATACGAAGGGTTGAGCTTCGGCCCCCGCCGAGCTCCCCGCAAGGTGTAAGCTCTACCGAGAGCCCCACCCCCTTTCGATCTCTCGGCAAGACCTAAAGAAAAAATACTCGCTCGGATCTCTCACTAGTCCTCGGCAGAAGGTAGCGCGCTCGAATGATGAGCGCTCGGAAGAACACGTTGAATGTTCTTCAAGCCCAGAATCCGGCGGCCGTGCTCCGCCGCACAAACCGCCGGAAAACTCAAACGAAAACAGGGCCAAAAAGGGCGAGAAAAAAGAAACGACCAAAACCCCCCGAAATGCAACAAAATGTGTACAAAACTTCACGAAAATAGCAGAGAAGCATAGAAAAGATAAGGAAAAACACAAATACCTGAGTTTTTGGCGGGGATCTTGGCTTGAAAACGAGCTTTTCGCGAAGAAGACGGAGGGGCACGTCGGTGGTCGAGGGCGGCGCAGCACTGGAGCAAGAGAGAGAGAATAACGGTGCCCTCTCTCTCCTCCCTCCTTCGTATTTATAGGAGTAGGGTTAGGCGCCAGTGCAGCACCGGCTCGGAAGGCCAAGGGTCGCCACTCCCAGATCGCGACACCTGTCCACACTCGTTCAAATCGTTTGGGCGCGAATCCAGACATCGGCGCTTAGACCAATTGGGCAGCAGCACGTGGCACGAACGTCACCACGCGTCACATATCTCTGAGCCAATGCGTCTGACGTCTCTTCACGTTACTGTTCGATGTGACGTTCCGAGCGCCCCACTCACGTTCGGATGAAATGTTTCGGAGTTTCAGCAGATCAGCCGACGGGGCAATCCGCCGAGCACGATATGCCGACCCCCGGCAAGCTCCGCCGAGCCTACTCTTTCTGAATCAACTCCCACATTCTTCGTCCCTCGTCATGGGAAGTTGATGGGGCTATTGTAGCGGCCGGATCAATAGGGGTCGCAAGGGCCACCCACACCTCCACATCACGAAGAGACAAGAAGGTCACTATCTCAGAACCTGCAAAATCGAATGCAGGTCGATCCGCCTCAATGGTGCCGAGCGAACGGTGCCCACGGCGGACGGTGCGGACACAGGGTCCTGAACGAATATAGGTTTGAACGATGTCTGCCGAACGGCTCGGTGCCGAGGACATGGCACTCACAGCTTGGTTCCCAGACGACCCTCGGGAGCTCCGCCGAGCGACGCGCCGAGCGCCCGTGGGGCTGTGCCGCACGCTTGCCGAGTCGGTTGACCTCGGTAACGCGGGGCTCGGATATATCCGGTTTGGTGGAAGTGTGTCGGGCACGCCACACAGTCCATGATGAGGCATTAAATGCGGCAGTCACCTACTCTGCCACCGCCGCCTGCAGCAGCACGTGGGTGATGGGGAATGTCTCAAGCTGATTTGACTACTCAAACCCACGTGCCGCGACGTCAGCCCAGACATGGCGTCTGGGGCTGGGGTGAAGGTCATATCACCTGTCATTCCGAGCGTGAATGACAGGCACGTGAGGGGCGCCGAGCGCGTGGGACGCACGCCCCTCAGCCTATAAATACCCAGCCACAACTACCACAAGGGGTATTCCTCTCTCCTCATTCAAGACTCCCATAACTCTACCTCTTTACTTCTCTCTCTGAGATTTCTGGTGCATTTCTCCCCTCCGGTGACTGACTTGATCATCGGAGTGCCTTCCCGGACCACCACCGTCCGGGCTAGGCACTGACGTGGTTGTCTACTTGTGCAGGTTACCATTTCCGGCGAGCATTGCCTTTTCCACCGGCGCCCTTCTCACCCCAAGAGGTCCAAAGAGTTCACTCCGGCGAAGAGACCCCCACAGTTGCACTATACAAAGAAGGAACATTTGCTCTTGTGAGTATTCACTGTTTTTTACGGTTGAATGCTTTGGAGTTTACTGATGCAAACAGGCTTGGGTGGATGTCAGTCCAAGTGAACACTTTGAGTGGATTTGAGAAATGGATTTGATTGTGTTTTGTTAATGAGTGTTTTATTTACTTCTTAACTCTGTTTATGTTACCTAGGGTATTATTGTAATTCTCTCCGTATCTTGATATAAATACATTATGGAGTGTAGATGCTTGTCAACGCTTCTACCTCTTTTCTTAGTGTTCTCTCTTCCTCCTTTCCTTCTCTTTTGCCTACAAACCCTAATATCATAATATACCATTCAACTTGGTATCGGAGCAATCGATCCAAACCTTGAAAAAACATTCGGAGCTTCTGGACATTGTTGTAATGTAGCAGAAACGTGCTGACATCGTCATCATGGTGATGTCAGCGTGACATTATCACAACGTACGGTCGCAAAGAACATGGGTTGAATCGTCTTGCTCTTGTGGTAATTACGGTGATTTTTCCAGATTTTTCGACCTCTTATGACCAGGGACGGAGCCAGAATTTTACCTTTGTGGTGGCGAACATATATAATTAAAAAATAAAAAGACAAACTACATTATGAGGATGAAAGATTAAAAAAAATCTAGTGGTGACGAGTCTATATAATTTGGGGATAAAAATTTATTTTCTATATAATAATTGCATAATTTGAAAACCTTGTGGTGGCGGCCGCCACCACTTGTCCCCCTTGGCTCCATCCTTGCATATGACAATCCCTTTTACAAGCCAGAGTACTTTTCATTCTCCACAAAGTAAAATGAAATTATATAGAGCCTATCATTCATAGAGTCTAGTGTTTGCTATAGATTCCGTTTGGCAAACACATGGAAACACTTCAAATCAAGACAACAAAGGACAAAAGTAAAGCAGAAAGAAAAAGTAGCAACGTTAAACAGTAGGTTTTGACTAAGGGGTAAAAGAGTCATTTGAACATGGACGATGGACGAAACTTTCGTCCCGTCAACTACCTCTTTATATATATGTAAGAAAATAATACTCCCTCCGTCCCTTTTTAAATGTAGACATTTCCATTTTGGATTGTCCCTAAATAAGTGTGTGGTTTGAAAAGTTAATGGGTAAAAGTTTGTACAATTATCATTTTGCCCTTTTGAAAAGTTAGTGGGTAAAGAGTTAATGTGTAAAAGTGGAGGATAATTTTGGAAAGTAGAGGTAAAAGTTGATGTGAAAACTGTAGAGGAAAAAGTTGATGTGAAAGGTGTAATGATGATGTTTCTTTAATAAGTTGGATTTACGAAGTTACACATTTAAAAAGGAACGAAGGGAGTAATAATAAGGAAACAAAAAAATGACAATATGGAAAGGAAGTTATGTAACGTATTGTTTTTTTTTAATGATTTTTTATTATTTAGATCAATTTTTTTTGCATCCATTTTTCATTTGGCCGAGAGTAATGACTCAACTAATATCTTATGTGTTCACCGAATATTTCTTGACCAGTCACGCAATGACTCCACCCGTGACTTTGCATTAATATTTGTTGACCAGTCTCTCTCTCTCTCTCTCTCTCTCTCTCTCTCTCTCTCTCTCTCTCTCTCTCTCTCTCTCTCTCTCTCTCTCTCTCTCTCTCTCTCTCTCTCTCTCATTAAATGACGTGACAACTCATTCAGTCATGCAATAGTAAAATGGTAATGTGACAAGTCATGAAGTCACGTGTTGACATGAATTGGCAAGTCATGGGTAAAGATTTTTTGAAGTCACTGGATGTGTATAAAAAGGAGAAATTTGCTACTTCATTTTTAAAGAGATTGTATAGCATATAACCAAGTATGAGGTATACAGTGCGTGACATATTCAAAGCAACAAGCCGTCATTGGCACCTTGATGATAAATTTGAATACTCTTTGAACCCAAACCTGCGCTACACACCCACTGTTGTTACAACAATGAGATGCGAGTATCAATATCGAATTGAACTATCCGAAGTTCTAATATTTGACTGCCGATCATTAAACATCCCAATTCCATATCGCCGAGCAGTTGGCATGGGAACTGATACTCCAGAGTTGTTGCAAAGAGCCTTGCGTCGTTTTCGCGAAGAAGTTAATCGCATGCAGATGTGTTTGTCTCACTATAACTATCAGCTCTTAGCAAATGAACAAAGAGAGGAGGGGTTAATGGATTAAGCTTGTTTTTATATGGAGGCTACTATGAACGAAGACATTCAATCTGACATTGAGATGTCTGACGATGATATATAACTGTGAAAGTTATGCGAAGATTAAGAACCATGGAAGTTATGCGACCATTGGAACTAAATTTTTTTAATTGTCATCTATTTCCATTCGTTGTTGGCTATTTTATTTTCATGTACTAGCAATCTTTCTATATTAGTTCTAATTGGGTGACCATGTTATCAAGCCATTTGTAACATTCATTGCAATTTTTTCTTATTACTCCTTAGATTTATCAATGACGATACATAAATAAGAATTAAATTGTAGTGCGATTAATCAGAAAACACAACAAAGTAAACATTTTTTAAACAACCACATCGCTTAACAAACTTAACAGAAATCAAGTATTTAACTTCAAATACTTAGCGAAGAAGCAATACAAGACATAACATTGGAGGAGATCTACATGTCCTCATCAGAAATAGCATAGTCAGATAGATACTTCTCATTATTCAACGCGTTATTGCGCTCATATTCCATTAGTTCTCGGTCATTTGCCTCAGCCATCTCAGTTGCTAGTTGAAGCAGGAAATATCTGCTCCTATGCATCAGCATCCTATTATTCTCTTCTTTGATTCGGGCCACAACAGCTTCTTACTCACACTTATTTGTTCTTGGCATATCCAGCGATCGGCGATGAGGAATTCTTACCCCCATCTTACCAGGAATTTTTGCCAAGTCTTGTCATCGAACTTCCTTCTGCACTTGGCAAAAACATTCTTCTCAATATGCCACCGACATAGGAGACGGGTGGCCAGGGAACCCTCTTGCAATGGCATTCATGAGAGCTAATTCCCTATCTGTGATAACAACCTTGAGAAGTGAGTTCGGATCCATCATGCCTTTCAACTTGTCCATTACCCACATGTAGTTGTCCTCCTTCTCTCCATCCATGAAAGCAAAGGCCATGGAGAACATCATCTCCCTCGATGTGACACAGACTATTTGAAGCAAAGGAAATCTATACCTGTTGGTCTTGTAAGTGCAATCCATCAGCAACACCCTAGGAAAAGCATGCAACATGTCGCCAGCATTAGGATGCAACCAAAACAAGTCGCTCACACAACCATTGTCACTGGTCTGGTGCCAATGAATGTACTGGCAATCTTGTAACTTAGCCAATAAATTGCATTTACAATCTTCCCGCTCTCTCCTTAACCAGGTGCTTGTGGCGTGCATTGTATATGAATTTAAATGTAGTGACGTTGAATTCATCCTTGCCCTTCATTACACTTAGTGTTTCTCTAGGATTCGACAAAGAAGAAATGCACATATCAACCAGCATAGTCGTTTGCTTAGAAGACAACCTCCCAGGATAAGGATGACCCCTCAAGCTGATCCGCAAGAGGATGGTTGTGATTGTCGTTGAAGACTTTCACGGTCCAACCATCTAACTCCTTCAAACGCCTCAACTCAAACGGGCATTCACATTTCTTAGAGCCGGTGGTGGTATGTTCTTCATCCCCTTTTCGTTTACTCCTTTGTCAATTGACTTGTTCTTGTTCACAAACTTTCTGTACTTGCCACCCCGTTCACAAGCAAATCTAATCCTAGGTTTTCAGTTCTTTGCTTGTAACTCGGACGCCTTTACGACAATGACCAATCTATTTTCTTTACCGGTCGATATTATCCACTATCTCATCTCCTCTTCGGTCGAAAACTCCTATAAAACATCGGTCAAGAAAAGCATTCAATACACCTTAAAAATTCATAATTGGAAAAAAAGATTGACCTTTTCAAAGCACTCATCGAGTCCGTCGTAAAATTTTCAGCATAATCGCATAAGGCTGGTAGGCCTGTATCGCTGCCATCTGTTGAAGCATAACCCTGCAAGTAACAAAACTGCCAAAATCTGTATCTATTTTAGTATGTACATGTCAAAATAATGTAAAACTTTCACCATCATCTTGCCGAAAAATATAATTATTATCAACATTTCGTTGTCGAAATGTATGCTACTACCAAATTACAAAAATTTGCAAGTATAAACTTCGGCATCCAAACTTCGAAATAAGGTAATAATTTCAACATTATCTTGTCGAAAAGTATGTTGACAAATTATGAAATTTTAAAAGTACATATTTCGATATCAAAACGTAGAAATAATCTATAAATTTTAATATTATATTGTCAAAACTTGGAATATATGGAATTTCTCAAGTATCGTTTTCGGAATGCAAATGTTGATGTAAAGCTTCGAATTCGACATTATCATGATGAAACGAGTAACTTAAGTCGACAATTTATTACGGGAAATGATAGTGCACAAAAAGCTTGTACCTTGCACATGGTACAAGGTTTTTAAGCACTACATTTTTGGCACAAACAAAAACGGTTTTGGCATTAACACTACCCTTTATTACTGAACATTGTCGTGTACAATTTTGGTTAAGTGAAAAGTTTCAACATCGATATGTAAAAAAAGTGAACATATTTCGGGGCATGAATGTCGGAAAAAAATGCAGTTCGTGTTCTTCATGTTCGAATGGGAATGCTTACCTCTTCATAAGATTTCGTCTCCACGAAAGGAACAACGTCCATCACAACGACTTGGTTCTCCACCATTGTATTGCCTACCAACAAATTTGATTGCATTTCTATTGTTTCTTCTTCAATTGAATATAAAACTTGAAACGAATCTTCAATGGAAGGAGAAGAACCCTCCATTGATTGGATGTCTACTCCTTTATTCTCAATTGAGAGTAAGAAGAACAAGAAATTTACAGGTGGAAAAGGGGTGGTGGTGGCGGTATTTTCAATGTTGAGGAGCAAAAGGTTGGTTAAAAAATTTTGGAATGGGGAAGGGGAGAACAATAGGGAAGAAGGAGAGATTTGGCTGTTAGATTTTTTGTAGGGGCATTTAAGTCTTTACCCAACAATGAAAATTGAGGAGTTTTTAATGGGTTGTATGGAGAAAATTGTGGGTTGCTAACAGAATCAGCTTTTCTAATTTCTTAGGGACTTGAAATTCGTGAAAATATAAGTTTATAGTAAAAAACACTGGGTTTCTTTGGTTTAGCTAAATTTCATAGAATACAGTGGGTATTAATTTCAAGAAATAGTTAGAGAAGAATCGAGAGAGAGAGAGAGAGAGAGAGAGAGAGAGAGAGAGAGAGAGAGAGTTAGAGAAGAGTATGGGAGAAGCCTATCTCTGTCGCCTCACAACCCCTTCCCCCACCGCCCCTTCCACCTTCTCCCACCTCCTCCTCTCCTTTCCTCTCCTCTCCTCTCCTCTAGTACATCCCCTCTGGATTCCCGACAACCCCCCATGGACGACCGGATCTTCTCTCCTGGAGCTATGGGTGGTCGAAATCTCGATTTTTGGACAAGGGGGAGCCAGATCTGGGGTTTCCAGATCTGGGCTCCGACACCGACGGTGGCGGCGGCGGCTCCGGCGTGACAGCGGCAACAACAGGTTCGGTGGTTCTTTTTTCTTCTTCCTTCATGTTTTTAATTTCTTTTTCTATTTTCTGTTTTTTTTTTTGTTTCTTTTTTGGTGGTTGTATTTGTTTGGATTTGTTGATTAATGCATTTTCTCTCTTCTAGAACAAAAGAAAAGAAAAGGAAATAGTTGTTTTTATGTTTGGGTTTACCACCAGGACACACAAGTACCATTTGTTTTTTTGGGTAATTCAGCTTGAAATAGAAAAGGGGCTAACTGAATATATAGCCTACAAGAGGCAGACCCCAGGAAAAAAAAAACAGAAGAAAAAGTTGAAACACCTACGCCAAATGGCTACATCGGAATATGGGGAGAGTGCTACACCTGTTTCTCATCCATCTAGGGTAGAGGCAAAAGGACACAAACACAAAAAAGCACATAACTATAACCACTATTTTTTACTTAAACTTGGACTTGTAATAGCCCCCAAGAATAATTATAGGACCGGATGGCCCATATGAGAGTACCACAACTTGTTTGATTGACTCCACTAGAACTGCCTAAAGAGTGTTGGACTGGATGGATAACATGACTTGGTCTTGAGAGCGACCTGCAAACTACATGGCATGGCCCATTTGCAATTGGGCCAGACGATGCTGAAACTCTATCAGGAGTGGTGAAGATCTGCACTGGGGGAACTCTGTAGCAACTTCGCGGAATACACAAGTATGTGGAACCTGTAGTACACTGGGATAGCCCCTTAATGATATGCCAACTAATCGAGATCTGGAAAACATTACATGAAAGGAATTAATTCCCCATAGCCACCCCCATCTGGGTAGGCTGAAAATTAATCACTCAATTGAATTTCCTCACATCAGAGTCATTAGAAGAGCTAACTAGACAACTGAGAAGTTCAGTCACGACAAACAAAATTGGAGCGGTGCAGCAATTCCACCAAAGTTGATGGTGCCAAATGAATACCCATCCAGATAATTGGTGTAGACAATAGTGAGTGGCGACTGCAAACCATGACCACTAATAGCAGAAATAGGTGTTCAAAAGCTTTGGGAATGTAGCCTGCTATATATTTATTGAGAAGCTTTCCAACTCTTGGAGTATATATATATATGTAGCCTGCTATGTATTTATTGAGAAGCTTTCCAACTCTTGGAGTATATATATATATATGTAGCCTGCTATGTATTTATTGAGAAGCTTTCCAACTCTGGGAGTATATATATATATATATACCTTAGGCTTCTAATCCGGACCCCCGGATTGAAGCATTTTTGGTGTTTTGATGATTTTAACAATTGTTTTTGGAAAATCCGAACCGTCCAATGTGTTTAAAATATATAGTTTTTGTGAAAAACTGCTCAGATCATGCCCTTCCCGGTATTTTTTTTTTATGATTTCTCGCAAGGACCCTTGAAAACACCTTTCAAACACATTGGACGGTTCGGATTGTAAAAAAAATGCTCGGATCATGGAGGTCCGTAAGTCCGGAGTCCGGACTAGACGCGGACCCTATATATATATATATATATATATATATATATGTGTGTGTGTGTGTGTGTGTGTGTGTGTGTGTGTACGCCAAGGATCCATTCAGGACTCCCTGACCGAACTTTCTGTCCACACCTCCCCCCTCCCGGTCAAATGGTCGGGATCCGAACCGTTGGATGTGTTTAAAATGTGTTTTCAATGGCCTATGCAAGGATTCACCAAAAAGCATGACTAGGAAAGGCTTCATCCGAGAAGTTTTTCGATAAAAGTGCGATAATTATAGTTTTATCGAAAACTGTTCAGATGAAGCCCTTCCTGGTCATTTTCTTTTGCGAATCCTCGCGTAGGCCCTTGAAAACGCATTTTAAACACATCCAACGGTTCGGATCCCGACCATTTGGCTGGGAGGGGGGAGGTGTGGACGATAAGTCTGGTCAGGGAGTCCTGACTGGATCCCCCAAGCTTCTTATCCGGACCCCCGGATTGAAGCTCTTGGGGTATTGTTTTTGTGTTGCCAATTGTTTTGGAAAAATCCGATCCGTCCAATGTGTTCAGAATGTGTTTTCAAGGGTCCACGCGAGAAATCTTCAAAAACAAATACCCGGAAGGGCTTGATCTAAGCAGTTTTTCGCAACTAGGATCGTCAAAAAAATGCTCGGATCAAGGAGGTCTGGAAGACCGGAGTCCAGAGGAGAAGTAGAACATATATATAGTTTTTTATCAGAAACTGCTCGGATCAAGTCCTTTCGGGTATTTTTTTTTTGGAGATTCCTCGCGTAGGCCCTTGAAAACACATTTTAAAAACATTGAACGGTTTCAGATCGTCGAAATTTAGTCCAAAAATTTGAAAAAGGGGTAGGTCCGCCTGGAATTTTTAAATAAGGGATTTCTTGTATATATATATATATATATACAGAGAGGTTCTAGTGCGGACCTCCCGTTTCCGGACCTCCATGATCCAAACAATTTTTTGACGATCTGATCCGTCCAATGTGTTCAGAAGGTGTTTTCAAGTGACCACGCGGGAAATCTTCAAAAAAAAATACCGGGAAGTGCTTGATCCAAGCAGTTTTCGCAAAAACTTTATATTTACAGTTTTTGCGAAAACTGCTTGGATCAAGCCCTTCCCGGTATTTTTTTTGAAGATTTTCCGCGTGGACCCTTGAAAACACCTTCTGACACATTGGACGGCTCGGATTTCCAAAAATCATTTGCAACACAAAAAAAATCATTTTTTTCTTATTAACGGTAGGTGTGGACTAGAACCCCACGGTATATATATATATACACAATCCCCTTCACATGAGGACTCCCTCATTTTAGGCTAAATGAGGACTTGAGCTCACAGCCCTTGGATGAGATCCAAGGGCTCAGATTTAAAATGCCATTCGCGGGTCAAAACTCGGGTAAAAACCCATTCGCGGGTCAATGCATGGTACGGGTCATAAGCTCCAGCAAAATGGATCCCTTCTTTTCTCCAAATCCCCTCTCGACTTTGAGAGCTCTGGAGACGAAGAAGGCGAACGGCGAACCAGATCGAACAAGAAGAAGACCCACTCTTTCATCCAAGGTCGCTCTCTCTCTCTCTCTCTCTCTCTCTCTCTCTCTCTCTCTCTCTCTCTCTCTCTCTCTCTCTCTCTCTCTCTCTCTGTGCGTTGGGTTGGAGCTGCAAAACTAGGGCTTCGTTTTTCATGGCATTTGAAAAACTAGGGCTTGAATTTCCAGATCGAATTCGAAAAAATAGGGCTTCCTTTTCTGTCCCAATTTTGATGTTCCATTTCGAGTTTGATTTCGATTTAGGAGATGATGTTTATGGTAGCAGCAAAAACAAGGGTTTTTCTATTTCCATTTTGATTTAGTTAATCATTTCCATTAGGATTTAGTTTCGGCACAACATAAGTCATTAAACCTCATGAGCCTCCAGATATACCCTTGCACACACACGACTATGTACTCTGCCTTGCAGCCCAGGGTTGTGGATCCCGTTCCATGGAAACCAGTATTGTTTAACCCCAATTCTAGGGAAAATTAAAATTAAAAAAAAAACCTGACCTTCTGCGAAAAAAAACATTTGGATGAATGCCCTCCGCAATCTTTTTGGGAAATGAAAGGTATTGTTTTGTACCTTTTTAGATCTACTTTGATTGATGATCGAAACTGTTATTTTTAAGAACTCTTTGAGAACATTAAGATTGGTGATCGAAGTTGTTATTTTTAAGAACATTAAGATTGGTGATCGAGAACATTAACTAATGAGTAGAAAAAATGACCTCTAGCTATCTGAGACTCCTAATTTGTTAGGCTTGAAACCTAGGAAAAGTTCCCAGTATAAGAGGTGCTCTTCCTAGTTGTTTAGGCATTGTCTACTGCAGCAGTTTGTTGCCTTGCTTTTACTCATTGAGATGTCTGATTACAGTTGGGATTGAGACAAATGGTATTGCTTCACAAATTCGAATCTAATGTTGACTGTTTGGTTTCTCAAAAAAGGGATTTTAGCTAAGGGATTTTAGCTTTCTCAAAAAAGGGATTTTAGCTAAGGGGTTCCAATATAAGGGATTTTAGCTTTCTCAAAAAAAGCCCTTGTTTTTTATTTGCATTTCGATTTAGTTACTCATGCTTTGTTTTATGTATTCCCTCTTTTTGTCACTCACATACTAATGTAGCTACAGCCGGGAAGCCGAAGACACCCTCCAAATTCAACGGTCATGTCTAGTTCAAGCAACATGAGTGGCATTGAAAATGATTACCTTAGATTTCGAAACAAGACGTGTGGGTGTGGCATGAGAGCCGCTGTGAGAATTTCAAAGTCAGAGCATAATCCTGGAAGGCTATTTTATGGGTGTCCAAAGGAGAAAAATGACAAAGAAAAATGTAGCTATTGGAGGGAGTGGTCCAATCCAGTTGGTTATCACCAACCCATGCCAAATGTTGCAGAAGATGAGGAGCTAGTGAATGAGGTGAATCTCAAGAAGATGAACGCACGTGTTGAAGTCATTCAAGTCGCAGTGGATAAGTTGAAAAATAGAGTGACTGTATTCATGTTCATCATTTCTCTAGCCTTGATAATTTTACTTCTTAAGTGACTAGCGGTGTAATCTGGTGGCTTGTTAGCCAATTTTTTTGTTTAGTATTGTGTTCTGTAGTGCTGTAATCTGGCTTGTTAGCCCATGTTTTGTTTAGTCTTGCAGCATGCTTCAAACTGGCATCGTTTTTTGGTGAAACCGGTAAAACTGGTATCCTTTGGTGATTGGTTCTTTGGTATCTTTGTTAGAATGATTTCAATACTCAACTTTGTTGCAACGCCTTGGCCTCTTCATAGCCTTCTCTTTTCCTCCCTCCATCCGTTTACCACAACCCTTGTACCTAACTGCTTGTGGTTCTTTGAGACGCCGTTTGTTTCCAAAAGACAAAGGTTTTTTTATACTACTCCCTTCGCCATCCTCCCTTGCACTCATCTTTGTTGCAACCCTTTGTTCAGTCGATACCAAATATTCTTCCAAATCTTCAGGCTCATTTTCACCAACTTGTAGACATACTTCAATAACTCTGCCAGCTAGTTGGAAGAGCCTATTTCGCTTCAGTAACAAAGGAGTGTCACATATTTTAGACACGGTCCCACCCAAGGCATCCTTACCAACGTTTGTTGATTTAGTCCACCTTCGCAAGATATATTGATCAGGTACTTGCACAATTTGCTTTTTATTGAAGTAGGCCAACAAGTGCCGACATGGAATTCCGTCACATTCAAACTTCTTACAGCTGCATTTAACATAGTTTGATGACTTGTCTAATGATACCTCACGACCTTTCAAAACACTCTTATCTGTCCTCAAAACATTATACTTAGACCAGTGTTCATCTTTAAATGTACTCTTTAGCACATACATTCCACTATCCAAGAGTTCTTGTTGGAACTTGTAAAAAATACCATGTGTGTACAATTCAAGCATTGTCGACTCCATGAGTGTTTTCGTTACGAGGAGTGGCTTCTCATTGACATCTTTATGATCTGCATCTAATTCATTATGCCTAATATGTGAAAGTGCCATCTCAAACCGCGTCACAAATTCGAACAAGGTATTATTTGGAGACACATATTGCTTGAAGAATGCATGAGAGAATTCCGTACATGGCATGTAGCCATTCATTGGTCGACAATTTAGCTTTTTCTACAACCTCTACCCATCTACCTTCAAACTCTTCAGGGCTCTCGGAGTTCCATATACAATCACGGAACTCATCATAATGTTGTTTATATGATACTGCACTTATTTTTTCTGAAAACTTACTCAAAATGTGCCAAATGCAATACCTGTGGAGCGTATTTGGAAGGAGAGCTTCGAATAATAGACCCCCTTTGAATGAAACCCCCATGATGAACACAGGTGTCTTCTACCTCACAGGCCTGCTAAAAGAAGGGGAAATCAACCCCCTTTGATTGAGAACCATTTTGGACAAAAGTCCATGACTTGCTGTTCAACATTGATAGCCTTCACACAAGCCACAACGTGTGGAGTAAATGAGCTTATTCAGCCCACGGAGAGGAGCTGAATGTTGTCTGGATTGAGGACGAGCCAAATGGAAAAGGATCAAACGAGATCTGATGGGGTGGGGGAGTGCCAAGTATGTGATAAAATCACAAGTATGAGGTAGAACCATGATTTATGTGAGCCAACAGGATCCCTCTTGGACAGAAGAAACCCACACGTGATAGTGGTGGAAAATCCACAACGGATGAACTACCAAACAGATATGCTTGGTGAATGTTAAAAATTATGATAGGAGGAGGAGGGGGTTCATTCTCTCTCTAGATTCTAGAGAGAGAAGCTGTCAACCCTCACTAATGAGCTTCCACTTTCTTTTACCCCTTCATAGGACTTTTTATATTTCATGTTAGTCATATCTCACCTACGAGCTTATGAATGTGTATAAAGGGGATCCCTAATGGGCGAAGTGACTGCTCACCCCTTTCTTGTTTTAGTCTTTCAGGTACAACCAAGTGACATGAGTTAGGATTGCGAGTGGTGCATGACACTACTGAAGCATGGCATGAAAGTATTTTTTCATCATCAACAAACCCCATCATTTCTGAAACAAATGTCGTATTTCGGTCTTTTACTACTTTGAAACATGTTTTCTATTGAGAAATGGGGACCGATGTAGCTCAAGGCTCTTTGTAACTAAATTTGTGAGTTGGCTTTGGATAAATGTATGGTGAATATCTGTTATACTCTATGGAGGAAATGATTATTGTTTATGTTGAAAATCGAGGGCGAGACACTCTCTGTCTCTTTCCCTCCCCATCTCCCTCACATATATTTGTATATACTTATATGAACAAATGGAATATATACCACTTCATACATAAATAGTATATATTCTTACCTATAAAAAGAAAAGTGTACATATCTATATATATAAATTGTTACTGCATATATATATGATATATTTTTATATATTATTATTTATTTATTTTTGTCTTGTCCCAACCGTGACCGTGTCTATTTTTTTATAATTCACATGTCCCCTCTACGTATCTGTGTCTGTCACGCCCTCAAAATTTGAAAGATAAAACATTTTATAAATTCCACGTGGATGGTCAACAAGTCCACGGTCCACATCAAGTCCATATAAAACATAGAAAGTCGTAGTCAACAAATTACAATAGTCTAAGGGTACCCGTAAACCCAAAGATATAAAATACATAGATTTTATGTGTATTTAACAACCCAATGTCAAAAGAAGAAAACTTAATCAAGTTACAAAATCATCTTAACAAAAATACAAGTTCTAAGATGATAAAATAACTCTTCCATTTAGCTTTCAAAACCAATGCATGTATGCACTCCAAGCACTCCATGTCATGCTCCGTGATGGGTACCTGAAAATTGATAGGTTGAGCTACACTAGCCCAGTAGGAAACCATTCTACAAATGCTAGGTGTATAAAGTATGATATGTGCACATGAAGTTGGATACCAAAAATGATTTAAGCAAGATATGACATGGATGACTAAAACAAGTGATAAATGATCATAAAGTACCCATGTGTCCAATGAAATACATTAATGTCCAAAAAATATCCAAGTGTCCAACTAGCACATTTGTCAACCCGTATATCACCACAAACGTGTTATGTACCCACGATTAACTATTTCCACCATCAACACTATAAATCTCATTAACCCATCATGTTTAAGCTAAAGGATGTTGAAATCCTCTTCCGAGTTTTTTGGGCCTCGTGGAACCCATGTCCGAGTCTTATGGGCCTTGTGGAACCCTTGTTCGAGTCTTATGGGCCTTGTGGAACCCTTGTTCGAGTCTTATGGGCCTCGTGGAACCCTTGTCCGAGTCTTATGGGCCTCGTGGAACCCCTTCCAGCGACTCACCGAGTGGTGGTCCTAGTGCATCAACTCACATTTCGTTCCAAAAACCACCAATATTTCATTCATGTCCAAATAACGAACATCACACCTTACCATTTCATGTGATGTACGTCACCAATTTCTACAAAGTTTACATGTGTCAAACGTAAGTTGAAAAATCAAGGAAAATAACCAATCATACAAAGATGGGCTAGGAAGGGGTATTTCGGTCATTAACAAAGTGTACGATGTGGATATGTCAAGTATGGAACCAAACAAGTCAATCGGAAACCAAAGGGGAATTTTTCTAAAATTTTGAGCATGGTATGGATACCTCCCAAGAGTGGTATGGATACCAATGCACAACCAGCGAACAGAATGTTTGGTATCCATACCTCACGAAGTTGGTATGGATACCAAAAGGCTACAAACAGTTTTTAAGAAAGGTATGGATACCCTTGAAATTGGTATGGATACAAATGCACATCCCGTGAACAGACAAATTGGTATCCATACCTCACGAAATTGGTATGGATACCAAAGGCTCCGAAAATGAAATTTTGACAGCTTTACCCAAATGAATGGGGGTTCCAATCCAAGTCAATTTTGGGACTTCAATCATCAACTAAGCATGGAATAAGAGTTTATCAATCACCAATTCAAAGATTTAACAACCAAATGAGTAGGAACCAAACTCAAACAAAACGAAACCCATTTCCATGGGGATTTCAAGTTTTAACTAAAAATTTATAGGTAACCCAAAGATATACGCAACAAATCAACAAAATACAACTAGAGAGAGTAGAAATATGTCCCCTACCTCAAAGATTAAGCTCCAAATGTGAAAAAGATGAAAAACCCAACTCTTGTTCTTGAATCCCAACCGAAACACACCTCCTCCAAGCAACAACAAACGCACCCGGACTCTAAATCACGTGTAGATGATGAATATGAGGTTGAATCTTGAGTTTGAGAGGTGTGGGAGGTAGATTTTGGCAAGAGAAAAGAAACAAAAATGGAGAGGGTAAGAGGGAGAGATGACTGAGTATTTTAGAGAGAGAGAGAGAGGGGTTGTGCATATGGTAAAAAATCTGACCCTAACATGATATATATACACCCACACACTTGCACTTAAGCCCCTCAAGTTTCTAATGTGTTTTAAAGACACCCCAATGCATATACTCACTTCACATTGACACCATATTGCATTTTAAAACATTTTCCACACTTCCCCAATATTATTTTCTAAAAATTATTTAAAAACACGGGTCTTTACAGTGTCTGTGCTACGTAGCCATAAAAGGTTTCAAAAAGGCATTTGAAGAACCATTTTATGGGGACCGACTGGAACAATCAACCCCAAAAATATGAACATCTTGCCGTCTAATTCAGCGACTATACCCCTCATTGAGGTAGCGGACCACCACATAGCGCTTACTAGTTGGGCCTAGGCTGACTTCTAGAATGCTGGTAAACATCATAGAATTCCAAATAGTATGGGCATAAAACTCTTTACCTAGAAAACATGCAACCCAAAATCTGTAATTTCTGAGATTCTCCAACCCAAAACCCTCTATTTCTCCAATAAGAGAATCAAATTAACATTTATAATCCAAAAGTGGATATTGAGGGATTCAATGTTGCTAGAAACTACAATCACCAATATCTGTATCTCCACATCTCATCTATGTTTCAAATATTTCCTCACTTCTTCATCAATCATTATCCACTTTTAATCGAAATCTAATATCTATACTTAATTTCAGTAGATTACCACAACATTTAACCTAATATCCCTTTAGATATACATCCATTTGTTTTTCCATACTCCAAATTTGGAGTTCTTTTTTTTTTTTTGGTAAACCAAGCTTGAAATTAAAAGGGGTTAAGCGAATGTACATCTTACAAGGGGCATACCCCAGGGAGGACAAAATAAAAATAAAAGAAAGAAAGGAAAGAAAAGAAAAAGTGCGTGGTCCCCGACACAACCCGCCGGGGTGGGAAAATGAGAGTACTGGCACATCCCGCCAGCATAGGTATAAACGAGCAAAAAAGCAATAAACGTAACAGAAAAAATTGCAAAATACTGACACAACTCACCGGAGATAGAAAGACAGAAGATAGCGTGCCCTTGCACAACCCGCAAGGATAGGGATAAGTAAGGAAAATAAAACCGTGCGTACTCCCCGGCACAACCCGCCGAGATGGGAGAATAATGGATCCTGGTTCCACCCTCTAGGATGGGTATACAATTTGTATGAAGCAATAAGAGAAGTAATATGATGTCCAATGCCACGCATATCCTCTCAATGGTTTCCAATCTCAACAATGGTGCCTGACAATGTAAAGCTCGATCCAGAGGAAATGGGCCTCTAGTATTTCGACAAGCAATAGATACCAGGAAACCTCCCTATATCCCTGTGTTTTGCTCCTCGCCTAGTCTGCCATTCGCTCAACATCTCTAAACCAAGTTCCAACATCATCATCCATCCAGAGTTAAGAGATGATTCAGAACGTCACACTTTATGGTAGCTAAAACATAGGATGACCGACTCTTATGAGACCAACAACAATGCTACCCGAACCAAACAAGGAGCGTCTGACTGTTCGGCATTAAGTACACGCACGGGAACTCCCTCATAGAACTCGTGGGACACATGCCTAATCCATCGTCCGCTCCCACATGCCTATTCCATATTCAAAGTCAGTCTATCCCAAACAAGTAGTACAATCTGAGTAATTAGCACACCGAAGTCAGTCACATTATGGTTAACTAATACATAGGATGACCGACTCTCTAGGGACCAACATCAGTGCAACCCAAACCAAACAAGGAGCCTCAAACTGTTCGGCATTAAGTACACGCACGGGAACTCCCTCATGGAACCCGTGGGACACAAGCCTAATCCATCGTCCACTCCCACATGCCTAATCCAGTACAAAGATAGTCAAACCCGATCAAGAGGTACAATCCGAGTATTAAGTACACCGAAATAGAACACTTGTTGAGGGCAAAACCCACTCTGGAATTACAAACCGAGTATTTAGCACACCGAAATAGAACCCAAATTTTGTGAAGCCGACTAGCCTTTTGACCTTAATGGACTACCAATATGGAAATATTCCAAACCGACAGCCCATTTTAAAATTTAGGCACGGCCCACAGACTGTTGATCTTATGAGTTAGATCTCATGTGGAAATATGGGTAATGGACCCATCCTTGCTAATTTAAAGCAGAGCATGTGGTAGTAAATAAGTTCCAACAAAGTTGTGGGCACAACTTTTCCAGAAATTTAACTCACTACTTTCCCCTAAATTCATCAGGTGGTGGGGAACAGCTGTGGTCCTTTCGTGCCACCCAAACTTTTCTTTTATCAGTAGCAGGTGGCGAGTGCACCCCACGCTCTTCTCCTCCAAGGAGAAAAGGGAACTCAGTACTCAGTAGTGAGTAAGACTCCCATATATTGACCGAGGATATAGATCCCCTCATCTACAACATATCTCTATGATACCATTAAATACAGTGAGCGGAAATTACCTATTAGAGCTTGCAAGGTGCATTCATGGAGATTCGATTAAGATCCCTATTTGAACCAACTGATTCCTCCAACTCTGGTTGTTGTTGGGACGAAAACATCCGCAAAATCTAGTTGAATCTGCTGTTTGTTGCCTCAGATCCCCTTTTGTTGATGTTCTGTTTGGCTGTCGAAGGGACCCAGAGTGGAACCCATACGAGCAGATCGTGGCTCTCAATGAAACCCACCTGGGTATCACTTCTGGATGTTGATTTCACTTCCATACCCATTTTGCTCTTAGCGATTTATGGTCGAAAGAACCCAGATATGAGCTCCCTTGATGAACTCGTGTATCTGGGTTATATTTCCACAACAGACCTCAATTAGGCTGAGCCATGGTAAAGCACCAATACCCATTTTGAACTGACAATGTAGATTTAGGTTTGAGACACAGATTTTCGGGCGAACCTTAGTAGCCCGATTTGGGTTAAGATCTGTTGGTGATGGACGAAAATGGTACAGAGCTTAGGATTACCTCTGTGACATTTCTGTGAAAGGGGAGTGCATTCTCTCTCTAAGCTCTCAACCCCAGCTTAATTTGGAGTTTAAAACTATACCAATTTGAATTGAGGATAAAATACAAGGTGGGATGGAGAGGCCTTTAGTAAGTTCCATTATGGGGTAAAATGTACTCAAACAAACAACTCTTTCAAGTACTGATTTTTCTTAGAATTCCTCTTCGCACCCAAGGCACCCTGATGTTTCTAATTCCCAAAATTACGGAGTGGAACCAACGTCTTTCCTTTCCACCAAGGCAATGAATGTTTCTGTGCTATAATATAAAAATGCAATAATACTCTCATTTCTACAAAAAAAAAAAAAAAGAAAGAACATACCCTGAGAACCTCTCTAACAACTCCAATGACACTGTCTTCACTAGACCGGCGTCAAGGGCGGAGGGACATGGAGATAACTGGGGTCAATTGACACCTCTGGGTTTCATTTTTCAATAGGGCTACTACTAGTGTACTCCCAAAATTTGCTTATTGACCCCTCTTTGATTTCATATTTTGCCCCTGCTATTCCAAACCGTCTGGTATTTAGCAAACTAAAGGTGCAAAATAGAGTTTCTACCATGTGCAGAATTCAAGAATTCCCAAGTTAGTTTGGTTTGCCCGGGCATTTCTTTAGTAAAGGGTTTCTGAGGTAGAGTTTTTGGGACTATAGAAAAGGTTGATTTTTTTTGGTAATGAGTGGAGAAAAATAAATAGAGAAATGAGTAATAATTGAAAATATATATATATATATATATATATATGGAGTAGCTGAATAGGTGCTCTAACTTTCTTTTTTTTTAATAATCGGATATCCGAGCCAGCTTATGTGCATCGCAACTAATTCCAAAGTCCTGGATGTAACAACCAAGCATAAGCCCCAGTGGCCCCAAGAGTTTGTAGGCAAGGGGAGTTGAACCTGAGACCTCATGTGGGAGCAAATGCCTAAGACCACTTTGCCAACCTCTTGGGTTTAGGTGCTTTAACTTTAATTTTAAATTCGCGGGAAAAATGGCAGTCTTAGGCTCATCCTTTTTGCGTAAGATACTCGACAAAATACTCAATTCAGTTATTGGAGCGGGACTCTTTTGTGGATTTATGACCATACCCACCATAGGTCTGCACTGCTATCTCTTCGTTGGCCCCAGGTTCTTGATAGAAGACAACCGGAGACGGGTAGCAGCAATGACTGGTTTTTTTATGGGACAATTCGTGATGTTCACATCGGTCTATAATAGGCTGCTCTATGAAGGATTGGTTCAATGGGTAGTTTACCTAGGGAATTATCATTTTTTTTAATCAATACTTTTGAGAAACATTTATATACATGATTTAACAAGTAATTTGCAAAGTTGACTGGTTTTCAGGGGGTATTGGCACATATTTGAATCCACAAAATATCTTTAAAGTACCCAATTTACTTCCAATACATGTGAACTTCAAGCATTATCTTCTTTTGGAGTACTGTTGATAGTAAGTTTACATAATGGGGTTATTACCAAATAACTAAGCTTTTAATTTAATTTGTCTTTAGGTTAATCAATTAAATGAATAACTTACATAAGAATCTAATTTTTTCCCCCACTGACTAAATTCTTGGCTCCACCCTCTGACCTGCGTACATTAACCAATATGTCTAGAAGTGCCCAAAGTGCATGACATTTTGAAAGCATGGCATAAAGAATACTTGACCATCTTGTAAAACTTTATTTTTGAAAAGATGATTTTGTAACTTTAATCATTTGTCTCTTTGACTATTGAAGAATGTAATCATCAAACTCTTGTACTTATTTTTTTTGTCAGGGGAGATGGGTACCGAATTTGGATATGCTATTCGTTGTAAATCTGGAAAGCTTGTGAGGGAACATTGGGAAACCTTGTCAGGATTGTGTGGAAATTATTAGATTTCTCATGGAGTTATGTATATTTATTTGTGTCGGAAAATGAGGGCGTTACAACGAAGATGAATAGGATTTTTATACACTTTCTGATTATTTTACTCTGCTTCCTCTTCTTTTTTTTTCCGGTTGTTGGATGAACAGATTGTACTGGTTAAATGATGGTTATTGGGATGGAAAAATGAAATTTGAGTACAAATATCATCTAACTATACATTCCTATTGTTTGAGTTACTCCTATTTGTTTTTTAGCGTTATAAAATTAGTAAAATTGGTTTCATTAGGTTACTAGATGTACTTTCTTTGAACCTTATGTAGCAAAGGCTTCTCGGAGAAACTGGATTCGTTGGCTCAATTGTAGAGAAGGATAACTCATAAGTGATTTCAAAATGTGTTGCATCGTGCAATTTCTAGTGGTTAATTATGCAACATAGAACTTTGTGTATTTTGTATTAGAAAGGAAAGAAAAAGAAGAGCAAATAGATATACACGTGAAACAAATTGTGCAAGCAACACATTAAAGGTGGCTAATCCTTCTACTTTTTTACAATCTATTGAATTCGAATTTATGCTACATTGAAATACAAAAAATATGTTGGTAATGGGCCTAATTGTAAAACGGGCCACGTACCTAGTAACTAATAAAAGGTGTACCGGTCCGTAAAACTCTATTTTATTTTTACTACTCCCTCCGTCCCTTTTTAAATGTGTTACTTCGTAAATCCAACTTATTAAAGAAGCATCATCATTACACGTTTCACATCAACTTTTTCCTCCACTTTACACTTTTCACATCGACTTTTACCTCTACTTTCCAAAATTATCTTTCACTTTTACCCATTAACTCTTTACCCACTAACTTTTCAAAATGACAAAATGATAATTGTACAAATTATTACCCATTAACTTTTCAAACCACACACTTATTTAGGAATAGCCAAAAATGGAAAGTTAAACACTTAAAAAGGTTTAAGGGATGGAGGGAGTACTAATATTGTTGTCAAACTGACGAATATCTTTCTTCAAAAAAACAAAAAATAAATTAAATTAGGACGAATGGAAAAAATGATCAAATCGAGTGGGTATCGTGAATGTAGTCCACAGATAGCTCGGGTGACATTGGGTGTTTTTTTTTTTTTTCTCAGTAGATGCAATGGAAGATGGTGTTTTCATAATTCCAGACAAAACAAACTTTATCAATAATTCCAGTTCATTATTAATCCCAATCCCAATGCCAACCCTAATCTCATTGTAACGCCCCACATTTTGGGATACGTTAATTATTATTACAACCGAATATCTTAAACAGAAATAATAATAATAATATAAAGTTTAATGTGAATAATCTGTCCTCTACAGATTACAAAAAGGCAGACCGGGTAAGCTCTACTGCTTCGCAAATTCCTCCGCCTGGTTGATCTCCATCTCGGCAGCTCCTCCGGCTCCGTGTTCTCTGTAGAGGTCCTCCTGTCCATCGTGATAATCTAGCATAATACGTCGGAGTCGCGAAGCAACATCGTGGTACCGTGAGCGTGGACGCTCAATAGATGCCCTACCCCAACCTTAAACTAGCAATTCTAGAACAATATTGTAGGTGGCAGGTAAATAGCAAAGTCATGCATTTTCAAATATCAGAGTTAAAACAATCAAAGTGTAGCTTTACAAAAATCAGTGTCTCGTATCATTTCCAAATGTCAAAGTACAGTATCAGTATCTCGTATCACTTTCTCTTAACAGCATTCTTCTTCAAATTGCAACCATGTCAACATCTCACATCACTCGAAAGTTATTGGTCCGTTCAATCACCACTTTCTAAAGGTCACCAACCTTTCCGTTCGAAGGGTCGGTCACCCATATACTGACTACCCGCAATTATGAGGTCCGCTAACTCCGCGTCACACACGACATAGTCCCGGCTACCCATATCACTGAATCCCCACCAGTTTGTTTATGAGGTCCGTTCACTATGTGTTGTACTGAGTAAGTTCTGACCGTCAAATTCACCCCACTGAATTTGAGGAGAAACTCTAAACAACACTACCGTATAGTTCCATTGAGCTTTGACCTCCAGTTCACCCCGAGGAACTGAGACAAGACTCTAATGGCAGCATCGTCTCAACTTTCATCACATCATTATTTTCATTTTCATCTCTATCTCTTCTTGTGAAAACAATCGATCATTTTCTCAAAAAATGTGTCGTGGTGTATCGTCTCGGAAAACGTGCACATGCCATAATTTCATAAAAAATCCTCCATTTAAAAAAAAACGTTTCACGATAAATCTTCCGTTTAAAATCATTTCACGATAACCGTGTTACTTTAGTATAAAATATCATTTGGTGACTTTCTGTAGACAATGAGATAACGAGGAGAGTCCCAGGCTGGATGGCCGCACGAATGCAGTTACTGGCACCATTCCTTTCTTAGACAGCGCTAGGCTTATCTTTTTTTACAGACCCTCAAGGGTGTTAGCCTTGGGTTATCTCAACAGTCCAAGTACAGTCAAAACATTTTGAAGTTTCTTTAAGAAAAAGTTTAGTCGGCTATTTTCCAAAAATCAGTCGGGCATTATAAGTGCGTAAATTTGAAAAGTCGATTTTCATTCGGGCATTATAACTGCGTATTTTAGGTTTCCAAAAGTCAATTGGGCATTATAACTGGATATTTTCAAAAGTCAATCTCAAATCGTGCATAGTAACGACTAAGTGTGTTTTTCAAAGTCTAACTGTTCATAAAATCACTAATCACCAACATAATCACTTTTAATCATAATTAAGCACGTTTAAGCAAAATAATAACATAATTAATATGAACTAGTAAATACTAATCTAAAGTTAAGATAAAGTATCTACCTTAATTCCGATGATTAGTCGGAAGCCGATAAGCTAATTGGATTCCTGCGGAGTAACGGCAACTCGAACGCTTTCTTGCTAACTTATGCTACTCTTCTAAGATCTAGGGGTGGTCGAGAGTGGTGGAGTGTAGTGGTTTAGGATGAGTTTCAAGAAGAACTCATTGAGTTTTTCTACTTGGAAAGCTAGTTTACTACAAAGGTGGTGAGGAGAATTTTGAGTGTGAGAATGAACTAATGGGAGAATCTATTTATAGTGAAGCAAGAGAGCTCCCTCTCCCTCAAAATAACCAGCCATTCCCTCTCCCCACAAGTGTCCAACAAAACTTTTGTAAAAGTAAAATTGTAGGCTTTTAATGGCTAGTTTTAGGATAAGGATAATTTCCCCACTAGATTAAAGCTTGGGGTCCAAGTATGGGCTTCTAGATACTGGAATGGGTAAAATCTGATTACCCTACTTTTAGGCATAGCACGTGCCAGTAGTAGTCACCACGGGAGGGTGAATAGCTCGGCACCACATAGGGAGCCCTTAAACCCTGTGCCGGGCTGGTTTGGCCACGAATGAGGCTAGAATTTATAAAGAGTAAACTAATAGGTCAGGATGCCCTAGCTCGGCGTAAGGCATAAAGGATGCCCCTGATATGGCCGAGCTAGGTAGGCTACGTGTATAGCTTGAACAGCATTCTGGAATACATAATTCAGCTCGGCGTAATAAGCTGAACTATGTACGAGTTATTCCGAGCTACGTGGAAGCACGGCACCGCCACGAGAAGGGCTGTAAAGACCCAGAAAATTTAATTACTTTTTGAAAAAAAATCACTTTTTGGAGAAGTTTCGATTTGGTCGATAAAAAGTGCCGGTAATTGTTCCTTGGATTTTTCTAATCAAAATGGTATAATCGAAAGTTATTTTTGAGTAAGGCAAAGTCATCTTTCGCCCATTTTCTTCGGAGAAAAATGTGACCGTTTTCGGTTTTGTACTAAAAGTGGGGGGATGAGATTTTGATGTGATTAAAATTTCAAAATTTTGTAAATGCCATTGTTTCCAAATGGGGGGTACTTTCTTATTTTCATAAATAAATTAAAGTAAAGAAAACTTAAGTTTGGTTTATGAAAATAAGTATTGTGGTCACATATTATATACACAAGTGACATTTGGGTGTGAGGTGTAATTATGTGAGTATATTAGAAGTGTGGGGTAAATTTGCAAAAAATGAAACATTACACTCTCTCCTCCCTCTCCACCCGATCGGCACCTCTCTCTCTCTCTTCTCCTCCATTAACAACTCCTCCAAGCTCAAAACTCTCCCTCCTCACTCAACCACTTCAAGAACCAAGGTCATTTTCACGTTCTACGCGTCAATTGGAGTCGGGTTCACCGTGGTTCTTCGTGGAGATCAAGCATTTCGGTTTGGGGGCTTCATAACCTAGGGTTTTGCATTTTCTACACATTTGGAGCTTAACCCATGAGGTAGGGAAACAATTACTACCTCCTCTAGTTATATATTTGTGATTTGTTGTACATATCTTGTTCTTGGCTTCAATTTCATGAAAAATCGTGTTTTTCCCTCTTTGTGTGGGTTTTCCTCACTTTGATTTTGTGATCTATGAAATTGGTCATTGATTGATGAAATTGGGAGTGAAATTGACCTTCCTCCATGTTTAATTGTTGCCTAGCATCTCTATTTTGAGCCTAAACTATCTCATTTGTGTTTTGGGTTGAAATTCCACACCTTAGAGGTGAAAATCTGCCATTTTCTGGACAAGGCAGCTGCTGTCCCTGTTTCTATGTTGCTGCCCCTGTTTTCTAGGTGGTTTTCGGCCACCCTTTGACGTCCGTTTGACCTCCAATCGTCCGGAACTTCGTATACTTGATATATAGTAATGTGGTAACCTCAAAAACCATTTTGAAATCGTTAAACTACGACTTTGACACGTGTTTTTATTGGACAATTCGTTATACGTACCGGACACAAGGCATAGTGGATTGGTCGCTCCTTTTTGGCGAAAATTGTGGCATTTCAAAAGAAATGGCACTTTGGTGAAATGAAATTTGAGAAATGGACTTGTTATGAAAGTTTTAATGAAATATTTGTGATAATGAGGTGTTTTACACCAATGCCATCATTTGGTAAATTTTTTGATAAAGGCACGCGGGGCCTATGGAACCCGGCAGAGGCACGCGGGGCCTATGGAACCCGGCAGAGGCAGGCATGGCCTATAAATACCTAGCAAAGGCGCGCGGGGCCTATGGAACCCGGCAGAGGCAAGCGGGGCCTACAAATATCCAGCAAAGGCACGCGGGGCCTACGAAACCCGGCAGAGGGATTAAATCCCTAGTACCAATGAAAATGATGTTTTTCTTCAATGAAAGAAATGAGAAATGAGATTTTGGACTATTTATTGTGTTTTGTCGAAACTCGACTTGTGGAGTTGGTTTTAAACTTGTGTGAGTAACTTGGGTGATCTTGGTGAAACCAAAATGGAAACTTGGGTGGTGTTGAGTACTTGGAAATGAAATGTTTTGAGGTACATAAGATATTTTTGCAACCTTGGATACTTGGACACGATTTTGGGCACGTGTGATACTTGTGAGTGATTTTGGCAAACTTAATGAACTAATGGGTATTTTGAGACACCTTGAAACCTTTTTGGAAACTTTTGATGTCACTTGGACACGTGGTTACTTCTTGGACACGTCTTACTTGTCTCAGCCTCCGTTATGTTCCTTGATCATCTCTTCTCATGTTAATTCATATCATGTGCACTCATCATATTTGTATGACTAGTGGTTGTAGTATGGTTTCCCTACGAGCTAGTGAGCTCACCCTATCTTTCCCAGGTACACGGCATGGAGCATGAGATCGGTTGCTTATGGAGTGATGCATTATGTGAAGCTTATGCATGCATGAAGATATTTTTTCATCTCAAGTTTTGTATTTTGATAAATGACAATGTAACTTTTGGTTATTCAATCTTTTGACAATTTGGACTTATGTAATGACTTATGGGATAATATTTGATTTTACTTTTGGGGCAAGGGTGCCCAAATACTTGATTTTCCAATGGATTAATAATGTACATTTTGAATGGAAACCTCTTGGGGAGGATTTATGGAAACATATTATCATTTGACTTATTAATTGTAAGGAATTCCTTTATTTTTGTTTTTATAAAAATGAGGGCGTGACAAGGGCGGTGAGACATTCCAGAATATTCTACAGCGGCTCCTTATGAGATAAGGAGCAATCCCGTAAGATCAGGGATTAATATGGGAAGTCCTAACGTGATTAGGAATATATCCCATATGGGGAGGAATCCTATATGGGAATGAAGACCCCTGCTAGACGAAATCTAGCAGGACATGGAAACTCGTCCCTAATAGGAAAGTCCTATTAGGAAGAGGATTCCTAAAGAGAATAGGAAATATAAGGCACGAGATGCCTAGACTCATAAGGTACCCACGCCTATAAATACAGAACGATATCCATGAAGAAAGGTACGCTGTGAAACCTATTTTCATACGCATTGTGTTTTGAACTCTCAAGTACGTGATACTAACTTAGGCATCGGAGGGCCTTTGCCAACGAGAGGCAAAGGTGCTCTAACCCTTTTTCTGTCTTGCAGATCTAGGGTTGATTCAAGGAAGCACGTGATCCAGGGTTACGTGGATCTATCCCCGTACAGATACATAGTATGTGATGTAAAACATCTAGGTTCGTTAGGTTGGGGCGTAAATGGATAATTTTGGGTACTAGTTATACACACGAAACTAGCCACGGGGTATAATACATATATATCTATACATATATACACATAACTACTTTATAGTAAAAGTAACTCTATAAATAATAGCCTTATAAGGCTAGCAATAATTGGATAAAAAGTGTTCCCCCATTAATTGGGAGATAGGATCGCCACTGTTGGGACGAGAAATACTCCGTACGGTTGGTCTTGTGCGCGAAAAATACAAACTAGTGTACCGCGAATAATAATTAGAGAACTACTAGTTTTAAGAAAATAATAAGTATGATAGGAAATTCCTAGATAGACTTGAGAGAATCCAAAAATATAATGCTTCGGATTTTAGAAGAAAAACGGCGCCGAAATGTGCGCGAACGCGCGTGTGGATACCCGTCAGTAAAATTATACGGCGAGGGAAGAAATTTCTCAACCCTTTCCTCCCCAAACCGCCCTCTCTCTCTCTCTCTAGCTCTCATTAATTCACAAAACTCCAAATTAGGGTTAGTAAAAGTAAAGTCAAAATTGGTAGAAAAGTCAAAATTGAGCTCATGCCTAATTAGGGTTTTTCCAAAAATAGAAATAGGCCTAATTTAGGTCTTAAATAGGATAAGGCTAGTCATATTAGGACGAAATAGGAGTTGGGGGAGTTAGTAGGGCTTCCGGACGCGATGTGGTGAAATACCCGGTGTGCACGCGTTGATTTACGGCGCAGAAAGTATAAATAAAAGAAATAAACAATTTAAATCTAATTCGTACAAATTAATTAAACCAAATAATAAATTATATTTATTTAGCGATATTAAAAATAAATAATTGAATTAATAAATTGAAAATTTTTTTTACGAAATTTCGGGTTATTACACTCATCTTGTTACCCATCCTCTGAAATTATGATACACGTGTCCCATAAGTAGAACTTAGGGGTAGGCTCCGAAATTAGTCACCCAATCAAGGTTGTAAGCTAAATGACCATAGGCTTCACTCAACTTTTTACAAACCAGGTTTACCCAAAAAAAAAACTTTTTACAAACCCAGTAATTAGAAAACAACAAAACAATGACATTAGGGTTCAATTCAAATGATAGCTAGAAAGAGTTACGAAATAAATAAATTACTGCACGACAGAGGTTCGAAGAACAATCGTTATAATAAACTGATCTTGATTCTCTCCGATCCATTACATGGACTAAAAGGTTCAAGCCAAGCAATTTTAGGGTCCTTTCTAGACCCACATCCATGATATAAACTGTTATTTTTTAAAACTCATTGAGAACATCAATTATGCCAAAACCCGCGTTGATCAGTTATCGTTTCATATGCTTTTTGAACATATAATCTTGAGATAAATGGAAAATGGGAAACAATCTAATGTTGCAACCCTTTTGTATTCAAGATAATACTCCAAAGTGTAGGATAATCTTGGAAAGTAGAGATAAAAATCGAAGTGAAAGGTGTAACAATGATGTTTCTATTTGGGTATAAATTATTCAGTCCTACCCCAAGTTTTCACTACAGATTGAGGTGGGAAATATGTACTCTGTCTCGGGCCACATACTAATTTGCGGTGGAAAAAGGGCCTAGGCTGCATGCCAGTGCCTTGAACTTTGGGGGTTTCAAGTCAAATTTGCTGTACGAATTGTTTAGCAGTTAGGATGCCCTGAAATAACCCTGCTCCATAGTTTTGCCAATGCATAGATCACAACACCAGACCACCAATAATTTCGTTAGAAATCCCAAAGTCAATAAGCTTCTTTAAGGAACAGCGATGTTGCACTAACCCAAATATTACTGTTACAGAGTGGATTGCATTCTCACTTCATTAATGACTATAGAAATCGAATATTTGAGTTCCTAGTTATGCCACACTACGTTCTCGGACATTCTGAACAGGTGGAAGGCCATCAAGATATATGCGCACCAATACAACGAGAAAATATCTACTACTACTTAAAAAAATGTGAAGCATGCATCAAGGTTGTGTTTGGTTTTAGGTTTTGAGTTTTGATTTTTGTAATGATTAGAGTGAGAAATAAAGATAATAATTAAAAAATAGGTATTAATGATTGGATAAAGATAGAGAGAAAAATGAAAATAATATTTTAAAATAAAAGTAATAATTGAATAATAATTGAGAAAATCGGTTCTTGAAAACCAAAACGAACTAGGTCCAAAAGTGTTTCCCATACTTTCCCTTACCAAAAATACCCCTCCCCAAAACTAGAAATAACTAACCTAACCCTATTAAAAAAAAAAAAACAACCGCTACTTACTGGCTTACCAGAACACAACTCCCACCGTTTGGACTGTATCGACACCACCACCAAACCACCGCTTGGTCTGTACCGACACCCACATCAAAATGAACCAGCAGCAACACTATCGTCCCACTCTTTCTAACCGAAACCGTTATTATCCTCCTCTGCCCCCAACGTTTCCCTCACTTCTACTGTCATCAAACCAAATTGCGCCAGGCAGAATTACTTGGCGTACCGTTGCCAACCGCCGAGCATCTCCTCCTCCTGGCCCTTCCACCTTCCACACGGTAAGAGATTCTCTATTTTCCTAAATGTATGCTGCGTTCCTTTGCTCTATGGATTTTGCATCATATATTCAATGCACTTAAGGTGTTTGATGTATTGCTCTAATTAGAACCAACCAACCTATATCCCCACAAAAGGGAAAGATTATGGAGAGAAACAATCACTGCCAATTTTAGGGCCAAAAAATGCTTACATGGGCGCACATGCTCTCTGTTTGATTACATAGCCAGGTAGATGACTTAGTGTCCACCGAAACAATTGAGTTTAGCACCCATAGCATCTACAATTAGGTCCTTTGACTTAAGTTGGCTTCTCTTTGGAGTGTATCTTGAATGTCGTATGTGGAACTTGCTGGATTATAACCAATGGCGATAGAAGCAATTCATAGAACACCTTAAATGCAATAAACTGCTTGGCATGACAAACACGGGAACGATCCAAAACCCAGCATTAGATTAACACGTTTTAGGAATGCTTACCATTTCCAATCATTTGAACACTGGCTAAAAGAGAGTTTTGGTAGCAACAACGGTAACGAAGAAGGGTGTCAATGGACGTGATAGACGTTGGCGTGAGAGACTGCAAAGGAGGGCCATCCGTTGTCGAGATTTAAATAGGTAGTGGACATCGCCCTTAAATGAGTTCTACGCCTAGAAAGAGTCTGCTATTTTACTACATTCTCTATCTTTAGTCCAGGATTACGACCACTCATAAAAGGCTACCGGGAAATTTATAATTAAGGCCCGCAATTTGAATTTTAGACCCACGACCAAGAGAAGCATTTGAGAGAAAGGGTGGGACCATTTAATTTTATAATCCAGTAGTTGAACATGGACCTGTTACTATATAGTCCTTATCACCCACCGGTAAAATGAGAAAGGAGGACAACGTGTTCTTCTTCTTCAAGTAGAAAGGGTGTCTTACTAAGCCACGTGAAATCAATTTAATGCACTGGTTGTGTTTCAAAAGAGTCACAATAAGGGGTCATCTTAGTAATAAGCCCGATGACCCAATGCTTTGTTCTTACGGAGTAAGCATCACACAAAAGTAACCTAAAATATGGTAGGTAGTAACTTGAACTCCAATTGCAGAGGACGAAAACGGAAACAGATCCTTCATGCACGTTTATGGATGGAGTCCTTTCTCATGATTTAGCCTACTAATTGGTCCATACAATGTCGAAAAGACAGCGAAAAACTCATATTATGTAAAAACCAATTCATGACAATTGCTTATGAAAGCTCTCTACGTCATGGAAAGTTTTACTGTCACAATTCTACATTTCCATTATACTCCTAATTGCATTTCTCCCCCCCTTTGCATATCCCTATTAGTTCTATCAGACTTTAATGTTGTTATAAATTTTGAGGTTTTCTCATAGGCAAGTATTTTGGTATATATTTTGACATGTCATACAAAAGCGTAGAACCATTCGAACCACCCGTTTCATCCATTTTTGGTCCAATGGAATGAAATGATTTCACACATGAATCAGCAGTATGAAATTCTACAAAGTTTCCAAACTAGTGTTTTTTTATGGTTCCATTCTTCTAATTTTTTTTTAGAAGGTACTATGTAATAGTTGGAATGGCTTGAAATGGCTCTCCAGTAAATCTTCCTACATGCTGCAATCTCTAAAACTTTCTACTTCTCAGTATCAAAATCATGTTTACATTAAAAAATTACAAGTTCTTGATCACTTGTCTTGTCTCATATATGGTGAGAAATGTGAGAAGCTAGAATTTAGAGGACTCACAGAAGACCAAAAAGCCGTGGTGTTGAACTTATGGAATTCAATGATGAGGAATGACTGATAATTTTGTCTCAAATCATACTTCAACTAAATCACTTTACTTTTGGGATAGTTTATTTGCTTTTATCTTTTTCAGAGAAGGATCGGTTGAGAGAGAGAGAGAGAGAGAGAGAGAGAGAGAGAGAGAGAGAGAGAGAGAGATGAATGAAATTAGAGATCTGATAACCCCTCAAAGTGGAAGGTACTTCACTATACATAGGCTTTCAGTCACACATCCCATGCTCGGATGTGACTTCATGCCTACATCATAGGCTCACAGGGAGAGGCCTCTCTCTCTTGAGATATGGAGCCAATGTTTGTTGCGATGTTTTCATCGCCCACACCTATTTCGTGGAGTTTTGTTCTCCTATGGCAGCCTTTAGATTGTAACTGTTTCTGCTGCACAACTGGGCCGCTTTATAACAGGTTGGGCCCTTGCGCGGCGGGGCATGCCAGTTGGTGGACCTAACATTCACAAGTCCCTGGGTTCTTACCTTCCCTCTTAGGGTGGAGTCCATGGTCCATGTTCCTTCGTTGATTGGATCGACGTGGTGCGCAAAACCGCTATCCATATTTCATATACCTATAGTTTGCATTGGTTAAGATGCATAGAATTATCCAAATTATGCATCATTTCCATCTTCCCAATACCAAATATAGCAGCCAGATTTTAGAGGGGTAAAAGGAGAAGGATTTTGAAGGTTTAATACTCTTGCTTTATGGTCCAAGTGTCCAGTATATTATTAGTAATACTTGTATTTTCAGCATCTGGCGTTAAAGGTTCAATTTCTTAGACCGATTTCTAAAATTCTTTTACAGGTACAATTCCAGTTTAATTTTGCCCAAGAAGATAGTAGCAAAAGAGAACATAATCTTTGAGGACAACCTTGTCATTTTGAAGAAAATGAGCAGAAGAGAAGGTTTGCATTGGTTAATCATTACCAAGTGTTTCTTACATTTATTTATATGCATCAAGTCTTAATGGACTCCATTTTTTCAGATATTAATTCCCAACGGCGAGCCCGTGAAAGGAATTGATATTCCAGATTTACCCCTGAACAAAGACAACACAAGATACAAAGTGTCTTGCACAATAGGAAAAGGAAGCGCAATGGCTCTAACACTGTTGTTAATTGCAATGTTGGATGCCTATTTTCCGATGGTGCAATAGAACAGCCTTTTTCAAGTCGGTCTTTGCACGACGAAAGACCATCAGTGGTTACTGGTATGTGAATAAATAACTAATTTCATTATCCTTTAGGTGTAATGAATTGATATCAGTCTTTAATTTCTATTGTATATGTTATCAATAGGTCAACCATCATTTCAACCTCACCTCTCCCAATTACATGAGTTACGAGCAGTACCACCTTGTAGTTTTTGCCATGCTAAAAAGTTTCAATATGAATCTCGAAGCTTTTGTTGCTACAATGGACAAGTAGTTCTCGCAAATGAAGATGTTCCAAAAGCACTTCGCACTTTGTTCACTTCTCAAACTGAAGAGGGTTTGGAATTCCGCAGACATATTAGAGCATACAATAGCATGTTTGCATTCACATCATTCGGTGTGAAGAGAGACAAAGAACTTGCTACATCAAGGCTAGGAGTTTACACATTTTGCGCACAAGGACAAGTTTACCATGATTTGCCCTCTTTGATTCCATCAGGAGACAGTCCTTGCTACTTTCAGCTGTACTTCTATGACACAGACAATGAACTTCAGAACAGATTAAGCGTACTAGGCAAAGCACCACTTGACAAGTGTGTTGTTAAGAAATTGATGGAAGTTCTCTCTGGGAATCCCTACAGTCAAGTTCTTCGCAAATTACAACAGGATCAATTGGATTCTTATCAAATTCGTATTCAAAGTGACATGAAATTGGATCAAAGGGTTTACAACTCTCCTTCAGCTGATCAGGTCGCAGCAATTTGGATAGAGGGAAACAACCCCAGTGTCGTGCATGACCGCGATATTATAGTTCATTCAACTTCTGGTCAAAGACAAAGAGTGAGACACTATTTTGGGTGTTATGATTCATTGCAGTACCCATTACTATTTCCAAGAGGAGAGGTTGGTTGGCATCAAAATATTTGGAAAACAAAAGGTCCTCCAGTAGCTAATGATGATGCTAACTTGGAAACAGCTCATCGTATACAAGTCTTTACATCATCTGATGACATCTTTAGACAAGAACAACCAAGTGATTAGTCTTGTTATTAATTACGTAAATTTACGAGATTCCCAATTTTTTATTATTATTGAATTTGGTTAAGAAAATCAATGGAATCTCTGTTATTCTGTCAAAGATGGTGGTAGATATCGTGTTTCATGTCGACAGTATTACTGTTATAAGCTTCAAATCCGAGATGATGGCCAGTCAATCTTACTTCTATCTGGCCGCCTCTTTCAGCAATATGTTGTTGATATGTATATTAAGCTTGAGAACACAAGGTTGGACTTCTATCGACTCAAACAATCACAGATAAGAGCAGAATTATATCAAGGCATCGTGTGGATAGTGTATTGGGTGGTGAAAGTCGGGGTAGCATGGTGGGGAAAAAGATTGTGCTACCTGCATCATTTGTAGGAGGCCCGAGAGATATGCGTAGGCGGTACCTAGATGCTATCTCCTTAGTTCAGCGATTTGGAAAGCCAGATCTTTTTATCACAATGACTTGTAACCCGGATTGGAAAGAGATTAAGGATGCCTTGAAAGAAGGGCAGCTTGTTCAAGATAGACCTGATCTAACTGCACGTGTTTTCCGAGCAAAGTTAAAGGACCTTAAGGATCAACTTTTTAAGAAGCATATTTTTGGGAAAGTGGCTGCACATGTCCATTTTATTGAGTTCCAAAAAAGAGGCCTGCCCCATGCACATATGCTGATCATTTTAAAGTCAGAGTTCAAAATTACAAGTCCAGGTGACTTTGACAAATTTGTTTGCGCTGAAATCCCAGATCCTGACAAGTTCCCTGACTTGTATGAAAAGGTAGCAAAACATATGATGCATGGACCTTGTGGGAACTTGAACAAAGAAAACCCGTGCATGCGTGATGGAAAATGCAAGAACCGTTACCCCCGTCCATTTTGTGAAAAGACGATGCAAGGGACGGATTCTTATCCAGTATATAGAAGAAGCAAGGAAACATTCAAAGTTCATGCGCGAAAAGCTATTCTGGATAATTCATGGGTGGTACCTTACAACCCTTATCTTCTAAGTAGATATAATTGTCACATTAATGTTGAGATATGTTCAGGGGTGAAAGCAGTTAAATACCTTTACAAGTACATATACAAAGGTCATGACAAGGTCGCTGTTCACGTTAGTAATAATGTGGGGATGTTACTATTGATGAAATACAACAATACCAAGATGCTCGGTGGGTATCGGCCCAAGAAGCTATATGGAGGATATTTGAGTTTGAGTTGAACGAGATGTACCCAGCAGTTATAAATTTGCAACTACATCTTCCAAACAAACAATTTGTCTCTTATTGGGCAAATCAAGACCTGGAGGATATTATTCACTCAGATACAGCTTCAAAAACAATGCTTACTGAATTCTTCAACTTCTGTGTAAGGGATAAGGAGGGAAAAAAATATCTTTATAGAGATTTTCCAGAGTATTTTGTATGGAATAGGGATGGCAAGTGTTGGGAAGAAAGAAAAACAAGAGACATAATTGGTTGTATCAATGGAGCGAATCCTTCAGAAGGAGAAAGATATTATTTGAGACTTCTGGTTAACCATGTTAGAAGCCCCACATCTTTCGCTGATTATTAGCGTATAACGGCGTGCAATGCTCATCATTCAAAGAAGCTGCTGAAAGAAGGGGACTTCTACAATCTGATGTCTGGATAATAGAAAGCTTAATGGAGGCTGCCTCATTCAAAATGCCATTAGCATTACAACAGCTTTTTGCTACTATTTTAGTATATTGTGAACCTGCTGACGTACGAAAGTTATGGGATCTGCACTTTGAAGCCATGTCCGAAGATTTCACCAGAAATGAAGCCTTTAGTAGTGAGGTTCGGTTGTTGAAAACACTTAAAAGTGTCGATTACTTTTTGGAGGGTATGGGAAGGACTATAAAGGATTATGACCTACCAGCCATGATGTCAGATATATGTGAAACTGAAGTTACAGGGTTCAGGGAAGTTCTTGATGAACTACAGATTCAAACTCCTTCAGAAGATATTTCAGCATTAAAATCACTAAATCTGGAGCAAGCAAGTGCTTATAATACCATACTTGAACATGTGAACTCTAATGTGAATGGCATTTTTTTCATTGACGGCCCCAGTGGAACTGGAAAGACCTATTTATATCGTGCCCTACTGGCTACAATTAGATCAAAAGGACATGTAGCTATTGCTACAGCAACCTCAGGAGTAGCCGCTTCAATCATGCCTGGTGGTCGAACTTCTCATTCTAGATTTAAAATACCAATAGATGGAAATGAATCGAGTGTATGCAATATACCTAAGCAAAGTGGCACTGCAGAATTATTGTGAATGGCTAAGTTAATAATATGGGATGAGGCACCGATGGCAAAGCGATGGGCTATTGAAGCATTGGATAGGAGTCTAAGAGATATTATGAGCAGCGATGTACTCTTTGGAGGAAAAGTTATTGTATTTGGAGGAGATTTCCGACAAGTTCTTCCTGTCGTGCCCTGTGGTACAAGAGTTGAAACCGTAAATGCAAGTTTAGTGATGTCATACCTTTGGCCTAAAATGCAGAAACTTAAGCTATCGAAAAACATGAGGGCTCAACATGACTCAGCATTCAGCGACTTCCTTTTACGGGTTGGAAATGGGGATGAACCAACTGTATATGAGGATTTGATAGAAATTCCGAAGGAAATGGTTAGTTGCTATGAAGATACCAATCATTGTGAAGAACACTTGATAAACACTATATCCCCTCACTACAAGAAAATGCACATTCGGCGGAGTACATAACTAAGCGTGCTATCCTTGCTACAAGAAATGAATCTGTTGACATGCTTAACCAAAAGTGTATAGCCACCTTTCCAGGAAAAGAATGGAAATATACCAGCTATGACGAGGTGATTGATGATACACATAACTATTATCCTGAGGAGTTCCTAAACACATTGACTCCAAATGGCCTTCCCCCACATGAGTTGGTGTTGAAATTAAATAGCCCAATTATGTTACTGAGGAATCTTAATCCATCTAATGGGCTGTGTAATGGGACTCGAATGGTTTGCAAAGGGTTTGAGCCCAATATTATTCATGCAGAAATTACTTCAGGGCAACATGCAAGGCAACAGGTTCTACTCCCAAGAATACCGCTTCTACCAGCCGAGAATGATTCTTTCCCATTTCAATTTAAGCGTACACAGTTTCCGATTCGTTTATGTTTTGCAATGACAATAAACAAGGCACAAGGGCAAACAATACCTTATGTTGGGGTGTATTTACCCCAACACGTGTTTTCTCATGGCCAGTTATATGTTGCATTATCCCGTGGAATTTCAATGGCATCAACAAAAGTACTTATAAAAACAGAACCAGAAAGCAGAAAGGAAAGATCTTATACAAAAAATATAGTCTACAGAGAGGTTTTGACTTTATGATGGTAAAGTGAAAATTTTATTGGTTTTGCATTATGAGTTGTAATTATATTTGAATGTTGTTGCTGCTAATCCTATATCAAATGACATTCTTTCGCAGTCCATGGTTGAGATATTAGAGCAATATTAACCAATGAAGAATTCTTACATGGAAGCCATTTGCAGTTGATAGTTGGTTGATTGATTTAAGTTTGCTACGTTGCTAAAGTTTTATATACTCTAGATTATGTCAGATTGTTAGTTAAATACCAGTATTCATTTTCAAAAGATTCATGTTCGTTAGAGTTTTTACCATTGTCTTTCTTTTTTTACAGCACGCTAATCATCCGACAATTAGACAATCTGCCATTAGTCCAACTGCTCAAATTGGGTTCTAGATTGCTCTGGGTGGATTTTGGTGCTCCAATCCCTTTAACATTATATGTACTTATGGTCCGGCTGCAACATAGAGCTACACTGTTCACTGCCAGCTGTTTTATTTGCTTTTGAAAGAGTAGTTGTATTGATGACAAAGCAAGGACTTTTTCTCGGGCATAAGAGGTGTCCAGTTTGAGTTACTAATACATGTTAATTGTAGCTTCTAGAAGTCGCTACCCTCCCTGAGGTTTTGAACATTTGGTACTGAATTTTAGCAGTGTATTTGGTGTCCCATTTGAACTAATTCCAAATATGAAAGGTAGAGATGTAAGACCTATATTTGTACTTTGTAGTTTACCTTAGCACAAGTTATTGAAGAAAAAGTCAATGTACTTCTCTCTGTCTCTCTCTCCCCCCTTTTCCCTTGGTTTTATTGGTTCTCTTTTTGCTTTTTTCTTGCTTTAAACGGTGAAACCTTCATCTCCATGGGACCATGGCCCAATCAGCGGATCCACTGGCTGTGGTTTTCCGGAGGGCTCAAGCGACAATCCGGGGAATGGTGGGAACGGCAGGCACGGCAAGGAATCTGGCGTCGTCTCTACAGCACATAAAGATGGTGGCTCTTTGTGGGTCTGGGGAAAGTCCAAGTGTGAACTGCTTGCTCTTGGGTTGGCATCCCTTGTCCATTTCACCTTCCAGATTAGTTTGTGCTGGAATATGGGAGACACGACTGGGATGTTATACTAGGTGTGGGGGCTATTTTTAGGGGATAGTTTGGGTGTTATTAAGGGGTTTTATGGGGTTGAGTTAGGGGATGTTTTGGGGGTGATGTAGGGGATGTGTGGGGGACTGTTTTCAGGAGATGGTTTGGGTGCTGAGCGGGGTTGTTTCGGTGTTGATTTAGGAACTTCTTTGGGGTGATTTAGGGACTATTTTTGAGGCAGCGGCAATGGGTGTTGGTTGAGCTGGCAGCGGCAATGGAGGCTACGGGTGTTCAAGAGTGTGTTTGTTTAGTTAGCTATTTGCTAAGTGCATTTTGTCTTTTTGTTGTTTTTTGTTTTAAAAAAGTAAAAATTCACGAGGCAAGTTAAGAATTTACGTGGAATTGTGAACAAATCTCACTCTCGAAAGACTTCAGGTGCCTTTTGTTTGCTACGTCGGCGTCGTATCGTGGTCAAAGTTAAAATAATATGAAAGAAATTGTGTCTTAGAGTTGGTACCTGGGGTTTTGAACCGAACCAACACATGCTTGCACCAGTTCCGTGCACCAGTTCATTTCCGAACCGGTGTACGCCTTGCACCAGTTCATTCCCGAAACGGTGTACACCTTTCTAGCCAACGTTGTATGAACTGATGTGTACCCAATTGGTGCATCCGTTAAGGAACTGGTTCAACCATTTCAAATGGACGTACACTTCCGGAACAGGTTCTTGGTTGCCTATAAATTTGTGACGTTACCAGCCATTTCACTCACTCAATTTCCTTAGACACACACTGCACTTTTGCATATAGAGTCCGAGAGAGTTCAACATAGTTTTGGTTCGTTGGGCATGCATTCGAAGTGCTGCGTTTGTGTGCGAAAAGATCGTTGTATCCTGGAAGGCGGACGTCTAGAATCGTGAGCACCATAGAACCTTCATTCATCTTTGTGCGAAGATGATGTATGGTGATCCCGAGAACATTCCTGTCAGTCTTCTTTTAACATTGGCAGTGCTTAGTTTTTTTGCATTCAACATAATGTGTTATTTGTTGACATAACAGTTCAATATTTGACAAAAGAATGCTTCATTGACTTCAGGAATTTTGCTGAAGATGGGAAGAAAGAAGATGGTTGGAAGTTCTGTAATTCAAAATGATGGTACAAAGGAAGTATCCAAGTTTGCAGATTCATCCGTTGGTAATGGTAGCACTATCACAGTAGCAGGTAAAAAAAAAAAAGTTCAGTTAATTTAGCAATCTTCTCTCTATAAACTATATGCGTCCAACGTAAAACAAACCGTAAGATTGCGCTTGAAATTGTGAACTATAAACAGATGAGAGCCAAGGAAAGTGGAGTTCAAATATTAGGAAGAAAAGTACTCAAAAGCAAGCAACTCCAGAGGAAAACAACGATTTACGAGTGAATTTTTGGGCAAAAAAAAAAAGAAGGAACCAAGGGAATAAATAAAAGACAAGGTGACTGTTTGAAATTAACTTCCATACCCGTTCACGCCAAACCGTTGACGGCGAAAAGTTACGACGAAACAACGCCCGGCCACATGTTAGTTTATGCATAATTGCGGACAGGTGTTGTAACTTTGAAGAGGCATTTACGTGTTAGTTTGGAAAGGTGCCTTTGCTTGATCTCTTTATATATATACCTGAGATTAACATTTTGTTTCCTCTCTCTCCCATTCCTCAGTATATATAATAATTATAGTAATTATATCACATGTCCTTCTGATGGTGTTTTGGTTCCCATTACTTGAAAACGCCAAATGCTTCCAATCAACAATTATCATCTTCCCGGGCATCGATCCTTGGTAAGAAGAAACTTTTATGTATGTTCCTCTCTTCTCTTCAATGGCACTTCATGGATCTTTCTTTCATTTTAACTCTAACTTGATGGTCTCACCTGATGTTTGGCACTTCAAATGTGAAGAATTCTTTATTTTTGGAGAGATTCTCCACTGGGAGTCCAATACGAAAATGGTTATAATTGACGCTCAAACCACTAATACGCATTTTAATTGACCAAATCAAAAATCCAAAAAAGAAAATGTTTGCAATTGATCATTTTTCCCCATGATTTTTCCCCGTGTAGTGTGCAACATCTGATAATAGAGACTAACAAATTCCTTTTGTTTTTGGGGTTAGGAGAAAATTTGTCGATATCCTATAATGGAGTTCTTCAAATTATTCGAAGACCTGACATCGCTTTTAAGGACTCTTGAACAAAATATTTGGATAACAATGAATGGCAATGTGGACGCAAAAGAAGCCAAAGGTCCGGTAGTGAAAGATGAATTACCCAAAGAAATAGAAAATGTGATAGAGAAGGCTTTCCAAGCAAAGCTACAAGATCTCAAAAACGAGTTACTCACTGCGATATTGATGAAACAAATCCAAGTGGTTGAGTTCAAGCAAAAAAAAAAGTCGCATTTACATATGCTACTCATCCCCCATCCAATGCCAGAAAAGATGACCGAGGAGCATCACAGCAACCAAGCGACTCCAAACAAAATGATACCCCAGTGTAATGAAGGACAAGGCACGCTGACGCATCCAAAAGGACCTTCAAAAAGTATCAAACTGCTTATGGAATATTTATATATTGATCACATAGAGGTACAATTCAAACTCACATTACCAAAAAGACCATTTATATTTATATTTGTGCTAAAATGGGATAATAAAGTATATTACTTATTCACGCAGGTAACGTCGCTGAACCACTGTGACATCAAAAAAGAAGAGAACACTTGATCAAAAAAGGACCAAACGACAATGGCATATCTATGTTGAACTTTCGAGCAAATTTACACATTTTTTCCCTAGCTTTGGAACAACAATTTTACATATTTTGTTTGTCATTCTACATTCATGTATTTTGATATCATCTGCTAATAACAATTGCTTTCTTAATGTAATATTTGTCAGATTTATTTGATTCGTTACCAAGAAAGTACAGCTATATTGAACACAAAAATGACATGAATAACAAATTCCGAATCCTACGCCAATAAAATAGCATGAATAAGCAATTCCTAACCAAATATACACATCACCATGAAAGAAACAAAAAAATAAAACCAAGACCATAGGTTAAAATCGGGCAAAAAAACCACGTGCAATGCACGTGCAAACATACTAGTAGAATGTAAAATATCCTGTAAGTTCACACAATGATTTATGTCGGAAAAAGCACATTTCTTCTTGAAAAATTGTCTGATGCATTGCGCAGACCAACAATAAGTATCATCCCATAAAAAAGCAGAACATCATCCTGAGAACTTTGCAGAAACTCATATTCGAACTCAATTCATTCAGTTGAATTGAGATTTATTTGAGGTATTCTCGAGGTCTTTTAGAAGGCTAACCAACAGCAGCAAACTCAACGCACTAACCTAACCTTGATTAAACTAACTCGAATAAGATGAGTAACATGATCAGTTGGTCTTTTACAAGGCTAACCAACAGCAGCAAACTCAACGCACTAACCTAACCTTGATTAAACTAACTCGAATAAGATGAGTAACATGATCAGTTAACGCATATAAGTACTGTTGAGGCTTAACTGTACCCTCCACAGAACAATAAAATGGAGGACTGTCAAGTAGGAATGGAGTGTCCGATTACAATTAGTGGTACAAATAAATGGCTCACTGCAAGGCCTGGAAGCGAAAATTCAGGTCGCTTGCAGTTCTAAAGGGAGCAACAATGTTATCCTCATTGTATACCCAAATTGGATGACACAGAAATTTCAAACAAATGGGAGGGAAAAGAGCTTGGGGGAGGCATGATTAGTGTAGTAGTGTCATCAGCCACGATTCTTTTCCCTTTTTCTAATAACCAGATTTCAATAGGAGTTTTTCTCTTGTATCATTTTCCATAGATGGTGAAGAAGCCGTTAATAATCGTGCTTTTCTACCAAAAACTAACTGAAATAATGGTCGATCCACTAAGGGAGCACTACTTGTGCTCAGTCTAGGGCTGGTCATTGAAAGGAGATCAAATCTTTGGCAAAAATCACCAACTCATTATGACATTCTATTTATCTGAAGCTCAGAAGCAACCATTAAGCAAATAGTGAATTCAGATGGCTATTCATGACTCCGTGTTCCGCACCTAGTATTCTTCATCTATTTTGAGTTTAAAGCACAAACAAGGCTTCTTCCGGTCCTCACTTTTGTAGTTGACTTCCCATTATTCCTTGAGGTGCTTACAATCTTGTGAAGCACAAGAAGACAGAAGCTAAAATTTTGTAACCCGACATGATTTACCTACGAGGTTACTTCGTGTAAGAAGTTTCACACAGTAAACATCCTATCGACGGCAAAAGATAAATTACACACAAGATTGCATTCAATGAGGATGCAACCTGAATGGAGATTGCAAATGACGACACAGAATGAATACAACAGCAAGCGGTTAATCCTTTGTTCCAGTTCAAGGAGACTGAGATTGCCAATCACCTACAGTCTATTGCTGCTAATAACTACTGAAGTACAATTTAAATCAAATGACTAGAGGAATCATTGCAATAAAGTAACTTCATAAGTAAAGTAATTAATAACCCACCACCCTTCTCTACAGAATTAAAAACTGGGAATGACAATGAAAAGTTGACATTCCAATAGAACTAAGGAGCTAAATCCAACGGATCCAAGATGATGAAGCTTTAGTATTTGTACACATCATTTACCTTCAAATAAAAATTCACATACTAGTGCTTGTTGACTATAATTTATACATAAGAGAATGCCTAAAAGAACCATTATTGCAAATTATCTGATAAATGGAACTATCTAGAGATCAACCAATTATAAAACACAGATGTTTTACACCATCAGAATACAAGAAATAATCCGACTTATGGAGTTTTTGGCATTGGGAAAGCTATTCCGCCTATTTCGTCGAGATAAGCAAGACGGATTCTATCATAACTCGTTCCTGCCAAGAAAAAAAGTGCAGCACCAATAAAGCAATGAGAGATTATTTGTAAAATGGCTCCTGTTGAGTCCTGTATCAGTTATAGAAGCAATTACTATAATAAGAAAACCCATAAGCAATATACATCCACTTTCATGCCCTCATTTGATTGGGACCATGACTAGAACGAACTTAAACAGCAACAAACGCATCACTCACCCATCAAGTTTCGGCACCATCACCGATACAAGCATTAAGCAACAAGAACACATATTGGCGCAATGTAGCCAAAATTGCAATTTTCAAGTCGAAATCCGATTCAACAACTCCACCACCTCCCTCATAGGAGGCCTATCCTTGGACGAGTCACTAGTACACAAGATAGCAATCCTGAAAAACTCAACCACCCCAGATTCGTTCAACCCTTCTTCCCTTGAGATATTAGCATCCAGAATTTCCATGTGCCGATTCCGTTCCACCATTTTTTTAGCCCATTCAACCAACCTCACTTCCTTCCCATCCCCATCCTCCTCCTTAAACGGCAAATTGGGACGAATCCCCGTAGAGATTTCCAGCATAAGTATCCCAAAACTGTACACATCCCCCATCGCAGTCGCCATGGTAAGGCCTTGGATGTACTCGGGTGGCATGTACCCCATAGTCCCGGCGACTTGAGTCGACACGTGGGAATGTGACCCTTCAATTCTCCTAGCTAAACCGAAATCAGCAATATGTGGCTCAAAATCATTGTCTAACAAAACATTGCTAGCCTTAATGTCCCTATGAATAATGGGCGTTTCCAGATTATGCATGTAAGTTAAGCCATTGGCAACACCTCTAATAATCTTAACTCTGGTTTCCCAAGACAAAGGAGGCCTCGTGGTAGTCGACGCCTCCTCTGACGTGTCAAGCAGCCATTGGTCGAGGCTGCCTCGCTGGATGAACTCGTAAATAAGGACCCGATCAGAACCCGATGAGCAGTAACCGAGTATGGTGACGATGTTTGGGTGTCGTAGCTTGCTTAGGGTTTCCATCTCGGCACGGAATTCGCGGAGGCCTTGGAAGGCGTCGGGGCTGAGTTTTTTAACGGCGACGGTGAGGCCGCCGGCGTTGGGAAGGAGGGCCTTGTAGACTAACCCGAAACTGCCGTCGCCGATGATGAGGTCAGGGGAGAAGTTTCGGGTCGCATTGAGGAGGTCCGGCATGGAGACCCGGTTTAGAGGCGGGTCGAACGTAGCGCTGCTTGAGGAGGTGGAGAGGTCTCTCGCGGATTGGGTTCTTCGACTAGTTCTTCGATGATGATCGGGATTAGTCTTGCAGGCGGCGCTTATGGCGGCGAATAGAAGCATGACCACGAAGAAGCTCGCGGCGGCAGCGAGGATGGCTACGAGGGTTTGGTCCATGATTGAGGAATTGTTGCTTTTGTTGTTGTTTGTTCAGAGAGAGAGAGTGAGAGTGAGTGTATTAGACTAAAACTGATGATGACTGTGGAATTCCGAAAGCAGAATATGAGCAGCCGCCATACATTTCATTTCTGGAGATTTGTTTGCACGGTGGGTGGCGGGGCGGGTGGACGGGGGAGACTTGGGTCAAGTCATCGCTGCCTTGGGTTATTATTCAGTGGGTCGTCAGTTTTAATGGAGTAAATGAATGGAATGTCTCTCTCTGGATTTAATCAACGGCCGAAAATATTGTGATACATCCCAAAAATGTTCAAGAAATAGAAATTAATGATCCAAATTCTTTTTTTTTTTTTGTCAAAAGTTGAATGATAGTATTCATCAAAGATTCCCATGGGGAAAGATTGGGAGTCCACAGATCGGACACTCCAACGACAATAGGTCACAGAAATACAATGAGAAAGCATATGACCAAACCAACGGAACACACCGGACAAAATCCGGACAAAAACCGGCCTAAAGCCGGACAAAACACAAAAGAAACGAGAAAAAAGATACACTCCCCTTCGTCGCTGAGCAGCCCATCTCTAGCCAAATCTCCAACCGGTCACGCGCCTCTACCGGAGGCCTAAGAAGCCGCCAGAACCCGTAAGGTTGCAAAGGAGGAGCAGACGAATCGTAACGCCCAACAGGGCTGCGGAACGCCAAGTTCCAACGATTGGCGAACGGAAGGCGGATATGGTGCAGAAGGGGAAGGGGAAACCAGATCTAGAAAGGGGATTAGTCCCTCCCCTCCCGCCACCCAAAGGGTGTGCAACCCATGGAGGGGGAGGGGAAGGAGGGGCGGCTAGGGTTAGAGCTTTTTAGAGAGAGAGAGAGAGATAGAGAGAGAGAGAGAATGATCCAAATTCACTTCCATGAAAAGTTTTCCTGAAAAAATTTAAAAAAGAGAAATCAATGATCTACATCCATTTACTCTTCAATCAATGGCCAAGACATCAAATCGCAATTCCTACATCATAACACGCATGCATGTCCAAGTTTGTCCATAGACACTGAATTCAATCCAACCAAATCCAACTAAAGCCCGAATGAATGTGAGTTTACATGCATATTATGCGCTTTAGAGGGTGTTTGGCAACCACTTTTTTACATTTTGAGATTCTACTTATTACATTTTGAGTGTTTGGGGGATGGTGGCCAAAATAGGTTCCACTAGAATAGGTTTTCAGATTTTGTGTTTAGAGGGCAGAACGAAGAAAGAGGTAGAGATGAGCTTTTTGACTTCTTATTTTTCACTTTTCTCATTCTGATTGACAAAAAGACCTATAAATTGTTCTCTCATCTTGTCGCATTCTACATATTTCTCTCAAACACTCTTTCCAGATTCAAAACAAATTCTAACCATAACCCAAAAGTCAAAAAGTTAAAAATGAAAAACTAAAAAGTAACTCCAAATACCCCATTAGTTTAGGATTGTTTTTTTCATTTTTGAAGAGTCATGATATTGGTTTGTAAACCGACGCTTTTGGGCATGTAGCCGATTTAAAACTGGTCCAATCCAGTGCAGAAGAAACATGGGATTGAACTGGATTGAGTTCTCTGGCCCAAATATAACTGCCACCGGACGTAAAGAAATTGCCATGGTTATTACAAGTTTTGAACCTGCTTTTTCATAGAAGATTTCAATTCAGAAAGCAAAAACCCAGAAACGAGTTTCTAAATTCTCAATAATATGGTGGCAAACCGCTCATTAAGACTAGAGTGTGTTCTATTTTCTGACGCAGGGGAGACTCATAACCACCGGAGCCCTTTCTCCTCTCAGCTTTGGGGAAATATGCAGGGCAGAATGTACAACTGCAATTCTTCCACAACTTCTGGATTGGATGGTGCAAAATAGAGGTGGTTCTTTCTTCTTGCATCTGGTCTACAGGCTTTCTTTGGCACCTTGTACCATTTTTGGGGTGAAACGAATAGAAATATTTTCAGTACACAAAGTACTGATATCCACAGATTCAGGCTAGTATCATGACCCACTTAAGGGCATGCATTAACTCCGGGAGAAGGATAACGAAAACTGATAATAGCAATCATTTGTTTTGCTTGGATTAGAATCACTCTTTTAGTATGTTTGATGTAGTTGAGTTTTTTGGTGGCTCAATCTATTATCAAACTCAGTAGCATATATTGTCAAATTATCTCAACCACCGTGTTCAAAACCCCTTCAAAAGAAGCGGAGGTGTAGGAGGAGAAAAAAGGAAATAAACCCCGGGTAACATGTCAAAATGCATGATAGGAAATTTGATTTTTATGAAAAATTGATAATTAGAAACTAGTTTGTTAGATACTTCATTCCAGTTTCATTGCCTGCTTCTTCAGAAGGTTTTGCTTCACCGGATGGAGCAGGCGGTGGGCAGACAACATAATTCACAATGGAGAAATGGAAGTCAAAGTCTGCTTTCAGTTTAGAGCAGCTGGCCCCTATCCATGTCATAGCCGCACTAACATCCACATTGTCTTGGCTATCCCTCTCATGTTCTTCAATTGCAGGTCGAATTTCATCATATGAGGAGCTGAGCTTGGATGCAGCCTGGTATTTTATTTCCTACAAAACAATCGAAGATTCGGATCATATAGTGTTTATTTACTCTTGTATTTGATTGCAACCATGCAGGAAATAAACCAACAAAAGGAAGTTTCTCACTGGCGGTCATAAAATTGACAAGAAATTCTAGTCTAGTAGTACATAAAATTTAGACGAAGTATATGGCAAGATTAATCAGTTGATAACGTCCTTTAAATCCAGAAGTTAATTCCCTTTAGCTTCCTCAAAATTCTAAAATATGGTTCGACTGGTAATCTCTGCTGAACTCGAAACAGGTATCAATTGGCCAGATCCATTATGCCACGGTGACGAACAGAATGTTGGATCCTAACGGAGAAAGCAAGCTGGACAATAATACACCAGGGCCCCATCTATTTGTCCAGATTAAAGCATCAAATTGGACTACATATCCAAGAGCATCATGTATCCTGCGTTTCTTTTGAACTTTTCTGGTCAGAATTACAGAATCATCGCATATGGAACCCCACAAAACATGTGACACAATCCATGTGAATTGTGGTATTACACTGTAGGATTGATATCCTTCTCTTAGTCCAGTTGAATAAACATGACCCAGAAGTTCTATGCTCAGAGGGAATGGATGAAACCATACAGGATGCTATGCAATTCTTCGTTTATTCATTTTTCCTCTGTTAAATTCTATCGGACGTGTACCAAATAGAAAGCCTTGTATGGCATAGCATCATTATGTGATACGCAGACCAAAACTCTCTTAATTGAAAATATTTGACCTGGCTATGTTTATTTAAGTTATTCTATACGGTAAGTAGCCCGACCAAGAATCCGGGAAAGCATTCTGTGCAATGCTATCAGATCAAAAGATCAAACGAGGCATCTGCAACAACAAAAAAAAAAGGTTCTCCCAATGAGATTAGCATTGCTACTGCTAGAATTTTCTCCATACCCTGGCACCAAAAATAAAGGCTACAGCCTCGAACAAATATTTAGTTTCAAAAGAAAAGGCCAAAAGGGAATGCAGAAAAGTTAAAAGCTAAAAAAATGCCAACTTTAATCAAATATGGGTCAAAAGGCAGTCCATGAACACACCCAGAGGTTGCCCCAGTGGTTAGGGCGAGTGCCTGACTTTAGGGGTAGTCCCTTTGGTCAGGTGTTCGATTCCCCACAGGGTGAGTACCTGTGCTAAGCGGGGGGCCGTGACTGGTGTGGGTTGCGCCAGCTCCCTCCGAGGTTTGGGTCATGCAGTGGGTCCAATTAGTGGCCTATTGTAGGGCTGTTCCTCGGTTATCAAAAAAAAAAAAAAAAAGGCAGTCCATGTGTATTATTTCGGGTATGGAAGTTACACAACCTCCACTTGACAAGCCTATAATTAACGAGAAACATCACATCTTAACACATTAGCAGAATTGAACGAACCTTACAAGTGATCCTGAGACACTGCAGTAATAAAAGTCATGCACCTAAAAGCCAAGAAAAGCAAAGTTTACGCACATACCCATTGCTTGAAGAGTAAGCAAAACTTTTACCTCACATCTAATGATTTCCTCTTGTGCTTCCTTTGATGTAAATAATCAGGCAACAATTTTTCCATCGAGTTGCTTTCCACTGTTATGTCTGGACTTCTTGTTAGCGAAGTGTGACCTTTTCTTTGGAACAGCGCCTGATCCAATTTGATCATTCCGACAAGCACTACTACTTTGAATTCGAGATATCAAAGCATTTGGAGGAAAGGCTTGTTGAGTATCTTGGAGACATAATTTGGTCTCTTCAAGTTCACGTACTTCAGTTTTTACTATTTTTGTTGCCCCAACTGTGGAAAATGAATGAAGTGGCTCAACAACTGCAACACGGGACCCTAATCGAGGTTCAGATCTCGCAGTACCACCAATAACCACAGGGAAATCATTCTTCCCTCTGGGTAAGAATTCATGTCTTAAGGAACTTTTATCTTTAGGGAGCTTTACTGAAGGCTCATCCTCTGCAGAATCATAGAGTGGTATTTCCTCAACTGTATACCTGCATCAGAACAGGTAGTGCAAAAACAAATGATACTTCTGCATTCAAACTGGAAAACTCCAAGACAAATCTTGATTATAGACATCCAGTAGTTTATTAAACAGGATTTGCCATAAAAAATACAAAGAAGAAGAATATTATGAATTAATTAATTACCAAATAAATATAATAATGAATGCACAAGAACCTAATTAAGTAGTCCTCTGAAAATTAAGGCACAAAAAGATAACAGCTGAAATTTATTCCTACTTTTTAATGACAAATAAGAATTTAGTGTCCAACTCGAAGACTGGATCCATGACAACAAATATTGTAACTTGTGTTCCTTGTTCAGTAGATCAACTCCACCATCAGGAATAAGAATAAGATTGGAATATAAAAACCCATGCCATATATTTTGTTGACTATTAACAGCTCATGTTTTCTGTTATATTATGTCCCACCACTCAAAGCTATCCATGTTAACACACATACTTTTGAAAGAGCACACAACTTCAACAATGAGCTAATAATTTTGTCCAGCTTGATGTGCTCGAAGAAGATCATTCAATAACTGAATGACCAGGCACAGGCTAACAAAACTCTATCTTACGGGGGTAGAGCTCAACTAGTCACTTCAGTTCTTTTCAGCAATCAAATCTATTGGTCCTCCATTTTTATTCTACCTCAAAGAATTTTGCATGACATTGAGAGATTACTCGGGTCTTTTCTTTGGACCGGTCCTGATATCAAAGCTTCTGGGGCTAAGGTGGCAGGGCAGTTTGTTTGTGCTCCAAAGAGGAAAAGGGGGCTGGGCTTTAGCCTTCTCAAAGACTGGAACAAAGCCTCCATGATGAGACATTTATGGGTTCTTTGTTTGAAAGCTGATACTCTCTGGATAAAGTGGATTCACACTCATGTTATTAAAGATCAGAGTCTGTTGAGGGCTAAAATTCCTAATGAGGCATCTTGGAGCATTAGGAAAATCTTTCACCCAAGACGTATTATGCAGCCATGGGTTAAATATATTGTTGGTGATGACATGTCAACCTTCTTGTGGATTGATAATTGGCACATTTTGGGTCCCTTGTGTAAAAAATTTGGGGAGACAGTGGTGTTCAACTTGGGAAGGTCATTGAATACAAAAGTTGCTTCTATTATTCACCAAGGCTCCTGGAAATGGCCTAGGTTACGGAATGCTGTCGCAAGGGAAATTATAGCCAGTACCCCTTCCAGTTTAATCCCCAATACCTCAGTCCCTGATTCTGTAAGATGGATGTTGACTGGGAATGGCAAGTTCTCTGCAAAATCTGCTTGGCAAGCTGTGAGGGTTGTTCAGCCGGTTGTCCCAAGGGCAAAATGTGTTTGGCTTGTCCACCATGTTCCTCGTTGGGCTTTCATTGAGTGGGCTGCTTTTTTGGGAAGATTGTCCACCAGGGATATATTGCTTCATTGGGGCATGGGGGCGGATGATGTATGCTGTTTGTGTCAAAAGGAGGTGGAATCTCATGAACATTTGTTCTTTCTCTGTGAATCTTCAGAGAAGTTATTTGGAAGATAATTTGGGGCACCAAAACAATATTTCTAGACCTTGGTTTGGCTGGCTAGAAAAATGGAGTGGCTATGTTCTCAGACGCAGGGTGATTCTACTACTTGCAAAGTCTCCTTTGCTGCAAGAGTCTATTGGATTTGGAGGAGAGGATGGTGCAAAAAAAATCAAGGATAGATTTCATTAGAAGAGAGAGAATCCCAAAATGGGATACAAGGAGCTAAAGCTCTCAATATTCTTTAATCAATATATCAAAAACTACCTAATGAAGACCCAAGACACCTATTTTAGACTCCAAACCCTACACACACAAAGGGGCATTAAAATGACATTTCTACCCTTAATGTTATTGCATCAGGACTCACCTTCTAAAAGAAAACTTGTCTTCAAGTTGGACTAATTATTGTGCAGCTCCAAAGTAGACATGTTGCTGCATTCCTTGATCAATGCGTCACCACACAGCCAATCTTCAATATCAGCTTCTTTGTGTATACATCTACCGCGTCCATACTTATGTGCCAAGAAAGCACCCATTTGTCATGTCTCTTTGTAGAATCACATCATAAAAATAGGCCATCACACTTGTACCCAACGCACGAGGCCAAGAACCATCTAACATGATGCGTAACAAGTCCAACTTCACTTCATAGCCAAGGCTTGCTTGAGTGAAAACCATTCCCAAAGGATCTTCTTCAAGCACCACACACCCTCTTTCAGCAACTTTGGAACTTGTCCAGGCACCACAACATCACAAACCTGAACATCTTGCACCAAAGACAATTCAAGAGGCATCTCATGAAAGCGACTATCAAGCTTTGGCTCCACAAAATCCTCTAAAACAAGCGGGACATCAAAAGTAAGCTCTTCCGGGTTTCGTAACACACCAACTCCATTCTCCTCCTCTTGTGCTTCCTTGCTTTCTTAACTTGCTCATGTACGGGGGCTGATGCCTGCCCAGTGCCGGAAGGTAAGTTGGTGACCCGATGACAGGGGAGCCGGCGACCGAATCCGGTGTGGGCGTTCGAGCATTGAGAGGACCTTTCCCTAGTACGAGAGGACCAGGAAGGACACACCTCTGGTGCACCAGTTATCGTCCCACGGTAAACGCTATGTAGCCAAGTGCGGAACGGATAACTGCTGAAAGCATCTAAGTAGTAAGCCCACCCCAAGATGAGTGCTCTCCGATTCCGGCTTCCCCAGAGCCTCCGGTATACCTACGGCGCGTGTGGTCATAAATCCACAAAAGAGTTTTGATCATATCAACAAATCTCTCCCCTTCATTGCGAACACTAAACTCTTCATCGTAAGTAGGAATCTTCAAATTCTACACTAGTCTCAAAGATGGAATCATTATCAAACTCTTCATGTGGGAACTCATCAAATTTAGGAAGAACATCATCATAAATATCCTTATCCTCGCTAGGATACTCATTGAACACGGGAATTTCTTCCAAATCACCAACGAAGTCATGATTTGGAAACTTATCAAAGATGGGCAACTCTTCAAACTCATGTTCAATCTCAAAGGCGTAATTGTCTTCAAGACCACCTTCAACTTAATCTGGATTGAGGATCATCTCTTCCTAAAAAGATCATTCGGATTGAAGTTTTCATGATAATTGACAAGGCCATCATCAATGTTGGTGTCCTTCTTGTAGTCAAAACTAGACTCAAGTTGACTTTGAAAGTCATTACTACCTTCCTTAGAAGGTAGCAAACGGTGCACCTTCTTAATCAAGGTGGCAACCTGCCTTTTCATTAACAATAATTGCACCTTGTCACTAAAGGTAGCAATTTGTTCACTCAACTCTTTAATCTCATTCCTATAATGATTTCAGTTGCCAAAGCTATCAATTTCATCACCCAAATTTCCCATAACATCTCTACCTCTACCTTCTTTCCTCCCTCTAGCTCCTCTATGAGCCATTACAACACCCAAAATCAATTCCAACCACCAATTCAACCTCAATCATGCAAAGCGCAATCAATTGGGACCCCAAACTTCAACAAAATCAATTCCAAACAAGCAAATCAACCCAAAATAAGCTGCACCTGGTCAACTCAGTCACAGAACCCAACCACCAATTTCACTCAAAATACCCAATTAATTCAACAATAAATCAGACCCGGTCAACTCAGTGATAAATCTGGTTAAAACAGTGATTTCTTACCCAAACCCAGTCAACCCAGTTGTTTTCGACTGAAACTCAGTCAAACAAACCCATTATCTCAGTAGAAATCACAGAAAGAAACACCAAAATCAAGCTTGAATCTACACCTACCTCAGAAAGATATCCAAAAAAAAATATAGAATGACTGAATAGTACCAAATCTGAAGTCGTGACAGCCAAATAATGGACTGAAATTGCGATTAACTACTTCGTGAGTCAGAGATGGTTCCAAGCAGCTCTTAATCAACCTCGAATCAAGTCAGGTTCACCAGATTAGGGCTCGAACAGGGTAAGCAATCTGTTCACGGACCTATTACGACTCAGAACTTGTTCGAAAATCGTTAATATCCCTAGTAAGCTGCAGAATAGCATACTAAAACAGCAGGATAGGGTTCGAAATCCACTGGGTATTGCTTATACAAGTTCATATACGGTCTGTAAGTGATGCACCCACAGCCTTTTACAGTTATTTGCTATTTACTAAATTATAAGGGCTTCACTGCATTTTCTAGTTTCTTTTTCTATTTCAGTATTTCTTTTCTTTTGGCGGGGGAAAACAGTTAGAGGAGAGAGAAAGTAGATCTGGATTATAAAAGGATGAAGGATAGCGAGAATGGGTGTGGAAGATTGAATCTAATTCTCACCTTCTTCTTCTCTCTCTCACTGTATCTCTTTCTCTGATCTTTACAAATTGTATTGGAATTTCTTCCTTAAGCTTAATACAAGTGTTTGAGCACCATTTTGGAGCTCAATTTCTCTCTTGAATTGTGTGAATTGACCAGTACGTTTATCAGTAAGGCTACGAATCAACTCGATTTTGTAGCTATGAGTTTCGTTTAGGGTATCCTGAGTGTTTGCTGGGCCAGATCTGGGGTTTTATCACTTGAACAAACCGATTTTGATAGAATTGGTGCAATTTGGGTTCTGTACAGGTTCGATATGAGTTTCGTTTAGGGTATCCTGAGTGTTTGCTGGGCCAGATCTGGGGTTTTATCACTTGAACAAACCGATTTTGATAGAATTGGTGCAATTTGGGTTCCGTACAGGTTCGATTTAGGGCCTGATCGTAAGTTTTGGGTTAGATTTAGGGCTGGAATCAGAGTTATCAATCTCGTCCCGTACCGGCCGGTACCGGCCAAGACATCCCGTACTGGAAGGAAAATGGTACAGCTCACTCTATGTTCCGTTCCACCCATAATACCGGGCTAATTAGGCCATTCCAGACTGTTCCGGTCATTTTTTGGATTCCATCCGGCACAAAACGCGCTCAGTACTCACTGTAATTTCATGCCAAAATACATTGAAAATTGGAGGAAAAGGATATAAATGAGAGAGGAGAGGAGATAGAGAGGAAAGAGAAAGACCAAAACATGTGAGATCAATGTTTATAATCTCTCCAATCGCCATGATCTCTCCAGTCGCCATGGAGGTTCCTCTAATCCTCTCTCCAACTTAAAAATTTCAGATCTGGTTTCTCTCTCCTTTTTCTTTTCTTTTTTTTTTTCCATCTGGTTTCTCTCTTTTGTGGTAAAGGAGAAGTAAAAGCTCACAATAGTTGTGAAAGAAACAATGGGGGTGAGGAGGTTAAATTCTCTACACTTGCAAATAGAAAAATGAGCTTTTGTGTGTGGAACTTGTTCTCATTTTTTCTACTCTAAGTTTTTGTTTAACAAATATATTGAAAAACGTATAAAACATTAATTGTGGTATATCTGAAACGGTACCGAGACATACACCGGTAACGGTACGTATTATTCTAGTAAAGAAAACGGGACACTGACCAGTATGAGATTCATAACCGGGGATCCAATGTTTCGCCAAGCGTGAGTTTACCTCGCACCACGCCATTGTAAGTATTCCATTTTAATTAGTGTAGTATAATTTAGTATAACTTAGTTTAATTTCGGTTCAAACTAGTATACATCCTAGAGCGGAAACCTCCATACCAAAGGTGCTTTTAATTGTGAGGTGTAAAGAAGCTCAAGGAAGTGTACATGTTCTTAATTTTCTGTCAAATATTAACAAGGCAGCGGACTAGCCCCTCGGAACTGTTTGTGGTAAGGCGGTTGTATAACCCCTCCAGGCCCTCTTGTTTGCTAGTTTAGTATATGCAAGTCTACGTTCATGATCCTAACCGTAGAGTTGGCCGATCCACCGCCACAACCTCCGGTGAGGTCAATGCGGGATTACCTTAATCCCCCATGCGTCGTCCCACCTTCACATATAGTCACTTTCGCGGCCACCGCTAATCATGTTCCGTACACCATTAAGCCTAAAACACTATCCATGTTGCCCTGTTTCTATGGGCTGCCATCCCAAGACCCTTACCACCACGTGAGAGAGTTTGAGTATATCATGGGTACCATTGTCACCAACCCGGCTGAACTTGAGTTCGCACACATGAAGTTGTTTCTGTTCTAGCTTAAGGATGGAGCCCGCTCTTGGTTTGCTTCCTGAAAGTCGCTCGATTACCACGTGGGAGGAAATGCATAAGGAATTCTTTAAAAAATACTTCCCTTTGCACAAAACGGTTGAGCTCAAAAAGCGAATTTCAAATTTCACTGAAAAACCAAACGAGCCCTTTTGCACTTTGTGGGAGCGATTCAAGGACCTTTTGAATGTGGTCCCTCATCATGGATTCCATACATACTCAACAACAAGTCACCTTCTTTTATGAGGGCATTTCTCAAAACACCCGCAAATTCATAGACACCATGTGCAATGGTGAGTTTTTCAGAAAATCCAACCCAGTGTTGTGACTTTCTTGGTTTCTTGTCCTGGAATAACCAGTCATGGGATTATTCGGATCCCTCGGAAAAGATGTACCAACCAGCGAGTGCAAGTCAAAGTTCGGGTGAGAGAGGAAAATATGTGTTGAAAGAACAAGATGATCTTAATCTTAAGCTATCCCAAATCACTAATTAATTGGAGAATTTGGAATTGAAGAGTGTTAAGGAGGTGATGTATGTGTTGTGTGTGACACAAGGGCATTCAACCGATGATTGCTCGACTCTTCCTGGTCTGAAGGAAATCCTGTATGGCGGAGTTGCTGACCAAGTCGAGGCTATTGCTGTTTCCCAACGGTATGATCCTTTTTCGGATACTTATAATCTGGGCACCAAGGACAATCCGGTGTTTAGTTGGAGTGAGCGATCGAACCCCGGATCTTCACAAGGTCATTCGGGGAATCAAAGCCAAAACCAAGGTAGGTCGGGCTATCAAAATCAGCCCCAGCAATATCACCGTCAATAAGGGCAAGCACCACCCCGGTATGCCCCAAATATTAATCAGTCTTATCCTCAACAAGGACCACCTCCGGGTCCAAATGTTTACCAACCTCCTCACACGAGGAGGAGTGTGGAGGATGTCTTGCAAAGTTTCATCTTGGGTCAAACAACAATCAATGAACAAAATGCCCAAATGATGGGAAACATTCAAAATCAAGTCAATAGGTTAACCACGTCCATGAGGAGAACTTCAACAAGGAAAGGGAAAGTTTCCCTCTCAACCACAAGCAAACCCCCAAGGTGTTCACTTGGCCAGCACCACAACAAGCACAAACCCGAATAACTATGAGCAAGCTAAGTCAATTACCGTCTCCTTACCACTATCTCTCCAAAACGTACTCCTCCTATGAGCAAGCTAAGTCGGTTAATTATGTGGAACCTTCTCCGAGTGGCATGGATTTGCCGCCTAAAGTTGTTGAGCAAAGTGCTCCAGTCTGCCCTATTCCAGCTCCATACCCTCAACGGTTGAGAGTGCCGAGCAAGCCGTCTTCAAACACCCAGGTGTGAGAACTTTTTAAGCAAGTAAAGATAAACATCCCTCACTTGGATGCCATTAAAACAATACCCACGTATGCTAAGTTTCTCAAAGATTTGTGCACCCTGAAGCGCAATCTCAATGTTCAAATGAAGGTTTTTCTTACCGAGCAAGTCAGCTCAATCATCCAAACCAATATCGCTCCTAAATACAAAGACCCCGGTTGTCCCACAATTTTCGTTGTCATAGGGGGTAAGAAGTTTGAGAGTGCATTGCTTGATTTGGGAGTGAGTGTTAATTTGCTTCCGTTTTCGGTGTATGAGCAACTAGTGTTAGGGGAGATGAAACCTATGCGGGTTACACTTCAATTGGTGGATTGTTGTGTCCAAATTCCTAAGGGTTTGGTGGAGGATGTCTTGGTCCAGGTGGACAACTTTGTCTACCCCATGGACCTTGTGGTTCTTGACACATGTCCTATCACTCACGCTTTACTAACACAAACACCCATTATTTTCGAACACCCCTTCTTGGCGACTTCCGATGCAGTCATTCATTGTTGGAATGGGTTATTGAACATGACTTTTGGTAATATGAAGATGGAGCTTAATGTCTTTAATGTAGGGACTCAAATGGGGGATGATGAGAAAGTTTATGATGTGGGCCTAATTGATAGGCTTGTACAAGAGCACGTAGACACAATTCTCTACAAGGATCCACTTGAGGTTTGTCTTACCGCCGAGGAGGCTTCATTCTTAAATTCACCGGAAGTAGAGTACTTGTGCACTTTGTTAGATGTTGAGGATTTGTGTGGGGCGGAAGCATGGATCCCAAAATTTGAAGTGTTGCCACCCCTAGAGAGCAAAACCCTCCCTTCTAGAGTTGAGCCACCTAAGCTCGACTTGAAAACTTTGCCCAAAACTTTAAAGTATGCATTCCTAGGCATTGATGAGACATCTCCCGTGGTGATTTCCTCCACACTTGAGGATATAGCCAAGAGCCAGAGTTGGTAGAAGTCTTGAGGAAGCACCAAAAAGCCATAGGGCGGACTATCGTCGCCATACAAGGGATAAGTCCGGTTATTTGCACACACCACATTTACTTGGAGGATGATGTGAGATCCTCCCGCCAACCACAACGCCGTTTGAATCCCATAATGAAAGATGTGATGCGCGCGGAGGTCCTTAAGCTTTTAGATGTTGGGATCATTTACCCAATAGCGGATAGTAAGTGGGTTTGTCCAATCCAAGTGGTTCCTAAGAAAGCGGGTGTGACAGTTGTGAGGAATGAGAATGATGAGTTGATGGTGTGACGGTTGTGAGGAATGAGAATGATGAGTTGATTCCTACTCGAGTGGGCACAGGTTGGCGTGTGTGCATAGATTATGAGAAGCTCAATGCAAGCACTAGGAAAGACCACTTTCCTCTCCCGTTCATTTATCAAATCTTGGAGAGAGTGACCGGTCATGCCTTTTACTGTTTCCTAAATGGCTATTCAGGTTAAAATCAAAATAAGGTTGCTCTTGAGGATCAAGAGAAAACCACTTTCACTTGCCCGTTCAGTACTTTCGTGTATAGGCGCATGCCATTTGGCTTGTCTAACACTCCCGGGACCTTTTCAAGGCGCATGATGGGCATTTTTAGTTGATATGATTGAGAAAAAATTGAGATTTTTATGATGATTTCTCGGTGTTTGGAGATTCCTTTGAGTCTTGTTTGGAAAATCTTGAAAAAGTCATGGTGAGGTGTGAGGAAAAGAATCATGTTTTAAATTGGAAAAAATGTCATTTCATGGTGACACAAAGGATTGTGTTGAGTCATATTGTGTCTTCTAAGGAGATAGAGGTCGAAAAGCTAAAATTGAGTTGATTTCAAACCTCCCTACTCCTAAATGTGTCAAGGACATTCGCTCTTTTCTTGGACACACGGGCTTTTACCATCGCTTTATCAAGAATTTTAGTGCCATTTCTCGCCCTTTGTGTAATCTTTTGTCTAAGGACACCCCGTTTGAGTAGACGAGTGAGTGCGATTTGGCATTTTCGAAATTGAGTCTCACCTCTCTTTCTATTGTGCAAGCACCCGATTGGAGCTTACCTTTCGAACTCATGTGTGACACGAATGACTATGCCATCAGGGCGGTTTTAGGTCAAAGGTGAGATAAGAACCCATGTGTGATACATTATGCAAGTAAAACTCTTACTGATGCACAAATGAACTATTCTACCACCGAAAAGGAGTTGCTTGCGGTTGTCTTTGCCGTAGACCAATTCCGGTCTTATTTGATAGGTTCCCCTATTGTGGTCTTCACCGACCATGCCGCGCTCAAATACCTTCTCACAAGGCAAGATGCTAAAGCGCGGCTCATTAGGTGGGTCCTTTTACTTCAAGAATTTGATCTTATTATCAAGGATAAAAAAGGAGTTGAAAATGTAGTGGCCGACCACTTGTTGCGCCTCGATGATCACTCCTCCAATCTCCCTATAATGCAAACCTTCCCGATGAGCAATTGTTTGGTGTGTCTAGTTGCCCTTGGATGGCAAAGAGAGGCATAAGTTCTTGGTTGAGTTGAAAAGATTCATCTTTGATTGGTCCTTATTTGTTTAAGTATTGCCCCAATCAAATTATCCGGCGGTATGTGTCCGACTTCGGCCAACGTGGAGTTCTCTCTTTTTGCCACATCGGAGCTTGTGGAGGCCAGGCCAACAAAACCACAGCAAAAATCTTACAATGTGGTTTTTATTGGCCGACTCTCTTTAAGGATCCATTCGAGTATTGCAAATCTTGCCATAGGTATCAACAACTAGGCGGGGTGACTCGTAGGAACATGATGCCCCTTACTCCAGTCTTGGTAATTGAGGTGTTTAATTGTTGAGGCATCGATTTCATTGGTCCATTCCCCAATCCATTTGGGTACCTTTAAGAGCATCTTCAATCCACCTCCAAACCTCCAAAATAGAGGATGGATATGACATATTGAGGGGAGATCGTGTAATTTGTTAGCTTTTCTTTTAGTTTTTGTACTCTAGGAGAGAATACTGGAGGACCCATCCAAAATGGATGAAGAGCCTCCATGGTCCTCCATATTTGGAGGCCTTTCCTCCATTTTGGTGGAAAAAGGATGGTGGGTCCCTTCAAGATTCCCCAATACAACACAAAAAGTGAAAGAAAAGAGAGGATATATTACACAATATTCCCTTAATATGTCACATCAATTCTCCATTTTGGAGGTTTGGAGGTGGATTGGAGATGCTAAGAAGATGCATTTTTTCGTAAAAAGAATCAAAAAAATATCACAAATCAATAGATGTCAATGTATTCTTTAAATTTGTGGAAAAAAAATTAATTATTAGGCAAAAAAAGGCATCTTTTTAAAGACCTACGTTTGCGGGCGGGACACTTATTTTTGGAATGGAGGGAGTATAATTCCTAAGGGTAGTTTAGTCTTTATGATAATTTGGGTTTTGAGGCTTTTTCTATTTAAATCTTCTTCATTCATTGCAATTGTATCTCTCAATATGCAATAAACACAGACTACGTTGGGTTCTCTCTCTCTCTCTCGTAAAGTATCACAACCAACCTATAGTTATTACTTATTAGATCTCTTAGGGGAAAGCCCTGTCACCCAAACCACGCCTTTTTTTTTTATTTAAACAGTCTATCCTCCTCACACCAAAATACCAAGGCATGAGGTAATTAATAGGTCCCAAAGCCAATAGCATACCATTGAAACTGGGAATAGGACACTGGACATATCCAACACTTATTCCTGAGAACAGCAAGTCACAATACCAACAAGGGTCTATGCACAAAAATAAAAAAAAACATGGATTATATTACTAAACTACTTTCCATTGATAAATGTGGACAAATGGAGACACATTCCGCGAATACAATCACTCAAATAAGACCGAGACTCTCCAACAAAGTTGAGTTTTTTGAGCTTGTGATCAACAAGGGAATTTTTGGAGAAAAAAGTACTTATATATTCATTTTCAAACCAAAAGATAGCTAACACTAAAGGAAACTACTCTAGTGGGACTTCCACTTCGAATCAAGGACACTCTCATGACTAAAGGTGAACATTACGCCATACACATAAAATAAAGGTTTTGTGCTGGACCATCAATATCGAGTTCTATGGTCATCAAAACAATGTAGGCATTGTGTTGCCAATCTTCCAATGAAAACAACAATTCTATTATATGTTCTCTCCATCTGCCCAGCTACAACAACAGAGATGAAGAATTAAAAAATAAAAAATAAAAAATAAAAAGATGCCCCCTTTCCAGAATGTCTTATCGTAGACGGTAGACCATTACACATACAAATTAACATGTTAAGCTCCAATATCGAACGAGGAATTTAACAAATTAACATGTCATCAATTTGACTAGACTTAAACTTTTCTGAGGCACACTTTCAACTTCAGCGTGTATGGACTTACTGGTAGCACTTCAATCTGAACACACGCAAGGGAGAACGGCATAATTTTATACGAAAGTCAGGTGAAATGGTCTAAGACCAAACCATGGGGAGGTAACAAGGATTTTTCCCTTAAAATTTTGTGAATATATAGAATTGCTTTACCAAAATACCATGTCCCAGACAAAAGGTCACAAAGGCAATATCAAATCATCGAACCTGTGAATAGAATCCTAACCATACCCAACACCTATTCCAAGGAATAGCAAGTCACAATACCTGGCAAGGGTCTATGGATAAAAATATCATGCATTATAATACTCCCTCCATCCTGATTTGTTTGTCCAATCTCAAGTTTCTGACTTACTAAGGAAACCAAATTTGATCCATCGATTTCGAAATTTACACAATCTGATCCATTGATTTTGGAATTGGACAATCAATTTGGGACAGGTATAAGTCAACAAGAGGACAAACAAATCGGGGCGGATGGAGTACTGAACAACTACTTCCAATGCATAAATGTGAGCAAAAGGAACACACATATTCCACAATAACACAAACAAGGAGAGACTCTCAAACGAAGTTGAGTTTTTTTTACCTTGGGATCAACAGGGCAATTTTCAGAGAAATAAAGTAATTAGTGTATCCACTCTCAAACCAAAAGATAGCTAACTCAAAAGAGAAATACTGTAGTGGGACTTATACTTTTAATCAAGGACACTCTGATGACTAAAGTTCAACAGAACACCATAGACATTAAATCAAATGTTTTACGATGGACAGCGAATATCAGTGTGAATGTAGTAGTGAATATTATTTGGAGATCCAAGGGTCATCAAAAAGATGTAGGCAATATGTTCCCAATATTACAACAAAACCGATAATTCTGTTAGATATTCTCTCGATCTACCCAATTGTGACAACGAAGAGTAAAAACTTAAAATAATTAAAAAAAAATACCCCCTTTACAGAATTTCTTGACGTAGAATATTATACATACAAATTAACAATAGTATATTAAACTCCAATATCAAATGAGAAATAACACAGCTGAGATGCCGTGCAGAAAGAGGAACCACTAAAATGAGCAAAAACAAAGTTTTTTTTTTTTTCGGTAAAACAAGCTTGAAATAAAAAGAAGGCAAGAGAATATACAGCCTACAAGGGGCATACCCCAGGAAGGACAAAGGCAAAAAGGAAATGGGGAGGCCAAAAGGCAACAAGGGGAGTACATGGGAAAAGAACAGCGAAAACATAAATAAAACAAGGAAGTGTTTCTGCTCCATCACTAATGAGGGGGGAGAAACACTCAAAATTTGCATGATTTAGGTTAAACACTCAAAAACAAGGAGATACAGGGTAACATGATTTAGGTTAACATACGATAGAATTTGCATTTGAAAGTCCGATGGCTCATGAGTGATTAAGAGCTTTCCCAGATGAGTGATAGGCCACCGTGCAGCAATAAGAAGCTTGATTTCTAAGAACAAGGAACACCAATATGGAAAGGGGGGACGCCCCCTCCCGAATGGGATCAAATGTGCCAAGGACATCCCCTCAAGGCTAGGCATTAGAAACTCCAAGCAGCCGTAGCAACACAACAGCCGCGAGCTTTCACTATGCTTGTATAGCAACTCTGGGAAAAATTGGACAGCACCTTGTTTGTTTTCTTTGCAATCCCACAGCTGCCCAATCCAGAATATACAACACAAAGCAAGCAACAGATCTGCCCGTGGCAGTCACAATTAACTAAGTCCAGTGAGCATAAAGGCAATCTACCATAGTAGCATAAATAACAGAATTAAACTAACACAGCAACGCTGCCCAGGAGATGGCAGCCATAGCCATATCAGATTACTAATGTGATGCAGTGACTGACTGAAACCCGAGAGAATGCACAGTCAGTGTATGCAGCTGCAGCAGCAGCAGAGACAGGTTGGTCTCAACATCGAGCAGTAGCAGTAATTGAACATAACATACACTAATGTCAATAGGCAAAAGCAGTAGTAATAAGGGATGGACATCAGTCTGTAAAGTACACGGCCATTACAAAATATGTGTCCATCCATAATGGACAGATACAGCAGCAGAAACCTAGCATTTACGGGCTCACACTTCAACTCCCTCAAAGGCTCACACTTCAAACACTCTCTAAGGGTCCGAACTCCCTCAACTTTCCTTACAAGATTCCCCCTCTCACTATTACCTCCACTCACAAAGGAAAGGGAGCAGCTCAATCACTCACCTCACAAGGCACACACATATTGGAGTAGATCACACAACTCAAGTTACAATGAGAATACAGAACTACACCAAAGGAACCTCTTCACAAATGATCGTGGACCACCTCCCTTAATGAGACAAATACCTGCATGCACAACTACCCAATTGGGTCATTAGCATATAGAACAATACCCCTACACAGAGCAAATCCCTCTTGAGCAACCTGTCACTGGAAGAATCAATTAGTAGGGTTTATGGTACAAGGGTACAAAGGTACAAAGCAGCACGCTTAGCTTTTCATACCAACATGAAGTGAGTGAGTTAAATTAACTTAAACATTTGAGATGTTCCAAGCTTCTAAAAGTGAGCTAGCGCCTGATGGTATTTTGTGCAGGGATAACAATCTATACCTAATTTCAGAGCAGATCTTGTGTACCAAGGAGGGCACAGTGAGGTGGATGTTTTGGAACTTCCTATGGTTTCTCTCGATCCAGATGTAGTAAAGAGAGACAGTAAAAGTCAGTTTGATTAGTGTGCTCTTCAAATCTTTCCTCTTATTGGAAGAGAGGAGATTAACAAGATTTAAGAGGGATTGGGGCTGCCAAGTAAGGTGTGATTTGAGGGAGACCATATCCCAGATTTGCTTGGTAAAGGGGCAATTAAAAAACAGGTGGTCATGATCCTCCTCCCCAGGGCAAAAACTGCAACAAGAAGTGGTCTTGATGCCAAATAGAACCAGCCTATCCTCAGTAGATAGCCTATTCTGTATGGCAAGCCAACTAATGAGGCTGCATTTGGGAATGTGGGAAGGGAACCATACTACATTGTTCCAACCAATAGTAGGAAACTTGACTCTAATATGATCCCACAGTGAAGAGATGGAGAACTCTCCACTCTGAGTGAGAGTCCAGACACATGAGTCGGAACTAGTGGAGTTGTGACTGATGAGTGGGGGTAAATGAGATCTTATCTCATTCAGCTCCCAAGTTTGTGTGATTGGGAAATTCCATCGATTAGGTGCATGGAGAATGATGGAGACCTTGGCATTATCTGATAGGCCAGTATCATAAACGATACGATTGCCAAATTTCTCAATTAAAGGGCCAGAGGGATGCCAATTGTCATACCATAGGAAGGTAGTTTTGCCATCGCCAATCCTATACTTGATAAAAGATTGGATGAGAGGACGGAGTTGAAGAAGCTTTCTCCAAGTCCAAGATGGACTACTTGGAATTCTAACCTTCCAGAAGCTTTTACCCTTAAGCAAATAGGATTTCACCCACTGACACCACATTGATTGCTCCCCCCCAGAGATGAGAAACCATATGTGCTTGGCCATAGCCGCTTGGTTCCAAATTTGTAAGGATTTAAACCCTAATCCTCCCTCTTTTCTGGGGGAACAGAGGTGTTCCCAGGAGACTTTGGCACCTGTGTGCCTCAGGTCTGAACCAGTCCAGAAAAAGGATCTAAGGATAGCCTCGACTTCTTTGACAACTTTCTTGGGGAGCAAGAAGATAGAGGACCAATAGGTCTGCATTGAGAATAACACAGACTTAATGAGTTGGGTTCTCCCAGCATATGAGAGATACTTGTTTGCCCACGACTTGGTACGGCTAGTGATTTTGTCAATGAGTATCTTACAATCAGAGTATTTAAGCTTAGTGGATATAAGGGGAACTCCAAGATATCTGACGGGGAGAGTGCCCTCTTGGAAACCCAAATTCTCAAGAATTGCATGTTTATGGGTAGTGGAGACACCAGAGAAGAATATGTTGCTCTTGCCAGGACTAGGAGATAGACCAGACAAGGCCTCAAATTCACAAAGAGCGTCTTGAATGCATTGAATGGAGCCAATGTCACCTTTGCAAAAGATCATGAGGTCATCTGCAAAGCACAAGTTTATAATTTTTGTTTTTTCGCATCTCCAGTGGAAATGGAAGTTGGGACTTAGAGATTTCTCTTTAAGAATTTGAGTGAGCATTTCCATGATAATGACAAAAAGATATGAAGACAAGGGATCGCCTTGCCTTAATCCTCTTTGCCCTTTAATGGAACCAACGGCCTCACCATTGATGCTCAAAGTGTAACTAGCAGTGGTTATACATGCTCTGATCCATTGAATCATTTGGGGATGAAAGTTCATAGAAAGTAGAATGTCCCAAAGGAAATCCCACCTTACATTATCATAAGCTTTCATTATATCAACTTTCAAAGCGCATCTGGGAGAAGAAGAATGCTTATGATAATCTCTCATAAGTTCCTGAGTCAGAAAAATGTTATCAGCAATTCTTCTTCCCTTAACAAACCCTGATTGGACAGGGTCAATGAGATGAGGCAGCACAGCTTGAATCCTTTTAGCAAGGATTTTAGCTATGCACTTATAAATAGTATTGCAACAAGAAATGGGCCTATAATCCCCCACCTTGGAGGGATTGGGGATTTTAGGGACAAGGGCAACAATGGTTGAATTAGCCTTAGTGAGAAGTCTGCCAGATCTGAAGAAATTCCTAACAGCAGAAATGACCTCATGCCCAATCACATCCCAAGATTTTTGGAAAAAACTGGCATTGTATCCATCAGGGCCAGGTGCTTTGTTAGGATTCAGAGACATAAAGGTTTCCTTGATCTCAAGATTAGAGACCTCAACAACCATAGCATCCCTCTGGGCATCTCCAAGTCTGGATGAAATTAGTTGATTGACTCTAGAAGTACCACAGTAGTTAGTGGTATGGACTGACCCCAAGAGATTAGAGTAAAATGTAACAAATGAGGATTTAATCTCACTAGGGTCATGGGTAGTGGTATTATCAGTAAGGACCAGACTAGTGATTCTCCTCCTATTTCTATTGTTTGAAATGGATTTAAAGAAATAGGAGGTGCAATGGTCTCCAGACTTAAGCCAAAGAATCCTAGATTTCTGCTTAGCAAAGCTCTCTTCAGCTCTAGCAAGTGTAATGTATTGCTTACATAGAATCCTCTCATGGGCCTGCTTGACAGAGTCAGTGGGATCATGACTCAGGTCTCTCTGGATATTGTCCAGCTCAAGCCTAGCAGCAGCCGTTCTTTTGGATATGTCGCTAAAATCTCTATTATTTAGCTTCTTAAGCTCTGATTGAAGGATTCTTAGTTTTTCACAGACAACAAACATAGGATTACCCAGTATAATCCTGCTCCACACTTTCTGAACAGTGAATAAAAAATCAGGATGTTGAGCAAGAAAATTGAAGAACTTAAAAGGTTTCTTGGTTCTCCTGGGGACAGGATTCACAAAGACCACAGCAGGGGAGTGGTCAGAGATCCCAGGGGAAGGAAAATGAGCATTGGAGCACGAGAAACTATTGATCCATTGCTCATTGACCAGAACCCTATCAATCTTAGAAGAGATATAATGTGTGGACTCCTGTTTGTTAGACCATGTGAAAAAACACCCAGAGTACCTAAGGTCCTCTAGCTCATTTGTCACCATACAATTATGAAGATCCTCCATATGGGGAGGCCAATGATGATCACCACCAAGTTTATCAGTAGCGTACCTCGGGGCATTAAAATCACCTAAGATAATCCAAGGTTCACAGGTATTACAAACAGTCAAGTCATTCCAGAGGTCCTTTCTCTCCATGTAGAGATTGGACCCATACACAAAGGTAGACATGAATTTAGTATCATCAGAAACAGTCTGAATACTACAGTGAATGGATTGACCTGACTGCCTCTCAACACTTAAATTAAGAATAGAAGGATCCCAAACAACACAGATTCTACCATTAGGAGCTACTGCAGTGTTATGCACAAAAGACCAGGATGGGAACATGGAGTTAATGATCTTAGAACACTTAGCATCTTTAATTTTATGCTCTAAGAGGCCAAAAAGTGACAAATTATTCGTTCTTACAAAAGATGCAACTTCTTTTTGCTTAATAGGATCATTTAGACCCCTCATGTTCCAACACCCAAAATGCAGAGGTAATTTATTCATAACAAAAAAGCAGAGATTGGAAAGATAAGAATGCTGCCCAAAAAGTACATAAGAAGGCTTTAGTGTTTACCTGACAAGGAGGGGGTATATGGAGCGCCCCTGTTTTGCTTTTTGCCCTTCTTCTTACCAGAGGAGCTTCTTAAATTTGAAGCAACTCCTGCTGCCTCATTTTTTCCATCTGCAGGGTTTATATTAGGTGGTTTTGGTTGAGGGTCAGGGGAAGGACTGACTCCCATGGAAGATTTACCCCCTATATAGTTCCCCCCACACTCTGGTGACTGTGTAGCAGTTGAAGAGATACTGTTACTGGCAGGAGATGTTAGTACTGCAGAAGTAGCAGCAATAGGGACATTCCTGGGAGAGGAGAGAGAAGGCTTAGAGAAGTGGGGAAGGTTCTCTTGGACCTCTGACCCTTCACTAAGGGAGTCCTCTTCCACAACACCATCTGGTAGCACAGTGAATGCAGGACCCGTGACGTTTGGGACAGATATTGAAACTGCCTCTAGCACACCTCCACCCCCTCCGAGAGCCTTCCCAATCAGCTTCCACTCTTCATCATCAATAAAGGGCTGGGGATCTAGCTTGGGCTTACATACATGTCCGAAAACTTTACAAACACCACACTTAGGGGGCAGCCACTGGTATTCTACCCCCACCATGACAGAGTGACACCCGTCTGTAATTTGAATATTCTTGGGAAGATCATCCTTGGCCGAAATCTCAATACAGACCCTAGCATAGTCTATTCTCTGTTGTTTAGCTGTAGCAATGTCCACATTGAGAGGCTTACCGATGGTACTAGCAACCTGGCTAAAACCTTCTGCTGTCCAACATTCCAATGGGAGTTTGTGGATCTTAACCCAAGCTGGAATGGTGGAGGGGTGTTCAGTAGATGGCTCCATCATTCTGTGCCAATTTTTAAGGACCAAGTATCTTCGAGAAAAGAAATAAGGTCCACCTTCTAAAACCTTGAGTTTAGTTTCCTCATCTTGAAACTCAAAAAAGTAGCAAGCCCTAATCTGTTTGATGCTAATCTTACCATGTTCCTTCCAAATACTCCTGGCTGTGGCACTCAGTAAAGGGATTGGCATTTTGCCATCCAAAAAATACCCGACAAGGCAGTTACTCCAAATTCCATCTTGTAGGTCAGTTTCATCCATTTTAACCACTGGTTCATCCCCTTGTTGTAATTCTGGGTAGTGACATAAATTCATCACCTTGGAGGGACCTTGGGTTTGAAAAAGAGATGCCCAATCTTTAGGTTTTGGATGTTGGGTGTTATTGGGTTTTTGGAGCGAAGGATTCTGGAATTTGGGGTCAGGATTATCTGTGGATTGTGGGTGGGTAGGTGGGTCTGTGAACGTAGAGGGGAAGTGAAAACTTACCTTGAGAAGATCATTTGTGCTTGTTATGGAGGAGGGTTGACTATCGGCAGGGATTTGTTTCATCTGGAGACGAATGAGTTGAGTTTTGAGGTCTGAGCAGTCCACACGAGTTCCTGATCTCTGCATCTCAGCTTCTATTGATTGGACTAGGGCTACTAGTCTTTTTTCTCCCTCCAATTGCTCTTCTGTTTGCTGGAACACATCCATCAAATTCTGAGCAGAGTTAGGGCTAACTCTTGTCGGGCTTTGGAAGACCTCTTGCAGCTTACTCGTAGACGTAGGGATAGCAGTTGGGCTATGTGGATCAGCAACGGGTTTTGATCCATTAGGGCTAATTGTAGAGCTATGAAGGCCAGAGGTTTGTATAATATCAGGAGGAAGGGGGGTTTTGGGTTCGCTCAAAGAGCGTAGATCTCCACCAACAATGAGAGTGGATGGATTTTCAACACGATTAGGGGTATTTAGGTTCTGTGGGTATAGATCTAGGGGTTTGAAAGGCGTGAATTTGGTGGGTGTAGTGTAAGCCATACCAAGTATCAACAACTTGCTGTGGATCGCATCCCCAAGAGTTGTTGCACTTTGAGGAGTGTCTCGAACATCAGAACCGAGATCTGAGTACCGCTGAGGAGTGGCCAAATGCACCAGATGCTTCCTCCTTACTTCATTTGAGTCATTACTAGGTTTGCCTCATTGAGGATAGACGTTCGACTGAGAAAAGCTAGGGCTAAGTGGAGGGTGAAGAGCACCTTCTACAGTGGGGAACGAGCCCCCTATCTGAGAAATTTGTTGGAGGTTTCTATTCCTTTTGTGTAGATCAACTGAATCTACTGCTAATTTACCTAAACCACCCGAGAGGGTAGCGGCATCATCGGCCATAGCTGGAGCAGATGACAACTAGGGCTTACAGTGAACAGTGAACGCGATAATCGCCTAATCGCCAGAGAAGATGCTGACGTCACTCATATTTTCACTTGGGATGCCTTTGTGAGTTGTTTTTAACTTGGGATGCCTTTATTCCGTGAATCACAACATGGATACGAACATGAAACTATGAAAGAAACAGGAAGTCTTTTACAGTGACTACATAACAATTGCAACATGTACAATATAGTTTCTCCACATTCCAGATGGAGTTTTCAGGATGTGAAACCTGTGATTTCATTTTTCTTTATTATGTTCTCCTTCATTATCCAATTATGATATTTAATCTCTTAAGAATACTACGAGATAATCATGTAGTACAGATACTAGCCCATGCACGCGCACAAATATATACGAGATGAACTGATCTTCACCTGATTTTTGCAATAGTCACTGCAGGGGCAGTAGCAAGGCGTGCATTCAGTGCTGGTCAGAACATTCAAGCACCTCTCCCCACATGCACTTCCAGTTTCATTGGCATCATATTTGCACTCACAGATGGCAATGTCCTCTACTTTCAACTTTTTGTGTCTGCTGCACACAAATTAATATCAGATGATACAATTCTGTGAAGTACCTACCATTGGGTATAGTCAGTAGCGTAAGTACAATAAAAAAAAATTGCATCTATTTAGATGCTGACAATCTCAAACTCCAGCGTATCAAAACCTCAACCCCCAACCCAACCCCCCAACCAAAATAAAAATAAAAATAAAAATACAGGTCATCGTGAACCAAACTTCCACTTTCTATGAAATAACAGAATAAGTAAACAGCTACCTTATCGCAGCGGACCATCTCAATAACCAGGATAAGCCAATTGACACAACAAATGAGCACAAATGGACAACTATTTCTCCACTTTCAAATCAAAGAAACTTTAAAAGCTTTAAATGGTAGATTCAAGTTCTTGAACAGGATCTTCGAGAAGTATTGTAAAAATGAGAGTCTCTCTGGCGATTAGGCAATTCTTGGAGAAACCCTAGAATGGCGAGCTTTCCCTCATCTTCTATGGAAGAAGAATACTCTGAACGCAAAGTGATTGACTCAAATGAAGTAAGGAAGAAGCAATTGGCACAGTTAGCCACTCCTCAACAGTACTCAGACCTGGGTTCTGAAGTACGCGATACTCCTCTCTATGCAGCAAATCAAAAGGATCCGATCTACAGCAAGTTGTTAATCCCTGGTATGGCATACACCACACCCACCAAGTTCACCCATTTCAAACCCTTAGACCTCTACCCACAGAACCAAAAAAATCCCAATCGTGATGAAATTCCACCCGTCCTTAATGTTGGTGGTGATCAACGCTCTTTGAGCGAACCAAAAACCCATCCTTGTCCAGAATCTACCCCGACATTCGGCCCACACAGCCCTACAAAAAGCCCTAATTCTGCTCATAAGCTACAGGAAATTTTCCTTCAAGAAGGTGAGCGACTAGACTGTGAAGGAAGAATTGCAGCCCTAGTTCACTCAATCGAAGTTGAAATGCAAAGGTCTGGGGTTAAGGTGGATTGCACAGAACTCAGAACTCAACTCAATCGTTTAAGGGCAAAGGAAACCACGCCTAATGATCCATCCTCCAGCTCTACAGCAGGAGATCTATTGAAGGTAGGTTTTCACTTTCCCTCATCTTCCTCAACCCCACATTCCTCCCAGTTGACTACTGAGAAAGAACCCAACACAAAACCTGTCACCCAAATCCAAAACACTAATCGAAAACCCAACAACACACAACCATCAAAACCTAAAGACTGGTCTTCCTTATTCCATACCCAAGGTCCCTCAAAGGTCATGAAATTGAGACATTACCCAGAATTACAACAGGGTGATAATGCCGTGGTTAAACTAGATGAATCTGACCTAAATGACAAGATGTGGAACAATTGCCTTATAGGTTATTTCTTGGATGGCAAGATGCCATATCCTTTACTTTGCTCCACAGCTGTGAAAATTTGGAAAGACCATGGCAAAATCAACATCAAAAAGATTGGGGCGTGCTTTTTCTTTGAATTTCAAGATGAGCAAACCAAGCTCAAAGTGTTGGAGGGAGGCCCCTACTTTTTTTCTAGAAGGTACCTTGTGCTCAAGGACTGGCACATAATGCTAGTCCCCTCTACTGAACACCCTTCTACCATACCCGCTTGGGTTAAAATCCACAAATTACCTCTGGAATGCTGGACAGAAGAAGGTTTCAGCCGTATTGCAAGCACCATTGGTAGACCACTTCATGTGGATATAGCTACTGCAAAACAGCAAAGAATTGATTATGCTAGGTTATGTGTTGAAATTTCAGCTGATTCTGATCTTCCTAAGATTATTCAAATTAGTGATGGGAACCACTCAGTCATCGTCTCTGTTGAATATCAATGGTTACCCCCTCAATGCAGTTTATGTAAGGTAATTGGCCATTCCTGCAAACCCAAAGCTGAACCCAAAGCTGAACCTCAACCTCCTAAGGATGAGTGGCAACAGATTGGTAAAGTCCTTGGTGGGGGGGGGGGGGGGGGGGGGGAGGTGTCCTTGAAGTTGTTACCATAGTAGTCCCTAATTCCACAGGGACTACATTTACCATGCAGCCAGATGGTTACATTGATGAGGACTCTATGAGTGAAGAGTCAGAGGAACCTGCTGTCGTCAGTCCACCAGTTGATCCCCCTCAACCACCCAAACCACCCAACTCAGCTCCACAGCAATCTGCCTCCGGATCTCTTGCAGATCCAAAGCAAGGGTCTATAGAGGGGATGCCAATATCAATAGCATCAGGAGGAATTGGAGAGCTAGATTGTTCTGATGTTACTTGCAGCAAGGGTACCACTGATCCTATAAACTCTAAACAAACAGATCCTCCAGATAGAGGTGCAGAACCTGAGGATGAACGATCCAAAAAATCAGGAGGCAAAAAGAAATTCCCTACCAAGAAAAAAGGAGGGCAGCAGGGAAGAAGCAATTTAGCAACTTCCTCACAAGCATCCAAGCACTGAAGAGACTCAGTCGTATCCTTTTGGGCAATACTTCTTTCAATCTTTTGACATTTACTGCTTTCACTAATCTTATGAATAGTACTGCCCTACATTTTGGTGTTTGGAACTTGCGTGGTCTAAATGACCCTTTAAAACAAAAGGCAGCCAAATTCTTTTTGCAAAATAATGATTTGTCTCTGCTTGGATTAGTTGAACACAAGGTTAAGGAACCTAACATGAAGAGAATTGTGAACTTTATCAGTCCTCAATGGCTTTTTATTCACAATAGTGACTATGCTCCTATTGGCAGAATTTTGGTGTGTTGGAACCCTCTTGTTTTGTCAGTTAAAGTGTTAAACATGACCAGCCAGTTAATCCACTGTGAAGTCCAAGCTATCCTTGAGGGGCATGTGTTCTTAGCAACTTTTGTTTATGGTGCTAATGACCATTTAGACAGACAAGGACTTTGGAGTTCCCTTGAGGACATCAAAACTAATCTTCCTTGGGTTATTCTTGGGGATTTTAATGCTATTAAAGCTCCCAAGGAAAAATCTGGTGGTGCCACTCACTGGCCCTCCCAGATGGATGATTTTGCCAAGTGCCTTTACTCTTGTGGACTTGATGATCTGAGATATTCTGGATGTTTTTTTACTTGGTCTAATAGGCAACAGACTCCACATCATGTTTCATCCAAACTTGATAGAGTCTTGGTTAATGAAAACTGGATTAAGATCCACACCCTTTCTTCCTCCTTATTTCCAACGCCAGGTATCTCAGATCACTCCCCTGCTGTAGTCCATATTTGTCCTCCCAGTAAATCCACTCCAAAGCCCTTTTAAGTTCTTTGATTTTCTGGCTGATCATCCTCAGTTCCTTCCTATTGTGCAGAAAATTTGGAGGACTATGGCCCCAATGTTTTGCGTCATGGAGAAACTTAAGTTACTCCAAGTTGAATTTAAGCAGTTGAATAAGAGAGAATTCAACTCTATCTCTGAGAGAGTGCAAGAAACTAAACATCATTTGAATGTTCTTCAAACTCAACTTGGTACCAATCCAACCAATGTCAATACCCAAATTGAGGAGAAGAGAGTCTATAAGCATTACCTCACTCTTTCTAGAGCTGAGGAGAGTCTTGCTAGACAGAAATCGAGAATCCAGTGGTTAAAACTTGGAGACCAGTGTACCTCTTTCTTCTTCAAATCCATTAGTTCCAACAGAAACAGAAGTAAGATCACTAGTCTTACTTTGGGTGATTCCTCTGTCACCCAAGATATGACTGTGATCAAGGACACTTTTGTTGACTTTTATTCCAATCTGTTGGGGAGACCACACAACTCCCAATATGCAGGTCTGGACAGAGTCAATCTACTCATTACTAACAAATTGACTGACTCCCAAAGTTGTGCTATGATTCAGGAAATAACCAACTCTGAAATCAAAGACACATTTTGGGAGCTTAATACCAAGAAAGCTCCTTGGCCTGATGGCTATAATGCTGGTTTTTTCCAAAAAGCTTGGCCCATTGTTGGTCATGAAGTCACTGCTGCTGTAAGAAACTTCTTTAAGAGTGGCAAACTTTTATCCAGAGCCAATGCTACTACTATTGCACGTGTCCCCAAGATATTTAATCCCTCCAAAGTTGGGGACTTCAGACCAATTTCCTGCTGCAACACCATTGATAAATGCATTGCTAAAATCCTATCTAAGGGGATTCAAGCTGCCCTTCCTTCTCTTATAGATCCTGTCCAATCTGGGTTTGTACAAGGTAGAAGGATTGCTGATAACATTTTTCTAACTCAAGAGCTGATGAAAGGCTATCATAAATCCTCTTCATCTCCTAGATGTGCTATGAAGGTAGACATAATGAAAGCCTATGATAATGTTAGATGGGATTTTTTGTGGGATGTCCTTAAATGCATGAATTTCCACCCTAGAATGATCACCTGGCTTCAATATTGTGTTACTACTGCCAATTACTCATTGAGTATAAATGGTGAGCTTACTGGTTTCATTAAGGGTCAGAGAGTGCTTGACCAAATCCTAGACCTAAATTAATGGGTTGCCCCAAGCGTAGGGCTGAGACCGGTGTAGCATAATACCCGGTAAGACCGGAATCGAATCCACAGAGACGGCGGAGAGTGCTTAACTAAAAACTCGGGTTGTGAGCTTTGAAACGGCTCTTAGGTAGCCACCCTTTGCGATTTGATTGGTGAAATTACCTAAACTAAGAGAATTGATTTTACTTAAATTAATTAAAAGGAAGTACGGTCGTAGGGTTCATAACACGGTGACCAGGTCCGGATATTTCATGCTCCATTCGTTGTTTCCAAGAAAACGTTTGATTTTAGAGAGAAAAGGTTACCCCGAAAGATGTGAATCCTCGCGGTCGCCGTTGCCCATGTACAGCGAAGAACAAGTTTTGGTCCCCCGTTCCTCGCGTTACATGGGCTCCAACGAAGCTCGGATTCGTCCGACGGAAGCGCTTTAATAACCTAAAATTGCTTTTTCATTCTTTAGTGTAAAAATCGGAGTAAGAACAGATCCGTCCCTGGCCACGGCGTGTTAATCACCCCGCGACCATACTTATGAAACTACTCACTCATATAAACTTGAATCAACAGCAAGATTTCAACACAAAACATGCTCATATAACTCGGAAAAGGAATAAACTAAAAGATCAACCAAAAACTGAGATTAATGTAAACTAGAAAGAGTTACCGGAAACAAAACTTGAATCTTAGAGACAAAACTTCAGAAACTTCAATGGAAAAGAAACCCGGAAAGTAGAATCTCCAAAGGAAAAATCGGCCGCTAATTGAAAGAAAACTAATCTAAAGTTCCAACCCTAATTTGACCTAAAATCGGAGTATTTATCTTCCCCCGAAGTCAACACACGTGGCAAGTCAATTTCTGGCTTTTAAGACCCTCGGTATCGATACAGGATAAGTCCTGTATCGATACCCATACATTATATTCAGCTATGGTCGCTCGGGTATCGATACAGGACAATCCCTGTATCGATACCGACTCCTCTAAAATGCCTTTGGCTTGTTTGGCCGTCCTCACTTGGGTCCCACATGTCCCCAACACGCCCGACCGCCATGTGTCCACTTTACGCGCTCTTTCCGACCTGTTCCCTACAAAACAACCAAAAACAAGAAAAAGCAAAGACAACACCGCATCAAGTGGAAAATGGAATAAATTGCGCCTCTAACGCGCTAATTCGCCCTACTTAGGCGCTTATATCTTGAGATATTGCGCGCCTATCAGAGAGGTCTTAGACAAGGTGACCCCTTGTCTTCCTATCTGCTCGTAATTGTCATGGAAGTCCTTACATGCATCCTAAGGGAGAAATCCACATACTCTGACTTCCATTTCCATTGGAGATGTGAGAAAACCAAGATTATCAACCTCTGTTTTGCTGATGATCTGATGAATATACAATCAGTAAAGCACATTCAGAACTCTCTCGTTGAGTTCGAAACATTATCTGGTTTGTCCCCTAGCCTTAGTAAGAGCAATGTCTTCTTCTCAGGAGTCCAGCATACTCTTAGAAGTCAGATTATTGCTACCCTTGGGTTTCAGGAAGGTCTCCTTCCTGTTAGATATCTTGGGGTGCCTCTGCTGTCAACAAAACTTAAGCATAGTGATTGTAAGACTATGATAGACAAAATTACAGCCAAAACCAAGTCATGGGCTAACAGGGATTTGACCTATGCTGGTAGAATTCAGCTCATTAAAAGTGTTTTGTTTTCTATGCAGACATATTGGTCATCCCTCTTCATTCTCCCCAAAAAGGTAATTAAAGATGTTGAAACCATTCTCAGATCATTCTTGTGGTCTGGCCCTGACCTTAAGAAAACAGGTGCTAAAGTCTCTTGGGAGCACTTGTGCTCCCCCAAACAAGAGGGTGGTCTTGGTTTCAAATCTGTTCAAATCTGGAATAAGGCTGCCATTACAAAACACATTTGGTTCCTTGTTTCTGGGGGGGAGCAATCAATGTGGTGCCAATGGGTCAAATCGTATTTGCTTAAGGGCAGAAGTTTCTGGGAGGTTAAAATTCCCAGTAACCCTTCTTGGATATGGAGGAAAATCCTTAATCTCAAACCAATTGTCCCAACATCTTATCAAAAGAGTCATTGGTAATGGCAGAGACACCTCACTGTGGTATGATAATTGGCTCCCAATTGGTCCCATTGCTAGCAAGCTTAGCACTAGAGTCATTTATGACTCTGGGCTTACCAAGGAAGCCAAGGTTGCATCTGTCATTTGTGACTCTAACTGGGCCCTTCCCATAACTAGGACCAATGAACTTAATGATGTCAGAGACAGCCTTGCTTCATTGCCTCCTCCCAAACCTGAGATTGATGATCACTCCATTTGGTCACTAAACTCAAATGGGAAATTTTCTATTTCCTCAATGTGGAATCACCTCAGAACTCCTTTCCCTAAAGTACCTTGGAGTCATTGTATTTGGTTCTCTGGGCACATTGCCAAATGCAGCATTATTGCTTGGATTGCAATTCAATGCAAGTTCTACACTGAATATAGACTGGTATTGTTTGGTACCAAGGATATCTCTCACTGTAGATTCTACTCTGACATAGAGAGTCACGACCACCTCTTCTTCAATTGCCCATTCACTTCACAGGTGTGGTCTCAGATCCTTGGGTTCATCAATATCCAGTGGTCTTCTAGATCATGGGCAAACTGGATTGTTCAAGTGTCTTCCATTAGAGGCAAATCACTAAAATCACTCATCACTAAATTGGCCTTCACAACTTCAATTTATCATATATGGATTGAAAGGAATTTTCGCAAGTTCCAGAATACATCTTGTCCTGTTTCTGTTGTGGTTGGTAAGATACACTCTGTTATTAAGTGTAGGTTGTTATCTTTGGATAAGTTGCCTTCATCTTCCCAATCACAATGGTTACTGTCTAATTGGGGCTTGACTGATTGAAATGATATTGTGTGTTTGAAGTGTGTTCAGGGAGATAGTGTATAACAAAGCCTCTGTCCCATTGCTTACTTTGGCCAGTAGTCACTCACACTTCTAAGGACTGCCTGATGTTATACTTCTATATACAGGGTAAGTTACCTTATTCTCAGCTCTTATGTTTTATTCTGCGCAAATGTTGTGGTGAAGTACCTGGATCAAATTCTCCTTCTGTGGTTTTACTGAGTTGTGTGATCTACTATATCGTGTGTAAACCAGTGAGCAGAGTGCTTGAGCTCCAGAGTTCATTGTGAGAGGAGGTAATATCTAGTGGGGGAGTATCGTGAGGATAAATTGAGGGTGATTGGGCCTTAGAGAGTGGATTGAAGTGGTAAGATTTCTAGGGAGACGGAGGGAGAGTCACTCAAATCTTAGGATTCCCTTGCTCTTCTAGACTTTCATTTCTAATTTTAATTTTGAGGACTGCAAGAATTGTGGAAGCTACTGTTTTATTCTGTGTTGTAGAGCTGTATTGATGCCAATTTTGGGTAGTGTTTGTTGCATTTTATGTAGTCAGAATTATCGTGTGGACTGCCATTCATCTGGGCAGAGCTGATATGTTGGTACTTCCTAGTTTCACTGTTAAATTTTGAGCAGAGTTGTTGTTTATTTCTACGGTTTGCTTGCTTAGGTTGAGGGGGCTGTCCTCTACCATTTATGGCCCTATGTTTTGGGGTCTTAGCTTGGCCATTGTTTGGGATTGGATTTCCCAGATTTATATGTAAGCCCAAGTTTGTATTATGCAGTGCATACTCCAGATTGCGGCTATCCAAGACTGACCATCTCAAGCGGCAAGTCCTAGGTCTCAATGATTTTTGTTGAAGTTCTATAGCTGCTGTTGTTGAGTGCTGCAGTTTATAAGATCAGTGTCCAAATTGTAAGTCTGACCGATTGAAATACCATGCTGTTCAAGCCGCAAGCCCAAGTTTCATGTTCAGATTGCAATTGAGAAGCTGTTGTTGTTGTTTTGAATGTTTCTCTACCCTCTTTTCAGATGGCTTAGAAACATTTTACATAATTTTGTGTAATTGTCATGTATTTCCCTGTTATTTAGGTTTCCCTTTGTCGCCTAGTTAGGCCATCCCATTCATTCCCATCTCGGTTTTCCGGTTTCGCACTTTTGTTCTTTTTTCTTTTTCTTTCTTTTCTTTTGTCCTCCTGGGGTATGCCCCTTGTAGGCTGTATATCCGCTTAGCCCCTTTTATTTTCAAACTGATTTACCCACAAAAAAAAAAAATCTTGAACAGTTTCCAATTGAGTTACTGCTTTTTTCTTTTAAATTCTGGAAACAGAAAAGAATATATAAATAGGTAAAACTTATGAATATGTGTCCACGATAAAGATAGGCTTTAGATCAGCGCCATAAATTAAAAGCCATTCAAAAAAGTTATAATGCGAGTCTAGTTTCTAACAGTAACTGACAAATGAAGGACATGTCCTAGAAATCGTTTCACGGCTTTCCCCAAACAAAAGTACTAAATCAATTCTGCAAAAAAAAAAAAAAGTGCCACTGTTTGTTGCTTACTTCAATAAAAAAATACAATGCAGAAAAAGAAAATTAAAGTTAACCAAGAGCATAAATTACTCACAAAGAGAAGGGAAGCTCCTCGATAAGGAAACAAGAACAGTAGGGAAAGAAAACACTTACTTTCGGCCCAAGAAATCATTCTGAGTAATATATGTGAATGGTGGCACTCCTTCTGGTAGTTGAACCTTGAAAAAAACATTAAGTCTAGTTACTCATTTTTGCTCTAATAAGTCCCAGCAACACTAATGAACCAGATTCAGAGAATAATAAAGCCACTCTCCGCGACAAGAAATAACCATCAGACCATACAACCTTCCAAAAGAGAGAAACCTTCATAATAACCATCAGACTACTAGAAAATAGTGAAAGTAATAATCTTGTTAACATTGAGAGTGGATTGAATCCCTTTCTTAAGAAGTTCTTTATTTACTGATATTGAAAAAAAATATTAGGTCAGCATGAGTTTGACATTTTGAACAATTCCCAACGATGTTGTGACAATCCTCATCCATGGTAGGTCAGTTAGTAGTCACCTCACTGCAGGATTTTCTTAGAAAAATGTGCATCTCATGCATTGTGCTGTGCATCTCATGCATTGTGCTCTGCATCTCACTTCTATTTCCTTATGATCTCAAATGGCTGTCTTACTTTCCTTTAGTTTTGCCCTTTTTCTGCTTTAAAGATAAAAGTAAAGCACTTAATCTCACTTTCAAGTACGGTGTGCAATTAGATCTAGATCCCAAGCTACTATTCAATTTTGATGTGTGTATGCCTGCATATGTTGTTTTACTAGGATGGTGTTAGTTCACAAGAGGAGCGAACCGGAAGGAAAGTAATGAGCAGCATAGGCATCTCCAAGTTAGATTGGTAGAACAAAAACATGATTATTTCATCACATTATCCCACCTTGAAATAGCATAAACTATGTGAAAGGATTCACTTCATGCAATTTTTCACATTGGAAGCTCCCTTTTTTTTCATGTGTGATTGGAAGCTCATCTTTGTTGTGCTAGTTCAATTTTCATCCTTTACGTTACTGCATAATCTTTTCATGTTTCGATAGGGTACAGTTTATCATTGTCAAGTTTGTTTTCGAATACAATTATGTTAACAAAAAGACAGCATACTCTATAAACCCCTTTTCAATCAAGAAAAACCACTTGAAAATGCAAAGGGAAAATACTAATCCTGGACTATATCTATATTTTATTTCCCTATAGCTCCAAAATGAAGTTCTCCAACAAATAAACAAATTGAACATTGAGGGAAAGAAAACCATTATACAGTCCTCATAGAAAATGGGCAGGAGCATCTTTAACTCAAAAATAACAAGTGCAAGAGCGTCCTATAGTGTCAATATACACATCTTTATTAACAGATACTATAAACAAGATTATTACATCAGTGATTAAGTTAATAATTACTTTTATTTATTTATTTATTTTGAACTGCTAATAATATATTTTTATATGGCTTAAAAACTCATGTATGTCATATTATTTGATAGGAAAATAGAATTTGTGTAGCTAAACTACCAACTGATCCCCTAATCAAATACAAATCACATTGGAACAGTATTAGTTACTAAAGAGTCTTATTCTGGACATATATAAATGATATCCTCTTTAAAATGCCCATCTCAGTTAAAAAAAGGTACAACTAAAAGTACCGAGCTTCCGCACAACTAAAAGTACCGAGCTTCCGCATCCTATTACATATATTGTACATTAAGTTCATATTTTCAACAAGAAAGTAGCACATGGACTTGGAAGTTAGTTCTTTGGACATAAGTTCACCATTTCAAAACCTGCATGCGCTACCTGAGTACAAAAATTCCACGAAATCTTTATATATTTCTGGATGTATTTACGTCATGTTCGTCACTACGTCATCAGTTCGTGGAGCATGGGGCTACATTGACTAAGTGTGTGACTAAGGGATGGTAGACCTCGGCTTTTGGGGCTGACGGCAGGGGCACCTATGAAGCACGACCTATGTCAAGATAACACTTTTTTTTTTTTTTGAAACACACAACTACACGAGTATGGTCATCAGAGGTGGCTCCTGGATTTTATTTCATCGGTGACAAAACGTGAAGAAATTTTTTGTAAACAAAACCCAATATAAACTAAAGATATTTATTTTGCTTGATAATTTACTATGCTTGGTTTTTCATTTTTTTAGCTATATTATCCACTCACTCACAAATTTAAGTTGATTTCATTTACTTTGGCTTCGTGCGAATGATCCATAGCAAACATTATTAAAGAAAAATCAAATTATGTAACCAAATTCAAAAGTTATAGTACATTTTTTGAACCAAATGGGTTTGCTTGAACCCCCTGATTATATACTAGAGCCACACATGCGGTACCTTCCAAGTACGACTATGGTGCACTTTATATTTATGTACATACGCATTAAATATAGTATTATTATTCATATGACAAAAAAATGAGCAAAATTTAAGAGTACTTCGTCATGATCTAGTTAATGTCAAACCTCTAGAGATAAACTACCCTCATAGGGACGGTTTGAACTATTCCCCATAAAAATTCAAACAAATGTGCCTTAACTTGACATAAGAATTTATGTTCTATATAAAAGTATGATAGTTTGGTAATCCTTCTTACTATGTTTTGTTGTTTTTTTGGTAATTAATTCTCCTTTCAGTTTTTTAATATTTAGTAACATAACACCAAAGATAACATGGTCCTCTTCATTCATAGATGATACACCTCCACTTTTTTTATTTTTTATTGTTTCTGGGAGAGCTTCAACTTCTTTTAGAAATAAAAACAATGTATAATAACCAAAAGTAGAATAATAAGAACTACCAATTGTCAGGGTGAAGAAGTATTAGTCATCTGTTTTGTTTTTTTTTTTTTTTTTTTTTTTTTGAAAAGAAATATCAAGCATCTAGAAGCTCCTTTTTTTGCTCAAAATAGACATGTCAACTGGACTCAAACAAGCCAGGCCGGCACGCTTACAACATAGACATAGCACGTAAAGAAGTCAGCGAGGAATAACAAGTGTCGGCACAACATGACACTGTCACTACTGGTGGATCGTCTGACCTGCCCTTTTTGGCCCAAGAGCTCAAGCACAGCACGCACAACACAAATATTTATAGAAGACCACATCAATCCTTTTTTCCCTCAATTGCTATTCCAATAAATAAACAAATTAAACATTGAGGGAAAGAAAAACATGATACAACTAGAAATTCTGAAACCAGTTTGCTTTGTTTCATTACAAGAGTGACCAACCTAATAGTGTATACAGTCCTCAAGGAAAAAGAAGATGACACAAATGGGATCACATAATCCTACAGTAGCAGAGTCAAAATGCAAATATTCTCAAAGCAAGATATATCCAAATCTTGGGACTACTGCCTCGTAGGCATTACCAATAGGTGGACACGTACATGAACATGGCTTCAATAAGCCTTTTAGTCATTCAAGGTAGAGGCAGCAGGGTTGGCATTAACAAACATTTATTCCACCCTAAATAATATAGTTGACGTAATTAGAAGTTCTGCAGTTTACATCTCACTTAAAAGGCAGAAAATACCATGGAAAACTCTCACTTCTTTGAGCAAGTGTTGTATCGCCAGTACAACTCTAGAACACAATGTCCAGCGTCATATATATTGCTGAAAATCTGCAAAATAGGAAACTGAAAATGAGTCACCCATTAAATAGCTGTTACAACCGTTACTTGAATAAAGCCATAATCAGGCTGTTATTGACGGAATTGAATATACTTAATTAAGCCTATGGTCTCCCTCTGTTGATCACCTCAATCTAAAATATCTTTGTTTTCCTTGTGATTAAGGTGTTAAAGAAATAAATCTGCCAAAATCCAACAGTTGTATCAACCTAGTTCTCAGTTACATGCCCTAATCACTCAGTTCTTAACAAAAGAGGAGAAAACAAACATCCAAATGTATGTACACGTGCACGCAAATCTTCGCAACGGCTATCAAAGGAGAAAAGAAACATCAATATCTCTGCAGACAAGCACACAAACACACTAGAGGTCAGGGCACACGCAATGTGTGTGCTAGTCGAGTTTTGTTAAAATATGTATAAATAGCTACCCATTTATTCTTAGATCTGTTGTAATATTGTATAACTTTTTTTGTGATAAATAAACAACTGTAAAATAACATCACACCAATCAAACTGTTTATGAATTGTGATAGTAATATCTGTAGAGTATCAAGACAAATTATACGCAATAAAGTCTCCATCATGATGTAACCCTGACAAGAGGTATTCGTACCAATGTACAATTAGGTCTAACATATATGCACGCAGGAAAAAGAACCGATATATCTTTCTCAGAACATTGTATAACGCCAATAACTGAGTATAAAAATTAAAAGGTCATTGAATAAACCATGGATAAGGGACTAATTGTTTTGAATAGGAACTTATGCACGTCAAAAGTAAAACAATGCAACAAAAATAGCATAGCATCCCAAATTAGTAATAAGATGTAAAGTGAATTATAATAAGAAGTAAAGTCAATTAGGAGTTATGTGAGTAATGGTCCTAAGTTTGAACTGTGATATAAGTTGGTGGTTTTCCTTCTTCTCTTTTTCTCTTCAGAGATACAAATTCCTTTTTTAGAAACAGAAGTATCAGACGAATAGCCCAAGGTGCAAATATAATTCTACGCCAAAAACAAATTAAATGGACCCTAAATAATACTACGCCAAAAACATCAAAGTGAACCCTAAAGCCAATCGGTACCCTTGTCCAGCCTTACATGGGCTGTGTACTCTTCACTCGAAAATAGGTGGTGGGAAAGTGGCTTGGTTTCTAGGAAGCAATTTACAGTTTGTTTTTTAATGACCAAGGTGTTTAAACTCTTAATTCCGAGAAAAGATGTTATATGGAAACCCCGGTCCATAGTGGAAAAGAAACCCAAACAATATCCTTACAGCTTTTCTTAAAGAGGACACAAACGCCAACCTAATTTGCCATCTTCTTCCACACTCTCAAACATCTTTTTTCCTCTCTCAAAATGATTCAAAAAACGCAATCATGGAAAGAGACAAACAAGAAGTGGCGCAACTACAGGAAGGAGCGTTTTTTATCTATCAACGAAAAAACAGTGGTGGGTGGAATTAACCTAAGATGCTAAAAGGTGGGCTGATTTACAAACATCCGATGCTGCTACTAGATGCAGTAGAAGAAGATGCGATGGAAGTATTTGTACGTAGTGATGGTTGAGAGATGGTGAAGGGAGTAAGAACTGAATGTGGGAGTTGAATTGGGTGAACATTGAGTATCACAACTCACAAGGGGCCCCTGCTGCTGTGGCGCGAACAAAGATGGGTGCACGGAAATTAGTAGTACCAGTGGAACCCATACAAGGAGCAACGTCATAGAATGCGAAGAGCAAATATTATATGGCTTCAAATATGGCCGGAGATGCCAAAGAGACAATGGCTGGACCAATGTCAAGTGGGAAAGAGAGAGCCTCTGATGCCTACAACTATGATGCCAAAGATTCAATGAGCGAAACAATTTCCCATGGAAAGCTGCTTAGTTATTAGACTAGATTAGACAAGGCTACCAATGAACCCAGTTCTATATGAATTCCATTTGTAATTTTTGGGCTTATGACTTTTTTTGTTATTTCGTGGTGAAATTGGTAGGAAAAACCTACCCAGTTATCAAGATTTCCTTTTGGGATCAATGGATGAACAACTCGTTTAATCTACTCCTATTTGATATCTATCTAATCAAATTATATGGAAGGTGATTGTTGTTGTTGATTGTCTGATGGGACGCTGAGATGTCGGGCTAGGCAAGAAAATAGGGGACATGCTGTCAAAAAAAATTCAGAACATCCTACTTTTTAAGATCACAGGTTACAGACACAATACGGCCATAACGAGCAATATTGTATGGCACAAGGAGCAAGGGTTATAGTCACATTGGAAAAAATACATATTATGCTTCAACTATCATAGATGTCTTAGAAACTTTGAACAAAGGTCAAGCCTGGTGAACCATAATACGGACTTATTTGACAATATAATATCTCTGTAAATTTTTTCATGTATGGTGCAAGTTTATCGAAGATAGAGTGCAATTTTTTTTACTGAATCACATCAGAGCACTTTTTTCTGAGACAAGAAACTCCAAATGTACAACATTACATTCTCTACGCACTAAACTGATGCATAAAGTTCAACACCACATTTTTGGATTAAGGAATAGCCTCCTCCAAGCTGTATGGTGACCCGTACAGCATGCTAGACCATATTTGAAAGGATGACCCCCGATTAAATTGCAATACCGTGTCTCTCCTCTTAAGAGGGGAAAGGGAAGTTGTGGATGACCTTGTTATGAACCTCCTTGTGGCTCGTGGCATATTATTTGAAGGTTTTGGATGAACTTATGCTAGACCATATATAACTAGAAAGGATGACCATCAACTACATTTCAAAATTCTTCCTAAGAAAAGCTTGATCGTCATCTAGAATTCATAAGACTGTCAAGTTACCTTTTGGGCATATTACTAAATATTCTCAATATAAGTTCCAGTGAAGAGACTCGAGACACAAATGTAACAGAAGTTTTAATAGCAAAGAATTCGAAATTACAGCAAACATTAAGGCTATGTTTGGTAACACTTCTGTTTTCTGTTTTCTGTTTTCTGTTTCTGTTTTCTAATTTCTGTTTTTCGTAAAATGGAAGTGAAAACAAAAAATATGTTTGTGTGAAATTATTTTCAAAAAAAAAAAAGTAAAAACTAATTATGAGTCGGTTGGAGGTGTACCGGCGGGAGGCTGGAGGTGGTGGGTGGTGGTGGTGGTTGGTGGCGTGATGGTGGGTGGTGGTGGCGGGTGGTGGCGTGATGGTGGGTGGTGTGGTGGCTGGAAGTGGTGGTGGGGTGTGGGTGGTGGCGGTGGTGGGTGGGGGTGGTGAGTGGTGGTGGTGGCGGTGGTGCGTGGTGGCTGGAGGTAGTGGTGGGGTGGTGGGTGGCGGCGGTGATGGTGGGTGGTGGTGTGGTGCGTGGTCGCTAAAGGTGGTGGTGGTGTGTGGTGGTGGGTGGTGGCGGTGATGGTGGGTGGTGGTTGGGGTGGTGGGTGGAGGTGGTGGCGGTGATGGTGGGTGGTGGTGGCTAGAGGTGGTGGTGGGGTGGTGGGTGGTGGGTGGCGGTGGTGCATGGTGGCTGGAGGTGGTGGGTGGTGTGGTGGTGGGTGGTGGTGCGTGGTGGCTAGAGGTGGTGGTGGGGTGGTGGGTGGCGGTGGTGCATGGTGGCTGGAGGTGGAGGTGGTGGTGGGGTGGTGGCGGTGATGGTGGGTGGTGGTGGGTGGTGGTTGGGGTGGCGGCTGGGAGTGGAAAAACAAAAACAGAAAGTGAAAGTTGAGATTTTCAACTTTCTCAAATTTCATAAATAGTGGAAGTAAGAAGTAGAATTTGAAAGCAAAAGTGGCACACAAACAACATTCTGTTTTTAAATTGTCAAAATTCTGAAAACAGAAAACAGAAGTACCACCAAACAAGGCCTAAATTGCTACAAAAAGATCAAAGAGAAAAAGGTAAAAAAGAACAAGAAGACATGGCAATAACAAATTACAGTCAATAGTTCTCAATTCATCCGAAAAAGGCCACAAAAGAAAAAGGAAAAAATGAACAAATAAGATACGACATACCCTCCATTCGACAAGATAGTCCTGGAAAAATGAGGACCCTCCGGAGGGCTCAGACTTCAGAGGATCGAGACTTCGGAATACATCAATCTCGATTTCCTCTACACGCTGAGAAAATGTCTGGAACTGCACATTAAATTCCAATACCAAACACTTCAGAGCGCGCGCGCGCGCGTGTGTGAGAGAGAGAGAGATCTTGGTAGTGGTGGTCACAGGTTGTGGCGGTCGTTGTGGCAGAGGTCGGCGGCAGCGGTCGTCGTGACCCAGTTCTCAACCTCTTCTGTTCTGTATCGAATTGATTTGGGGAAGAAGGGGAAAGAATCATCGGAAGTTAGAAACCTCAGTCGTCTGGTTTTTTTTTTTCCTCTTTTTCCCTTGCCGGGATAAATGGATGGGATATGAATCTCATTGGATGGGATATGAATCCATGGGATATGAAATCCTTGGATATTCCTCATAATATCAATAGATGAAAAAAATTCATATTCGGTATTTGTATTCGACGCCAGTGGAAAGCATTTTTTGTACTAAAATGGGAAATTCCATCCAAATCCCACCCCCATGGGATTCTATATACCGTACGGATGGGATGGGGAGAAAAACTTGGTAGGGATTTCATATCTTTTTTTTTTGAACTGGGTAGGGATTTCATATCTCATGCAAAAAAAATAGAACAAACATTAGAAAATGGGGCAAACTCCAACACACACCCAAATCCCCCCAAACAAACAATGTCTTCGTGGTTTTGAAAGAGTAAGGAGTTGGTGTGGCTGGAGAGCAAAGAGAAAGAAATAGGGAAAAATTTCAAAAAAAACCCTGACCTTTAACCCGTTTATCACATCACACCGAAGCTTTTAAAAATGTCAACTAAACCCCCGAGCTTGACACTCCATTATCAATCTGCCCCCTCATTCGATTTTTCGTCCAATCTATAACGGCAAGTCCTACATGGCTCATACATGGACACATGTGGGACCCCCTGCCCATTAGTTGGCCTCCACATGGACATGATACTACTTAAAAAAAACCCTGACCTTTGGACCAAATATCACATAAACACCTGAACTTCAAAAAATGTCAATTAAACCCCTCACTTTGACACTCCGTAGTCAATTCTCCCCCTCAGCCCATATTTCGTCCATTGCTTAATGGAGACTCCCGAAATTACGTCGTTTTGTGGGTTTGTCATGGGCTTCCAAATTTGTTTGTTACACGACGTTTGTGGAGCCAATTTCGGAGTCTCACACAAACGATCTGGACTGTTCAATAATTTTAAGATAATTATTTGAGTGGTCATGGAAAAAATCGGGCCCATCAGATATTAATAAGTAATTGATCTGATTAGTTTAATTTTTCATTCAGAATGAGAACCCTATAATATAAAAGAATTTTGCAAAAATACACAATTGTGCGCTCGGTATCCCCTTGATCTAAACCACATATATCGTAACGCTCGTTGAGATTAGCATTCACTTAAAAATTTATCTTGATCGAACATCAATAGGTATGAAAACGCAAAAATTATGAATTGTTTTGATACATATCGATGTCTGATCAAGATAATTTTATTAAAGAATGATCCTCTCAACAAGCAGATATCTACGGTTCATATTAAGGGGATAACGAGCACACATTTGCATAACATTTTAGAAAATTGTTTCAAATTATAGGGTCCAGATTTTAAATAAATTAGATCACTCACTTATAAATATCTGATGGGTATCATTTTTTACAAAACCACTTAATTAATTATTTTAAAATTATTGAATGGTTCAGATTGATTGTGTGGGACCCTGAAGTTGGCTCCACAGACAACGTGTAACGAACAAATTTGAAGGCCCATGACAAACGCACAAAACGACGTCGTTTTGGGAGTTTCCATTAAGTTGGACGAAAAATGGGCTGGGGGGGAATTGACTACGGAGTGTCAAGGTGAGGGGTTTAATTGACATTTTATGAAGTTCAGGTGTTTACGGGACATTTGGTCCAAAGGTTAGGGTTTTTTTTAAGTAATGTCATGTCCACGTGGAGGCCAACTAATGGGCAGGGGGTCCCACATGTATCCACGTAGGACTTGTCGTTATCAATTGGACAGAAAATCGAATGAGGGGGCAAATTGGTAACAGAGTGTCAAGCTCGGGGGTTTAGTTGACGTTTTTAAAAGGTACGGTGTAAACGGGTCAAAGGTCAGGGGTTTTTTTGAAATTTTCCAAGGAAATATTAGGGTTGAGGCTATTTTGGACATTTTAGGTAGGGCTTACCACTTTTGTGGCATTTATTTTCTCCTTGTCATGAATATGGTCATTTCCAAAAACCTTACCATGCAATTGGAATTAATACTTTTAATAATCATGTTTTGGTCATTTTCCCAATTTGTTTTTCCTTGTCATGCTTTGGTTATTTGTCAAACCATGTCCATGTTTTGGGCATAATTTGTCTCAACCACCATGTTTTGGTCATTTTCCCAAAAGAAGGTCATTTGCCAAACCATGTACATGTTTTTGGCATAATTTGTCTCAACCACCATGTTTGTTCATTTTCCCAAAAGAAAAAGGGTCACGTAGCCAAAAATGGAACCAGGTCCCCATTCCAAATTCCCCTTGTTCCTCTATTGCATGGGTCTTGGGCCGTTAAATCACACACGAAATTTTTAAAACACAAAATAACAGGAGGGGAGTTTTGGAACTAGGGATCTGAAATGGCCAAAATCCAAAACATTTAACATTTTTAAAGGGAAGGACAAAGACTTTTACAATCGAACATAAAGACAAAAAAAGATTTGACATTTAAAGGGAATGACAAGGAACTTTTCAATCAAACATTAAGACAAAAAAAAATAGTGAAATGTCACTAGTTTAAAAAAATTCTAATTTAATAGAGAAAATTCAAAAAATATCAACTCCTCCCTCCTGACCGACCACCACTTCACCTCTGGCCAACCACTTCTAGCGAACCAAAAAATTAGTGACATTTCATTAATTTTTAAAAGTTCTAATTTCATACAAAAAAAAATCAACTTTTTCTCCTAGTTGAACATCGCCCCACCTCCGGCCGACCACTTCCCATGATCCAAAAATTTAGTGACATTTCACTAATTCTTAAAAGTTCTAATTTAAAAAATCAACTTCTACTGCCCGCCGACCACCACCCCACCTCCAGCCTACCACTTCCGATGACCTAAAAAATTAGTGAAATCTCACTAGTATTGCAACATGCATCATTTTTCAAAGAAAAAACTAGTGAAACATCACTAATCATTATAAAATAGAAAAACATAAGTAGAACAAACTCTACATAATACAAAAAAAATAAAGAAAATTGAAAATATAAAACTAGTGAAGCGTCGTTAATTTTCATAACACATAAGAACTGGTCCTTTGATGTCGGCGATCAATCGGCGTGAACTACCTCTCCTGGACATTAGAACAGACCTCGACCATAATCTTATTCAAATCGTCCCGAAGAATCGACCCCGTTCTAAATGGAGGCTCCGTCGTAGACATTGACTTGATCGGTGAGGACAACGTTGGGGGCCACGTTGGCGTTGACGACGACCTTGGGTAGCCATTGGCCAATAGGGATGATCTTTTTTCTTTTTTGGAAGAACATGTTAAACAGACAGATGGGAGTAGGAGTGTAATCGAGCCAAGCCAAGTGGGACTTCAAGATGTTCAGACTCGGCTCGACCAAAAATATGTTGGCTCGAGCTCGATTCGAGCTACAAAAACTAGGCTCGAGCTCGGCTCGCCAACATTTTCTAAGGCTCGAGCTCGGCTCAAATAGGCTCGGTAAAGGCATTGCCAGTCGTAGCAGAGCTGGGAGTGGTAGTAGTGCTCCACTCATAAGAGTATCTTCAGAGGAAAATTTCATAAACATCTGATGTGGGACAACAAAGCAAGAGTGGGAAGTTGGAACCTCTTATTTGGCCTTTACTCCTTACTTTAAGTCCCACAACGCCTATTTAGGCTTCTCATAGACCATTCCTCTTCTATAAATACTTCTCTATGTCCCAACCCGAGCCGAGCCTTGAGCAGCTCGCAAGCGGCTCTACTCATTTACAACCCTAGATGGGAGCTTAACCCGGGAGGGGAATATTGGGGTTATCTTGAGTTTTCATTGTTTGTAACGACGTTGGCAAGCAGCTGTTTGTTTTGGAAGGGGGTGATATGATTTATTCACCGTTGAATGTGACGAATGATGGGTGATGATTTGCCGACATCTACTACATCAGGGCCACTCGATTCGCCAGTGGATTCAAGTTGACAAGTGAGGCTTACGACTCAGCCATGGTCGAGTTTGAATAGTCTTTTTTTTTTTGGCCTTCGCGTGAATGTCAAATGTTTTGGATGTCCTTCCCATAAATGTCAAAAAGTATTTGTTCTTTTGTCATAAAAGGTAAAGTATATGTAGTTATGCCTAATTATTCCAAAGAAAAATATTTCTAAATTTTTTTGTCAAATCACTTGCGGTGTCTGAGTTTTTTTTTTTTTTGAGGTCGGATGCAAATATTATTTTTGAGGCCATTTTATAATACAAAAAAAAAAAACTACAAGAAGAATTAAAAACAATAGTAACACAAAACTCGATAATCATTATAGATTTTAATCCAAAATATATTACTTAAATATCACGCTTCTCACATTTTTTGCAACAAAAGTAATAATTAAGCTCTCATAATCAAGTTTAGACACCATATAAATTAGTACCTAAAGTTTATTGAATATTATAGATATATCTGGGGGGCCTACAAAATTAGTCAAAATTTGGAGGCCAGATGCGGCTGCATCCTTGGCGTATGTCCAAAGGCGGCTCTGATCACATGGGCCTCATCCCCGTTAACTTTTTTGCACTTTTTAATTTTTATCTTTATTCAAAAAAATCGTATTTATTAATTTCGTGTCAGACTTTGTAGGTTTTGTGATTTGACTCGACAAGAGGAATCGAAATTTTTGAAAAATTATGACCGAAACTCGAACAAAGATAATTCAAAAAGTAAAAAAAAAGTGAAGTAAAAACAAATAATTAATAGGAACAAGGCCTTATTTGAATTTTTGGTCAAATCACTTAGAGGCTGTTTGGCAGTCTTAATTATCCATTTTGCATAATGGCTGATTTTTTTTTTGTCAAATCACTTAAGGGTCGTTTGGAAGTCTTAATTATCCATTTTATATAATGGCTGTTTGGAAGGCTATTCGTAATGCATTCTAAAAAACACACAATTTTATAATCAGCCCTAAAAGTACATTTACATTCTCATTTTGCATTCTAGATTTTTCCTACGGATAAAAAGACTATAATAGGGGGGAAACTTATGATTTATTAAATAGTACAACTGTTTATGTGATATTTCTTGAAGATCAGGTGCCTCAGTGTGATTTTGCTAAAAGGCCAGGGGTTATTTTAAAATTTTAATATGACCCCATGTAGTCCATGTCACCCATTCCATTAGTTTTTAAACAGAAGGTGACGACAGGGGGGATGGAGAGGGTAGAGTCCAATTACATAGGAAAATACCCAAGCACGTACGAACCATGTGCTTAGCCTGGACACCACGTGAGGGTGGCTCAGTTCGGGGGGACCACAAGAAGGTGCCCCAGGTTATGGCCGAGCAGGTTAGGCCAAGTGTGCAGCCAGGATAGCACCACGAGATGGTGGCAGCACCATGAGAAGGTGCACGAGGCCAGTGCCGTGCTATGTATCTGGTTGGCAACAGTATATAAGAATAGGCAAGTATATTGCCGAGCTAACCGCCTACATGATAAGGTGGCTGGTCATTCTAGAGGGATCTAGAATAGGCTCTTACGTGATATGGGTTAAATCATGAGAGTTAAGGGATTATCATTAAGCTTCCATATTGGACAAGAAGTCCAATATAGATACAGAATCCTTACGAGAAGGGAATTCTGATTGTATTGCCATATGGGACGAATTCCATAAGAGAAAAGGACTCCTAACTTAAAGAGGATTCTGATAATGGCAAGGATTCCTAACGTGGAAGGAATCCTTGTAGAATAAAGATTGTGTTTCTATATGGAACGAGTCCCATATAGAAAATGACTCCTAATGTGAATAGGATCTTTGGACAACAAGCACCCCGCATCTATAAATAAGGTGCAATACCCATGAAGAAAGGTACGTGGTAATTCGTGTTTACATGCTTTTTTTTTTTTTTTTTTTTGGGTAAATAAGCTTGAAATAAAAAAGAGACAACAGAATATACAGCCTACAAGGGGCATACCCCAGGGAGGACAAAAGCAAAGAAAAGAAACAAAGAAAAGGGAAATGGGAAGGCCACTAGGGCAACATATGGTTTCCTCCTAGTACGTGATACTAACTTAAGCATCGGAGGGCCTTTGCCGACGAGAGGCAAAGGTACTCTAACCGTTTATTGTCTTGCAGTGCTAGGGTTCCGGCGAATAGTGCATATTGTTGATCTCATAGAGGCGTGGAAATAGCATACCCAGATTTTTCCCCTCTACAGGGGAAATTAGGAGTTATTAAATAGTACAGTGTTTATGTGACATTTCGTGAAGGTCAGGTGCCTCTGTGTGATTTAGGTTAAAGGTCAAGGGTTGTTTTGAAATTTTCCCGGTAGGAAAAGTAGTATAAGACCAGTCCTTAGGATGACCGAACATTGGAAAATTTAAACCATCGAATCCTTGACAATAATCTAAAACGGATTTTGGGGCTATTAGCCCGTATTTAGGGATAATTACCCTTAACATCCAAGTTTAGAATATTGTCAGAGATCTGTTGTGTTTTCCCAAATCCGTTCACCTACTGTGAGACTTGTTATTTAAAATAAAACTTGAGGATTGGGGCAATGTTCCAAAACTGTCAAATTCAATCTAGGAGACTTAAAATCCATGGAGTTTGAGATACCTCCAGTGTTGGTCGTGCCCGAACAGGCGCCGTGATTCGAACTAGCTTTAGGGTCATTAGTATCTGGATTACAACACCCAAATTGCTCTGTCTCGGATGGTCAAGAAAAACGATTGGCTCTGATTCCAACAAATTTGGAATTTATCTTGCCGAGTAATGACCTACCCGGGGTGTTGAATAATCTTCAGTGCAATGGCCTTAAGTGAGATTCGGATCCGGTAGACTAACCCTAGGTTACAGGCCAGTCTAGGAGACTTAAAATCCATGGAGTTTAAGATACCTCCGGTGTTGGTCGTGCCCGAACGGCCACCCATGTTTTGGACTAGCCTTGGAACCGTTTGTATCTGGATAGCGACACCTCATTGCTTTGTATCGGATAGTCAAGAAAAGCGATTAGCTCTGATTCCAACAAATTTGGAATTTAACCTGCCGAGTAATGGCTTACCCGTGGTGTCGATTCAATCTTCTGTGCAACGATTCTAAGTGAGATCCAAAACCGGTAGATTAACCTTAGGCTTAGAAATAAGACTAACTTCAGCGGGGAGTGACATGCAATAATAGGCACCCTTTTGTTTGTATTTGGTGTTCGAAGGCTGCAAACTGAGTCTAGCTTTTGCTTTATGTCATCCAGTTCTGAACCATTGGGCCTGCAAGGAAAAAGAAGACCTTACCTGCTTGGACTCGACCTCCAGGACAGAGATTATCTCAACCCTCATCGCCAACATCTGAAACAAGCATGTCGGCCGATCAGGAACAAGATCCCCCAAATGAGTTTGAACGACTAAGGAAGGAAATGCAAGATGATAGGGCCCGGAATGACACCCGAATTGCCCAACTTATGGCGATTATGGTGAACATCCAAAGCCGGCTACCTCCACCCCAGCCACAAATACCTAATGATGGGCCTCGAGATCAGGAAATCCCTAATGATGAGCATCGAGAACAGCCACCTCCTGAAAATCCTCAGTTGGTTGAGATGCTAGCCAAGATTGAAGAGTCCATGGCTAAAAGTGAGAAATGAGCCCTTACTGGTTTTGACATGGATAAACTTTGCATTTTCCCAGGCGCCAAGCTTCCCAAGAAGTTTAAACCGATAGACTTTGAGAAGTTTGATGGAACCGGAGATCCGAGGGGACATATTCAAGCATACGTGAGCTCTCTCTCATTGTAAGACATTGATAAACCACACATTAAGGTTGCCATTGGTAATGGCAAACTCACATCATTATGGCATGATAATTGGCACCCCCTTGGCCCTATTGTCAACAGATTTGGTCCTAGAGTTATCTATGATTCTGGTCTCACCAAAGATGCCACAGTGGCTGCCATTATAAGAGGCACTAATTGGTATCTTCCCATTACCCAGACCCTTGAGCTCAATGAGATTAGAGATACTATTAACTCTCTACCCAACCCAGACCAAGATGTCGAGGACCATCCTAGATGGATCCTCTATGCTAATGGTGAGTTCACCATCTCTTCTTTATGGGATGAACTCAGACCACACTTCCCAAAGGTGCTATGGCACAAAAGCATTTGGTTCCCAAGCCATATACCTAAGTGTAGCATGATTACATGGACTACGATTCAGAACAGACTCTATACTGGAGACAGGTTGGTCATGTTTGGCACCATCCCCGTCTCCTGTTGTAGCTTTTGTTCTGGTGTTGAGATTCATGATCACTTATTCTTCAATTGCCCCTTCACATCACAAGTCTAGTCCACTATGCTTGCTAATGCCAATGTTAACTGGTCCCCAAGGCCTTGGACTGAATGGATCAATCAAATCTCAAATTTCAGAGGCAAAACTCTTAAAAACTTGATCATCAAATTGATATTCACCTCCACAGTTTATCAAATTTGGCTTGAAAGAAATGTTCGCAAGTTCCAAAATGCATCTTGCACTATACCTACTATTGTGAGCAAGATCCACTCTATTGTGAGATGCAGATTGTTGTCCTTGGAAATTCCTCAAGGGCATTAATCTCAGAATCTGCTAGTTAAGTGGGGTATTAATTGAGTTCTTCATTTCCACATTTATTACTTCTATTTGCATGGTGGTTACAGGTTACAGGCTGCAGCTTTTAACAAGGCTTTAGAGGCCTGTGTGGAGGGTCCAGCACCATTCACCTCTATTCAACAATGGGTTTGGGCCATATGAGAGTCCATCTGTCTACTATTACGTCTAATAACAGGAGGTATAACTTATCCCCTAATCTCAGTGCCTCATGGTATATATTATCCTGTTGTATTTCCAGTCTTTTGGCTAGCCAACTTGAAAGAATTTGAGTTGTGCGACTTACCAAAATTGAGTGTCTGTGAGAGAGTGATTGAGCTCCAAAGTCTGTTGAGAGTGGAGGTAATAAATAGAAGGGGCATATGGTGAGGCATAGTTGAGGGTGTATTGGTCCCATTTTGAGTGCTTAGAAGTGTGAGATCTCGAGGGAGACGAAGGGTGAGCCACAATAACCTTTGAATTTGATACGCTCCACCTTTCTTGTTGCTCTTTAGCTGCTTGAAGGGGGGTTTCTAATTGCTGCTATGCTTTGTTCCCATCACGGGCATCCTACTTGTTAGGGCAGATTCTATTGCTGTCATGCTTTAACTTTATGTTATTTGTTTGTGGTTTGTCTATGTATCCTGCCATGAGGAGGGCAGGTTCAAGGGTACTGCCCAATTTGCTTATTTGTGGCTAATTGCTATTTGTGGACTGCCAATTCTTGGGCAAAGCTGGGTAATTTTGTAGGTTTCAATTCTCATTTCGTGGGAGAGTTGATCTCTAGTTGCTGCCTTTCTTTTTTTCTTTTGATCCCTAGATATGCATTTGATTGTTTGCACGGTTCATTGCTATTGACCTAGCCTTGGGGGGTTGTCCCTTGGCGATGTATGATCCCCTTGGAGAGGGGGCTTTCCTCCCGTATCAGTTTGACTCAAGTTAAAGCTCGGTACACCCAGATTGTACACCTCTACTGTGAGTTCTGTTGTGATTTGCTACTGCTGGGATGCTCTACAGTTGATATATGTTGTATTTCGTGTTCTCTGGAAATGCTCGGGTGTTTGCTGTTGTATGAGCTGCTGCAACTTGTTTGATTGAAACTGTATTTCGGGTGACTGAAGCTGTATCCAGTTCATTGTGTCACCGTGGATGAGTCCAGATTGCATGTCCAGGCTGCTCGTGTTGCTTGTGGTACAGCAGCAGCTGCTCGGTACATCAGCAGCTCGTGGTACAGCAGCAGCACCAGCAGGGCTGCATTTCCAGGTTGCTCATGATGCATTTCCGGATTCTTCCCACAATCACTGCACTTGATTGCGCCATTGTCTCGGTTAAAGTTGTCTAACTTGTTAGTCATATTTTGGATTTCCTATCATGGAGGGGGATGTCCTCCAATTTTGCCATTGTCTTGGTTTTCTGATTAGAAGGGTTTGTCCTTTAGTTCAAGTAGTTCCATCACCGTGGTTAAAGTTATTATCCTTTTGGTTGTTTCTCTTCCATCTTGATAGATGGTCTAGAAACATCTCATTAGTTAGTTACTTATAGAGTTAGTACTTTATGCCCTGGTTGCGTAACCTATCCCATGTAGCCTCTTGGCCTCCCACTTTTCTTTCTTTTTTCTTTTTTGTCCTCCCTGGGGTATGCCCCTTGTAGGTTGTATATCCGGTTTACTCTTTTTTATTTCAAGCTTGATTTACCGGGGAAAAAAAAAGACATTGATAAACCCACTATGGCCCAAATGTTTCATGAAACTCTCACGGGACCCGCCCTCCAATGGCTCCTATCCCTTGACAGATCGAAGAGAGAGACTTGGGAAGATATGGCAGCTGCATTTATTAAGCAGTACGAGTATAATGTCCAGCTTAAAGTCACTACTCGTGAACTTGAGAGCATTAAGATGAAAGAAAAGGAGTCGTTTGCAGAGTTTATGAAGAGATGGAGGGCGAAAGCTACACAGATGACCGATCGCCCCAGTGATAAGGATCAGATGCGTATCATCACCAAAAATCTACACCCCGATTTGGCACAATACATGGTGATGGCCCAAGCGCACAACTTTGAAACCTACTTTGAGATGGGACTATCGATTGAGGAAGCTTTGTAGAGTGGGGTGTTAAAGAAGGGAGATCATATCCCTAAGCCTAAACGCAACTACATCGGAAACACCTCAAACCCCAGTTATACAGCCGCTGCCTCATCCAGCTCCACAAATCACCAACCTCACAAATCCAAGCCTATAAACGCTATTCTGTCACAACCAGGTCAATCAACTCAACCAACTTAGTCAACGCAAAACCAAAGAGGACGACGGGTTTTCACTCCCCTTCCCCTACCCCTTCCTATTGTCTTTGAGCGACTCGTCCAGCAAGGAAAGATTAAACCGCTCCAACCAACTCCCACTCCACAACATCCCCCACCATCTTACAACCCAAACACTTTCTGTATCTTCCACCAAACACCTGGCCACCCCACTGAAAGATGCCAGCGCCTGCGTCATGAGATTCAAGATCTCATTGACAATAAACAAATCCGAGATCCCACCGAAAAGCCCAATGTTGTCACTAACCCTTTGCCAGCCCACAAGAGAAACATCGAGATAGGCCAAATTACCCTTAACTCCACTCAAAGTAACCTAAACTCCACTACATTAAACCCAAGCCAATTCATTATACCCGAAACAGATCCTAAGCCCATTGTACCTATACCAGCTGAGTGCAAGGTATGCTTTCTAGACGCTCATTTGGATCCCACTATATGGCAGAAATGGGGGGATTTCATGATGACAATGGAAGCACGAGAGTATGAGATGATGGTGGTTAATAACGTGGCGAATGAGGAAGCATGGCCGGATGATGAAGTATAGCACAACGAAGAACCTCCACTTGCCGACATGGTTAACCAGTTTTGGGATCCGATGTTCGTCGATCCGCTTGATGGGTTTGCGCTTCTTAATCTGTTTGGTGAACCATTGCCTATGATACAAAATCAGCAATCAATAGAAGAAGGACAAGGACAGAATTGGCAACAAGAAGCTGAAGAAGGCAATAATGTGCAAGAAGATGAATGGCACCCGACACCGACTGAGTGGCAACTCATGAACCCCAATGATCCTCTAGATGGATCCATGCTTCCCATGTTCTTTGACGAAACATACATGGCCCCAATGCCGCCACTATGGGAAGGTCGCCCCGACTTCTCCTTAATGAGTGAACATGCCATAAACCGCATGACAAAAGGGATAGAGTTTTCACCATATGATTACATAATCAATGAAAATCTTCCGGCACCACATGTGCAAATTCTGGAATATTGTAATATTATGGTGTTGAACAATGGTGCAGCTAATATTTGGGATCAACAGATGGAAGAGAATGTTTTGGCTAATGTATGGGCCAATCCAAATGAAGGCATAACACTATCACCGCTGTGGGTTGGAAGCGACGAAGTGTGGGCCGTTAATGAAGCTGCGATGGAAAATGGGGATGTGTGGAGTGAAGCAACGGTGGAAGGAATTACTAAGGGATTGGAAAAAACCAGTATTGTAAAAGGAAAGAGAAAGGCGGAGGGAGATCTTGTTGATTTCTACACAGATTATACTGACTTGTGGGGAGACGATCTTGATTCAGTTCTTCATCTCCTTCGAAGTGGTCGGTTCTATCAGCCTCCTCAAATGTTCACCGGAAATACCTCTAACCCGCCTCCTAACACCACAAACCAGCCTCCTGATAACCCAGCTCCACAAAATAATCCAAGCAATCACAATGACCCAATCGCCAACCCCACCGATTTCCAAAACCTTTTCGATCCACCAGCCAACCAGTCCCATGCTACGTCTGCTGCCAATAGTCGTATGTCCCGTCCAAAACCTCCACCGATAGACGAAGAAAACCCCATTCAAAAGCAACTTGAGAAAACCCCAGCTGCCTTGACCATTTGGGGGTTACTTATGAGTTCTAGCGAGCACCGCCAGAAGCTTGTTCAAGCACTATCCTATATGGAGATTGCTCCTGATACTACCCCTGAAGCCATGATGGCTGCCATTACGACCAAACCCACCAGGCATACTGTAACCTTCACCGAGGCTGATTTACCACTTGAAGGGACTGACCACAATAAACTCTTGCATGTCACGATGAAATGCATGGGGAAATGGGTTCCGGTTGTGTTGGTTGATAATGGATCTGCACTCAATGTCTGTCCTCTCCGAACAGCTCAGTGCTTGGGACTTAAGCCAAAGGACTTCACACCGTCTAATCTCATTGTTCGGGCTTACGATAACACTCGTCGTAGTGTGCTTAGGACTGTGGAAATGGAGATTGCAGCCGAAGGGTTTAAATCGATGGTGGAATTCCATGTCCTTGAGATTCTAGCCTCGTTCAATTTGCTGTTGGGTCGCCCTTGGATGCATCGACCCGACATAATGGCAGTTTCCGTCAACTCTGCACCAAAATGTCTTACTTGGATTAGAAAGTGGAACGGTTGCCATCTACGGAGATTCGGGCATTCGTCCCCATGCCGAAGACAATGCTCCCCTGTTAGAAATTATGCATGATGAGAATGACATCCAACTCGGAGGTTTCGCTTTTGATACCTCCGGCGGTGTGTGCACGCTTCGTGTTGATGATGATTTCTCAATCAGCACCACCGCTCTTGAGATGATGAGAAGGATGTCTTATCTGCCAGGCACTGGTTTAGGTCGAACTCACCAAGGGGTGGCTCAGTTTCCGGAATTCCCTTCTCAGCGAGGCCGTTTTGGGTTGGGATATGAGCCCACGCTGAAGGAAATGCAAAAGGAAAAAATTGACGGGGCAAGCAGCAGTGCAAACCGTCAGATCACCTTATCACGGTCAGCTGAACCCGTTTGTAAATGAAATAAATGGAGAGGTGTACCCCGGATTTGAAATATTCGCTAATGATGCTTGGGACAGTGAAGATGAACATGAAAAGATAGAGAAGTTGGTGAAAGAACTCAAAGCAGACTGGATGGAGGCTCTGGATGGTGGGGTCCTGATGTCGATGTTTGAAGAGGTCAGTCTAATGGGTAAGGATGAAGAGGAGGCAGCAGTGACGATGCTCGAGCAGGAGGCCCTTGAAGACCCCAGCTTGTTGATTGTGGATGCCATTGGAGGATATAAGAATTGCACTTTCACACCTGTTGTAAAATTCACTGGCACTTCCACTGAGTCCGAATCTGAGTCTGGTTTTGAGTCTAAGTCTGTACCTAGCCTCGAGTCGGAGGTTGAGCTTCATGGCCCTCCACGTCATCATTTTTCTTTCGAGTTCGAGTCCACTGCTATGTACCGCACCCCTGAGGGTTTCATGAATGAAATGGACTACGATTTTGCTTACTTTGCTGTTCCCGAAATAAATTGTGTTGATCCAGACGATGATGAGACTGAGTTCGAGGGAGAAATACCCAAAGAACTTAGGTCCCTGATCGAAAGGGAAAATGAAAGGCATGCTCAGCCAATAAAAGAAGAAGTTATTTCAATAAATTTGAGAGATGAGGAAAATCCTCGAATGGTTCAAATCGGTTCCGGGCTATCTTCGGAGGAACAAAAGCTGCTCATTAATTTACTCAAAGAATTTGAAGACGTTTTCGCTTGGTCCCACGCAGATATGCCCTGAATCGATCCTGAAATCGTGCAACACAGAATTCCCTTGTATCCCGATGCAAAACCAGTAAAACAGAAATTAAGGAAAATTAGGCCAGATTGGGTAGAGAAAGTTAAAGAAGAAGTTACCAAGCAGTTCAACTCCGGTTTTCTAATGGTAACAGAGTATCCGCAATGGGTTGCTAACATTGTTCCGGTGCCCAAAAAGGAAGGCCGAATCAGGGTATGCGTAGATTTCAGGGATCTGAACAATGCCAGCCCAAAAGACGACTTTCCCTTGCCTCACATTGATGTACTGGTGGATAACACAGCGGGTCATGCACTGTTATCATTCATGGATGGCTTCTCGGGGTATAACCAGATTTTGATGGCACCGGAAGATCGGGAGAAGACTACCTTCACTACTGAATGGGGCACATTCTGTTATCGGGTCATGCCGTTCGGATTGAAAAATGCCGGGTCAACTTATCAGCGAGCTGCAACGACGTTGTTACACGACATGATGCATAAGGAAGTTGAGGTGTATGTTGATGACATGATCGTGAAGGCTAAGGAGCGGGAAAGGCATCTCCCTGCATTGTGCAAATTCTTTGAAAGGATACGGAAGTACCGGATGCGCCTTAATCCACAAAAATGCACATTCGGTGTCACTGCTGGGAAGATGTTAGGGTTCATGATTACCACCAGGGGAATTGAGGTTGATCCATCAAAGATCAAAGCGATATTAGAAATGGAACCACCAAGGACGGAGAAAGAAGTTCGGAGTTTCCTAGGGAAGATTCAGTTCATCAGTAGATTCATCTCCAAGTTGACTTCAACTTGCGAGCCGATGTTTCATCTGCTCAAGAAGGGCGTGCCATTCAAATGGGATGATAGGTGTCAGAAGGCCTTCGAGGCAATCCGGAAATATCTCCAAAATCCACCAGTGTTGATGCCACCGATACCTGGAAAGCCACTAATTCTGTATTTGTCTGTGTCACAGTCGGCAATAGGATGCATGTTGGCGCAAGAAGGAGAAACCGGAGTAGAAAAGGCTGTTTATTACTTAAGCAAGAAAATGGTGGGAGCTGAAGAGAGGTACACCCCGTTGGAAAAAACGTGTTGGGCTCTTGTTTGGGCCTCCAAAAAGCTAAGGCACTACATGCTATCCTATTCGGTGTTGTTAATTTCTCGGATGGATCCCCTCAAATATCTATTTGAGAAACCGGCACTCACCGGAAAGCTGGCACAATTGTTGCTCTTATTGGCCGAATTTGAGCTTAAGTATGTTACAAGAAAATCGGTAAAAGGAAAGGCTGTGGCGGAGTTTTTGGCAGACCATCCAATCGAGGGGCCTGAAGATACAGAATTTCAATTCCCCGATGAGAATGTTATGACCGTGATGGACGATGTTTGGAAGTTGTACTTTGATGGGGCCGCCAATCAAAAGGGGTTTGGAATCGGGATATTATTAGTTTCACCAGAGGGACCACATATCCCCCTGTCTTTTAAGTTGAATTTTGAAGTCACCAATAATCAGGCAGAATATGAGGCGTGCATTGTAGGAATGAAAGCTGCCCTCGAAATAGGAGTAAAGAAGTTGGAGGTGGTGGGAGATTCGAACTTGGAAGTCTTTCAAGCTAATGGTGATTGGAGAGTAAGGGAAGAGAAGTTGAAGCCATATCACAAGGACCTTGACGACTTGATTCATGAATTTGAGCAAATCACTTTCACTCACATCCCGAGGATGAAGAATCAGTTCACGGATGCACTCGCTACTTTGGCGTTCATGGTTGAGCTTCCTGTAGGGGTCAGGATGAGACCAATCATGATTGAGCAAAGAAATTGACCGGCTTACGAGTATGTGATGAATGTTGGAGAAACTGACGATGGTCTGCCTTGGTATCATGATATTTGGAATTTGGTCAAGAAAGGAGAATATCCCGAAGGAGCGAACAAAAAAGACCGGATAACATTACAAAGGTTGGCATCGCAGTACATCATCTGTGGGGGAAGGTTGTACAAAAGGTCATACTGTGGCATACACAAGTTATGCTTTCACGGTGACAACGCAAAGAGGGTGATGGAAGGAATTCATGAAGGAGTATGTGGTCCCCACATGAGCGGAATGATGCTAGCAAAGAAAATCCTGAGGCAAGGGTACTTCTGGTCAACCATGGAGACTGATTGTATTGAATACGTGCGGAGGTGTCATAAATGCCAAGTCCATGCCAATCTCATGCATGTTCCGCCGATTGAGCTGCATACAATGGCATCACCATGGCCTTTCTCAGTATGGGGCATAGATGTGATTGGGAGAATCACGCCACCAGCATCTAATGGTCACAAATTCATCTTGGTGGCAGTTGATTATTTCACAAAATGGGTAGGAGCCATGTCTTATGCTACGTTGACCGCAGTGCAGGTGGCCCATTTTATCAAACAGAACATTATCTACCGGTATGGCGTCCCGCATGCGTTCGTGTCAGATAATGGGGTGCATTTCAAAGGAAGAGCAGCAGAGGTGCTTGAAGAATTCAATGTTCAAGTGCACAAGTCGACAGTATATCGACCACAGACCAATGGAGCTGTAGAAGCAGCAAACAAGTCAATCAATAAGCAACACAGTAAGTTACAGAATGTTATGATGTCATCATCTCTTCAGGCGATTCACGCGTTCTCGGTGATACCCTAGGAAAATGGCGGCCAAGCCCTCTTCTCCTGCAATATGCATGGCTGAAGGTACCTTCTCCCTTGCAATCGACTCAAACGAAGTTCATGCTAAGCAGAAGCTTCTCTCATCCTCACTCCACTCTTCGAAACGTCCAAACTCCACAGTCGGGGGTCCAAATGGAAAATATATCCATGCCTCAAGCATACTCAGATCTGGGTCCAGATATTCGCGATACTCCTCTAGGAGAAGAAGCTACACCGAAGCCAAGCTTCACTCAATCAAGTGTCTACCCATAGAGGTTCAATCCGAATCCTCGCAACACCAGGTCATCCTCTCAATATCCTCAGGTACAAACCCTAACACCCAAGAACCCTAACCACACAAGCCTTTCTGATAAAACCACCAATCCCACTCCTACACAAACTAAACCGCTTAGCCCTGGAAAGATTACGCCATCCTAGACTCTCTCTCGCAGCCATAGCCTTTCAGATCTAGGTCTAAACCTATCAAAAATTCTGGATTCAAAAAACCCTAGTTCCATTAACTCAAACCAGTCACCGTGGTATCTCCCTCACTCATGGGAGGTCACCTGAATTTTAATACGTCTAATCCTATGTACGGCCCACACAGTCCAACTAGATCTGGTCCAAGCCCCTCACGCAAACTGCAGGAGGTTTTTCGTGAAGCAGGGGACCGTATGGACATTGCTACACTTCTATCCTCGCTGGTTAACAATTTTGAAGAGGAAATGCTTCATTCAGGGGTGAACTTCAAGTTACAGCTTGAACATTAATGGTGAGCCCACTGGCCAAATCTTAGGAAATAGAGGTCTTCGTCAAGGAGACCCCCTCTCCTCATACCTTTTTGTAATGGTCATGGAGTTGCTGACTTGTATTTTGAGAGAGAAAGCTCTTCATTCTAATTTCCACTTCCATTGGAAATGTGAGCAAAACAATATAATCAATCTTTGTTTTGCGGATGACCTCATGATCTTCTGTAAAGGGGATTTGAGTTCCATCAAGCATATTCAAGCAGCCTTGCATGAGTTTGAATCTCTTTCTGGACTTGCTCCCAGCCCTGGCAAGAGTAACATATTCTTCTCCAGATTTAATTCCACTACTAAAGAGAGTATCCTCACTCTCCTTGGTTTCAAAGAGGGTTCCATTCCCGTTAGGTATCTTGGTGTACCACTCCTGTCCACTAAACTCAAGCATATAATAGATTGTAAACCACTGATTGATAAAATCACTTCTAAGACCAAGTCCTGGGCCAATAGAGATCTCACATATGCTGGTAGAGTACAGCTCAACAAGAGTGTTCTCTTTTCCATGCAAACTTATTGGTCCTCTATTTTCATCCTTCCCAAGAGAGTCATTAAGGAGGTGGAAGCCATATTGAGGGCCTTCTTTTGGGCAGGTCCTGATTTAAAAAAATCAGGAGCCAAAGTCTCTTGGGATCATCTCTGCTCACCCAAGCAAGAGGGTGGTTTGGGGTTTAAGTCCATCCACGTTTGGAATAAAGCTGCCATTTCTAAACATATTTGGTTCCTCATCTCAGGAGGAGAACAATCCATGTGGTGCCAGTGGATCAAATCCTACTTATTGAAAGGGAAAAGCTTCTGGGAAGTTTTTTTTTTTTTGGGTAATTTAGCTTGAAATTAAAAGAGGTTAAGTGAATGTACAGCCTACAAGGGGCATACCCCAGGAAGGACAAAGTAAAAAAAAAGAGAAAGAAAAATAGTGCGTACTCCCAGGCACAATCCGCCGGGGTTGGAAAATAGGAAAGTTCTTGCACAACCCGCAAGGATATGAATTAATATGCAAAAGCAATATGCATGGCACAAAAGAATCACCCACGTGTGACCTCCCTTAGCCGTGTATGTTGTTGTCTTCTTAGAAAGCCATATATCCATTCCCCCAGATTTTTTGTAACTCCATAACCCAAATGCAGCATATTGTGGGCCCAAGGGAGTAAACATATTGTCAACCATTTACATATTTTCATGGTATAGCACTATAGCTCCAGCCTTACAGAGTGGGCCCCAAGTAGCAATTCAAGGGCCCACTACCAAGTTGAATCACGTGCACATGAATTGAACAGCCATGTGCCTTTAAAAAGGGTTCTTTTTAAATTGCAAGCAACCAGCTACATGCTTCTTTCCCATCTTAAAGCACGTGGTTGGCAGCCGGGGGAAGTCCAAAATCAACCCCAAGTGTTGTACATTGTGGGCCCAAAGGAACGCCAGATTTGAAAATTTCAAACTTTGATTTGAAAGTTTATTTGAATATTCCAACCGAACAAGCTGTACATAGCTAGCATGCACGTTGCCACATGCTAACCAAAGCATGTGCACTGTGGACCCATCAAATTATGACCCATTTTACATAAAGCAACATATACCAGTCAGTGGGATTGAAACAATTGACTTGACACAACCGACAGGCTGCTGTAGCAGTTGTGTATTGCCTATAGGACCAAACAACAAGCCCACTTGTAAAGAGAGAGTAGATCTCACTCTCTACTCTCACCTTCTTCAATTGAACTAGGTAAAACCACCTTTAATGCCAACTCCAACGGATGCAACCGAGATATGAGGACCTCCTCCTGTGAGCCCACCGTAGCGACCAGAACCAATTGCGGTATTACCCTCACCGCCGTGCCACCAACAACACCTGACGGGAGGAACTAAACCGATGCGGTAGGTTCTGTTCAGGGGTTGGACCTCGGAAATCTCAATGTCTCCATGGTATTGGTGATTCAAGGCGGAATTGATTACCAGAGCTCCATCTGGAGAAAGAACTCCATGACTGGAACACCCTCATTTGAAATTGGGAAATATAACCCCCATTTTATGACACGGGGAGATAGATCCCTTAGTAAAAGGCCCCATGAACAAATGGAACCATAAGCTGATAGGTGTGGAACAAGTGCACATTGGATGAATTAGAAACCAAAATCTCCACGACTTGTTGGGATAGCACCGTTTGGATCTGGATAGAACCCAGATTCCTCGCCCAAAGTCTTACTGTGAGGAGCTTCAAGATAACCCAGTACTGATGATGAGGGACCACCACGACCCATGATGTACCAGAACCAAGCAAATAGCTTGGCTTTTTGATGGCCGGATATGCTTGGTTTGGTGATTTTGTGAAAAATAGAACTCGATCAGAGCAAATTACCCTCTGGATCAGTCCCATTTTTTGGGTTTTGGTTGGGTAGTGCATTCTCTCTCTATTTCTAGAGAGAGAAGCTCTCAACCCATAGGCTAAGATTTCTAACTAGCGTGGATGCTTCTGGGAAGTTAAGATGCCTAGCACTCCATCTTGGGTGTGGAGGAAAATGTTGAATCCTAGACCCTCTGTACATCCACACCTCAAAACCATTATTGGCAATGGGGAAAACACTTCTTTATGGTTTGATAACTGGCACCCTTTTGGACCACTTGTTGAGAAATTTGGTACTAGAATGTTGTATGACTCTGGACTCCCCAGAGATTCTAAGGTTTCTGCTATCATCAAAAACTCCCAATGGAACTTTCCCATTACCCAAACCCTTGAACTCAATGAAATAAGATCCACCTTGCCTACTCTTCCTAATCCAAATGTGGCTATTGACCACAATAGATGGAAGCTCACCCCTGATGGTCTTCACAGTATTGCCTCCATGTGGGAGCACATGAGAACACACTTTCCTAAAGTTCAATGGCATCATTGTTTATGGTTTTCTGGGCACATTCCCAAATGTAGCCTCATTGTGTGGGTTGTTGTTCAAAATAGGTTGTATACTGAGGACAGGTTGGTCACTTTTGGGACCAAGACTCACTCTTGCTGCAGTTTCTGTCCTGATCAAGAGAGTCACGATCATTTATTCTTCAATTGCCCTTACACATCTCAGGTGTGGACACAAATCACTGATCTCCTTAATGTTACTTGGCCTTTCAAGTCTTGGACTAATTGGGTTACATTTATATCTTCCACGAAGGGCAAATCATTAAAGACTCTCATGATCAAATTGGCATTCACCACTACTGTTTATCATATTTGGATTGAAAGGAACTACAAGAAATTTCAAAACGTAACATGGTCTGAGCAAGTTGTAATTCACAAGATACGTTCTCTAATAAGACATAGGTTGATGTCCCTAAGGAAGCTTCCTCAAGGACATCAATCTCAATGGCTTATCAGGAAATGGGATCTTCAATCCTAAATTTCCAATTAAGAACTACTAATTCAAGTTCCAAATGCTTGCAGTTACTTTTGCAGGTTCTTTGCTTGCAACCTAAACTCAGGGAGAAGATCAAAATGATTGTGTGAGGGGATCAGTGATAGATGTAAGTCCTTTTGACTTCTTGTGGGAGGCTATTACTTCTATTTTCTGGTATGTTACCTTATTCTCACATCATCACTCAATGTGTTTGATCTACCAATATGATGCTACTGGTTGTGTTGGTTGTTTTCGATGCTATTACTGTTGTGTGTGTGTGTGATCTACCAATATGAAAGCTGTGAGAACCCCAATGAGCTGAGAGTTTGTGAACCAGACTTTTTTTTCTGAGTGGAGGTAATATGGAGAGGGGGCATTTGGTGAGGATTAGTTGAGGGAGTCTTGGAGCCTTAGTGAGAGTTGAAGATGTGAGATTCCAAGGGAGAAGAAGGGTGAGACATATATTTTTCTAGGTTCACATGTTTTATGTACTTCCCACGTTTCTATGTGCATTTGCCTGCAAATTTGGATTGAGTGGTCATCTTTTGGACTACCATGCATCTTTGATATCATGTGGGTTGCAAGGGCTGTTACAATCTACTGCTGCTATACGTTGAATATGTTGTGTTGTGCTGAATTCTCACACGGGTTGTTTATATATATAGCATGTTTGCCCGTATAGATTATGGTTGTGGTGTTATGGCTATCAGTTTTTGTGCTGGCAGTGTCAATGCTCAGCTGGTAGCTGCATATTCAAACGGTATGCTGCCAATTTTCATCTGTTATAGGGAGACAATTTGGCTATGGATACTACATATTCAAACGGTATGCTGCCATCACCTATGCGCATTGGTTATGCCTAGCCATGGGGGGATGTCCCTGGCAACGTTTGAACCCTTCAGGGAGGGGGATTCCTCCCACTGTGATGCTAATGCATCCATTTTCTTGGACTTATCGCTGGGGGGTTGTCCCAACGTCATATTTACCATCAGTTGCTGCCATGTTACTGCTGCACCATGTTGCTGCCGAGTTACAGTTCTGCCTTATTGCTGCCATGTTAATGCCATGTTACTGCTATACTTGGATTAACTGAGAACATTTCTCTACTGCTTACATCTTGGTGTGATACTTCTTCACCATCTGGGTTTAGCCGTTCCAATTCAACTCAACCCAATCAAGTGTTACGTTGCTGCTGTCTGCATTTTGTTAAGCTACATTGTCCCTGTGATGATCATTCCAATATCAGTTGTTCGGGTGCTTCCCTCCCCTCTTCTCTGTTAGATGAGAGAGAAACACCCCCCCCCCCCCCCATGTTGATTTTATGTTTCTACTCTAGTTTCAATAGTCCCCATTTTCCCCATGTTGCCATTTTGTCCCCCCTCTTTTTATTTTATTTTCTTTTGTTTATTTCCTCCTGGGGTATGCCCCTTGTAGGCTGTACATCGGTTAGCCTTTTTTCTATTTCAAGCTTTATTTACCCAAAAAAAAAAGAACATCTCATTCAACTACAAGAGGCGGGGCCAGACTTATCTGAAAAAATGAGCATTGAAGGGGAATATGTCAGGGTTGCAGCTCCTCCTGAACCCAAATTGATTCCACGACCCCGGGGCACTCAAATGAAGAACTGGAACACTCTTTTCAAAGCTCAAGCTCCATCCAAATCGATAAAATTGGTTCATTATCCAGACATTCGAAAAGGTAAGGATGCTCATGTGAGCTTTGATTAATCGCAGCTCGATGATGGGGTAGGTAAACATTGTTTAATTGGGCATTTCTTGGATGGGAAGATGGCCCTCCCCCTGTTTGTTGCTACTGCACGTGCGGTGTGGAAAGATCATGGTGAATTCACGGTTAAACAGTTGGGATCCTGCTACCTCTTCGAATTTGAGGATGAATCTTCCAAACTCAGGGTCTTAGAAGGGGGCCCGTACTTCTTTTCGCGCAGATATCTGGTGTTAAAGGAGTGGAAAAGGATGTTTGTACCAAGTAAGAACCACCCTACACACCCAGGGGTTGCCCCAGCAGTTAGGGCAAGTGCATGACTTTGGGGGTAATCCCCTTGGTCAGGAGTTCGATTCCCCGCAGGGTGAGTACCTGTGCTAAGTGGTGGGTCGTGACTGGTGTGGGTTGCGCCAGCTCCCTCCGAGGTTTGGGTCGTGCAATGGGTCCAATTAGTGGCCCGTTGTAAGGCTGTTCCTCGGTTATCAAAAAAAAAAAAAACCACCCTCCTTCTATTCCAGTTTGGATCAAACTCCATAGGCTACCCCTGGAATTTTGGACACGCGTCGGCTTCAGCAAGATAGGGAGTGCAATTGGGAAACCAATCCACGTGGATGAAGCCACAACAAACAGAAAAAGGTTGGACTACGCTCGGATCTGTGTGGAGGTAGATGCAGGTGATGATCTCCCCACGGATATAGCTATCTTAGTAAGTGAAGAATCTTTGATGATTGGAGTTGAGTATCAGTGGCTCCCTCCAAGATGTGAGAATTGCAAGGTGTTTGGACACTCTTGCAGCCCCAAAACAATCCCAAATACAACTAACTCTGATGCTGAATGGGTAGTAATGGGCAAGGGCACGCTCTCTTCAAGCTCAACTTTAAGGAATGACACTAAGGGGGAAGATTCTGAACTTCCTCAAGCTGCCATAGTTCAGGGGATTAAGAGCAGTAGCCCTCTCCCAACCACAGCAACTAAGGGGGGTGCTAAAATCTCATTGGCCCTCTCTAACTCAACAGGGGCAGCCAGCTCTTCACAACCAGAGGGTACTGAAGTCAAGAAACCCCCTCCCTCATCTTCCCCACTCACTCTTAACCCGCAACTTTCCCATCCCATCTCTCTTCCCATTGTGTCCCTAGATGACACTTCTAGTGAGACTGTGGATGGGGAAATCCTTGTCAATGATAGAGAAATGGCAGAACCACCCAACCTGCAGAGTAAAGATGAGGAGGATCGCCCCATTTCCAACAAGGGGTCCACAACAGCTCTAGGAAAAGGAGGCTGAAAAAGGAACAGCAACTTCTTAATCAGGGACGTTCCTAATCCCTTTCACCATTACTATTAGTATATATGTCTATATAATTACATATATAATGATATAATTATGCATGCTTTAGTGTCTTCCCCTTTTAGTTTTCAATGCTTAGCTCTTCTATCCATTTTGGTTGTTGGAATTTGCGTGGACTTAATGATCCTATCAAACAAAAAGCAGCAAAAGTTTTTGTGAATAAGAATCAGTTGGCTTTGGTTGGATTGATTGAGCATAAAATTAAAGAATCCAACATCAAGAAAATTGTTAACTCTATATGTCCTCGCTGGCATTCAACAAATAACAGTTTACATGCCCCAATTGGAAGGATTCTGTTAGCTTGGAATCCCAGTTTACTCTCTGTCACTGTTTTGCTCGTCTAGTCAGTTCATACACTGTGACGTCCATGCCATCCAGGAGGGGCATGTTTTCCTTGCTACATTTGTATATGGTGCCAATGACCATATTGAGAGAAGGGATTTGTGGAGAGATATCCTTTCTCTCCTTGTTGATAAGCCTTGGGTACTTTTGGGTGACTTCAACATGGTTAGAACTCCTAGGGAGAAAATTGGGGATAATAATCAATGGATTCATCATCTGGATGAATTTAATGATTGTCTTTACTCTTGTGAACTCTATGATCTCAGATTCACAGGATGCCATTACACTTGGTCAAATAGGCAAGATGCCCCTAATTGCATCTCCTCTAAACTGGATAGAGTTTTGGTCAATGATAGTTGGACTAGATCCCACACAAGCTCTAGTGCCAATTTTCCTCCTCCTGGAATATCAAACCATGCTCCTGCTATTGTTCATATAGCACCACCACCCAAATCATCACCTAAACCTTTCAAGTTCTTTGATTTTCTAGCTGACCACCCCTTGTTTTTATCCACTGTACAAGGTATTTGGAGGAGGATCATTATTGGTAATCCTATGTATTGTGTCTACGAGAAGCTTTGGCTCCTTCAGGCTGAATTTATGAAGCTAAATAAACAAGAGTTTAGTGCCATTTCTGATAGAGTAATGCAAACTCAACATCTCCTTGAATCTCTTCAGAATAAGTTAGGCGCCAATCCTTCTGATTCTGCCACTCAGCAGGAGGAAAAACTTGTGTACATACATTTCCTCACTCTTTCCAGAGGTGAGGAAAGCCTTGCTAGACAAAAGTCTAGGATCAATTGGATGAAATTGGGAGATCAGTGTACTTCCTTCTTTTTCAAATCCGTTAGTAAAGTGCTTTTGTCATAAAAAGTGCTTTTGTCAACTTTTACTCAAATCTGTTAGGTAATCCCCATAGTACTTTATACTTGGGAAGTGATAGGGTCAATCAGCTCATAAGTAAAAGATTGACCAACACTCAGAGCCTAGCAATGGTCCAGGATGTCACTGATATGGAAATAAGAGATACCATGTGGGAGCTTAACCCCCACAAAGCACCTGGTCCTGATGGATATAACGCTGGGTTTTTCCAAAAAGCTTGGCCTATTGTTGGCAATGAGACCATCTCAGCAATTAAGAATTTCTTTAGATCTGGCCAACTTCTTGGTAAAGCTAATGCAACTGTGGTTGCTCTGGTCCGTAAAATCCCCAATCCTTCCAAGGTTGGTGATTTTAGACCTATCTCTTGCTGCAACACAATCTATAAGTGCATAGCTAGGATCTTGGCTAAAAGACTTCAGAATGCTCTCCATTTACTCATTGATCCTGTCCAGTCTGGATTTGTGAAGGGTAGGAGAATTGCTAATAACATTTTTCTTACCCAAGAACTAATGAGAGGATACCATAAATCCTCCCCTTCTCCCAGATGCACATTGAAAGTTGATATCATGAAGGCATATGACAATGTGAGATGGGATTTTTTGTGGGATATTCTAAAGTCCATGAATTTTCATCCTAAAATGGTTAAGTGGTTACAAACTTGTGTAACTACGGCAAGTTATACCGTAAGTATAAATGGGGAATCAACTGGAAACATTAAGGACAAAAGAGGCCTTAGACAGGGAGATCCACTATCCTCCTACCTTTTTGTCATTGTTATGGAAGTTTTGACATGTATTTTGAAGGAAAAAGCTACTTACTCTGACTTTCAATTCCATTGGAGGTGCAGTAAAAATAAAATTATTAATCTTTGCTTTGCAAATGATCTCATGATCTTCTGCAAAGGTGAAATGTGTTCCATTAAGCATATTCATGCTTCCCTTGTTAAGTTTGAAGCCCTTTCAGGTCTATCTCCTAATCCTGGGAAAAGTAGTGCCTTCTTCTCTGGTGTGGACCACTCCACAAGAGAAGGCATTCTTCGCTTGCTTGGCTTTAAAGAAGGGGTTTTACCTGTTAAGTATCTTGGTGTCCCTCTTCTCACCACCAAACTTAAACATGAGGACTGTAAAAACATGATTGCAAAAATTACAGCTAGAACCAAGACCTGGACTAATAGGGACTTATCAATATATATATATATATATATATATATATATATATATATATAGACACAATAGGCCACTAATTGGACCCACTGCACGACCCAAACCTCAGAGGGAGCTGGCGCAACCCACACCAGTCACGGCCCCCCACTTAGCACAGGTACTCACCCTGTGGGGAATCGAACACCTGACCAAAGGGACTACCCCTAAAGTCAGGCACTCGCCCTAACCACTGGGGCAACCCCTGGGTGTGTCCATGCAAACATATTGGTCTACCCTTTTCATCTTACCCAAAAAAGTTATAAAGGAAGTTGAATCTATACTTAGATCCTTTCTTTGGTCCGGTCCATATCTTAAAAAATCTGGTGCTAAAGTCTCCTGGGAACATTTATGTTCTCCCAAACAGGAGGAAGAAGTCTAATTAGCCGCGCACGGCACTCTTTCCTCTATACCCCTGCCCCCAACGAAGAGCTCAAGAGATCACGCGCTGGTCTCGGTAAGAAGACTCTGGAGACGACAGTCCCAGCACCTCATAAGCCCATAACTGCAAAACATTTTGGGAATGGTTAGTAGGTATTCAACGTGCAAGCAAACAGAAAATCAGCAAGATACAAAGTATGAGCATGAAATGCGGGATTGAACTTTGAATTTACACATTTAAATGTTCTACCTCCCAGACCAACCACAGTCCTCCTATGCTCGTCGCCACGCCTCGGGACACGGATACCATAAAGGCATAGCACGAGGCCAGAGCCCAACCTCCCCAGTCATAGCGGGCAGCCCGATCAAAGTCTCTCAGTGCCGCTAAGTAACCCAGGTGCACGTGGTGGCGTCGATTCGCGAACAGAGTCGCGCCAAACACGTAAAGCAGATTACACTGGGCCTTTTGCTTTGTAATGTGCCGTGACGTGGGCCTCCCGAGACAATGATCAGCAAACTGACCATAACCAGCAGAGTCCGACCCGCAGTTGGGCTTCCAGCCCAAGTAGTGTCTAAGAGCATCGTCATCCTGGGCCATCCCCAAATCAAAAGGCAGTGGCTCTCTACATTTTTTGCGAAAACTGCTTGGATCAAGCCCTTCCCGGTATTTTTTTTTTTTTGAAGATTTCTCGCGTGGACCCTTGAAAACACCTTCTGAACACATTGGACGGCTCGGATTTTTCAAAAATAATTTGCAACACAAAAAAAATCAATTTTTTCTTATTTTCGGGAGGTGTGGACTAGAAGTTTCCTATGAGGACTCCCTCACAAAAAAAAGTGCGGGAAAACAGTTGTGAGCCATTGGATCGCGTGAAGGGCATAGGATCCAACGGCTCACAACTGTTTTCCCGTTCTACTAAGGACTCCCTCAAACTCCCAATTTGCGGACCTCATGGATCGAGGTCTAATCTCGACGATCCGAACCGCTCAATGTTTTTAAAACGTGTTTTTAAGGGTTACCGCGAGGATTTGTCCAAAAAAAATATCCGGAAGGGCTTCATTCGAACTTTTTTCGATAAACTATATATGTACGGTTGTTATGAAAAACTGTTCGGATGAAGCCCTTTCGGGTATTCTTTTTTTGTGATTCCTCGCGCTGGCCATGGAAAACATGTTTTAAACACATTGAGCGGTTCGGATCGTCGAAATTTGGTCCGAAAAATCAGAAAAGGGGTGGTCCTCACAGAGGAGATCCGTGAGGGAGTCCTCAATAGAACATAGAGAGAGAGAGAGAGAGAGAGAGAGAGAGAGAGAGAGAGAGAGAGAGAGAGAGAGAGAGAGAGAGAGAGAGAGAGAGAGAGAGAATGGTATGCAAAATCCGGAGTAAAGAGAAACCCACCTTTGATTTTGAGCTCGAATGTGAGAATTTTGAGAAGGGAAAGGGGAGAAGAAAGGGGCTTAAGGGAACTAGAGAGAGAAAATTAAGAGGCAAAATCTACAGCAAAGTATTCACAATCTAAATCCATTTTTAACCCAAATGAATATGGGTTAATATAGGTTCAACCCAAATCAACCCATATTATAATATAAGCGGGTTGGGTTGGGTTATAAGTGGACGAATTGGGTTGGGTTCATGGGTTGGGTTGCCAATTGTCACCTCTAATTTCCTTCCATCATTCCATGGGAGTCCCGTACTCATAAACTGTGTGTCACCTTGTGAGAAGTGGTTTGGACCTAAATTCTTTCTGAGTGGAGGTAATATGTAGTGGCTGTATGTGAGGGTGAGTTGAGGGAGCATAGGTCCAAAGGTCCCGTGGCTTCAGAGAAAAAAGTAGAGGGGGAGTGTGAGTTATTCAAGGGAGTTTGTAGGGTGAGAACATAATGGCCATGGGGCTTACATTTTCTTGGCTTACTCTTTATTCCTTCTTCTATTCACTTAACTGAATTGAAATCTTTTGGATGCATAGTAGAGTAGTCCTGCACACGTGGATACTCGTTATTGTAATTGCTTGCTATTGCTGATGTGGCTGTCACGGGTTTTAAGAGAGGTTGTCATCATTGGTTGTGTCTATTTATCTGTAATCAATCCTCGCAGGTAGGCTGTGGGTATTGAGTTTCAATGTACCACGTCTCAGGCTATTTTTGAGTAATGTTGTCATGTATTTTGCGAACAGCTTGGTTGAAAAATTCATGTCCTTGTCAGCTACAGCTAGTTGGATGTGCAGACGGATTTTACTTCTGTTGGGAGGATCATTTTTTTTTTTTGGCAGTATGTCTGCCATTGTTATGGTATTTGCTTAGTCAGGGGGCTGTCCGCTGGTCCTTTGATAGGTTCCATTTACCATTTTCCAGTTTCACTAGCTGGGTTCTAGTTTGGTTTAGCACTTTAGCCAATTGAGGGAGCTCTATCTATAGGCTGTATCATTGGCCTATTTTCTGCAAGGTCTATTACCGTTATATGGGTAACATTATGTTCTCTGGGCTACATCAATGGGCCTCAACTATGCTCTATCCATCTACTTCACTGGTCTGAAAGTCTAGTAGGTCTTTTCAAGCATTTGGGCCAAATGTCGATGGTCAACATGTTGGGGCGAATCACAATCATCCCATGGTCCAATCCAGTTTTCAAAGCATACGGGTTGTGCATGCACAAGCCCATTCCCATCTATCCAATTAAATAGGCAGTTCTAGCCTATTCATATGGGGTGTTGGTCAATCATCATGTTCACCCTAAATGAGCCTTTCAAGTGGCTGTCCCATTTTGTTTCTAGCCTATTCATATGGGCCTTTTAGTCCAATGTAGCTGTTTGGGGTAGGTATTTTACTTTTATTTTCTTCTTTTTCTTTGTTTTCATCCTGGGGTATGCCCCTTGTAGGCTGTACATTCGCTTAGCTTTTTTCTATTCCAATCTGATTTACCCCCCAAAAAGAGAGTATAAATAAATACAGTATCAAATAAACAGCACGCACGCGAGATGATGTAAAAGAATACAACAGTATCCATTTTATAACAGATGCGAGAATCTCCATTGTCTCATTGATTCAAATTCAAAAACTTTGGAGCGGAAATGACACACAATTACAAAAAGAGACAAAGAAACCCAAACACCAAATTCTTCTTCTTCTTCTTCTTCTTCTTCTTCTTCTTCTTCTTCTTCTTCTTCTTCTTCTTCTTCTTCTTCTTCTTCTTCTTCTTCTTCCTTTCTCAAATTCCTCACTCAATCTCCGTCTCAGATATTATCATTCACAAAATGCTATATAAAAAAATTTATACACAATTCGAGTTTATGGTCTAGATTACACTTTGGCATGCATATATGGCTTTCTAAATTAATGTTATTATCATGCGTTTGAGATATGGATTTTCATAGTTTGAAAAGGAAACAACTTCAAGCGCTATGCAAGAAGCACCGCATTCCTGCAAATTTAACCAATTTGGAGATGGCTAGCAGCCTTGCCTCTCTTCTTAAGGCACCCCATTTTCCCAAACAACTCATTTATCCTTTTCATGGACTAGAGGTTGATGCTCGCGATTCTTAATTTATACAACCTAATTATACACAAAATTCATGAGAAAATGTAAAAATATGGTAAACCATGAAATCAACCAATCTTAGGAACCCAACCTAACAAATCACCTGTTCTCATTCATGTGATGGAGGATACATTGAATTGTTATATCAATTTGTCAATTGCTCGTGCGTGTGCGTGCACGCGCCAAGTGCCAATCCAAGAGCCAGCTTTGGAAAATGCATTAAACCTTTGCAATTCTCCATCAATGTGGGTTATTCTACCGTTCTTATTCTCTATCTCATTTGGGAGGGGGCTTCCTCCCGTACCTAGCCTTGGGGGGTTGTCCCTTGGCACGATGCATTGTTAGGTTTCACATTCACGGTATGATGGCTTGATGGCAGCATTGCTAGGCTCCTAGCCTTGTCGCTAGGATTCATGGTACACTATTTGTCACGGAACCATCCATTCCATTCTACTCAAGGTCATAGAGCTCTGCCACGGAGCCATCCATTCCATTCTACTATCCTGCCGCTGCTATCCAGCTGCGGCAGTCCAAAGTTGCTGCAGATCAATTCTATGTGCTGGTGCAGCAGTTTGGTGCAGCAGCAGCCGTTTGTAGTGGTGCTCTATCCCAAGCTACTCCAAGGTGTTCTAATGTTCAAGGCCCAAGCTTCAAGCATCAAGTTTACGTCCAAGCAGCCCCAAGTCACATATGCAGTTTCAAGTCGTATGTTCAAGCTTCAAACATCAAGTTTTAATGTCAAACAGTCCAAGTTTTTTTGGTTGTTGCATCAATGTGCTACTTGTATGTTTCTTAATCATCTATTCAGAAGGTTAGGAAACATTCAGATTTATCACTCTAGATACTTGTAGCCAGTTGGCGTAGGTTCTTCCCTCTTTATATTGTTCTTTGTTTTTATTTTGTCCTCCTGGGGTATGCCCCTTGTAGGCTGTAAATTCGGTTAGCCCTTTTTTATTTCAAGCTCATTTACCCAAAAAAAAAAAAAAAAATTTTACCTTTTCTTATCTGGTTTCATGGTGGGGAATGAGTTACAATAAGTTTACTGTGTGTGCTCTGTTCGGGAGACCATGGGTACTAGTAAAACCATTTGATTGAAGCTTAGATACCACTAACCATTTACCAGAGAGCCTCATATAGAGGCATTTGAGATCAGAGATTCACTTTCCATAACTGGCTTTTCCTCTGCGGCTTGTTCCTCCTGTTAAGTTTCGTTCGTGTCACGGCGGTGGGGGTAATACCACAATGGGTTTCTGGTTGCTAAGGGGTGCTTAGTGAAGTTGATTCTCATTTCTCTTATGCGTTTGGTTGGATTTCTGGTCTTGGTGAATGAGTTTCTGGCGTCATGGACAGAGCACCTGGAAAAATCTATTGAAGAAGGAGAGAGTGGATCTCTCCCTGCAAGTGGGCGTTATTATCTGTCTAAAGCCATTACGGTGGAAATTCAAAGCAACTTGATTCATGAAAAGGGTGTACTAAGTTAAAGAGCAGGGACCACGGTGCCTGGTTATTAGAGAGTGGGGACCACGGTGAACAGCTGTTGAAAGGTTGGGTTTCCATTTACCCGGGGTATACACTCTTTACCCGATTTACCATGGTCCTTTGTTGGACCATTAGACGCATGGAAAGCTGGAATCCAACTGTACTGCAACTTTGTGCAGCTGTGGCTTCAATCACAGGTTGTAGCAGCATGGGTCCCACCTGGGGTGATGGGGTTAATGTACCCCTTTCTTTGTCCATTTTACATGCATATATCCTTTTTAAAACCCCACTATTTGGTTCACAAAAGGTGTGACAGGAGTCTATTTGGTCCATTTGAAAATTCAACTCAAGGTCAATTGAGACAGCTACAAAAAGGCAGTGTGCCTTTGATCATGTAAAGGCAGTTACAAATCCTAGTTGCACGTAAAACTTGGGGGTACAGCTGTACTCCTTATAACAATGGCAGTGCCATTTAATTTTGTTTTAAATATATGTATCCCTATACCAGCGGGCTGTGCTGGTTTTCATATTTCCCACCCCGACGGGTTGTGTCAGGGAATACGCAAATTTTCTTTTCTTTTCCTTATTTTGTTTTGTCCTCCCTGGGGTATGCCCCTTGTAGGTTGTACATTCGCTTAACCCCTTTTAATTTCACGCTAAATTACCCCCAAAAAATAAAATAATAATTAGTCCATCAGTTTTATCCCACCGACAACTTCATCTTCATCAACACCGCCACCTACGTCCTCGCCAGCCAGCTGCTGCCCAAACTCCAACTCGAAAACGTTGGACGCCATTGGATCAACACGACATCGGATCTCTGGCCGCCGACGATCTGAGATTAGCACTTTGTGGAAATGGAACACTGTCGGATCGACGCGACTTGAATCTGAAACTACCGACGATCTGAGATAAGTCCTCCGTGGAAGTGGAACAGTTGACGATGGCGGTTGGGGCTGTGTACCGTTGTGTTTCGGTAGGCAACTGATCTTTGAGACGTTTAACAGAGTTGCAACTGCTGTAACACCCCGAAAAATCGATTTGTTAAAAAAAGGGTTTTAAAGATCTTAGAGCTGCATATATTTTTTTCGAAAATTAAATTAAAGAAACACAACCCATTTATTACAAACATTGTCTAAATATTACAATACCGAATAAAGTTGGAAGTGATTTATTACAAACTTTTAATCATGAAGTACTAGAATAAAATATGTCTTTATTACAAACTTGAAATCCCAATAAAATACTTAAAAGCACAGAGCCAACAACTAAACTACTGGTTTAGCCACGGCTCGGTTAACTCAGCAACATCTTCAACTGCTACAGGGTTGTCCTCTGAATACTCCATATCATTGCCTGTACCTGGCGTCAAATACCATGGTAACGTAGTACCGTGAGTGGTGACACTCAGTAGAACAACGTAAAACTACCCTTACCCCAATGTATGCATAAATTCCATAATCACAAAACCACATATAAAATTAACCAACAGAACCCACTTATTTTACACATAAGTTTTATTAACATGGTCAATCATACGATGTTCCCATTCACCATGTTCCCATACACCGTGTCCCCGACCACCATATTCCCATTCGTTATGTTCTCGTACGCCACCTTTGACACGGCTCATGACATAACACGGCTCAAGATATGGCACGGCTCACGACACAGCACGGCTCACGACATCCCCCATCCTTGGTTCCCGTTAGTTATGTTCTCATTCACCTACTTAGGCACGGCTCAAGACCAACCCGTCACCTGTTTCCCATCCGTTATGTTCCCATTCACCTACTTCAACACGGCTCACGACATAACATGGCTCAAGACCAAACACGGTTTCACCACATTCTCCAATCTCATCTTTTTCACATTCCATACTCTATCTCATTCCCATCATCACACTAAGTCTCGCTAACCATTATTCTTTCAACCATGAGGTACAAACCCAATTTCACCAATTATTAGATAATACCAAAATAGCAATTTAACAAGGCATGTAAATCCCGAAATTACAGGTTACCATCAGTTTACAATTATAACACAATGACGTACCAATACTTCCCCAAAAGTTATGAAATTCGACAGAGTAATAGTTCTCTGTCTTAGGAACAACTCCCGTGTTTATAGCTAAGGCCAAATCTGCTCTTAGGCAGGGTAAAAACGCGTACGAACAGAACTTGTCTGAATCTGCCACAGTTTGCCAAAACTCCAATTCCCGAAGATCTAACCGTTGGATTTGGTCCGTTTACATGTCAATACGTAGCTAAGACATCAACCTGTCTTCCTACCAAGTTTCATTGTAATCCTGAGACTCAATCGTATCCTACGGGTTTCCAAAGTTTCTGCCCGAATAGAGGAAAATTGTTGAAACAGCAGTTTCGGACAGCCTTAGTATTTCAGTCATAACTTTTTACACCAAACTCAGTTTGAGTCGAATTATATATCAAAACGTAGGGAATTTTAAGAGCTACAACTTTGTAGTTTCACACTTTTCCTAATTTTGCCTCTACGTGGCCGAAAACGCGCGAACAGTGTCCGGAAGTTGTGTTTACTGAAGCCAGTTCGTGTACACTCGTTTTTTGTGTCGAGAGATGTTTTTCTCACATTCTATCGATCTGTAAACCGATCGGTCCGTACAGTCAACATAATATAATGTTACCTATGACCCTTACTCCCTAAACCAAGGATCGGGTCAAGATTTTATAAAAATCATCATACAAAAGGTTAAAGCAAGTTTACCGAAGTTCTACCTTAATTCCTGCAGATTAAGCGCACAGATGAACGATCTGAACCGTTGAGTACGTCGGGAATACATCAATTGCTCCAAGTTGAGCAAGGCGTTATTTGGGTTTAATCCGAAAGGGTTGATCTGCTTGATTTAGAGTGGAATGAGAGAGGGTGTGGGAGCTTGAGAGGGAGAGAAGTATGCCATCATTCTCAAAGAGAGAGAGAGAGGGAGAGACGTTCAATGAAAGATGAATGGTTTGCTATGTATAGGAAAGTGAGAGGAGACAGAAAACAAAATGAAATAAGTAGCTACAAATGTGGTTGGGAAAATATCTTGATGGCAGTGCAAAAACAAGCCCGGTTCGATCGCGCTGTCCGGGTTTCGTTCTCAAAAAAATATCCAAAATTTACCATATGCACAAAATAATATATCGAACGTCATGGTGTAAAAATTACTATCGTATTATATATTTTAGAATAAAATGCAACACATCATATTTATGCAAGCACAATACTAATAAAAATGCGAGTCCTTACAACTGCTATGGCATCCTTATTGCAGATCTGGGCAATTTGCCTCAAGAAGAGCAGAAGATGAATGGGATGAGCTTTTATTGTGTGTGGATGGTTCACAGTTGTAGACACCCCGATTTTGACCCGGGATACTTATCAAGCATTCCAAATGATGAGGAAGACCACCCGCGCATGCCTCGAAGCTCAGATCAAGGCTTGAACTCACCCAAATCACCTTAAACTTTTGTCAAACAACCCTAACCAACCTAAAAGACCAAAATGCCCCTCAAACTACCAAAATAAACCACTGTGCATCAAACACATTGAGCACTAAAACTCTGAGCAGTTTGTTTTTGGCAGAGAATCTAATGATGATATTCTGCTACATGGGGAGCGTATGGCCGCCGCATTGCCACTCGTATGCGTATAGTAGGCTCTAATATGACCCCTATACAGCCTAATTGCCCCTTAAAACTTCAAAATCACATTTCCCTGCCATTTCTCTCTGTAGAAACCACTCCACCACCTCCATTACAGAGGTTACACTCTGATCCTGAGCCCACTCTCTCTAAAACACCATTTCTAGAACTCCTCAACCCATTTCATCCATCAATTAAAGCCTAACCACATTCAACCAACAAAACCCACTTAATCCTCTCTCTTAAAGCTTAAACACATCATCATCTACTCAAATACCATCCAATCTAACCCACATTGTCCATACACTGTCTAAAACAACCCACATTGTACCCTCAAATATAGTCATCATCCATCCTTTCATCAAACATCCAAGTTCAAGCCTTGGCCATGCTTTTCGGTCAACTTTTGAGATCTTCAATTTTAGCATCATGCCAGTTCTGCAGCAGTCTATTCGGCTCCTTTGGTTCAAATGGAATAGCAAAAGTTAATCACTGTTGATACAAGCCTTTCCATGGGCCCTTTTATTTACCATGTGGGACTTAATTTTGTTATGGGCTGGTATGTTTAGAACCACAGGGTAACCGATTTAATTTACAGCTTTATGCTTATTATACCCACCCCGGCGGGTTGTGCCGGGGAGTGCGCAATTTTTCTTTTCTTTTCTTTATTTTTAATTTTGTCCTCCCTGGGGTATGCCCCTTGTTGGCTGTGGATTCGCTTAACCTCTTTTAATTTCAAGCTAAATTACCCCCAAAAAAATGCCAAAAAGGTAGAAAATCCATGTAAAAGCTACGGGTTGGTGCTCCTGAGGGAGACCAGTGGATTCATGGAGGTCCTCTATACCTCTAATGAACTCACAAGGTCTTAAATGTCCAAGAAAATGACTTCCAAAAATCCCAGCTCAAGGCAGTTTGAGCGTTCAAACTCATAGTCTTAAACTGTTTTGAACACTCTCACATTTTTTATGTTTCTGACCTCTCTTGATGTTCATGTCACCATTTTGTGGCTTTTGGTTGGCTCATATGGTCTCAAACCAGCTTGTGCTCCACTGATTACTCATTAATGAGCCCAAAAGTCATGAAATGGTGTTCCTCTTGAAGTGTTTGGTCATTTTTATGTTGATATCATTATCTTAATGACTTTTGTGCGCTTAAATACTCATAAGTCAGTTTGTTCCTTCTTTTGATCATTGATCAAAAAACCCAAGAGTCATTAAGATGATGTTTCATCATCATCAAGCTTAAAATGAACATGTTTTATGAAGTGATCAGATGTATGCCATGCCTCTGAATCATGATCAAAAAGTTCAAAGTACACGCAACACCAGAGATGATCAGAAAACCTCAAAAGTTCATAACCCTTTGAATGGGGTTTGAGCGCTCAAACCATAGGCTTTGAGCGCTCAAACTCTGTTCTGTTTTGTGTTTGTTCCTTGTTTACTTCAGTTTATATCATGTCATAAGCCTATCGCAGTGTGTGTGTGTGTGTGTGTGTGTGTGTGTGTGTGTTGTTGTGGGGTTTAGGCCAGTCTGATCCTCCTCTGTTCTACTTTATTCATGCTTATATTTGGTTCAAAACATTAAACTCATCCATACAAGTCATTTCATCTAAGTTTCTGGGATATAAACTTTTCATGCATCATCGTACATTATTTTGAGCTTGTTTATGGTCCAAATGTGGGCAGAAGGTTACAGAAATACTCAAATCCAGTAGATGGTTTGAACGCTCAATGAACCCCCTATGAGCACTCAAACTGCCTTCTGGTCCATCACGTGTTTTCATCATCCTATCTTATCCACTGTATTTTGAGTATTCTGGAATGTTTTCTTAACATTGAGTCTTCATTCCTTCTATATTATTCATCTCATTTGGTTCATTAATAAGTCACAAAACCATGTTGGCACAGTCAAATCATTCTGTTTATCCATCCCAATACTGATTTTTGAGCAAGTAACAAAGGTTGAGTCTTTGACAAACCAGAATCATCAGAGGTGTCCTGAGCATGTGAGAGTTGGAAGGAGCTTGAGCACTCAAAATCCCTTGTTTGAGCGCTCAAACCTCTGGCAGTGGATCAGATTAGCTTTGCCTCGTATGTGGTGTTTATGACATTTCTGGTCTTTCATTTCAGTTTATCATGTACTAACATCGTTGTTTGTTGTTTTGTGTCTTTATCGGTTTATGTTTTGCATACGTGTTGACCATCATTATGTGTTTCCCATCCCCTATCCCCTGTACTTTGAACTGCACTCATTTCATTATGATCCCACAAAAGCCAAGTAGAGACCGGTCTTCGAACCGGGCGAGGGGGGTGCCTTAAAACCCTTCCCCTCTTGTAACTGAGCTCCCGAACCTAAGATAGTATGGTGATGAAAGGCCAGTATGTAATCCTTATCCAAAAGATGAGGCACAAGTCAATCGAGTTCGGTTCCTCGGGGACAATCCGCTAAAACCCGGGTGGCAACTCCGAATCGATCTCCTCGGAGGGGTGTCCACAACAGTTTACCAACTTCAAGGGGAAAAAAAGAAAGTAGAATAGCAATAGTTAATGGTGCTGTTTTCTTTCTTTGTTTTTTTTGTTTAAAACAGTAAATTGGTTAGACTAGTATTGGCATGGAACTAATTGACAATTGTAGACTATTATTTGTTACTTGGTAATATTTATTTTACTTTTATTTTTAAACAGTAAAAATTGTAGACTACTTATTTTATTTTTATTTTTTTCGGCAAATTGTAGACTATTATTTGTTACTGGTAGTATTTTTTTATTTTTTTTTAAACAGTAAAAAGATAATCATATCTTGTGAGCCTATATAACTACCTCTTATGACTATTATTTGTTCCTGGTGAAATTTTTCAGTAATTTTTTTGGCACCGGCGACTTTTCCGGTGAGAGTACAATATGTATTAAATTTAAAGAATTAAAAAAGAGAGAGAGAGAGAGAGAGAGAGAATTAATGGAGGACACGGTAAGGTGTTTTGATTGAGTTTGACTTGACACCTGGCATTATTGGTGTTTCTTTCTAATATTGAGAAGCCAATACAAAGCTAAATGGTGACCCATGGGTGTTCACCCTCCACCTGTTTGATGCAATGTCTAAGTGAGTTTGGCATTTGTTTAAGTGACCTTTTAACATCCATTAACATAGGGTCCTCCATATATATAAAAATCTGATCTTGGGTGTTGTTTTCCTGTGGTGTGGAGAAATCTATATTTTTAATTCAAAATGACAAAATGGGATTTGTTCTTCTACTACTGTCTCTCCGGCAATTCTCATGTTTATTGCTTGTAGAAGGAAAGTGTAGCTTTGTTGCAACTTATGCCCTACAAATGGAATATAGGGCTTGTTTGGAGACTCTTGACTGGTGTTTTCGAAATAATTTTTGCCATGTCAAACTACTTAGAGACTCACTTCGTGACTTGGTAAAGGAATGATTCCCGGTTAACGCTTGGAAGGTCTATTTGCGGATATTATTTTGTGTTGAAAATCGTTTTGTAATGTTAACATATGTAAAGCTAATTGTGAACTGATGCAGGAGGCTCCACTCTTGCATCTTGGGCTGGGAAAATAGTCATTTAAAAAAGCTATTGTCTTAAATATGTTTTGTCTTACATGTGGGTGGATGAGAATTTGATCCGAAGAAGGCTTTTCAAAAAAATATATAGTTGAGGTAACCATATCTTCTGAGTCCAGATAACCACCTGAGAGTCCAGATAACCACATCTGATCGCAAGTAGGCTTTAAAAAAAAAGAAGAAGATAACCACCTCTTATGAATCCAAATAACCGCATCTGATCCCAATTAGGCTTCTTTTTTTTTTTTTTTTAAAGATATAGTCCAATCTCTAGATAACCACATCTTGTGAGTCCAGATAACCACATCTAACCCCAAGTAGGCTAAAAAAACATTAATAAGTCTCACCCCAAGTATCTTGCAAATTATCGCAGGGTTGAATTCTATAAAAGCAAAAAAGATTAATACAATGCTTGCCAAACATGACCCTGAGACATGGGATAGCCATGCTGCAAGCCACTTTAAGAGCACATCTAGTTTTATGAGCTTCTAAATTAAACATGAAATAGCCATTTTGTTGAACACTTACTTTGCTGAACCAAAGTCACCACTTTCTTTGACAAACATCTCTATCAATGCACATTTGACATCCTAAACCAGTCGTCCACCACGATATCAAATGCAAGGCATCGAACACTTGGGGGAAGTACTTGGGCCCACACCTTGATTTTGTAAAAGGGATGACTAGTTCTCCCTTCATCATGTGCTAACCATCCAGTTGGGCATCCTCTTCCGAGTATCATCCAGACTGTTTGAAAATTTAATTACATTATGTTGACCACCTTGGGCCAATTGTTACACTGTTGTTGTATGCTTATTTTACTTATCCCGGCGGGTTTTGCCAGGGCCACTTATTTTCCCACCCCGGCGGGTTGTGCCGGGGAGTACGCAAATTTTTTTTCTTTTTTCTTTTTCGCTTTGTCCTTCCTGGGGTATGCCCCTTGTAGGCTATACATTCGCTTAACCTCTTTTAATTTCAAGCTATCTTTACCCAAAAAAAATAGCCATCCAATATTTGGAAAGGAAAAAAAAATCAACACCAAAATACTCCATGACTTGAAGAATGATAGAAAACTATACGAGTCTTATTTTGGAATTTTTCGAAAAGTTAATGCAATTTTTAGCGCAACTGCTAACTTCCTGCCGAGAAGGATAAATCATACTTAAAAGTTAGAAACGGGTCACAAGAACAAAACACATTCGTTGCATATTTCATATTATACATAATTGACTCAACTAAAAAACATTGTAAAACACAGAGGAGGGATTTTGGTTCCAAAAAGCATGTCAACTCCAAGGTTTGTTTTTTTTTTGGGTAAATAGCCAACTCCAAGTTGAAATGCATTGTAAAAGAGATTTTGTGGTTACCTGCTTAACTTCTCCTTATTATGGGCATTGACTTGAAAAGAAATGAATGTTCTTCATAATATTATGCATTATAAGGAATTCAATACCCATCCCAACCTAGAGAGTGCTTTCAACATCCATTGAAGCTGGGAAGGGAATAAAAGAGAGAAAGAAAAAAACAAAAAAAAACAAAATCAATAAAATTGAGACTTAAGACAGTGCATCATTCTACACCTCGCACCCAACCTAAGCTCCAAAGGCACAGTTGAAGGATCCAATATCTCATTATCAACTCCGCTTATCATAATGTTCTTAAACCACCATTGAAGACCACGACTAGCAGGCACCAAGTAATTCATTCTAACAAAACCCAGATCATAAAATGGCTGAATTTTTGTAGACAAGCATAAAACACATCCATTCAGGCATTTCATCGAACAATTGCTTTGCTAACTATTAACCAATTTACAAAGCATAGCTAGAAAAGAGGCAGGAACTAAAAATTTAAAGCAGACATTACAAAATTTCATAAAAATAGAACCACTAGGCCAACCTCATTTATTGGAATAGCGCAAAACAAATCTACAATAGTCAATCAATTGGCTTGCCTGGAAGAAAATATCAGCTTATAAATGAGAGGGTGGATTGGGAATTCGCGATGCTAGGCTCCACAACTAAGCTCTTTTAGCTAACATTTGATAGCGTCTTCTCAATAACCCGGACTCTCTTATTTCACGTATTCTGCTCCCTAAATATTGTTCCAAGGATAACCTAATCAATGTGAAATCTCATTCTAACTCCTCGTGGGCATGGAAAAGTATCATGTTTGGTCGAGATCTCATTGCTAAACATATCTCTTGGAGGGTTGGGGATGGAACTACAATTAGCCTTTTCCATGATAGATGGATCCCTAAGCTGAATAAGCCTCTTATCCAACTCATCCCGTTCAGTGGTGCAGATGATCTTAAGGTCTCCTATCTTCTAAACGAGGGAACTTACGGGAAAAGTCGGAATGTGGACAGATCAAATCATTTGGCCTTTTACTAATTCAGGCATTTACAACACTAAATCGGGATATAGATCTCTGTATGATATGCAAAGATCAGGTCAACCCCCTACTAGCACTTCTGCTTGGACACATAATGGTTATAATGTTTGGGGTTTGATCTGGAATCTTGATCTCCCCGAACGCATTAAGAACTTCATATGGAAATGTCTTAAAGGGATTTTTCCAGTCAGGGTTAATGTTTCTTCACGTCTCCATCATATCTCTCCGATTTGTCCCCTATGCAGAATAGAAGATGAGTCTATTGAGCACTTATTTTGCTCTTGCCCACAAGTGATTTCAGTTTGGGAGGCTAGCGAGTTTCAAAGTCCTTCTTTTGGCAATTCAAAGGACCAGACTTTTTCCATTTGGCTCCTTAATGAGATAATTCAACTACATCAAGAGAAACGGAAATTCTCCTTTTTTATCTCTATCCTTTGGGCTATATGGAAAAACAAGAATCGTGCGGTCTTCTCGGATATTCCTTTCAATGAGGCCTCCACCATTGGCTTGGCTAAGGACTTTACTCAGTGGTTTATGCGTGCTTCTAATTGGCTTTCAAATTCAAAATCTGTAGAACGCCCTCATGCTTCTCCGGTTGACAAGCTCCCATCTTTTATAATTAAGAATGGTCCTAGTACTATAACCGACCTTCAAGTCTGCCACCTTCATGTGGATGGTGCCTGGAAAGAGGGTAATGATTGGAGTGGTTTGGATTTACAGCTAGTAACCCCAATGGAATCCTTATTGCACAACAAGCCTTATCTTTGTACACTTCGACACCTATCCAGACAGAAATTCAAGCTTTTTATGAAGCTATTAAATCGGCTTTAGATCATAATTATAATGTGGTTTATATGTTTTCTAATTGTTTTAATGCAATAATACAGATAGCAGGGAGGATTGAGTGTCATCATCATGACACATTTTTGTTGCGCAACTTGGCAGCAAAAGTCTCAAAGCTGTCTTTTTGTAGAATTTCAAAGGTTGCGTGCCAGCATGTACAACAGGCTCATATTCTTGCAAAGCATACTTTGGCCTCTTTTGTTCCGCAATCTGGGCACCAGTGAGGGTTTTGCTAATCATCCTCTTTGGCCTCTTTTGTTCCGCACCTGGACACCAGTGACGGTTTTGCTAATCATCCTCCTAGCTTAACTAATGTTATTTGACTTATGTTTTTTGTTTGAGTTATTTCTGTTGGGACTTGTTGTATGAATGGGCTTTATCTAATGATATTTCTTCCTATTTCTAAAAAAAAAAAAATCTACAACATTCCCTTTACCTTTCCCTCATGCAAAGAACATAGCAATTCTCAGAGCAGCGATGAGCTTGAGAGTTGAACTTCAGTCATCGGCGTTTGAAGCTTCGAGACCTTCACTTTTAAAAGTCGTCGGCGCCGTAAACTTCTTCAGATTCAATCGCGAGAATATCGACGTAATGTCGGAGAAGAAGGCAGCCGTCGGAGAAGAAGGCAATCACCGGAGAGATTGCTGCAGAGGTGTTGCCAGTTCTGAGCGAGAGAAGACTGGCGTATCGTCGGCGAACAAGGCGGCCAACAGCGAGCTAGTTGTTGAAGAACGCAATATCAATCTCCCTCCACTCTTGCCATCTATGTTTCTTCGTTCTAAGAGAACGACTTCTCACATAGGGACATTTTTTTCTTGTAAAAAATTAGGAGTGGGCCTAAGACTTTACAAAATCCATCACAGTGGACACGAGACCTTATGAAAAAGTGTGGAGGACTAGACCTATTACACAAGTGTATAATGGACTTTAGAACAATTGTTCAAAGCAAAAATTGATGACCTGAGGTTGGTCGTGCCTGAAGGGTGAACCAGTGAGTGAAAACGATTCCAATGTTGTAATTAGACAGCTCAAGAAGGTTAGGTTTAGCTCTGAGAATGAGACGATTGAGTTTGTGGATTCAAAGGTGACGAGGAGGAAGACCATAGCAAAGCCTATGGGGAAAAGGGGGGAACTTGTTATTGATAGTGTTGGCAATATTGAAGCCTCTAGGGGAATTGGGGAGAGCCAAGTTAGAGCAACTAGGACTAGGGGACGAAAACTAGTGAGTGGAGGTGTAATTGAAGTAGTGTTGCCTCTTTGGTTGACAAAAAGAGGAAAAGGATGGAGGGATTGATATCTGACAGTGCGGAGGGGAATGATGGTGAGAGAGTTGGTAAGACAGCTTTAGTTTCGCACTTTTCTGATGGAACCAGAAGTGAAACTGGAAGGAAATGATAGGAGGTCAAGAAGCAGAACTTCTAGAAACAAATCAATTGCAGTTTCTGATGGACAAGATTGGAATGGAAACCACTTTGGAAAGAATGAGCAACATGGTTCCATTGGTGAAGAACGTCCTCATGGATGGTCCACACGGAATGCTGCTAAAATTGACACAACTGTTCAAAGTCAAATGCTGCAGAGTAGATCAAAACTACCAACACTTAAAAGAGTTGAACCATTGGCAGAGAGGACTTTGGCCGTCAAAGAACCACCAGTTTTGGATGCACAAGTGTCTAAACTGGAAACTACAGAACTTATAGTTCTGATCAGCCAAAAAATGGCAAGTAATAGTTCCAGGTTGTGACAGAATTCAGTGAGAAATCTCTACCTAAGGAGGTCTCTGTTCAAACTTCTGCTGTCAAAGAAGTCTTAGAGAATGATCATGCAGAAATAGAAGCCTTGGTTTCTATCAGTGAAATTGAGGTTGATGAAAAGAATCCCCTTGAAGATGATACAAATAGGGTTAATGAGGATGATCTGGCATCTCAATCACGCAAAAAAAAATGCACAGAATTCAAATGCAATAAATTGGTTGACCCTGAGGAAGATTTGAATGTGTCTAATATTGTTGCAGCTGCCTCTCAAGCCACAATTGGATTTGATGGTTACTTATCGGTTGACCTAACTGACTCTATGGGTAAAGGGTGTTTATTTACTAGTTGGATCATTCAATTCTTATTTTCTTACTTGCTGTAACACCTAATTTTTATTTCATGAATTTGCAGCTTCACAATCTGATAACTTGGATACTTGGAATAAAATGGAAAGCGACGAAAAGCCACCAGTACCAGAATGCATAGACTCAAGTTGTATTGCGGCCCATCATGGAGTTGACGATGACAAAGCTTCTGATGTTAAAGAGCAGAATTTAGTAGAGAATACAGACAAAGACAATAAGGCGAAGCAATTGAACCTGAATCCGTAGTTGATGACCCTTTAACTGAATCTAATGAAAGTGCATCAACAAGTGTTGTTGATGTCTCTGATAGGGAAAGAATCAGGCCTACTATTGTGCAAGATAGAGATACAGATAAAGCTGAGAAATGTGCAGTGGTTGCTGAGAAACAAGAATCTGTTAGTGGTATTCTAAGGATGCAAAACATTGAACTGGAACCACTGTTAGTCAAGTCCATTTCACCATTTGAAGGTTCGAAAATAAGAACATGATTTGATGTCTACACTAGTGTTGTTGATGTCTCTGACAGGGATTCTAGTTTGAAGAAGCAACATGATTTGATGAAGGCTTGCGCCGAAAGCGCAGACCTCAATGAGAGAAGGGTTTTGATGATGGTGAATTTAGAAGAAACCACTCCAGCTGTCAATTTAGTGAAGTTGCAGTGTAATTCTGCTGAGCAAGATGTACAGATCCCTGCCACTGAATCCATGGTTGTTATAGAGGAAGAAAATGTAGTACTGGTAGTTGAGTATGATTTGGCGTCTCAGTCCCAGATTCAAACTGGGAATTTTCAAAACGGAGATAATATTACTAATGTGGATGTTAATGGAACCACCTTTCGAGTTGTGGGCTTCTCACCCCCTACAGGCAGAGCTTGTGGGAAGTAAGTTTGATTTTCTTGTTCATTTTGTTCTTTAAAATACCAGATTAACCGAAGTACAAGTATCTACTGTTCCATGGGTGAACAGCTGACACCCGTTTTTTCCCTAGAATGCAAAGGTAAGAGAAGAACTTCCTTTCATGTAACTATCTGTTTGCTTGTTATGTGCCCTTTTTTTTTACTACTCCATACTTTTGTATCAACTTCCCTTATTGGTGACCAAGAGAGCCACTTTACAAGACCTGCTCTTACAATTGTTAAGGGTGGTCAAAGTTTATATATATATTCTGAACACATTGAACGGTTCGGATCATCAAAATTCAATCGATAAAGATGAGGTCCGCACTTTAACTACTTTAAGGGATCCCTGGCTATAAGCCCTCCCTACATATAGGGAAATCTTCTAGTCAGGGATGCCTAACTTTGCTTAAAGTCAGGACCTCACCTTTCCCAATTGAATTTTGATAATCCGAACAGTCCAATGTATTTAGAATTTGTTTTTAAGGGTCCCCATGAGGAATCATAAAAAAAATGACTGGGAAGGGCTTGATCCAAGCAGTTAAAGGCTTGATCCGAGCAATTTTTAACTGCTCGAATCAAGCCCTTCCTGGTCATTTTTTTTAACGGTTCGGATCATCAAAATTCAATCGGAAAAGGTGAAATCCGCACTTTAACCAGTTTAAGGGATCCCTGACTAGAAGCCCTCCCATTTTATTTTATTTTTTGCTGATTTCTCGCGGGGACCCTTAAAAACACCTTTTAAACACATTGGACGGTTCAGATCGTCGAAATTCGATCGGGATCTATCAGAACTAAAAATGAGGGGGGAAATAAATTATAATAATTAATTAGAACTAGGGTGCCCAAATTCCCTCCAATTTGGGACGCCCAAGTTCTTTGCAAATCAAAATTAATTTAGTTAATTTTGATTTTAAATTATTTTGTCGCATTTTTATTGTTTATTATCATCATTTTATGCATTTTATTTTCCTGGAAATGTAACAAAAAAGGAATAAAATCATTTTTTACATCAAAAATACGAAATTTTCAAATATTTAAAAAACTAGGGCGCCCTAGTTCACCAATTCTGGGGGAACCCTAGTTCTGCAATTCTAGGGGCACCCTAGTTATGCACAAATTGGGGTGCCCTAGTTCATAACTTTTATCATTTTGCTAGTTTTAAATAATTAAATAGTATTTCAAATCAAAATAGGATTAAATTTATTATTTTCTGTTATTTAAATAATTTCTTAGTTAGTTTTATTTATTTTCTCTAATTTTAAATATTTTCTTTTGAGTACTTCTTTTTCTTTTTCAAGATATAATAATATCTCTTTTTCAAATCCTGATTTTCTTAAATTAAAAACCGTTTTAAATTTATTAAAAATAATTTTTCAAAAGACATCATCAGAACTAAAATTTAGGGGGGAAATAAATATTAATAATTAATTCGAACTTGGGTGCCAAATTCCCTACAATTTGGGGCGCCCAAGTTCTTTGCAAATCAAAATTAATTTAGTTAATTTCCATTTTCAATTAGTTTGTCGCATTTTTAGTGTTTATTATCATCATTATATACATTTTATTTTACTAAAAATGTAACAAAAGAGGAATAAAATCATTTTTTACGTCAAAAATACAAAATTTTCAAATATTTAATAAACTAGGGCGCCCTAATTCACCAATTCTGGGGACACCCTAGTTCTGCAATTCTAGGGGCACCCTAGTTATGCACAAATTGGGGTGCCCTAGTTCATAATTTTTATTATTTTGCTTGTTTTAAATAATTAAATAGTATTTCAAATCAAAATAGGATCAAATTTATTATTTTCTGTTATTTAAGTAATTTCTTAGTTAGTTTTATTTATTTTCTCCAATTTTAAATATTTTCTTTTGAGTACTTTTTTTTTTTTTTGATGATATAATAATCTCTCTTTTTCAAATCATGATTTTCAAAACACTTCATCAGAACTAAAAATGAGAGGGAAAATAAATTTTAATAATTAATTAGAACTAGGGTGCCGTAATTCCCTCCAATTTGGGGCGCCAAAGTTCTTTGCAATTCAAAATTAATTTAGTTAATTTCGATTTTAAATTATTTTGTCGCATTTTTATTATTTATTATCATCATTTTATGCATTTTATTTTTACAGGAAATGTAACAAAGGAGGAATAAAATAATTTTTTACATTAAAAATACCAAATTTTCAAATATTTAATAAACTAGGGCGCCCAAGGTCACCAATTCTGGGGGCACCCTAGTTCTGCAATTCTGGGGGCACCCGAGTTATGCTCAAATTGGGGTTCCCTAGTTCATAATTTTTATTATTTTACTTGTTTTAAATAGTTAAATAGTATTTCAAATCAAAATAAGATCAAATTTAATATTTTCTGTTATTTAAATAATTTCTTACTTAGTATTATTTATTTTCTCCAATTTTAAATATTTTCTTTTGAATACTTTTTTTCTTTTTGAAGAAATAATAATCTCTCTTTTTCAAATCATGATTTTCTTAAAATTAAGACCATTTTAAAATTACTCAAAATGATTTTTCAAAAGACATCATCAGAACAAAAATTTAGGGGGAAAATAAATTTTAATAATTAATTCGAACTGGGGTGCCCAAATTCCATACAACTTGGGGCGCCCAAGTTCATTGCAAATCAAAATTAATTTAGTTAATTTCGATTTTAAATTAGTTTGTCGCATTTTTATTGTTTATTATCATCATTTTATGCATTTTATTTTTACTGGAAATGTAACAAAGGAGGAGTAAAATCATATTTTACATCAAAAATACAAAATTTTCAAATATTTAATAAACTAGGGCACCCTAGTTCTGCAATTCTGGGGGCACCCAAGTTTTGCAATTCTGGGGGCACCCTAGTTATGCACAAATTCGGGTGCTCTAGTTCATAATTTTTATCATTTTACTTGTTTTAAATAATTAAATAGTATTTCAAATTAAAATAGGATCAAATAAATTATTTTCTGTTATTTAGAAAATTTCATAGTTAGTTTTATTTATTTACTCCAATTTTAAATATTTTCTTTTGAATACTTTTTTTCTTTTTGAAGAAATAATAATCTCTCTTTTTGAAATCATGATTTTCTTAAAATTAAAACCATTTTAAAATTATTCAAAATGATTTTTCAAAAGACATCATCAGAACAAAAATTTAGGAGGAAAATAAATTTTGATAATTAATTCGAACTGGGGCGCCCAAGTTCTTTGCAAATCAAAATTAATTTAGTTAATTTCTATTTTAAATTACTTTGTCGCATTTTTATTGTTTATTATCATCATTTTAAGCATTTTATTTTACTGAAAATGTTACTAAAGAGGAATAAAATCGTTTTTTACATCAAAAATACAAAATTTTTAAATATTTAATAAACTAGGGTGCCCTAGTTCACCAATTCTGGGGGCACCCTAGTTCTGCAATTCTGGGGGCACCCTAGTTATGCTAAAATTGGGGTGCCCTAGTTCATAATTTTTATCATTTTGCTTTTTAAAATAATTATATAGTATTTCAAATCAAAATAGGATCAAATTTATTATTTTCTGTTAATTAAATAATTTCTCTGTTAGTTTTATTTATTTTCTCTAATTTTAAATATTTTCTTTTGAGTACTTCTTTTTCTTTTTGAAGATATAATAATATCTCTTTTTCAAATCATGATTTTCTTAAATTAAAAACCATTTTAAATTTTTTTAAAATGATTTTTTAAAAGACGTCATTAGAACTAAAAGTTAGGGGGAAAATAAATTTTAATAATTAATTCGAACTGGGGTGCCCAAATTCCCTACAATTTGGGTGCCCAAGTTCTTTGCAAATCAAAATTAATTTAGTTAATTTCGATTTTAAATTAGTTTGTCGCATTTTTATTGTTTATTATCATCATTTTATGCATTTTATTTTTACGGGAAATGTAACAAAGGAGGAATAAAATCATTTTTTACATCAAAAATACAAAATTTTCAAATATTTAGTAAACTAGGGAACCCTACTTCTGCAATTCTGGGGGCACCCAAGTTCTGCAATTCTGGGGGCACCCTAGTTATGCACAAATTGGGGTGCCCTAGTTCATAATTTTTATCATTTTGCTTGTTTTAAATAGTTAAATAATATTTCAAATCAAAATAGGATCAAATTTATTATTTTCTGTTATTTAAATAATTTCTTAGTTTTATTTATTTTCTCCAATTTTAAATATTTTCTTTTGAATACTTTTTTTGTTTTTGAAGAAATAATAATCTCTCTTTTCAAATCATGATTTTCTTAAAATTAAAACAATTTTAAAATTATTCAAAATGATTTTTCAAAATACATCTTCAGAACTAAAATTTTGGGGGAAAATAAATTTTAATAATTTATTCGAACTGGGGAGCCCGAATTCCCTACAATTTGGCGCGCCCAAGTTCTTTGCAAATCAAAATTAATTTAGTTAATTTCCATTTTAAACTAGTTTGTCGCATTTTTATTGTTTATTATCATCATTTTATGCATTTTATTTTACTGAAAATGTAACAAAACAGGAATAAAATCGTTTTTTACATCAAAAATACAAAATTTTCAAATATTTAATAAACTAGGGCGCCCTAGTTCACCAATTCTGGGGGCACCCTAGTTATGCACAAATTGGGGTGCCCTAGTTCATAATTTTTATCATTTTTCTTGTTTTTAATAATTAAATAGTATTTCAAATCAAAATAGGATCAAATTTATTATTTTCTGTTATTTAAATAATTTCTTAGTTAGTTTTTTTTATTTTCTCCAATTTTAAATATTTTCTTTTGAATACTTTTTTTCTTTTTGAAGAAATAACAATCTCTCTTTTTCAAATCTTGATTTTCTTAAAATTAAAACCATTTTAAAATTATTCAAAATGATTTTTCAAAAGACATCATCAGAACTAAAATTTAGGGGGGAAATAAATTTTAATAATTAATTCGAACGGGGGCGCCGAAGTTCTTTGCATATCAAAATTAATTTAGTTAATTTCGATTTTAAATTAGTTTGTCGCATTTTTATTGTTTATAATCATCATTTTATGAATTTTATTTTTACTGGAAGTAACAAAAGAGGAATAAAGTCATTATTGACATCGAAAATACAAAATTTTCAAATATTTAATAAATTAGGGCACCATATTTCTGCTATTCTGGGGGCACCCTAGTTCTGCAATTCTGGGGGCACCCTAGTTATGCACAAATTGGGGTGTCCTAGTTCATAATTTTTATCATTTTGCTTGTTTTAAATAATTAAATAGTATTTCAAATAAAAAAAAAGGATCAAATTTATTATTTTCTGTTATTTAAACAATTTCTTAGTTAGTTTTATTTACTTTTTCTCTCTTTTTCAAATCATTATTTTCTGAAAATTAAAACCATTTTTAAATTATTAAAAATGATTTTTCAAAAGATATCAACAGAACTAAAATTTAGGGGGAAAATAAATTTTAATAATTAAGTCGAACTGGAGCGCACAAGTTCTTTGCAAATCAAAATTAAATTAGGTAATTTCCATTTTAAATTAGTTTGTCGTATTTTTATTGTTTATTATCATCATTTTATGCATTTTATTTTACTGAAAATGTAACAAAAGAGGAATAAAATCGTTTTTTACGTCAAAAATACAAAATTTTCAAATATTTAATAAATTAGGGCGTCCAAGTTCACCAATTCTGGGGACACCCTAGTTCTGTAATTCTGGGGGTACCCTAGTTATGGACAAATTGGGGTGCCCAAGTTCATAATTTTTATTATTTTGCTTGTTTTAAATAATTAAATAGTATTTGAAATCAAAATACGACCAAATTTATTATTTTCTGTTATTTAAATAATTTCTTAGATAGTTTTATTTATTTTCTCCAATTTTAAATATTTTCTTTTGAGTACTTCTTTTTCTTTTTGAAGATATAAGAATCTATCTTTTTCAAATCATGATTTTCTTAAAATTAAAACCATTTTAAAATTATTAAAAATGATTTTTCAAAAGATATCATCAGAACTAAATTTTAGGGGGAAAATAAATTTTAATAATTAATTCGAACTGGGGTGCCCAAATTCCCTACAATTTGGGGAGCCCAAGTTTTTTGCAAATCAAAATTAATTTAGTTAATTTCCATTTTAAATTAGTTTGTCGTATTTTTATTGTTTATTATCATCATTTTATGCATTTTATTTTACTGAAAATGTAACAAAAGAGGAATCAAATCGTTTTTTACATCAAAAATACAAAATTTTCAAATATTTAATAAACTATGGCGTCCTAGTTCACCAATTCTGGGGACACCCGGGTTCTGCAATTCTGGGGGCACCCTAGTTATGCTCAAATTGGGGTGCCCTAGTTCATAATTTTTATCATTTTGCTTGTTTAAATAATTAAATATATTTCAAATCAAAAAAGGATCAAATTTATTATTTTCTGTTATTTAAACAATTTCTTAGTTAGTTTTATTTATTTTCTCCAATTTTAAATATTTTCTTATGAATACTTTTTTTCTTTTTGGAGAAATAATAATCTATTTTTTTGAAATCATGATTTTCTTAAAATTAAAACCATTTTCAAATTATTAAAAATGATTTTTCAAAAGACATCAACTGAACTAAAATTTATGGGGAAAATAAATTTTAATAATTAATTCGAAATGGGGTTCCCAAATTCCCTCCAATTTGGGGCGCCCAAGTTCTTTTCAAATCAAAATTAATTTTGTTAATTTAAATTTTAAATTAGTTTGTCGTATTTTTATTGTTTAGTATCATCATTTTATGCATTTTATTTTGCTTAAAATGTAACAAAAGACGAATAAAATCATTTTTTACATCAAAAATACAAAATTTTCAAATATTTAATAAACTAGGGCGTCCTAGTTCACCAATTCTGGGGACACCCTAGTTCTGCAATTCTGGGGGAACCCTATATCTTCATAATTTTTATTATTTTGCTTGTTTTAAATAATTAAATAGTATTTCAAATCAAAATAGGATCAAATTTATTATTTTCTGTTATTAAAATAATTTGTTAGATAGTTTTTTTTATTTTCTCCAATTTTAAATATTTTCTTTTGAGTACTTTTTTTCTTTTTGGAGAAATAATAATCTATCATTTTGAAATCATGATTTTCTTAAAATGAAAACCATTTTAAAATTATTAAAAATGATTTTTCAAAAGACATCACCTGAACTAAAATTTAGGGGGAAAATAAATTTTAATAATTAATTCGAACTGGGGTTCACAAATTCCCTACAATTTGGGGCGCCCAAGTTCTTTGCAAATCAAAATTAATTTTGTTAATTTTCATTTTAAATTAGTTTGTCGTATCTTTATTGTTTATTATCATCATTTTATGCATTTTATTTTGCTTAAAATGTAACAAAAGAGGAATAAAATCATTTTTTACATCAAAAATACAAAATTTGCAAATATTTAATAAACTAGGGCGTCCTAGTTCACCAATTCTGGGGACACCCTAGTTCTACAATTCTGGGGGAACCCTATATCTTCATTATTTTTTTTATTTTGCTTATTTTAAATAATTAAATAGTATTTCAAATCAAAGTAGGATCAACTTTATTATTTTATGTTATTTAAATAATTTCTTAGATAGTTTTATTTATTTTCTCCAATTTTAAATATTTTCTTTTGATTACTACTTTTTCTCTTTTTGGAGATATAATAATCTATCTTTTTGAAATAATGATTTTCTTAAAATTAAAACCATCTTAAAATTATTAAAAATGATTTTTCAAAAGATATCATCAGAACTAAAATTTAGGGGGAAAATAAATTTTAATAATTAATTCGAACTAGGGTGCCCCAATTCCCTACAATTTGGGGAGCCCAAGTTTTTTGCAAATCAAAATTAATTTAGTTAATTTCCATTTTAAATTAGTTTGTCTTATTTTTATTATTTATTATCATCATTTTATGCATTTTATTTTACTGAAAATGTAACAAAAGAGGAATCAAATCGTTTTTTACATCAAAAATACAAAATTTTCAAATATTTAATAAACTATGGCGTCCTAGTTCACCAATTCTGGGACACCCTGGTTCTGCAATTCTGGGGGCACCCTAGTTATGCACAAATTGGGGTGCCCTAGTTCATAATTTTTATCATTTTGCTTGTTTAAATAATTAAATATATTTCAAATAAAAAAAGGATCAAATTTATTATTTTCTGTTATTTAAACAATTTCTTAGTTAGTTTTATTTATTTTCTCCAATTTTAAATATTTTCTTTTGAGTACTTTTTTCTTTTTGGAGAAATAATAATCTATCATTTTGAAATCATGATTTTCTTAAAATGAAAACCATTTTAAAATTATTAAAAATGATTTTTCAAAACAAATCACCTGAACTAAAATTTAGGGGGAAAATAAATTTTAATAATTAATTCGAACTGGGGTTCACAAATTCCCTACAATTTGGGGCGCCCAAGTTCTTTGCAAATCAAAATTAATTTTGTTAATTTTCATTTTAAATTAGTTTGTCGTATCTTTATTGTTTATTATCATCATTTTATGCATTTTATTTTGCTTAAAATGTAACAAAAGAGGAATAAAATCATTTTTTACATCAAAAATACAAAATTTGCAAATATTTAATAAACTAGGGCGTCCTAGTTCACCAATTCTGGGAACACCCTAGTTCTGCAATTCTGGGGGAACCCTATATCTTCATAATTTTTATTATTTTGCTTGTTTTAAATAATTAAATAGTATTTCAAATCAAAATAGGATCAAATTTATTATTTTCTGTTATTTAAATAATTTCTTAGATAGTTTTTTTTATTTTCTCCAATTTTAAATATTTTCTTTTGAGTACTTTTTTTCTTTTTGGAGAAATAATAATCTATCATTTTGAAATAATGATTTTCTTAAAATGAAAACCATTTTAAAATTATTAAAAATGATTTTTCAAAAGACATCACCTGAACTAAAATTTAGGGGGAAAATAAATTTTAATAATTAATTCGAACTGGGGTTCACAAATTCCCTACAATTTGGGGCGCCCAAGTTCTTTGCAAATCAAAATTAATTTTGTTAATTTTCATTTTAAATTAGTTTGTCGTATCTTTATTGTTTATTATCATCATTTTATGCATTTTATTTTGCTTAAAATGTAACAAAAGAGGAATAAAATCATTTTTTACATCAAAAATACAAAATTTGCAAATATTTAATAAACTAGGGCGTCCTAGTTCACCAATTCTGGGGACACCCTAGTTCTACAATTCTGGGGGAACCCTATATCTTCATAATTTTTATTATTTTGCTTATTTTAAATAATTAAATAGTATTTCAAATCAAAGTAGGATCAACTTTATTATTTTATGTTATTTAAATAATTTCTTAGATAGTTTTATTTATTTTCTCCAATTTTAAATATTTTCTTTTGATTACTACTTTTTCTCTTTTTGGAGATATAATAATCTATCTTTTTGAAATAATGATTTTCTTAAAATTAAAACCATCTTAAAATTATTAAAAATGATTTTTCAAAAGATATCATCAGAACTAAAATTTAGGGGGAAAATAAATTTTAATAATTAATTCGATCTGGGGTTCCCAAATTCCCTACAATTTGGGGCGCCCAAGTTCTTTGCAAATCAAAATTAATTTAGTTAATTTCCATTTTAAATTAGTTTGTCTTATTTTTATTATTTATTATCATCATTTTATGCATTTTATTTTACTGAAAATGTAACAAAAGAGGAATAAAATCGTTTTTTACATCAAAAATATAAAATTTTCAAATATTAAATAAACTAGGGCGTCCTAGTTCACCAATTCTGGGGACACCCTGGTTCTGCAATTCTGTGGCACCCTAGTTATGCACAAATTGGGGTGCCCTAGTTCATAATTTTTATTATTTTGCTTGTTTTAAATAATTAAATAGTATTTCAACTCAAAATAGGATAAAATTTATTATTATTTTTTATTTAAATAATTTCTTAGATAGTTTTTTTTATTTTCTCCAATTTTATATATTTTCTTTTGAGTACTTCTTTTTCTTTTTGAAGATATAAATAATCTACCTTTTTAAAATCAGGATTTTCTTAAAATTAAAACCATTTTAAAATTATTAAAAATGATTTTTCAAAAGATATCATCAGAACTGAAATTTAGGTGGAAAATAAAGTTTAATAATTAATTCGAACTGGGGTGCCCAAATTCCCTACAATTTGGGGCGCCCATGTTCTTTGCAAATCAAAATTAAATTAGGTAATTTCCATTTTAAATATGTTTGTCGCATTTTTATTGTTTATTATCATCATTTTATGCATTTTATTTTACTGAAAATGTAACAAAAGAGGAATAAAATCTTTTTTTACATAAAAAATGCAAAACTTTCAAATATTTAATAAACTTGGGCGTCCTAGTTCACCAATTCTGGGGACACCCTAGTTCTGCAATTCTGTGAGCACCCTAGTTCATAATTTTTATCATTTTACTTCTTTTAAATAATTATATAGTATTTCAAATATAAAAAAAGGATCAAATTTATTATTTTCTATTATTTAAACAATTTCTTAGTTAGTTTTATTTATTTTCTCCAATTTTAACTATTTTCTTTTGAATACTTTTTTTCTTTTTGGAGAAATAATAATATATCTTTTTCAAATCATGATTTTCTTAAAATTAAAACCATTTTAAAATTATTAAAAATGTTTTTTCAAAAGACATCACCTGAACTAAAATTTTGGGGGAAAATAAATTTTAATAATTAATTCGAACTGGGGTGCCCAAATTCCCTACAATTTGGGGCGCCCAAGTTCTTTACAAATCAAAATTAAATTAGGTAATGTCCATTTTAAATAAGTTTGTCGCATTTTTATTGTTTATTATCATCATTTTATGCATTTTATTTTACTGAAAATGTAACAAAAGAGGAATAAAATCGTTTTTTACATCAAAAATACAAAATTTTCAAATATTTAATAAACTAGGGCGTCCTAGTTCACCAATTCTGGGGACACCCTAGTTCTGCAATTCTGGGGGCACCCTAGTTATGCACAAATTGGGTGCCCTAGTTCATAATTTTAACATTTTGCTTGTTTTAAATAATTAAATAGTATTTCAAATCAAAATAGGATCAAATTTATTATTTTCTGTTATTTAAATAATTTCTTATATAGTTTTTTTTATTTTCTCCAATTTTAAATATTTTCTTTTGAGTACTTTTTTTCTTTTTGGAGAAATAATAATCTATCATTTTGAAATAATGATTTTCTTAAAATGAAAACCATTTTAAAATTATTAAAAATGATTTTTCAAAAGACATCACCTGAACTAAAATTTAGGGGGAAAATAAATTTTAATAATTAATTCGAACTGGGGTTCACAAATTCCCTACAATTTGGGGCGCCCAAGTTCTTTGCAAATCAAAATTTATTTTGTTAATTTTCATTTTAAATTAGTTTGTCGTATCTTTATTGTTTATTATCATCATTTTATGCATTTTATTTTGCTTAAAATGTAACAAAAGAGGAATAAAATCATTTTTTACATCAAAAATACAAAATTTGCAAATATTTAATAAACTAGGGCATCCTAGTTCACCAATTCTGGGGACACCCTAGTTCTACAATTCTGGGGGAACCCTATATCTTCATAATTTTTATTATTTTTCTTATTTTAAATAATTAAATAGTATTTCAAATCAAAGTAGGATCAACTTTATTATTTTATGTTATTTAAATAATTTCTTAGATAGTTTTATTTATTTTCTCCAATTTTAAATATTTTCTTTTGATTACTACTTTTTCTCTTTTTTGGAGATATAATAATCTATCTTTTTGAAATAATGATTTTCTTAAAATTAAAACCATCTTAAAATTATTAAAAATGATTTTTCAAAAGATATCATCAGAACTAAAATTTAGGGGGAAAATAAATTTTAATAATTAATTCGAACTGGGGTGCCCCAATTCCCTACAATTTGGGGAGGCCAAGTTTTTTGCAAATCAAAATTGATTTAGTTAATTTCCATTTTAAATTAGTTTGTCGTATTTTTATTGTTTATTATCATCATTTTATGCATTTTATTTTACTGAAAATGTAACAAAAGAGGAATCAAATCGTTTTTTACATCAAAAATACAAAATTTTCAAATATTTAATAAACTATGGCGTCCCAGTTCACCAATTCTGGGGACACCCTGGTTCTGCAATTCTATGGCACCCTAGTTATGCACAAATTGGGGTGCCCTAGTTCATAATTTTTATTATTTTGCTTGTTTTAAATAATTAAATAGTATTTCAACTCAAAATAGGATAAAATTTATTATTATTTTTTATTTAAATAATTTCTTAGATAGTTTTTTTTATTTTCTCCAATTTTATATATTTTCTTTTGAGTACTTCTTTTTCTTTTTGAAGATATAAATAATCTACCTTTTTAAAATCAGGATTTTCTTAAAATTAAAACCATTTTAAAATTATTAAAAATGATTTTTCAAAAGATATCATCAGAACTGAAATTTAGGTGGAAAATAAAGTTTAATAATTAATTCAAACTGGGGTGCCCAAATTCCCTACAATTTGGGGCGCCCATGTTCTTTGCAAATCAAAATTAAATTAGGTAATTTCCATTTTAAATATGTTTGTCGCATTTTTATTGTTTATTATAGTCATTTTATGCATTTTATTTTACTGAAAATGTAACAAAAGAGGAATAAAATCGTTTTTTACATCAAAAATACAAAATTTTCAAATATTTAATAAACTAGGGCGTCCTAGTTCACCAATTCTGGGGACACCCTAGTTCTGCAATTCTGGGGGCACCCTAGTTATGCACAAATTGGGTGCCCTTGTTCATAATTTTAACATTTTTCTTGTTTAAATAATTAAATATATTTCAAATCAAAAAAGGATCAAATTTATTATTTTCTGTTATTTAAACAATTTCTTAGTTAGTTTTATTTATTTTCTCCAATTTTAAATATTTTCTTATGAATACTTTTTTTCTTTTTGGAGAAATAATAATCTATTTTTTTGAAATCATGATTTTCTTAAAATTAAAACCATTTTAAAATTATTAAAAATGATTTTTCAAAAGACATCAACTGAACTAAAATTTATGGGGAAAATAAATTTTAATAATTAATTCGAACTGGGGTTCCCAAATTCCCTCCAATTTGGGGCGCCCAAGTTCTTTTCAAATCAAAATTAATTTTGTTAATTTAAATTTTAAATTAGTTTGTCGTATTTTTATTGTATAGTATCATCATTTTATGCAATTTATTTTGCTTAAAATGTAACAAAAGACGAATAAAATCATTTTTTACATCAAAAATACAAAATTTGCAAATATTTAATAAACTAGGGCGTCCTAGTTCACCAATTCTGGGGACACCCTAGTTCTGCAATTCTGGGGGAACCCTATATCTTCATAATTTTTATTATTTTGCTTGTTTTAAATAATTAAATAGTATTTCAAATCAAAATAGGATCAAATTTATTATTTTCTGTTATTTAAATAATTTCTTAGATAGTTTTTTTTATTTTCTCCAATTTTAAATATTTTCTTTTGAGTACTTCTTTTTCTTTTTGAAGATATAAATAATCTACCTTTTTGAAATCATGATTTTCTTAAAATTAAAACCATTTTAAAATTATTAAAAATAATATTTCAAAAGATATCATCAGAACTGAAATTTAGGGGGAAAATAAAGTTTAATAATTAATTCGAACTGGGGTGCCCAAATTCCCTACAATTTGGGGCACCCATGTTCTTTGCAAATCAAAATTAAATTAGGTAGTTTCCATTTTAAATATGTTTGTCGCATTTTTATTGTTTATTATCATCATTTTATGCATTTTATTTTACTGAAAATGTTACAAAAGAGGAATAAAATCTTTTTTTACATAAAAAATGCAAAACTTTCAAATATTTAATAAACTAGGGCGTCCTAGTTCACCAATTCTGGGGACACCCTAGTTCTGCAATTCTGTGGGCACCCTAGTTCATAATTTTTATCATTTTACTTCTTTTAAATAATTATATAGTATTTCAAATAAAAAAAAGGATAAAATTTACTATTTTCTATTATTTAAACAATTTCTTAGTTAGTTTTATTTATTTCTCCAATTTTAACTATTTTCTTTTGAAAACTTTTTTCTTTTTGGAAAAATAATAATATATCTTTTTGAAATCATGATTTTCTTAAAATTAAAACCATATTAAAATTATGAAAAATGTTTTTTCAAAAGACATCGCCTGAACTAAAATTTTGGGGGAAAATAAATTTTAATAATTAATTCGAACTGGGGTGCCCAAATTCCCTACAATTTGGGGCGCCCAAGTTCTTTACAAATCAAAATTAAATTAGGTAATGTCCATTTTAAATAAGTTTGTCGCATTTTTATTGTTTATTATCATCATTTTATGCATTTTATTTTACTGAAAATGTAACAAAAGAGGAATAAAATCGTTTTTTACATCAAAAATACAAAATTTTCAAATATTTAATAAACTAGGGCGTCCTAGTTCACCAATTCTGGGGACACCCTAGTTCTGCAATTCTGGGGGCACCCTAGTTATGCACAAATTGGGTGCCCTAGTTCATAATTTTAACATTTTGCTTGTTTTAAATAATTAAATAGTATTTCAAATCAAAATAGGATCAAATTTATTATTTTCTGTTATTTAAATAATTTCTTATATAGTTTTTTTTATTTTCTCCAATTTTAAATATTTTCTTTTGAGTACTTTTTTTCTTTTTGGAGAAATAATAATCTATCATTTTGAAATAATGATTTTCTTAAAATGAAAACCATTTTAAAATTATTAAAAATGATTTTTCAAAAGACATCACCTGAACTAAAATTTAGGGGGAAAATAAATTTTAATAATTAATTCGAACTGGGGTTCACAAATTCCCTACAATTTGGGGCGCCCAAGTTCTTTGCAAATCAAAATTTATTTTGTTAATTTTCATTTTAAATTAGTTTGTCGTATCTTTATTGTTTATTATCATCATTTTATGCATTTTATTTTGCTTAAAATGTAACAAAAGAGGAATAAAATCATTTTTTACATCAAAAATACAAAATTTGCAAATATTTAATAAACTAGGGCATCCTAGTTCACCAATTCTGGGGACACCCTAGTTCTACAATTCTGGGGGAACCCTATATCTTCATAATTTTTATTATTTTTCTTATTTTAAATAATTAAATAGTATTTCAAATCAAAGTAGGATCAACTTTATTATTTTATGTTATTTAAATAATTTCTTAGATAGTTTTATTTATTTTCTCCAATTTTAAATTTTTTCTTTTGATTACTACTTTTTCTCTTTTTTGGAGATATAATAATCTATCTTTTTGAAATAATGATTTTCTTAAAATTAAAACCATCTTAAAATTATTAAAAATGATTTTTCAAAAGATATCATCAGAACTAAAATTTAGGGGGAAAATAAATTTTAATAATTAATTCGAACTGGGGTGCCCCAATTCCCTACAATTTGGGGAGGCCAAGTTTTTTGCAAATCAAAATTGATTTAGTTAATTTCCATTTTAAATTAGTTTGTCGTATTTTTATTGTTTATTATCATCATTTTATGCATTTTATTTTACTGAAAATGTAACAAAAGAGGAATCAAATCGTTTTTTACATCAAAAATACAAAATTTTCAAATATTTAATAAACTATGGCGTCCCAGTTCACCAATTCTGGGGACACCCTGGTTCTGCAATTCTATGGCACCCTAGTTATGCACAAATTGGGGTGCCCTAGTTCATAATTTTTATTATTTTGCTTGTTTTAAATAATTAAATAGTATTTCAACTCAAAATAGGATAAAATTTATTATTATTTTTTATTTAAATAATTTCTTAGATAGTTTTTTTTATTTTCTCCAATTTTATATATTTTCTTTTGAGTACTTCTTTTTCTTTTTGAAGATATAAATAATCTACCTTTTTAAAATCAGGATTTTCTTAAAATTAAAACCATTTTAAAATTATTAAAAATGATTTTTCAAAAGATATCATCAGAACTGAAATTTAGGTGGAAAATAAAGTTTAATAATTAATTCAAACTGGGGTGCCCAAATTCCCTACAATTTGGGGCGCCCATGTTCTTTGCAAATCAAAATTAAATTAGGTAATTTCCATTTTAAATATGTTTGTCGCATTTTTATTGTTTATTATAGTCATTTTATGCATTTTATTTTACTGAAAATGTAACAAAAGAGGAATAAAATCGTTTTTTACATCAAAAATACAAAATTTTCAAATATTTAATAAACTAGGGCGTCCTAGTTCACCAATTCTGGGGACACCCTAGTTCTGCAATTCTGGGGGCACCCTAGTTATGCACAAATTGGGTGCCCTTGTTCATAATTTTAACATTTTTCTTGTTTAAATAATTAAATATATTTCAAATCAAAAAAGGATCAAATTTATTATTTTCTGTTATTTAAACAATTTCTTAGTTAGTTTTATTTATTTTCTCCAATTTTAAATATTTTCTTATGAATACTTTTTTTCTTTTTGGAGAAATAATAATCTATTTTTTTGAAATCATGATTTTCTTAAAATTAAAACCATTTTAAAATTATTAAAAATGATTTTTCAAAAGACATCAACTGAACTAAAATTTATGGGGAAAATAAATTTTAATAATTAATTCGAACTGGGGTTCCCAAATTCCCTCCAATTTGGGGCGCCCAAGTTCTTTTCAAATCAAAATTAATTTTGTTAATTTAAATTTTAAATTAGTTTGTCGTATTTTTATTGTATAGTATCATCATTTTATGCAATTTATTTTGCTTAAAATGTAACAAAAGACGAATAAAATCATTTTTTACATCAAAAATACAAAATTTGCAAATATTTAATAAACTAGGGCGTCCTAGTTCACCAATTCTGGGGACACCCTAGTTCTGCAATTCTGGGGGAACCCTATATCTTCATAATTTTTATTATTTTGCTTGTTTTAAATAATTAAATAGTATTTCAAATCAAAATAGGATCAAATTTATTATTTTCTGTTATTTAAATAATTTCTTAGATAGTTTTTTTTATTTTCTCCAATTTTAAATATTTTCTTTTGAGTACTTCTTTTTCTTTTTGAAGATATAAATAATCTACCTTTTTGAAATCATGATTTTCTTAAAATTAAAACCATTTTAAAATTATTAAAAATAATATTTCAAAAGATATCATCAGAACTGAAATTTAGGGGGAAAATAAAGTTTAATAATTAATTCGAACTGGGGTGCCCAAATTCCCTACAATTTGGGGCACCCATGTTCTTTGCAAATCAAAATTAAATTAGGTAGTTTCCATTTTAAATATGTTTGTCGCATTTTTATTGTTTATTATCATCATTTTATGCATTTTATTTTACTGAAAATGTTACAAAAGAGGAATAAAATCTTTTTTTACATAAAAAATGCAAAACTTTCAAATATTTAATAAACTAGGGCGTCCTAGTTCACCAATTCTGGGGACACCCTAGTTCTGCAATTCTGTGGGCACCCTAGTTCATAATTTTTATCATTTTACTTCTTTTAAATAATTATATAGTATTTCAAATAAAAAAAAGGATAAAATTTACTATTTTCTATTATTTAAACAATTTCTTAGTTAGTTTTATTTATTTCTCCAATTTTAACTATTTTCTTTTGAAAACTTTTTTCTTTTTGGAAAAATAATAATATATCTTTTTGAAATCATGATTTTCTTAAAATTAAAACCATATTAAAATTATGAAAAATGTTTTTTCAAAAGACATCGCCTGAACTAAAATTTTGGGGGAAAATAAATTTTAATAATTAATTCGAACTGGGGTGCCCAAATTCCCTACAATTTGGGGCGCCCAAGTTCTTTACAAATCAAAATTAAATTAGGTAATGTCCATTTTAAATAAGTTTGTCGCATTTTTATTGTTTATTATCATCATTTTATGCATTTTATTTTACTGAAAATGTAACAAAAGAGGAATAAAATCGTTTTTTACATCAAAAATACAAAATTTTCAAATATTTAATAAACTAGGGCGTCCTAGTTCACCAATTCTGGGGACACCCTAGTTCTGCAATTCTGGGGGCACCCTAGTTATGCACAAATTGGGTGCCCTAGTTCATAATTTTAACATTTTGCTTGTTTTAAATAATTAAATAGTATTTCAAATCAAAATAGGATCAAATTTATTATTTTCTGTTATTTAAATAATTTCTTATATAGTTTTTTTTATTTTCTCCAATTTTAAATATTTTCTTTTGAGTACTTTTTTTCTTTTTGGAGAAATAATAATCTATCATTTTGAAATAATGATTTTCTTAAAATGAAAACCATTTTAAAATTATTAAAAATGATTTTTCAAAAGACATCACCTGAACTAAAATTTAGGGGGAAAATAAATTTTAATAATTAATTCGAACTGGGGTTCACAAATTCCCTACAATTTGGGGCGCCCAAGTTCTTTGCAAATCAAAATTTATTTTGTTAATTTTCATTTTAAATTAGTTTGTCGTATCTTTATTGTTTATTATCATCATTTTATGCATTTTATTTTGCTTAAAATGTAACAAAAGAGGAATAAAATCATTTTTTACATCAAAAATACAAAATTTGCAAATATTTAATAAACTAGGGCATCCTAGTTCACCAATTCTGGGGACACCCTAGTTCTACAATTCTGGGGGAACCCTATATCTTCATAATTTTTATTATTTTTCTTATTTTAAATAATTAAATAGTATTTCAAATCAAAGTAGGATCAACTTTATTATTTTATGTTATTTAAATAATTTCTTAGATAGTTTTATTTATTTTCTCCAATTTTAAATTTTTTCTTTTGATTACTACTTTTTCTCTTTTTTGGAGATATAATAATCTATCTTTTTGAAATAATGATTTTCTTAAAATTAAAACCATCTTAAAATTATTAAAAATGATTTTTCAAAAGATATCATCAGAACTAAAATTTAGGGGGAAAATAAATTTTAATAATTAATTCGAACTGGGGTGCCCCAATTCCCTACAATTTGGGGAGGCCAAGTTTTTTGCAAATCAAAATTGATTTAGTTAATTTCCATTTTAAATTAGTTTGTCGTATTTTTATTGTTTATTATCATCATTTTATGCATTTTATTTTACTGAAAATGTAACAAAAGAGGAATCAAATCGTTTTTTACATCAAAAATACAAAATTTTCAAATATTTAATAAACTATGGCGTCCCAGTTCACCAATTCTGGGGACACCCTGGTTCTGCAATTCTATGGCACCCTAGTTATGCACAAATTGGGGTGCCCTAGTTCATAATTTTTATTATTTTGCTTGTTTTAAATAATTAAATAGTATTTCAACTCAAAATAGGATAAAATTTATTATTATTTTTTATTTAAATAATTTCTTAGATAGTTTTTTTTATTTTCTCCAATTTTATATATTTTCTTTTGAGTACTTCTTTTTCTTTTTGAAGATATAAATAATCTACCTTTTTAAAATCAGGATTTTCTTAAAATTAAAACCATTTTAAAATTATTAAAAATGATTTTTCAAAAGATATCATCAGAACTGAAATTTAGGTGGAAAATAAAGTTTAATAATTAATTCAAACTGGGGTGCCCAAATTCCCTACAATTTGGGGCGCCCATGTTCTTTGCAAATCAAAATTAAATTAGGTAATTTCCATTTTAAATATGTTTGTCGCATTTTTATTGTTTATTATAGTCATTTTATGCATTTTATTTTACTGAAAATGTAACAAAAGAGGAATAAAATCGTTTTTTACATCAAAAATACAAAATTTTCAAATATTTAATAAACTAGGGCGTCCTAGTTCACCAATTCTGGGGACACCCTAGTTCTGCAATTCTGGGGGCACCCTAGTTATGCACAAATTGGGTGCCCTTGTTCATAATTTTAACATTTTTCTTGTTTAAATAATTAAATATATTTCAAATCAAAAAAGGATCAAATTTATTATTTTCTGTTATTTAAACAATTTCTTAGTTAGTTTTATTTATTTTCTCCAATTTTAAATATTTTCTTATGAATACTTTTTTTCTTTTTGGAGAAATAATAATCTATTTTTTTGAAATCATGATTTTCTTAAAATTAAAACCATTTTAAAATTATTAAAAATGATTTTTCAAAAGACATCAACTGAACTAAAATTTATGGGGAAAATAAATTTTAATAATTAATTCGAACTGGGGTTCCCAAATTCCCTCCAATTTGGGGCGCCCAAGTTCTTTTCAAATCAAAATTAATTTTGTTAATTTAAATTTTAAATTAGTTTGTCGTATTTTTATTGTATAGTATCATCATTTTATGCAATTTATTTTGCTTAAAATGTAACAAAAGACGAATAAAATCATTTTTTACATCAAAAATACAAAATTTGCAAATATTTAATAAACTAGGGCGTCCTAGTTCACCAATTCTGGGGACACCCTAGTTCTGCAATTCTGGGGGAACCCTATATCTTCATAATTTTTATTATTTTGCTTGTTTTAAATAATTAAATAGTATTTCAAATCAAAATAGGATCAAATTTATTATTTTCTGTTATTTAAATAATTTCTTAGATAGTTTTTTTTATTTTCTCCAATTTTAAATATTTTCTTTTGAGTACTTCTTTTTCTTTTTGAAGATATAAATAATCTACCTTTTTGAAATCATGATTTTCTTAAAATTAAAACCATTTTAAAATTATTAAAAATAATATTTCAAAAGATATCATCAGAACTGAAATTTAGGGGGAAAATAAAGTTTAATAATTAATTCGAACTGGGGTGCCCAAATTCCCTACAATTTGGGGCACCCATGTTCTTTGCAAATCAAAATTAAATTAGGTAGTTTCCATTTTAAATATGTTTGTCGCATTTTTATTGTTTATTATCATCATTTTATGCATTTTATTTTACTGAAAATGTTACAAAAGAGGAATAAAATCTTTTTTTACATAAAAAATGCAAAACTTTCAAATATTTAATAAACTAGGGCGTCCTAGTTCACCAATTCTGGGGACACCCTAGTTCTGCAATTCTGTGGGCACCCTAGTTCATAATTTTTATCATTTTACTTCTTTTAAATAATTATATAGTATTTCAAATAAAAAAAAGGATAAAATTTACTATTTTCTATTATTTAAACAATTTCTTAGTTAGTTTTATTTATTTCTCCAATTTTAACTATTTTCTTTTGAAAACTTTTTTCTTTTTGGAAAAATAATAATATATCTTTTTGAAATCATGATTTTCTTAAAATTAAAACCATATTAAAATTATGAAAAATGTTTTTTCAAAAGACATCGCCTGAACTAAAATTTTGGGGGAAAATAAATTTTAATAATTAATTCGAACTGGGGTGCCCAAATTCCCTACAATTTGGGGCGCCCAAGTTCTTAGCAAATCAAAATTAAATTAGGTAATGTCCATTTTAAATAAGTTTGTCGCATTTTTATTGTTTTTTATCATCATTTTATGCATTTTATTTTACTGAAAATGTAACAAAAGTGGAATAAAATCGTTTTTTACATCAAAAATAAAAAAATTTCAAATATTTAATAAACTAGGGCGTCCTAGTTCACCAATTCTGGGGACACTCTAGTTCTGCAATTCTGGGGGCACCCTAGTTATGCACAAATTGGGGTGCCCTAGTTCATAATTTTAACATTTTGCTTGTTTAAATAATTAAATATATTTCAAATAAAAAAAGGATCAAATTTATTATTTTCTGTTATTTAAACAATTTCTTAGTTAGTTTTATTTATTTTCTACAATTTTAAATATTTTCTTATGAATACTTTTTTTCTTTTTGGAGAAATAATAATCTATTTTTTTGAAATCATGATTTTCTTAAAATTAAAACCATTTTAAAATTATTAAAAATGATTTTTCAAAAGACATCAACTGAACTAAAATTTAGGGGGAAAATAAATTTTAATAATTAATTCGAATTGGGGTTCCCAAATTCCCTACAATTTGGGGCGCCCAAGTTCTTTGAAAATCAAAATTAATTTAGTTAATTTCCATTTTAAATTAGTTTGTCTTATTTTTATTGTTTATTAACATCATTTTATGCATTTTATTTTACTGAAAATGTAACAAAAGAGGAATAAAATCGTTTTTTATATCAAAAATACAAAATTTTCAAATATTAAATAAACTAAGGCGCCCAAGTTCACCAATTCTGGGGACACCCTGGTTCTGCAATTCGGGGGCACCCTAGTTATGCACAAATTGGGGTGCCCTAGTTCATAATTTTTATTATTTTGCTTGTTTTAAATAATTTAATAGTATTTCAAATCAAAATAGGATCAAATTTATTATTTTCTGTTATTTAAATAATTTCTTAGATAGTTTTATTTATTTTCTCCAATTTTAAATATTTTCTGTTGAGTACTTCTTTTTCTTTTTGAAGAAATAATAATCTCTCCTTTTCAAATCATGATTTTCTTAAAATTAAAAACCATTTTAAAATTATTAAAAATAATTATTCAAAAGGCATCATCAAAACTAAAATTTAGGGGGAAAATAAATTTTAATAATTAATTAGAACTGGGGTGCCCAAATTCCCTACAATTTGGTTCGCCCAAATTTTTTGCAAACCAAAATTAATTTTGTTAATTTCGATTTTAAATAAGTTTGTCGCTTTTTTATTGTTTATTATCATCATTTTATGCATTTTATTTTACTGAAAATGTAACAAAAGAGGAATAAAATCGTTTTTTACATCAAAAATACAAAATTTTCAAATATTTAATAAACTAGGGCGTCCTAGTTCACCAATTCTGGGGACACCCTAGTTCTGCAATTCTGGGGGCACCCTAGTTATGCACAAATTGGGGTGCCCTAGTTCATAATTTTATTATTTTGCTTGTTTAAATAATTAAATATATTTCAAATCAAAAAAGGATCAAATTTATTATTTTCTGTTATTTAAACAATTTCTTAGTTAGTTTTATTTATTTTCTCCAATTTTAAATATTTTCTTATGAATACTTTTTTTCTTTTTCGAGAAATAGTAATCTATTTTTTTAAAATCATGATTTTCTTAAAATTAAAACCATTTTAAAATTATTAAAAATGATTTTTCAAAAGACATCAACTGAACTAAAATTTAGGGGGAAAATAAATTTTAATAATTAATTCGAACTGGGGTTCCCAAATTCCCTCCAATTTGGGGCGCCCAAGTTCTTTTCAAATCAAAATTAATTTTGTTAATTTAAATTTTAAATTAGTTTGTCGTATTTTTATTGTTTAGTATCATCATTTTATGCATTTTATTTTGCTTAAAATGTAACAAAAGACGAATAAAATCATTTTTTACATCAAAAATACAAAATTTGCAAATATTTAATAAACTAGGGCGTCCTAGTTCACCAATTCTGGGGACACCTTAGTTCTGCAATTCTGGGGGAACCCTATATCTTCATAATTTTTATTATTTTGCTTGTTTTAAATAATTAAATAGTATTTCAAATCAAAATAGGATCAAATTTATTATTTTCTGTTATTTAAATAATTTCTTAGATAGTTTTTTTTATTTTCTCCAATTTTATATATTTTCTTTTGAGTACTTCTTTTTCTTTTTGAAGATATAAATAATCTACCTTTTTGAAATCATGATTTTCTTAAAATTAAAACCATTTTAAAATTATTAAAAATATTTTTTCAAAAGATATCATCAGAACTGAAATTTTGGGGGAAAATAAAGTTTAATAATTAATTCGAACTGGGGTGCCCAAATTCCCTACAATTTGGGGCGCCCATGTTCTTTGCAAATCAAAATTAAATTAGGTAATTTCCATTTTAAATATGTTTGACGCATTTTTATTGTTTATTATCATCATTTTACGCATTTTATTTTACTGAAAATGTAACAAAAGAGAAATAAAATCTTTTTTTACATAAAAATGCAATACTTTCAAATATTTAATAAACTAGGGCGTCCTAGTTCACCAATTCTGGGGACACCCTAGTTCTGCAATTCTGTGGGCACCCTAGTTCATAATTTTTATCATTTTACTTCTTTTAAATAATTATATAGTATTTCAAATAAAAAAAAGGATCAAATTTACTATTTTCTATTATTTAAACAATTTCTTAGTTAGTTTTATTTATTTCTCCAATTTTAACTATTTTCTTTTGAAAACTTTTTTCTTTTTGGAGAAATAATAATATATCTTTTTGAAATCATGATTTTCTTAAAATTAAAACCATATTAAAATTATTAAAAATGTTTTTTCAAATGACATCACCTGAACTAAAATTTTGGGGGAAAATAAATTTTAATAATTAATTCGAACTGGGGTGCCCAAATTCCCTACAATTTGGGGCACCCAAGTTCTTTGCAAATCAAAATTAAATTAGGTAATGTCCATTTTAAATAAGTTTGTCGCATTTTTATTGTTTATTATCATCATTTTATGCATTTTATTTTACTGAAAATGTAACAAAAGAGGAATAAAATCGTTTTTTACATCAAAAATACAAAATTTTCAAATATTTAATAAACTAGGGCGTCCTAGTTCACCAATTCTGGGGACACCCTAGTTCTGCAATTCTGGGGGCACCTTAGTTATGCACAAATTGGGGTGCCCTAGTTCATAATTTTATTATTTTGCTTGTTTAAATAATTAAATATATTTCAAATCAAAAAAGGATCAAATTTATTATTTTCTGTTATTTAAACAATTTCTTAGTTAGTTTTATTTATTTTCTCCAATTTTAAATATTTTCTTATGAATACTTTTTTTCTTTTTGGAGAAATAATAATCTATTTTTTTGAAATCATGATTACTTAAAATTAAAACCATTTTAAAATTATTAAAAAAGATTTTTCAAAAGACATCAACTGAACTAAAATTTATGGGGAAAATAAATTTTAATAATTAATTCGAACTGGGGTTCCCAAATTCCCTCCAATTTGGGGCGCCCAAGTTCTTTTCAAATCAAAATTAATTTTGTTAATTTAAATTTTAAATTAGTTTGTCGTATTTTTATTGTTTAGTATCATCATTTTATGCATTTTATTTTGCTTAAAATGTAACAAAAGACGAATAAAATCATTTTTTACATCAAAAATACAAAATTTGCAAATATTTAATAAACTAGGGCGTCCTAGTTCACCAATTCTGGGGACACCCTAGTTCTGCAATTCTGGGGGAACCCTATATCTTCATAATTTTTATTATTTTGCTTGTTTTAAATAATTAAATAGTATTTCAAATCAAAATAGGATCATATTTATTATTTTCTGTTATTTAAATAATTTCTTAGATAGTTTTTTTTATTTTCTCCAATTTTATATATTTTCTTTTGAGTACTTCTTTTTCTTTTTGAAGATATAAATAATCTACCTTTTTGAAATCATGATTTTCTTAAAATTAAAACCATTTTAAAATTATTAAAAATATTTTTTCAAAAGATATCATCAGAACTGAAATTTTGGGGGAAAATAAAGTTTAATAATTAATTCGAACTGGGGTGCCCAAATTCCCTACAATTTGGGGCGCCCATGTTCTTTGCAAATCAAAATTAAATTAGGTAATTTCCATTTTAAATATGTTTGACGCATTTTTATTGTTTATTATCATCATTTTACGCATTTTATTTTACTGAAAATGTAACAAAAGAGAAATAAAATCTTTTTTTACATAAAAATGCAATACTTTCAAATATTTAATAAACTAGGGCGTCCTAGTTCACCAATTCTGGGGACACCCTAGTTCTGCAATTCTGTGGGCACCCTAGTTCATAATTTTTATCATTTTACTTCTTTTAAATAATTATATAGTATTTCAAATAAAAAAAGGGATCAAATTTACTATTTTCTATTATTTAAACAATTTCTTAGTTAGTTTTATTTATTTCTCCAATTTTAACTATTTTCTTTTGAAAACTTTTTTCTTTTTGGAGAAATACTAATATATCTTTTTGAAATCATGATTTTCTTAAAATTAAAACCATATTAAAATTATTAAAAATGTTTTTTCAAATGACATCACCTGAACTAAAATTTTGGGGGAAAATAAATTTTAATAATTAATTCGAACTGGGGTGCCCAAATTCCCTACAATTTGGGGCACCCAAGTTCTTTGCAAATCAAAATTAAATTAGGTAATGTCCATTTTAAATAAGTTTGTCGCATTTTTATTGTTTATTATCATCATTTTATGCATTTTATTTTACTGAAAATGTAACAAAAGAGGAATAAAATCGTTTTTTACATCAAAAATACAAAATTTTCAAATATTTAATAAACTAGGGCGTCCTAGTTCACCAATTCTGGGGACACCCTAGTTCTGCAATTCTGGGGGCACCCTAGTTATGCACAAATTGGGGTGCCCTAGTTCATAATTTTATTATTTTGCTTGTTTAAATAATTAAATATATTTCAAATCAAAAAAGGATCAAATTTATTATTTTCTGTTATTTAAACAATTTCTTAGTTAGTTTTATTTATTTTCTCCAATTTTAAATATTTTCTTATGAATACTTTTTTTCTTTTTGGAGAAATAATAATCTATTTTTTTGAAATCATGATTACTTAAAATTAAAACCATTTTAAAATTATTAAAAATGATTTTTCAAAAGACATCAACTGAACTAAAATTTATGGGGAAAATAAATTTTAATAATTAATTCGAACTGGGGTTCCCAAATTCCCTCCAATTTGGGGCGCCCAAGTTCTTTTCAAATCAAAATTAATTTTGTTAATTTAAATTTTAAATTAGTTTGTCGTATTTTTATTGTTTAGTATCATCATTTTATGCATTTTATTTTGCTTAAAATGTAACAAAAGACGAATAAAATCATTTTTTACATCAAAAATACAAAATTTGCAAATATTTAATAAACTAGGGCGTCCTAGTTCACCAATTCTGGGGACACCCTAGTTCTGCAATTCTGGGGGAACCCTATATCTTCATAATTTTTATTATTTTGCTTGTTTTAAATAATTAAATAGTATTTCAAATCAAAATAGGATCAAATTTATTCTTTTCTGTTATTTAAATAATTTCTTAGATAGTTTTTTTTATTTTCTCCAATTTTAAATATTTTCTTTTGAGTACTTCTTTTTCTTTTTGAAGATATAAATAATCTACCTTTTTGAAATCATGATTTTCTTAAAATTAAAACCATTTGAAAATTATTAAAAATATTTTTTCAAAAGATATCATCAGAACTGAAATTTTGGGGGAAAATAAAGTTTAATAATTAATTCGAACTGGGGTGCCCCAATTCCCTACAATTTGGGGCGCCCATGTTCTTTGCAAATCAAAATTAAATTAGGTAATTTCCATTTTAAATATGTTTGACGCATTTTTATTGTTTATTATCATCATTTTACGCATTTTATTTTACTGAAAATGTAACAAAAGAGGAATAAAATCTTTTTTTACATAAAAATGCAATACTTTCAAATATTTAATAAACTAGGGCGTCCTAGTTCACCAATTCTGGGGACACCCTAGTTCTGCAATTCTGTGGGCACCCTAGTTCATAATTTTTATCATTTTACTTCTTTTAAATAATTATATAGTATTTCAAATAAAAAAAAGGATCAAATTTACTATTTTCTATTATTTAAACAATTTCTTAGTTAGTTTTATTTATTTCTCCAATTTTAACTATTTTCTTTTGAAAACTTTTTTCTTTTTGGAGAAATACTAATATATCTTTTTGAAATCATGATTTTCTTAAAATTAAAACCATATTAAAATTATTAAAAATGTTTTTTCAAATGACATCACCTGAACTAAAATTTTGGGGGAAAATAAATTTTAATAATTAATTCGAACTGGGGTGCCCAAATTCCCTACAATTTGGGGCACCCAAGTTCTTTGCAAATCAAAATTAAATTAGGTAATGTCCATTTTAAATAAGTTTGTCGCATTTTTATTGTTTATTATCATCATTTTATGCATTTTATTTTACTGAAAATGTAACAAAAGAGGAATAAAATCGTTTTTTACATCAAAAATACAAAATTTTCAAATATTTAATAAACTAGGGCGTCCTAGTTCACCAATTCTGGGGACACTCTAGTTCTGCAATTCTGGGCGCACCCTAGTTATGCACAAATTGGGGTGCCCTAGTTCATAATTTTAACATTTTGCTTGTTTAAATAATTAAATATATTTCAAATCAAAAAAGGATCAAATTTATTATTTTCTGTTATTTAAACAATTTCTTAGTTAGTTTTATTTATTTTCTCCAATTTTAAATATTTTCTTATGAATACTTTTTTTCTTTTTCGAGAAATAGTATACTATTTTTTTAAAATCATGATTTTCTTAAAATTAAAACCATTTTAAAATTATTAAAAATGATTTTTCAAAAGACATCAACTGAACTAAAATTTAGGGGGAAAATAAATTTTAATAATTAATTCGAACTGGGGTTCCCAAATTCCCTCCAATTTGGGGCGCCCAAGTTCTTTTCAAATCAAAATTAATTTTGTTAATTTAAATTTTAAATTAGTTTGTCGTATTTTTATTGTTTAGTATCATCATTTTATGCATTTTATTTTGCTTAAAATGTAACAAAAGACGAATAAAATCATTTTTTACATCAAAAATACAAAATTTGCAAATATTTAATAAACTAGGGCGTCCTAGTTCACCAATTCTGGGGACACCCTAGTTCTGCAATTCTGGGGGAACCCTATATCTTCATAATTTTTATTATTTTGCTTGTTTTAAATAATTAAATAGTATTTCAAATCAAAATAGGATCAAATTTATTATTTTCTGTTATTTAAATAATTTCTTAGATAGTTTTTTTTATTTTCTCCAATTTTAAATATTTTCTTTTGAGTACTTCTTTTTCTTTTTGAAGATATAAATAATCTACCTTTTTGAAATCATGATTTTCTTAAAATTAAAACCATTTGAAAATTATTAAAAATATTTTTTCAAAAGATATCATCAGAACTGAAATTTTGGGGGAAAATAATGTTTAATAATTAATTCGAACTGGGGTGCCCAAATTCCCTACAATTTGGGGCGCCCATGTTCTTTGCAAATCAAAATTAAATTAGGTAATTTCCATTTTAAATATGTTTGACGCATTTTTATTGTTTATTATCATCATTTTACGCATTTTATTTTACTGAAAATGTAACAAAAGAGGAATAAAATCTTTTTTTACATAAAAATGCAATACTTTCAAATATTTAATAAACTAGGGCGTCCTAGTTCACCAATTCTGGGGACACCCTAGTTCTGCAATTTTGTGGGCACCCTAGTTCATAATTTTTATCATTTTACTTCTTTTAAATAATTATATAGTATTTCAAATAAAAAAAAGGATCAAATTTACTATTTTCTATTATTTAAACAATTTCTTAGTTAGTTTTATTTATTTCTCCAATTTTAACTATTTTCTTTTGAAAACTTTTTTCTTTTTGGAGAAATACTAATATATCTTTTTGAAATCATGATTTTCTTAAAATTAAAACCATATTAAAATTATTAAAAATGTTTTTTCAAATGACATCACCTGAACTAAAATTTTGGGGGAAAATAAATTTTAATAATTAATTCGAACTGGGGTGCCCAAATTCCCTACAATTTGGGGCACCCAAGTTCTTTGCAAATCAAAATTAAATTAGGTAATGTCCATTTTAAATAAGTTTGTCGCATTTTTATTGTTTATTATCATCATTTTATGCATTTTATTTTACTGAAAATGTAACAAAAGAGGAATAAAATCGTTTTTTACATCAAAAATACAAAATTTTCAAATATTTAATAAACTAGGGCGTCCTAGTTCACCAATTCTGGGGACACTCTAGTTCTGCAATTCTGGGGGCACCCTAGTTATGCACAAATTGGGGTGCCCTAGTTCATAATTTTAACATTTTGCTTGTTTAAATAATTAAATATATTTCAAATCAAAAAAGGATCAAATTTATTATTTTCTGTTATTTAAACAATTTCTTAGTTAGTTTTATTTATTTTCTCCAATTTTAAATATTTTCTTATGAATACTTTTTTTCTTTTTTGAGAAATAGTAATCTATTTTTTTAAAATCATGATTTTCTTAAAATTAAAACCATTTTAAAATTATTAAAAATGATTTTTCAAAAGACATCAACTGAACTAAAATTTAGGGGGAAAATAAATTTTAATAATTAATTCGAACTGGGGTTCCCAAATTCCCTACAATTTGGGGCGCCCAAGTTCTTTGCAAATCAAAATTAATTTTGTTAATTTAAATTTTAAATTAGTTTGTCGTTTTTTTATTGTTTAGTATCATCATTTTATGCATTTTATTTTGCTTAAAATGTAACAAAAGACGAATAAAATCATTTTTTACATCAAAAATACAAAATTTGCAAATATTTAATAAACTAGGGCGTCCTAGTTCACCAATTCTGGGGACACCCTAGTTCTGCAATTCTGGGGGAACCCTATATCTTCATAATTTTTATTATTTTGCTTGTTTTAAAAAATTAAATAGTATTTCAAATCAAAATAGGATCAAATTTATTATTTTCTGTTATTTAAATAATTTCTTAGATAGTTTTTTTTATTTTCTCCAATTTTATATATTTTCTTTTGAGTACTTCTTTTTCTTTTTGAAGATATAATAATCTATCTTTTTGGTATCATGATTTTCTGAAAATTAAATCCATTTTAAAATTATTAAAAATGATTTTTCAAAAGATATCATCCAAACTAAAATTAAGGGGGAAAATAAATTTTAATAATTAATTCGAATTGGGATTCCCAAATTCCCTACAATTTGGGGCGCCCAAGTTCTTTGAAAATCAAAATTAATTTAGTTAATTTCCATTTTAAATTAGTTTGTCCTATTTTTATTGTTTATTATCATCATTTTATGCAATTTATTTTACTGAAAATGTAACAAAAGAGGAATAAAATCTTTTTTTACATCAAAAATTCAAAATTTTCAAATATTTAATAAATTAGGGCGCCCTAGTTCACCAATTTTGGGGACACCCTGGTTATGCAATTCTGGGGGCTCCCTAGTTATGCACAAATTGGGGTGCCCTTGTTCATAATTTTTATTATTTTGCTTGTTTTAAATAATTAAATAGTATTTCAAATCAAAATAGGATCAAATTTATTATTTTCTGTTATTTAAATAATTTCTTAGATAGTTTTATTTATTTTCTCCAATTTTAAATATTTTCTTTTGAGTACTTCTTTTTCTTTTTGAAGATATAATAATCTATATTTTTGAAATCATGATTTTCTCAAAATTAAATCCATTTTAAAATTATTAAAAATGATTTTACAAAAGATATCATCAAAACTAAAATTTAGGGGGAAAATAAATTTTAATAATTAATTCGAATTGGGGTTCCCAAATTCCCTACAATTTGGGGCGCCCAAGTTCTTTGAAAATCAAAATTAATTTAGTTAATTTCCATTTTAAATTAGTTTGTCTTATTTTTCTTGTTTATTATCATCATTTTATGCATTTTATTTTACTGAAAATGAAACAAAAGAGGAATAAAATCGTTTTTTACATCAAAAATACAAAATTTTCAAATATTAAATAAACTAAGGCGCCCTTGTTCACCAATTCTGGGGACACCCTGGTTCTGCAATTTTCGGGCACCCTAGTTATGCACAAATTGGGGTGCCGTAGTTCATAATTTTTATTATTTTGCTTGTTTTAAATAATTTAATAGTATTTCAAATGAAAATAGGATCAAATTTATTATTTTCTGTTATTTAAATAATTTCTTAGATAGTTTTATTTATTTTCTCCAATTTTAAATATTTTCTGTTGAGTACTTCTTTTTCTTTTGAAGAAATAATAATCTCTCCTTTTCAAATCATGATTTTCTTAAAATTAAAAACCATTTTAAAATTATTAAAAATGATTATTCAGAATACATCATCAAAACTAAAATTTAGGGGGAAAATAAATTTTAATAATTAATTAGAACTGGGGTACCCAAATTCCCTACAATTTGGGACGCCCAAATTTTTTGCAAACCAAAATTAATTTTGTTAATTTCGATTTTAAATTAGTTTGTCGCATTTTTATTGTTTATGGTCATCATTTTATGCATTTTATTTTACTGAAAATGTAAGAACACAGGAATAAAATCATTTTTTACATCAAAAATACAAAATTTTCAAATATTTAATAAACTAGGGCGCCCTAGTTCACCAATTCTGGGGACACCCTAGTTCTGCAATTCTGTTATTTAAATAATTTCTTAGATAGTTTTATTTATTATTTTTTGTTATTTAAATAATTTCTTAGATAGTTTTATTTATTTTCTCCAATTTTAAATATTTTCTTTTGAGTACTTCTTTTTCTTTTTGATGATATAATAATCTCTCCTTTTCAAATCATGATTTTCTTAAATTAAAAACGATTTTAAATTTAATAAAAATGAGGGGGGAAATAAATTTTAATAATTAATTAGAACTAGGGTGCCGAAATTCCCTCCAATTTGGGGAGGCCAAGATCTTTGCAAATAAAAATTAATTTAGTTAATTTCCGTTTGTAATTATTTTGTCGCACTTTTATTATTTATTATCATAATTTTATGCATTTTATTTTTACTGAAAATATAACAAAGGAGGAATAAAATGATTTTTTACATCAAAAATACAAAATTTTCAAATATTTAATAAACTAGGGCACCCTAGTTCACCAATTCTGGGGGTACCCTAGTTCAGCAATTCTGGGTGCACCCTAGTTATGCACAAATTGGGGTGCCCTAGTTTATAATTATTATCATTTTGCGGGATTTAAATAATTAGATAGTATTTGAAATCAAAATAGGATCAAATTTATTATTTTATGTTATTTAAATAATTTCTTAGTTAATTTTATTTATTTTCTCAAATTTTAAATATTTTATTTTGAGTACTTCTTTTTCTTTTTGAAGGTATAATAATATCTCTTTTTCAAATCATGATTTTCTTAAATTAAAAACCATTTTAAATTTAATAAAAATGATTTTTCAACAGGCGTCATCAGAACTAAAAATGAGGGGGAAAATAAATTTTAATAATTAATTACAACTAGGGTGCCAAAATTCCCTCCAATTTGGGGCAACCAAATTCTTTGCAAATCATAATTAATTTAGTTAATTTCGATTTTAAATTATTTTGTCGCATTTCTATTATTTATTATCATCATTTTATGCATTTTATTTTTACTGGACATGTAACTAAGGAGGAATAAAATCATTTTTTACATCAAAAATACAAAATTTTCAAATATTTAGTAAAGCAGGGCGCCCTAGTTCACCAATTCTGGGGGCACCCTAGTTCTGCAATTCTGGGTGCACCCTAGTTATGCACCCTAGTTCATAATTTTTATCATTTTGCTTGTTTTAAATAATTAAATAGTGTTCCAAATCAAAATAGGATCAAATTTATTATTTTCTATTATTTAATTAATTTCTTAGTTAGTTTTATTTATTTTCTCCAATTTTAAATATTTTCTGTTGAGTACTTCTTTTTCTTTTTGAAGAAATAATAATCTCTCCTTTTCAAATCATGATTTTCTTAAAATTAAAAACCATTTTAAAATTATTAAAAATGATTATTCAGAATACATCATCAAAACTAAAATTTAGGGGGAAAATAAATTTTAATAATTAATTAGAACTGGGGTGCCCAAATTCCCTACAATTTGGGACGCCCAAATTTTTTGCAAACCAAAATTAATTTTGTTCATTTCGATTTTAAATTAGTTTGTCGCATTTTTATTGTTTATTGTCATCATTTTATGCATTTTATTTTACTGAAAATGTAACAAAAGAGGAATAAAATCATTTTTTACATCAAAAATACAAAATTTTCAAATATTTAATAAACTTGGGCGCCCTAGTTCACCAATTCTGGGGCACCCTAGTTTTGCAATTCTGGGGGCACCATCGTTATGCACATATTGGGGTGCCCTAGTTCATAAATTTTATCATTTCGCTTGTTTTAAATAATGAAATATTATTTTAAATCAAAATTGGATAAAATTTATTATTTTTTGTTATTTAAATAATTTCTTAAATAGTTTTATTAATTTTCTCCAATTTTAAATATTTTCTTTTGAGTACTTCTTTTTCCTTTTGATGATATAATAATCTCTCCTTTTCAAATCATGATTTTTTAAAATTAAAAACCATTTTTAATTTATTAAAAATGAGGGGGGAAATAAATTTTAATAATTAATTAGAACTAGGGTGCCGAAATTCCCTCCAATTTGGGGAGGCCAAGATCTTTGCAAATAAAAATTAATTTAGTTAATTTCCGTTTGTAATTATTTTGTCGCACTTTTATTGTTTATTATCATCATTTTATGGATTTTATTTTTACTGAAAATATAACAAAGGAGGAATAAAATGATTTTTTACATCAAAAATACAAAATTTTCAAATATTTAATTAACTAGGGCGCCCTAGTTCACCAATTCTGGGGGTACCCTAGTTCAGCAATTCTGGGTGCACCCTAGTTATGCACAAATTGGGGTGCCCTAGTTTATAATTTTTATCATTTTGCTGGATTTAAATAATTAGAGAGTATTTGAAATCAAAATAGGATCAAATTTATTATTTTATGTTATTTAAATAATTTCTTAGTTAATTTTATTTATTTTCTCAAATTTTAAATATTTTATTTTGAGTACTTCTTTTTCTTTTTGAAGATATAATAATATCTCTTTTTCAAATCATGATTTTCTTAAATTAAAAACCTTTTTAAATTTAATAAAAATGATTTTTCAACAGACGTCATCAGAACTAAAAATGAGGGGGAAAATAAATTTTAATAATTAATTACAACTAGGGTGCCAAAATTCCCTCCAATTTGGGGCAACCAAATTCTTTGCAAATCATAATTAATTTAGTTAATTTCGATTTTAAATTATTTTGTCGCATTTCTATTATTTATTATCATCATTTTATGCATTTTATTTTTACTGGACATCTAACTAAGGAGGAATAAAATCATTTTTTACATCAAAAATACAAAATTTTCAAATATTTAGTAAAGCAGGGCGCCCTAGTTCACCAATTCTGGGGGCACCCTAGTTCTGCAATTCTGGGTGCACCCTAGTTATGCACCCTAGTTCATAATTTTTATCATTTTGCTTGTTTTAAATAATTAAATAGTGTTCCAAATCAAAATAGGATCAAATTTATTATTTTCTATTATTTAATTAATTTCTTAGTTAGTTTTATTTATTTTCTCCAATTTTAAATATTTTCTGTTGAGTACTTCTTTTTCTTTTTGAAGAAATAATAATCTCTCCTTTTCAAATCATGATTTTCTTAAAATTAAAAACCATTTTATAATTATTAAAAATGATTATTCAGAATACATCATCAAAACTAAAATTTAGGGGGAAAATAAATTTTAATAATTAATTAGAACTGGGGTGCCCAAATTCCCTACAATTTGGGACGCCCAAATTTTTTGCAAACCAAAATTAATTTTGTTCATTTCGATTTTAAATTAGTTTGTCGCATTTTTATTGTTTATTGTCATCATTTTATGCATTTTATTTTACTGAAAATGTAACAAAAGAGGAATAAAATCATTTTTTACATCAAAAATACAAAATTTTCAAATATTTAATAAACTAGGGCGCCCTAGTTCACCAATTCTGGGGCACCCTAGTTTTGCAATTCTGGGGGCACCATCGTTATGCACATATTGGGGTGCCCTAGTTCATAAATTTTATCATTTCGCTTGTTTTAAATAATGAAATATTATTTTAAATCAAAATTGGATAAAATTTATTATTTTTTGTTATTTAAATAATTTCTTAAATAGTTTTATTAATTTTCTCCAATTTTAAATATTTTCTTTTGAGTACTTCTTTTTCCTTTTGATGATATAATAATCTCTCCTTTTCAAATCATGATTTTTTTAAATTAAAAACCATTTTTAATTTATTAAAAATGAGGGGCAAAATAAATTTTAATAATTAATTAGAACTAGGGTGCCGAAATTCCCTCCAATTTGGGGAGGCCAAGATCTTTGCAAATAAAAATTAATTTAGTTAATTTCCGTTTGTAATTATTTTGTCGCACTTTTATTGTTTATTATAATCATTTTATGCATTTTATTTTTACTGAAAATAAAACAAAGGAGGAATAAAATGATTTTTTACATCAAAAATACAAAATTTTCAAATATTTAATAAACTAGGGCGCCCTAGTTCACCAATTCTGGGGGTACCCTAGTTCAGCAATTCTGGGTGCACCCTAGTTATGCACAAATTGGGGTGCCCTAGTTTATAATTTTTATCATTTTGCTGGATTTAAATAATTAGATAGTATTTTAAATCAAAATAGGATCAAATTTATTATTTTATGTTATTTAAATAATTTCTTAGTTAATTTTATTTATTTTCTCAAATTTTAAATATTTTATTTTGAGTACTTCTTTTTCTTTTTGAAGATATAATAATATCTCTTTTTCAAATCATGATTTTCTTAAATTAAAAACATTTTAAATTTAATAAAAATGATTTTTCAACAGACGTCATCAGAACTAAAAATGAGGGGGAAAATAAATTTTAATAATTAATTACAACTAGGGTGCCAAAATTCCCTCCAATTTGGGGCAACCAAATTCTTTGCAAATCATAATTAATTTAGTTAATTTCGATTTTAAATTATTTTGTCGCATTTCTATTATTTATTATCATCATTTTATGCATTTTATTTTTACTGGACATGTAACTAAGGAGGAATAAAATCATTTTTTACATCAAAAATACAAAATTTTCAAATATTTAGTAAAGCAGGGCGCCCTAGTTCACCAATTCTAGGGGCACCCTAGTTCTGCAATTCTGGGTGCACCCTAGTTATGCACCCTAGTTCATAATTTTTATCATTTTGCTTGTTTTAAATAATTAAATAGTGTTCCAAATCAAAATAGGATCAAATTTATTATTTTCTATTATTTAATTAATTTCTTAGTTAGTTTTATTTATTTTCTCCAATTTTAAATATTTTCTGTTGAGTACTTCTTTTTCTTTTTGAAGAAATAATAATCTCTCCTTTTCAAATCATGATATTCTTAAAATTAAAAACCATTTTAAAATTATTAAAAATGATTATTCAGAATACATCATCAAAACCAAAATTTAGGGGGAAAATAAATTTTAATAATTAATTAGAACTGGGGTGCCCAAATTCCCTACAATTTGGGACGCCCAAATTTTTTGCAAACCAAAATTAATTTTGTTCATTTCGATTTTAAATTAGTTTGTCGCATTTTTATTGTTTATTGTCATCATTTTATGCATTTTATTTTACTGAAAATGTAACAAAAGAGGAATAAAATCATTTTTTACATCAAAAATACAAAATTTTCAAATATTTAATAAACTAGGGCGCCCTAGTTCACCAATTCTGGGGCACCCTAGTTTTGCAATTCTGGGGGCACCATCGTTATGCACATATTGGGGTGCCCTAGTTCATAAATTTTATCATTTCGCTTGTTTTAAATAATGAAATATTATTTTAAATCAAAATTGGATAAAATTTATTATTTTTTGTTATTTAAATAATTTCTTAGATAGTTTTATTTATTTTCTCCAATTTTAAATATTTTCTTTTGAGTACTTCTTTTTCTTTTTGATGATATAATAATCTCTCCTTTTCAAATCATGATTTTCTTAAATTAAAAACCATTTTAAATTTAAAAAAATGAGGGGGAAAATAAATTTTAATAATTAATTAGAACTAGGGTGCCGAAATTTCCTCCAATTTGGGGAGGCCAAGATCTTTGCAAATAAAAATTAATTTAGTTAATTTCCGTTTGTAATTATTTTGTCGTACTTTTATTGTTTATCATCATTTTATGCATTTTATTTTTACTGAAAAAATAACAAAGGAGGAATAAAATGATTTTTTACATAAAAAATACAAAATTTTCAAATATTTAATAAACTAGGGCGCCCTAGTTCACCAATTCTGGGGGTACCCTAGTTCAGCAATTCTGGGTGCACCCTAGTTATGCACAAATTGGGGTGCCCTAGTTTATAATTTTTATCATTTTCCTGGATTTAAATAATTAGATAGTATTTGAAATCAAAATAGGATCAAATTTATTATTTTATGTTATTTAAATAATTTCTTAGTTAATTTTATTTATATTCTCAAATCTAAAATATTTTATTTTGAGTACTTCTTTTTCTTTTTGAAGATATAATAATATCTCGTTTTCAAATCATGATTTTCTTAAATTAAAAACCATTTTAAATTTAATAAAAATGATTTTTCAAAAGACGTCATCAGAACTAAAAATGAGGGGGAAAATAAATTTTAATAATTAATTACAACTAGGGTGCCAAAATTCCCTCCAATTTGGGGCGACCAAATTCTTTGCAAATCATAATTAATTTAGTTACTTTCGATTTTAAATTATTTTGTCGCATTTCTATTATTTATTATCATCATTTTATGCATTTTATTTTTACTGGACATGTAACTATGGAGGAATAAATTCATTTTTTACATCAAAAATACAGAATTTTCAAATATTTAATAAAGCCGGGCGCCCTAGTTCACCAATTTTGGGGGCACCCTATTTCTGCAATTCTGGGTGCACCCTAGTTATGCACCCTAGTTATGCACCCTAGTTCATAATTTTTTATCATTTTGTTTGTTTTAAATAATTAAATAGTGTTTCAAATCAAAATAGGATCAAATTTATTATTTTCTATTATTTAATTAATTTCTTAGTTAGTTTTATTTATTTTCTCCAATTTTAAATATTTTCTGTTGAGTACTTCTTTTTCTTTTTGAAGAAATAATAATCTCTCCTTTTCAAATCATGATTTTCTTAAAATTAAAAACCATTTTAAAATTATTAAAAATGATTATTCAGAAGACATCATCAACACTAAAATTTAGGGGGAAAATAAATTTTAATAATTAATTAGAACTGGGGTGCCCAAATTCCGTACAATTTGGGACGCCCAAATTTTTTGCAAACCAAAATTAATTTTGTTAATTTCGATTTTAAATTAGTTTGTCGCATTTTTATTGTTTATTGTCATCATTTTATGCATTTTATTTTACTGAAAATGTAAGAAAAGAGGAATAAAATCATTTTTCACATCAAAAATACAAAATTTTCAAATATTTAATAAACTAGGGCGCCCTAGTTCACCAATTCTGGGGCACCCAAGTTTTGCAATTCTGGGGGCACCCGCGTTATGCACATATTGGGGTGCCCTAGTTCATAAATTTTATCATTTCGCTTGTTTTAAATAATGAAATATTATTTTAAATCAAAATTGGATAAAATTTATTATTTTTTGGTATTTAAATAATTTCTTACATAGTTTTATTTATTTTCTCCAATTTTAAATATTTTCTTTTGAGTACTTCTTTTTCTTTTTGATGATATAATAATCTCTCCTTTTCAAATCATGATTTTCTTAAATTAAAAACCATTTTAAATTTGTCGTACTTTTATTGTTTATCATCATTTTATGCATTTTATTTTTATTGAAAATATAACAAAGGAGGAATAAAATGATTTTTTACATCAAAAATACAAAATTTTCAAATATTTAATAAACTAGGGCGCCCTAGTTCACCAATTCTGGGGGTACCCTAGTTCAGCAATTCTGGGTGCACCCTAGTTATGCACAAATTGGGGTGCCCTAGTTTATAATTTTTATCATTTTGCTGGATTTAAATAATTAGATAGTATTTGAAATCAAAATAGGATCAAATTTATTATTTTATGTTATTTAAATAATTTCTTGTTTAATTTTATTTATTTTCTCAAATTTAAAATATTTTATTTTGAGTACTTCTTTTTCTTTTTGAAGGTATAATAATATCTCTTTTTCAAATCATGATTTTCTTAAATTAAAAACCATTTTAAATTTAAGAAAAATGATTTTTCAAAAGACGTCATCAGAACTAAAAATGAGGGGGAAAATAAATTTTAATAATTAATTACAACTAGGGTGCCAAAATTCCCTCCAATTTGGGGCGACCAAATTCTTTGCAAATCATAATTAATTTAGTTACTTTCGATTTTAAATTATTTTGTCGCATTTCTATTATTTATTATCATCATTTTATGCATTTTATTTTTACTGGACATGTAACTATGGAGGAATAAATTCATTTTTTACATCAAAAATACAGAATTTTCAAATATTTAATAAAGCCGGGCGCCCTAGTTCACCAATTTTGGGGGCACCCTAGTTCTGCAATTCTGGGTGCACCCTAGTTATGCACCCTAGTTATGCACCCTAGTTCATAATTTTTTATCATTTTGTTTGTTTTAAATAATTAAATAGTGTTTCAAATCAAAATAGGATCAAATTTATTATTTTCTATTATTTAATTAATTTCTTAGTTAGTTTTATTTATTTTCTCCAATTTTAAATATTTTCTGTTGAGTACTTCTTTTTCTTTTTGAAGAAATAATAATCTCTCCTTTTCAAATCATGATTTTCTTAAAATTAAAAACCATTTTAAAATTATTAAAAATGATTATTCAGAAGACATCATCAACACTAAAATTTAGGGGGAAAATAAATTTTAATAATTAATTAGAACTGGGGTGCCCAAATTCCGTACAATTTGGGACGCCCAAATTTTTTGCAAACCAAAATTAATTTTGTTAATTTCGATTTTAAATTAGTTTGTCGCATTTTTATTGTTTATTGTCATCATTTTATGCATTTTATTTTACTGAAAATGTAAGAAAAGAGGAATAAAATCATTTTTCACATCAAAAATACAAAATTTTCAAATATTTAATAAACTAGGGCGCCCTAGTTCACCAATTCTGGGGCACCCAAGTTTTGCAATTCTGGGGGCACCAGCGTTATGCACATATTGGGGTGCCCTAGTTCATAAATTTTATCATTTCGCTTGTTTTAAATAATGAAATATTATTTTAAATCAAAATTGGATAAAATTTATTATTTTTTGGTATTTAAATAATTTCTTACATAGTTTTATTTATTTTCTCCAATTTTAAATATTTTCTTTTGAGTACTTCTTTTTCTTTTTGATGATATAAAATCTCTCCTTTTCAAATCATGATTTTCTTAAATTAAAAACCATTTTAAATTTAAAAAAATGAGGGGGAAAATAAATTTTAATAATTAATTAGAACTAGGGTGCCGAAATTCCCTCCAATTTGGGGAGGCCAAGATCTTTGCAAATAAAAATTAATTTAGTTAATTTCCGTTTGTAATTATTTTGTCGTACTTTTATTGTTTATCATCATTTTATGCATTTTATTTTTACTGAAAATATAACAAAGGAGGAATAAAATGATTTTTTACATCAAAAATACAAAATTTTCAAATATTTAATAAACTAGGGCGCCCTAGTTCACCAATCATGATTACCTGGAACTTGTGAGAATGACTTGAATTTGATCAAAATCAACCAAACACCACCCCAAGCAATCAAAACAGGCCAAACCAACCCAAGCACTGTTGCACCAAGCCCAAACCATCAATTTGCCATCAAGAGCCTTGAGCGCTCAAGCTTGAAGCTTTGAGCTCAACCCTGGGAAAACACCTTGAGCGCTCAAGCCCACGGCTTTGAGCGCTCAACTCTGATCCAGTCAGCAACTTGCAGAGTATCTCATCATGAGATTTTCTGCATGGGAGCGTCTTGGGTGATCCTCTACGATCCTTATACGTACAATACACCCTACATTGCTATAAACTACACCTAAAAAAAACTACCCCTACCCCTTTTTAAATACAAACCCACTTCCTCTCTCTCCTCTCTTCCCTCCCACTCACTCTATAAAACCCACTCACCACCCCTGGTTTTAGTTAATTTCGATTTTAAATTATTTTGTCGCATTTCTATTATTTATTATCATCATTTTATGCATTTTATTTTTACTGGACATGTAACTAAGGAGGAATAAAATCATTTTTTACATCAAAAATACAAAATTTTCAAATATTTAATAAAGCAGGGCGCCCTAGTTCACCAATTCTGGGGGCACCCTAGTTCTGCAATTCTGGGTGCACCCTAGTTATGCACCCTAGTTCATAATTTTTATCATTTTGCTTGTTTTAAATAATTAAATAGTGTTCCAAATCAAAATAGGATCAAATTTATTATTTTCTATTATTTAATTAATTTCTTAGTTAGTTTTATTTATTTTCTCCAATTTTAAATATTTTCTGTTGAGTACTTCTTTTTCTTTTTGAAGAAATAATAATCTCTCCTTTTCAAATCATGATATTCTTAAAATTAAAAACCATTTTAAAATTATTAAAAATGATTATTCAGAATACATCATCAAAACCAAAATTTAGGGGGAAAATAAATTTTAATAATTAATTAGAACTGGGGTGCCCAAATTCCCTACAATTTGGGACGCCCAAATTTTTTGCAAACCAAAATTAATTTTGTTCATTTCGATTTTAAATTAGTTTGTCGCATTTTTATTGTTTATTGTCATCATTTTATGCATTTTATTTTACTGAAAATGTAACAAAAGAGGAATAAAATCATTTTTTACATCAAAAATACAAAATTTTCAAATATTTAAGAAACTAGGGTGCCCTAGTTCACCCGTGGTTCGAACTAGCCTTGGGTCCATTTGTAGCTGGATGGCGACACCTCATTGCTTTGTCTCGGATGGTCAAGAAAGGATAACGGTTGCGGCTTCAACATTTAGGCTGAAGGTTGAAAAGCCGTAACTGCCGAGTAAACGACTTACCCGTGGTGTTGATTCAATCTGTTGTGCAATGGCTCTAAGTGAGATTTGAAACCGGTAGACTAACCATAGGCTAACCTTAGCATAATCTATAGGATAGATGTCAGTCTAGGAGACTTTAAATCCACGGAGTTTGAGATACCTTCGGTGTTTGCCGTGCCCGAACGGCTCCCCGTGTCTCGAGCTAGCCTTAAGTGCATTCGCATCCGGATTTCAACAACCTTATTGCTCTGTCTCGGATGGTCTATAAGGAGATTGGCTCTGATTCCACGACGATTGGAATTTAACCTGCCTGTCACGACTTACCCGTGGTTGTTGTTTCAAACATCCGTGCAATGTCTTAAGTGAGACCGAGACCGGTAGTCTACATCTTAGGACGACATGACAACGACACATGCACAACATTTCCTTCAATGAAATCAGGGGCACAATCTGAATTTGACCTTTTTGCTTTACTGTCAGTCCTGAGCCATTGATCCAAGAAAGAAACCTTTGCTTTACTGTCAGTCCTGAGCCATTGATCCAAGAAAGAAACCTTACAACTCCCCGAGTAGAAGTTGACTCAACCCAAACCTCAAGACATGGATGTTTCGGCTGAAATCGAAGGACTCAAGATGGCTGTGAATAATCTGGGCAATCAAATCACCCAACGACTGATCAAAAAAAAATCACCCAACTCATGATCATGATGCAAGACGTCCGTGACCGTCTCCCAGAGTTCCAAGAGAACCACCAACGACCCGGAAAAAGCCCGGAAATGGCCGCAGCTTTGGCCAAGATCTCTGAACTAGAGGAATCTATCATGGAAGGATTCAAACCTATAGAGATGCACCGCTGGGACGCCGAAAAGGACAACCTCACTCCAGAAGGCGAAAAGGTCTAGTCCGAGAAGGCCAACACACCATTTACCAACAACAATGCAAGCGCCACCCCCAGCTCCACAAATATCAACCCCAATTTCGCAACCAGCACCATCAGCAAAGCCAAACCAACCACGACCATAATCCAAATCAACCGGCCCAAAGACCAATCAAGAAAATTCTCCCAATTCCCCACACCCCTGTCCTCAGTCTATGAGGAGTTTCTCATGGCCGGTCTTCTTAAACCACTCTCTCCAACTCCTTTACCTCAAAAGCTCCCACCTTACCACAATCTAAACACTTTCTGTGCCTTCCATCAAGTGCCCGGTCATGCTACCGATGATTGTCAACGCCTTCGTCACGAGATTCAAGATCTCATTGACAATAAAACCATCTCTCTTCTGCCACTAGAACCCAACACCATATCAAACTCCACACCTCAGCATAAACGAAACCTCAACATCAATGAAATCACCCTCACAAACGCCTCTTCGAGCTTCACCAATAATGATCCCAACCAAACTGAACCAATCAACAAGATCACGACCCAAACTAACCGTCAAAACCAGCGAAGAAAATTTTCCCAACTCTCTGCACCTTTACCCTCGGTCTATAAAGAGCTTCTCATGGCTGGTTTCCTCAAACCACTTCAACCAACCCCACCTCCACAAAATCCTCCGCCTTCCTACAACCCAAATACCTTCTGCATCTACCATCAAACACCCGGTCACCCTACCAAGAGATGCCAACGCCTTCGTCACGAAATACAAGATCTCATTGACAACGGATCCATCTCTGCTCCGCTGGTGAAGCCGAATACCTCGTCGAACCAATGAATCATCAATGACCATGCAATAATTCAATCTTCCACGAGTCTTGGAAGTCTTCAAGTGTCAAGTCAAGTTTTCACTTCTAATTGAGTCAGTTTGTATTTCGAGTCTGTTTATATTTTCCTCGTCTATGTGTTTTCATCTTCGAGTCTGTAATCTCTTGTTGTTATTGTCAAAAAAAGAAAAAAAAGACCAAAAATAGAGTCAACTTTGTAGTCCCGAACTACGCACGACCTGATTCCTTGCAAAGGGATACGTAGGCAACCCTTCATGGTTCGGTCGCAACTATCAAAATTCAATGTCACGCTGTTGTGTTGAAATTGTCATCATAAACTTGGGTTTTTGTGATAATCCTTGAAATTGTTTTCCACCATCATTTGAGAAACATGAAAATCACTTCAAAACACGAGATAAATTTTGATTGAACCCTTGCCCCGCACAAGGAGGATTTCCAGCGGACCATTCCTCGATGTCGTCAAGAGGCGATGCTTTGACATAGGAAAAAGCCTGCTAGGTCGAAAACCCGCAAGGGCGGCCTAGGCAAAAAGTCAAGGCAAAAAGCTCGCTAGATCAAACTTCAAAATCAGATCTAGGCAAAAGTTAGAGCAAGCATGAGTTCTCCCTATCAAGTTGTGCAATTCAAGATGAAGAAAGGCATTCTTTGTTTGATTCCCCACATAAATATCCATTGCAAGCCCCTTTGAGCCTAAATCAATTTCTTTGAAAAATAACCCAGCTAGGCAGCTATCCCCCACACTGGGGTGAAACAAGAAATATGAAAGTGTCAAACACATGAAAGCCAGCATAGTGAAAGTGCCAGGGATATGAGCGCGTAAGGATTCAAAGTATCACAAGAATGAAAGCGCCAAACTCATAGGGTGCAACAAGACAAAGAGCACTGAAGAAAATTTGGAACGGAAAAATCAAATGAAAGGAAGTGCTCATTTAAAGCAAGAAGAGGCACATGAAAGCACCCATCAGAAGCAAAAGTGGCACAAAAAGTTCGAGATAGCTGCTAGCTCAAACAACCCCGAGGAAAAATGAGATGTTTTGAGTCTATAATCCTTCCTTTGTTAAGCACATAACCTTGGCCCCGTCATAACCTTGATAAAAGTCCTTTCAGATTGGAAAGTGCAACTTGATAGTGAGAATTCAAGTCACAGGGGAACAGTCTAAATCTCCCTTGAAAATCAAAAGTCAAAGCATTGTGCAAACATTGACGTCATGGAAAGCAAAGATCTAAAACTGAGGCATATCAACGGGTCTTCATTAGCAGCCCTCTAAACTGGGGCATTTTGAAGGAAAATCAACGAGGCATCATCAACAATCTGGGGCATGGGTTCATGATAAGAAATCTTGTGTTTTGATAAAATAGTGGATTTGAATGAACATCACTTGATGGAGTGAAACAATCACAAAATAAAAGTTCAATTTTATCATGACAATTTTGACATCAATGGTGAGGCATGTTTGCCATCTTTCAGAACTTTGGGTCAACGTAGTCTTCCATATCTTTCGAGTCAACGTGTTCTTGCTCCTATCCATCAAGTCAACATGGTCAATCAAATTCCTCAAGCCTTGTCTGTCAAAGTCCGCCCTTCTTATCCAAATGGCCGATCAAATTCCTTGGCCTTGTAAACATCCACCTTTTTTATTAACCATGTTGGGTCTTGTCTATCCTTAACTCGTGGAAACGATTTCAACGCATCAAAGAACTCGCGTTTGGGTACATGGTCAATTGGTCGCCAAAACCATCAGCAAAGGCGAGAAAGAAAATCAGAGTTGAGGTTCATCATCTGTGAAGTCACGTCAACCTGAAATTGGGGCATGTCAGCCTAAAGCCATTTCTGGGAGAAGCATACACCCAAATCTAGGACTGGGGCATAGGACCCAAAAGTCTAAAACCAATCGAAAAAACCAAGTTTTGCCAAGCTCAAACCCAAAACCTTGGCTAAAAGGGAAAGACAGTAAAGCAAAAGAGCCACCCCATTGAGCCTCCTACTTTTTAAAGAATGAATGTTGTCGCTATTGTCGTCAAGTGTCGATGCACGAGTCACATGCAATCGTCCTGCGGGACAATTTTCAATCAATCGTCCTGAGGGACAACTTTTAAATCAAATCGTCCTGCGGGACAGTTTTCAATCAATGGTCCTGCGGGACAGTTTTCAATCAATTGTCCTGAGGGACAACTTTTAAATCAATCGTCCTGCGGGACAATTTTTCATGCAATCGTCCTGCGGGACAATTTTTCATGCAATCGTCCTGAGGGACAGTTTTCAACCAATCGTCAATCAATTTCAAGACCAGAAATGGTCACCTTTTCAAAATTAATTTCGAGACCAAAAATGGTCATCTTCAAAATTAATTTCAAGACTAGAATGGTCACATTTTCAATCATATTATTTGGGATAATCTTTTCAATCATATCGAGATTAATTCAAAAGCCGCCTAACCCGCGCACCCCAATCATTCAAAAGCCGCCTAGCCCGCGCAACCCAATCATTCAAAAGCCGCCTAGCCCGCGCACCCCAATCATTCAAAAGCCGCCTAACCCGCGCATCCAATAATCATTCAAAAGCCGCCTAACCCGCACATCCAATAATCATTCAAAAGCCGCCTAACAGGCGCATCTAATCAATCAATCATATATTGTGTGTATCATCATTCATCATTCATTGTCAAGTGAATCATCAATCCATTCATTTGCCCCAAGGAACTGCGTCGGTTTGATCCCTACAATGGGGTACGTAGGCAGCTCGTAAAGCACGACCGATTGATCTTTAAAGTTTTCCTTTGAGGCTTGAGATGTATCGCGGGGAATGAGTCGGGTTGTCTATGTCTTGGACGTCAATCATACCAAATCAATGGCATCGAGTCCCGTCCAAGAGGGGCAACTGTAGACACCCCGATTTTGAACCCGGGATGCGCTCGAGCATCCCCGATGATGAGACGGACCAATCATGATTACCTGGAACTTGTGAGAATGACTTGAATTTGATCAAAATCAACCAAACACCACCCCAAGCAATCAAAACAGGCCAAACCAACCCAAGCACTGTTGAACCAAGCCCAAACCATCAATTTGCCATCAAGAGCCTTGAGCGCTCAAGCTTGAAGCTTTGAGCGCTCAACCTTGGGAAAACACCTTGAGCGCTCAAGCCCACGGCTTTGAGCGCTCAACTCTGATCCAGTCAGCAACTTGCAGAGTATCTCATCATGAGATTTTCTGCATGGGAGCGTCTTTGGTGATCCTCTACGATCCTTATACGTACAATACACCCTACATTGCTATAAACTACACCTAAAAAAAACTACCCCTACCCCTTTTTAAATACAAACCCACTTCCTCTCTCTCCTCTCTTCCCTCCCACTCACTCTATAAAACCCACTCACCACCCCTGGTTTTAGTTAATTTCGATTTTAAATTATTTTGTCGCATTTCTATTATTTATTATCATCATTTTATGCATTTTATTTTTACTGGACATGTAACTAAGGAGGAATAAAATCATTTTTTACATCAAAAATACAAAATTTTCAAATATTTAATAAAGCAGGGCGCCCTAGTTCACCAATTCTGGGGGCACGCTAGTTCTGCAATTCTGGGTGCACCCTAGTTATGCACCCTAGTTCATAATTTTTATCATTTTGCTTGTTTTAAATAATTAAATAGTGTTTCAAATCAAAATAGGATCAAATTTATTATTTTCTATTATTTAATTAATTTCTTAGTTAGTTTTATTTATTTTCTCCAATTTTAAATATTTTCTGTTGAGTACTTCTTTTTCTTTTTGAAGAAATAATAATCTCTCCTTTTCAAATCATGATTTTCTTAAAATGAAAACCATTTTAAAATTATTAAAAATGATTATTCAAAAGACATCATCAAAACTAAAATTTAGGGGGAAAATAAATTTTAATAATTAATTAGAAATGGGGTGCCCAAATTCCCTACAATTTGGGACGCCCAAATTTTTTGCAAACCAAAATTAATTTTGTTAATTTCGATTTTAAATTAGTTTGTCGCATTTTTATTGTTTATTGTCATCATTTTATGCATTTTATTTTACTGAAAATGTAACAAAAGAGGAATAAAATCATTTTTTACATCAAAAATACAAAATTTTCAAATATTTAAGAAACTAGGGTGCCCTAGTTCACCAATTCTGGGGCACCTGTAGACACCCTGATTTTGAACCCGGGATGCGCTCGAGCATCCCCGATGATGAAACGGACCAATCATGATTACCTGGAACTTGTGAGAATGACTTGAACTTGATCAAAATCAACCAAACACCACCCCAAGCAATCAAAACAGCCCAAACCAACCCAAGCACTGTTGAACCAAGCCCAAACCATCAATTTGCCATCAAGAGCCTTGAGCGCTCAAGCTTGAAGCTTTGAGCGCTCAACCCTGGGAAAACCTTGAGCGCTCAAGCCCACGGCTTTGAGCGCTCAACTCTGATCCAGTCAGCAACTTGCAGAGTATCTCATCATGAGATTTTCTGCATGGGAGCATCTGGGGTGATCCTCTACGATCGTTATACGTACAATACACCCTACATTGCTATAAACTACACCTAAAAAAAACTACCCCTACCCCTTTTTAAATACAAACCCACTTCCTCTCTCTCCTCTCTTCCCTCCCACTCACTCTATAAAACCCACTCACCACCCCTGGTTTTGGGGTTAACCCTTCTCATGCTCCAGCCCTCAAATCTCTAGAAGATCGTTCATCCCTCTCTCTCTACAAAACCATCCATTCATTACCAAAACCACTGGCAAAAACCACACTTCAAGTCCAAAATTCTGTCCTTGATCATCAACCAATCACCTACATTGTCCAATTCGTCCAGAGTATAAACCAAAACATCCACAATCGTCATCCCTAAGCCCAGAATCAAGTTCAAATTACCGGCATTTCCAAAAGGTAGTGAAACATGCGATATATTCACTGTTTTGGTCCATCTGAGGAAGGCCAGTGAGTTCAAGCAAGTTCTTTATACTTGCATTGAGCTCACAGGGGTCTAAAAATTGTTCAAAAACATTTCTCAAATCTGCAGTTACAACAGGGGTTGAGCGCTCAAACTTCAGACCTTGAGCGCTCAATCCCAGTTCTAAATGAGTTTCTGTTTTGTTGATTTTTGTGCCATCTTTTGGTTTTGATCATTGTTTAATGGTTACCTGTGTTCATGTGACCCTCAAAACAGTTCATTTCCATTTCAAAATCACATGCATGAATATTGGTTAACTATTTTGTGATGATCGAAAATCAAGACCTTTGCAAATCTCATCTTTGAGTACAAAATGGTGACTGAAATCATGTTCATTTGTTTCTGTTTAAAGTCCTAAAGGTCCTGAGAATCATTAAAAATCCATTTTCAAGCCAAAAACCACCAGAAAGCCAGATTATGGCCTGAGCGCTCAATGTCATTAGCTTGAGCGCTCAAGCTGTTCTTGAGCAGTTTGCTGATTGTTTGTCGTTTCGATGATGGACCATGGTTTAGCATATTATTTGTGTGTGTGAGTTATTATCGTTGTGTTTAGGATCTGGATTCCTCCCTCACTTCTCTATTTTCAAACATTTCTTTGTGAATTTGTGGTGATTATGCTCTTTTCATCATTCTTTAAGAGATCAATCTATCTGTTCTTATTTGTTTCTCATGGTAAAGTGTTTGATAAACGTTTGATCTCGTAAAGAAGCGGCAAAAAGGTGTAATTTCACAGAAGCCAGGAACTGGTTTGAGCGCTCAATTCATGAGCCTTGAGCGCTCAAACTGGTTTGAAGAGGTTGAGCGCTCAAGCCTTTGTCTTCGAGCGCTCAATCCCTATTCTGGGATCCAGTTTGTGAAACAGTTTAATTAGGTCTCATGTTCATAAATTTCTGAAATTGCTGTACAGTTTCTGTAATTTCTCATTTCCTTGTAAATACTTGTATGGTTTCACTTGTTATCATCATCATTACTCATGAAAATCATCAAGCATAAGCATCCACTTTAGATATACATTTTATGTTTATGTGATTCCCATTCCGGATCCCCTATTTTTATGAATAAATCGAATTTCAAATATTTCTAAAATCCCACAAAATATTGAGTAGAGACCGGTTCACGGACCGGGCGAGAGGGGTGCCGTAAAACCCTTCCCCTCTCGTAACCAAACCCCCGAATCCGAGAAATCTTTGGTTCCGCCATGATCAGTGAAATCTTTTTCAAATAGGCAAACGAGTCATGTTTTTATCGGTTTCTCGGGTTCGGACCTCAAATCCGGGTGGCGACTCAAACAAACACAATCTTTTCGAAACGCGAACCGCGCCATTTTACGGTGGGCCGTCCACAGCACCCTAGTTCTGCAATTCTGGGGGCACCATCGTTATGCACATATTGGGGTGCCCTAGTTCATAAATTTTATCATTTCGCTTGTTTTAAATAATGAAATATTATTTTAAATCAAAATTGGATAAAATTTATTATTTTCTGTTATTTAAATAATTTCTTAGATAGTTTTATTTATTTTCTCCAATTTTAAATATTTTCTTTTGAGTACTTCTTTTTCTTTTTGATGATATAATAATCTCTCCTTTTCAAATCATGATTTTCTTAAATTAAAAACCATTTTAAATTTATTAAAAATGAGGGGGAAAATAAATTTTAATAATTAATTAGAACTAGAGTGCCGAAATTCCCTCCAATTTGGGGAGGCCAAGATCTTTGCAAATAAAAATTAATTTAGTTAATTTCCGTTTGTAATTATTTTGTCGCACTTTTATTGTTTATTATCATCATTTTATGCATTTTATTTTTACTGAAAATATAACAAAGGAGGAATAAAATGATTTTTTACATCAAAAATACAAAATTTTCAAATATTTAATAAACTAGGGCGCCCTAGTTCAGCAATTCTGGGTGCACCCTAGTTATGCACAAATTGTGGTGCCCTACTTTATAATTTTTATCATTTTGCTGGATTTAAATAATTAGATAGTATTAGAAATCAAAATAGGATCAAATTTATAATTTTATGTAATTTAAAAACTTTCTTAGTTAATTTTATTTATTTTCTCAAATTTTAAATATTTTATTTTGAGTACTTCTTTTTCTTTTTGAAGATATAATAATATCTCTTTTTCAAATCATGATTTTCTTAAATTAAAAACCATTTTAAATTTAATAAAAATGATTTTTCAAAAGACGTCATCAGAACTAAAAATGAGGGGGAAAATAAATTTGAATAATTAATTACAACTAGGGTGCCAAAATTCCCTCCAATTTGGGGCGCCCAAATTCTTTGCAAATCATAATTAATTTAGTTAATTTCGATTTTAAATTATTTTGTCGCATTTCTATTATTTATTATCATCATTTTATGCATTTTATTTTTACTGGACATGTAACTAAGGAGGAATAAAATCATTTTTTACATCAAAAATACAAAATTTTCAAATATTTAATAAACCAGGGCGCCCTAGTTCACCAATTCTGGGGGAACCCTAGTTCTGCAATTCTGGGTGCACCCTAGTTATGCACCCTAGTTCATAATTTTTATCATGTTGCTTGTTTTAAATAATTAAATAGTATTTCAAATCAAAATAGGATCAAATTTATTATTTTCTGTTATTTAAATAATTTCTTAGTTAGTTTTATTTATTTTCTCCGATTTTAAATATTTTCTTTTGAGTACTTCTTTTTCTTTTTGAAGAAATAATAATCTCTCATTTTCAAATCATGATTTTCTTAAAATTAAAAACCATTTTAAAATTATTAAAAATGATTTTCCAAAAGACGTCATCAGAACTAAAATTTAGGGGGAAAATAAATTTTAATAATTAATTAGAACTGGGGTGCCCAAATTACCTACAATTTGGGGGGCCCAAATTCTTTGCAAACCAAAATTAATTTTGTTAATTTCGATTTTAAATTAGTTTGTCGCACTTTTATTGTTTATTGTCATCATTTTATGCATTTTATTTTTACTGAAAATATAACAAAGGAGGAATAAAATGATTTTTCACATCAAAAATACAAAATTTTCAAATATTTAATAAACTAGGGCGCCCTAGTTCACCAATTCTGGGGCACCTTAGTTCTGCAGTTCTGGGTGCACCCTAGTTATGCACCAATTGGGGTGCCCGAGTTCATAATTTTTATCATTTTGCTGGATTTAAATAATTAGATAATATTTGAAATCAAAATAGGATCAAATTTATTATTTTATGTTATTTAAATAATTTCTTAGTTAATTTTATTTATTTTCTCAAATTTTAAATATTTTCTTTTGAGTACTTCTTTTTCTTTTTGAAGATATAATAATATCTCTTTTTCAAATCATGATTTTCTTAAATTAAAAACCATTTTAAATTTATTAAAAATGAGGGGGAAAATAAATTTTAATAATTAATTAGAACTAGGGTGCCGAAATCCCTCCAATTTGGGGAGGCCAAGATCTTTTCAAATAAAAATTAATTTAGTTAATTTCCTTTCGTAATTATTTTGTCGCACTTTTATTGTTTATTATCATCATTTTATGCATTTTATTTTTACTGAAAATATAACAAAGGAGGAATAAAATAATATTTTACATCAAAAATACAAAATTTTCAAATATTTAATAAACTAGGGCGTCCTAGTTCACCAATTCTGGGGGTACCCTAGTTCAGCAATTCTGGGTGCAACCTAGTTATGCACAAATTGGCGTGCCCTAGTTTATAATTTTTATCATTTTGCTGGATTTAAATAATTAGATAGTATTTGAAATCAAAATAGGATCAAATTTATTATTTTATGTTATTTAAATAATTTCTTAGTTAATTTTATTTATTTTCTCAAATTTTAAATATTTTATTTTGAGTACTTTTTCTTTTTGAAGATATAATAATATTTCTTTTTCAAATCATGATTTTCTTAAATTAAAAACCATTTTAAATTTAATAAAAATGATTTTTCAAAAGACGTCATCAAAACTAAAAATGAGGGGGAAAATAAATTTTAATAATTAATTACAACTAGGGTGCCAAAATTCCCTCCAATTTGGGGCGCCCAAATTATTTGCAAATCATAATTAATTTAGTTAATTTCGATTTTAAATTATTTTGTCGCATTTCTATTATTTATTATCATCATTTTATGCATTTTATTTTTACTGGAATTGTAACTAAGGAGGAATAAAATCATTTTTTACATCAAAAATACAAAATTTTCAAATATTTAAAAAAGCAGGGCGCCCTAGTTCACCAATTCTGGGGGAACCCTAGTTCTTCAATTCTGGGTGCACCCAAGTTATGCACCCTAGTTCATAATTTTTATCATTTTGCTTGTTTTAAATAATTAAATAGTATTACAAATCAAAATAGGATCAAATTTATTATTTTCTGTTATTTAAATGATTTCTTAGTTTGTTTTATTTATTTTCTCAAATTTTAAAATTTCTTTCGAGTACTTCTTTTTCTTTTTGAAGATATAATAATAATTCTTTTTCAAATCATGATTTTCTTAAATTTAAAACCATTTTAAATTTAATAAAAATGCTTTTTCAAAAGACGTCATCAGAACTAAAAATGAGGGGGAAAATAAATTTTAATAATTAATTAGAATTAGGGCACCGAAATTCTCTCCATTTTGGGGAGGCCAAGATCTTTGCAAATAAAAATTAATTTAGTTAATTTCCGTTTTTAATTATTTTGTCACACTTTTATTGTTTATTATCATCATTTTATGCATTTTATTTTTGCTTAAAATGTAACAAAGGATGAATAAAATGATTTTTTACATCAAAAATACAAAAGTTTCAAATATTTAATAAACTAGGGCGCCCTAGTTCACCAATTCTGGGGGCACCCTAGTTCTGCAATTCTGGGTGCACCCTAGTTATGCACAAATTGGGGTGCCCTAGTTCATAATTTTTATCATTTTGCTTGATTTAAAATAATTAGATAGTATTTCAAATCAAAATAGGATCAAATTTATTATTTTATGTTATTTAAATAATTTCTTAGTTAATTTTATTTATTTTCTCAAATTTTAAAATTTCTTTCGAGTACTTCTTTTTCTTTATGATGATATAATAATCTCTCTTTTTCAAATCATGATTTTCTTAAATTAAAAACCTTTTTAAATTTAATAAAAATGATTTTTCAAAAGACGTCATCAGAACTAAAAATGAGGGGGAAAATAAATTTTAATAATTAATTAGAACTAGGGTGCCGAAATTCCCTCCAATTTGGGGCGCCCAAATTCTTTGCAAATCATAAATAATTTAGTTAATTTTGATTTTAAATCATTTTATCGCATTTCTATTATTTATTATCATCATTTGATGCATTTTATTTTTGCTGGAAATGTAACTAAGGAGGAATAAAATCATTTTTTACATCAAAAATACAAAATTTTCAAATATTTAATAAACCAGGGCGCCCTAGTTCACCAATTCTGGGGGAAATTCTGGGTGCACCCTAGTTATGCACCCTAGTTCATAATTTTTTATCATTTTGCTTGTTTTAAATAATTAAATAGTATTTCAAATCAAAATAGGATCAAATTTATTATTTTCTGTTATTTAAATAATTTCTTAGTTAGTTTTATTTATTTTCGCCAATTTTAAATATTTTCTTTTGAGTACTTCTTTTTCTTTTTCAAGAAATAATAATCTCTCTTTTTCAATTCATGATTTTCTTAAAATTAAAAACCATTTTAAAATTATTAAAAATGATTTTTCAAAAGACATCATCAGGACTAAAATTTAGGGGGAAAATAAATTTTAATAATTAATTAGAACTAGGGTGCCCAAATTTCCTCCAATTTGTTGCGCCCAAGTTCTTTGCAAATCAAAATTAATTAAGTAATTATTTATTTTAAATTATTTTTTCGCATTTTTGTTATTTATTGTCATCGTTTTATTTTACTGGAAATGTAACAAAAGTGGAATAAAATCATTTTTACATAAAAAATACGAATTTTCCAAATATTTAATAAACTAAGGCGCCTTAGTTCACCTTTTCTGGGGGCACCCTAGTTCTGCAATTCTGGGGGAATAGGATCAAAGTTATTATTTTCTGTTATTTAATTAATTTTTTAGTTAGTTTTATTTATTTTCCCCAATTTTAAATATTTTCTTTTGAATATTACTTTTTTTTTTTTTTTAAAAAAATCTCTCTTTTTCAAGTCATGATTTTGTTAAAATTAAAAACCAATTTAAAATTATTAAAAATAATTTATCTGAAGGCATCATCAGAACTCTACAAATGAGGGGGAAAATAAATTTTAATAATTAATTAGAACTAGGGTGCCCAAATTCCCTCCAATTTGGGACGCCCAAGTTTTTGCAAATCAAAATTAATTTAGTTAATTTCAATTTTAAATTATTTTGTTGCAATATTATTGTTTATTATCATCATTTTATGCAATTTATTTTCCTGGAAATGTTACAAAAGTGAAATTAAATCATTTTTTACATTAAAAATACGAAATTTTCAAATATTTAATAAACTAATGCGCCCTAGTTCACAATTTCAGGGAGAACCGTAGTTCTGCAATTATGAGGGAATAGGATAAAATTTATTATTTTCTGTTATTTAAATAATTTCTTTGTTAGTTTTATTTATTTTCTCCAATTTTAAATATTTTCTTTTGAATAATTCTTTTTCTTTGTGAAGAAATAATAATCTCTCTTTTTCAAATCATTGTTTTCTTGAAATTTAAAACCATTTTAAAATTATTAAAAATAATTTTTCAAAAGACATCATCAGAACTAAAAATGAGGGGGAAAATTAATTTTAATAATTAATTAGAACTAGGGTGCCTAAATTTCCTCCAATTTGTTGCGCCCAAGTTCTTTGCAAATCGAAATTAATTTAGTAATTTTTTATTTTAGAAAATTTTGTCGCATTTTTATTGTTTATTATCATCATTTTATGCATTTTATTTTCCTGGAAATGTAACCAAAGAGCAATAAAATCATTTTTTACATCAAAAATACAAAATTTTCAAATATTTAATAGACAAAGGCGCCCTAGTTCACCAATTCTGGGCACCCTAGTTCTGCAATTCTGGAGGAATAGAAACAAATTTATTATTTTCTGTTATTTAATTAATTTCTTGGTTAGTTTTATTTATTTTCCCCTTTTAAATATTTTCTTTTGAATACTTCTTTTTCTTTTTGAAAAAATAATAATCTCTCTTTTTCAAGTCATGATTTTCTAAAAATTAAAAACCACTTAATTTATTATTTTTTTTTTCAAAAGACATCATCAGAACTAAAAATGAGGGGGGAAATAAATTTTAATAATTAAGTAGAACAAGGGTGGCCAAATTTCCTCCAATATGTTGCGCCCAAGTTCTTTGCAAATCGAAACTAATTAAGGTATTTTTTATTTTAAATTATTTTGTCGCATTTTTGTTATTTAACATCATCAATTTATGCATTATATTTTACTGGAAATGTAACAAAAGTGGAATAAAATAATTTTTACATAAAAAATACGAAATTTTCAAATATTTAATAAACTAAGGCGCCTTAGTTCACCTATTCTGGGGGCACCCTAGTTCTGCAATTCTGGAGGAATAGAAACAAATTTATTATTTTCTGTTATTTAATTAATTTCTTGGTTAGTTTTATTTATTTTCCCCAATTTTAAATATTTTCTTTTGAATAATTCTTTTTCTTTTTGAAAAAATAATAATCTCACTTTTTCAAGTCATGATTTTCTAAAAATTAAAAACCATTTTGAATTATTAATTTTTTTTTTTCAGAAGACATCATCAGAACTAAAAATGAAGGGGAAAATAAATTTTAATAATTAATTAGAACTAGGGTGCCCAAATTTCCTCCAATTTGTTGCGCCCAAGTTCTTTGCAAATCAAAATTAATTAAGTTATTTTTTATTTTTAATTATTTTGTCGCATTTTTGTTATTTATTATCATCATTTTATTTTACTGGAAATGTAACAAAAGTGGAATAAAATCATTTTTACATAAAAAATACGAAATTTTCAAATATTTAATAAACTAAGGCACCCTAGTTCACCTATTCTGGGGGCACCCTAGTTCTGCAATTCTGGAGGAACAGAAACAAATTTATTATTTTCTGTTATTTAATTAATTTCTTTGTTAGTTTTATTTATTTTCCCCAATTTTAAATATTTTATTTTGAATACTTCTTTTTCTTTTTGAAAAAATAATAATCTCACTTTTTCAAGTCATGATTTTCTAAAAATTAAAAACCATTTTAAATTATTAATTTTTTTTTTCAAAAGACATCATCAGAACTAAAAATGAGGGGGGAAATAAATTTTAATAATTAATTAGAACTTGGGTGCCCAAATTTCCTCCATTTTGTTGCGCCCAAGTTCTTTGCAAATCGAAATTAATTAAGGTTTTTTTTATTTTAAATTATTTTGTCGTATTTTTGTTATTTATCATCATCATTTTATTAATTATATTTTACTGGAAATGAAACAAAAGTGGAATAAAATCATTTTTACATAAAAAATACGCAATTTTCAAATATTTAATAAACTAAGGCGCCTTAGTTCACCTATTCTGGGGGCACCCTAGTTCTGCAATTCGGGAGGATTAGAAACAAATTTATTATTTTCTATTATTTAACTAATTTCTTGGTTAGTTTTATTTATTTTCCCCAATTTTAATGATTTTATTCCTCCTAAGTTACATTTCCAGTAAAAATAAAATGCATAAAATGATGATAATAAATAATAGAAATGCGACAAAATAATTAAAAACGGAAATTAACTAAATTAATTTTTAGTTGCAAAGATCTTGGCCTCCCCAAATTGGAAGGAATTTCAGCACCCTAGTTCTAATTAATTATTAAAATTTATTTTCCCCCTCATTTTTAGTCCTGATGACGTCTTTTGAAAAATCATTTTTAATAAATTTAAAAAGGTTTTTAATTTAAGAAAATCATGATTTGAAAAAGAGAGATTATTATATCATCATAAAGAAAAAGAAGTACTCAAAAGAAAATATTTAAAATTGGAGAAAATAAATAAAACTATCTAAGAAATTATTTAAATAACAGAAAATAATAAATTTTATCCAATTTTGATTTGAAATCCTATTTAGTTATTTAAAACAAGCGAAATGATAAAATTTATGAACTAGCGCACCCCAATATGTGCATAACGATGGTGCCCCCAGAATTGCAGAACTAGGGTGCCCCCAGAATTGGTGAACTAGGGCGCCCTGGTTTTTTAAATATTTGAAAATTTTGTATTTTTGATGTAAAAAATGATTTTATTCCTCCTTAGCTACATTTCCAGTAAAAATAAAATGCATAAAATGATGATAATAAATAATAGAAATGCGACAAAATAATTTAAAATCGAAATTAACTAAATTAATTATGATTTGCAAAGAATTTGGACGCCCCAAATTGGAGGGAATTTCGGCACCCTAGTTCTAATTAATTATTAAAATTTATTTTCCCCCTCATTTTTAGTTCTAATGACGTCTTTGGAAAAATAATTTTTATTAAATTTAAAATTGTTTTTAATTTAAGAAAATCATGATTTGAAAAGGAGAGATTATTATTTCTTCAAAATGAAAAAGAAGTACTCAACAAAAAATATTTAAAATTGGAGAAAATAAATAAAACTAACTAAAAAATTATTTAAATAACAGAAAATAATAAATTTGATCCTATTTTGATTTGAAATACTATTTAATTATTTAAAACAAGCAAAATGATAAAAAATATGAACTAGGGTGCACCCAGAATTGTAGAACTAGGGTGCCCCCAGAATTGGTTAACTAGGGCGCCCTGGTTTATTAAATATTTGAAAATTTTGTATTTTTGATGTAAAAAATGATTTTATTCCTCCTTAGTTACATTTCCAGTAAAAATAAAATGCATAAAATGATGATAATAAATAATAGAAATGCGACAAAATAATTTCAAATCGAAATTAACTAAATTAATTATGATTTGCAAAGAATTTGGACGCCCCAAATTGGAGGGAATTTCGGCACCCTAGTTCTAATTAATTATTAAAATTTATTTTCCCCCTCATTTTTAGTTCTAATGACGTCTTTGGAAAAATAATTTTTATTAAATTTAAAATGGTTTTTAATTTAAGAAAATCATGATTTGAAAAGGAGAGATTATTATTTCTTCAAAATGAAAAAGAAGTACTCAACAAAAAATATTTAAAATTGGAGAAAATAAATAAAACTATCAAAGAAATTATTTAAATAACAGATAATAATAAATTTTATCCAATTTTGATTTGAAATCCTATTTAATTATTTAAAACAAGCGAAATGATAAAATTTATGAACTAGCGCACCCCAATATGTTCATAACGATGGTGCCCCCAGAATTGCAGAACTAGGGTGCCCCCAGAATTGGTGAACTAGGGCGCCCTGGTATTTTAAAGATTTGAAAATTTTGTATTTTTGATGTAAAAAATGATTTTATTCCTCCTTAGCTACTTTTCCAGTAAAAATAAAATGCATAAAATGATGATAATAAATAATAGAAATGCGACAAAATAATTTAAAATCGAAATTAACTAAATTAATTATGATTTGCTAACAATTTGGGCGCCCCAAATTGGAGGGAATATCGGCACCCTAGTTCTAATTAATTATTAAAATTTATTTTCCCCCTCATTTTTAGTTCTGATGCCGTCTTTGGAAAAATCATTTTTATTAAATTTAAAATGGTTTTTAATTTAAGAAAATCATGATTTGAAAAAGAGATATTATTATATCTTCAAAAATAAAAAGAAGTACTCAAAAGAAAATATTTAAAATTTGAAAAAATAAATAAAATTAACTAAGAAATTATTTAAATAACATAATAATAAATTTGATCCTATTTTGATTTAAAATACCTTCTAATTATTTAAATCAAGCAAAATGATAAAAATTATGAACTAGGGCACCCCAATTTGTGCATGACTAGGGTGCACCCAGAATTGCAGAACTAGGGTCCCCCCAGAATTGGTGAACTAAGGCGCCCTAGTTTATTAAATATTTGATTTTTGATGTAAAAAATCATTTTATTCCTCCTTTGTTACATTTTCAGTAAAAATAAAATGCATAAAATGATGATAATAAACAATAAAAGTGCGACAAAATAATTAAAAACGGAAATTAACTAAATTAATTTTTAGTTGCAAAGATCTTGGCCTCCCCAAATTGGAGGGAATTTCAGCACCCTAGTTCTAATTAATTATTAAAATTTATTTCCCCCCTCATTTTTAGTCCTGATGACGTCTTTTGAAAAATCATTTTTAATAAATTTAAAAAGGTTTTTAATTTAAGAAAATCAGGATTTGAAAAAGAGAGATTATTATATCATCATAATGAAAAAGAAGTACTCAAAAGAAAATATTTAAAATTGGTGAAAATAAATAAAACTATCTAAGAAATTATTTAAATAACAGAAAATAATAAATTTTATCCAATTTTGATTTGAAATCCTATTTAGTTATTTAAAACAAGCGAAATGATAAAATTTATGAACTAGCGCACCCCAATATGTGCATAACGATGTTTCCCCCAGAATTGCAGAACTAGGGTGCCCCCAGAATTGGTGAACTAGGGCGCCCTGGTTTATTAAATATTTGAAAATTTTGTATTTTTGATGTACAAAATGATTTTATTCCTCCTTAGTTACATTTCCAGTGAAAATAAAATTCATAAAATGATGATAATAAATAATAGAAATGCGACAAAATAATTTAAAATCGAAATTAACTAAATTAATTATGATTTGCAAAGAATTTGGACGCCCCAAATTGGAGGGAATTTCAGCACCCTAGTTCTAATTAATTATTAAAATTTATTTTCCCCCTCATTTTTAGTTCTAATGACGTCTTTGGAAAAATAATTTTTATTAAATTTAAAATGGTTTTTAATTTAAGAAAATCATGATTTGAAAAGGAGAGATTATTATTTCTTCAAAATGAAAAAGAAGTACTCAACAAAAAATATTTAAAATTGGAGAAAATAAATAAAACTAACTAAGAAATTATTTAAATAACAGAAAAAAATAAATTTGTTACTATTTTGATTTGAAATACTATTTAGTTATTTAAAACAAGCAAAATGATAAAAATTATGAACTAGGGTGCACCCAGAATTGCAGAACTAGGGTGCCCCCAGAATTGGTGAACTAGGGCGCCCTGGTTTATTAAATATTTGAAAATTTTGTATTTTTGATGTAAAAAATGATTTTATTCCTCCTTAGTTACATTTCCAGTAAAAATAAAATGCATAAAATGATGATAATAAATAATGGAAATGCGACAAAATAATTTAAAATCGAAATTAACTAAATTAATTTTGATTTGCAAAGAATTTGGGCGCCCCAAATTGGAGGGAATTTCGGCACCCTAGTTCTAATTAATTATTAAAATTTATTTTCCCCCTCATTTTTAGTTCTGATGACGTCTTTGGAAAAATCATTTTTATTAAATTTAAAATGGTTTTTAATTTAAGAAAATCATGATTTGAAAAAGAGAGATTATTATATCATCATAAAGAAAAAGAAGTACTCAAAAGAAAATATTTAAAATTGGAGAAAATAAATAAAACTATCTAAGAAATTATGTAAATAACAGAAAATAATAAATTTTATCCAATTTTGATTTGAAATCCTATTTAATTATTTAAAACAAGCGAAATGATAAAATTTATGAACTAGCGCACCCCAATATGTGCATAACGATGGTGCCCCCAAAATTGCAGAACTAGGGTTCCCCCAGAATTGGTGAACTAGGGCGCCCTGGTTTATTAAATATTTGAAAATTTTGTATTTTTGATGTAAAAAATGATTTTATTCCTCCTTTGTGCATCATGTCATGTAGCAAGGTTGAAGCGGCCCGCTGGTAAGTCGACCCAGTGTTCTTCAGTCCGAACGGCATAACTCGATAACAGAACGTCCCCCATTCAGTGGTGAAGGTTGTTTTCTCTCGATCTTCCGGTGCCATCAGAATCTGGTTGTATCCCGAGAATCCATCCATAAATGACAGCAGTGCATGCCCTGCCGTGTTATCCACCAGTACAATAATGTGTGGCAAGGGAAAATCATCTTTCGGGCTGGGTTTGTTCAAATCTCTGAAATCTACACACACCCTGACTCTTCCGTCCTTTTTGGGCACCGGCACAATATTTGCAACCCACTGCGGATATTCAGTCACCATCAGAAAACCAGCATTGAACTGCTTGGTAACTTCCTCCTTGACTTTTTCAACCCAATCTGGCCTGATTTTTCTCAACTTCTGTTTCACCGGTTTTGCATCGGGATAAAAGGGAATTCGGTGCTGCACAATTTCAGGATCAATTCCGGGCATATCTGCGTGGGACCAAGCGAAAACATCTTCAAATTCTTTGAGCAAATCAGTGAGTAACTCTTGTTCCTCTGAAGATAGCCCGGAACCGATTTGAACCATGCGTGGGTTTTCCTCATCTCTCAATTTTATTGAAATAACTTCTTCTTTTATTGGCTGAGCATGCCTTTCATTTTCCCTTTCGATTAGAGACTTAAGTTCTTTGGGTATTTCTCCCTCGAACTCGATCTCATCATCGTCAGGGTCAACACAATTTATTTCGGGAACAGCGAAGTAAGCAAACTCGGAATTCATTTCATTAACAAAGCCCTCTGGGGAGCAGTACATGGCATCAGACTCGAATTCAAAATAGAAATGACGACGTGGAGGGCCATGAGGCACAAACTCCGACTCACAGCCAAACTCGAACTCCGACTCAGACTCGGACTCCAACTTAGTGAATGCATTAGTAAATTTTACAACAGGAGTGAAAGTGCAATTCTTGTACTCTCCGACTGCATCCACAATCAGCACGCTGGGGTCTTCGAGGGCCTCTTGCCCGAGCATCATTACTGCTGGCTCCTCTTTATCCTTACCTGTCAGACTGACCTCGTCAAACATTGACATCAAGATCCCACCATCCAAAGCCTCCATCCAATCTGCTTTAAGGTCTTTCACCAATTTCTCAACCTTTTCATGCTCATCTTCACTATCCCAAGCATCATTAGCGAAGATTTCGAATCCAGGGTGCACTTCTCCACTTATTTCATTTACAAATGGCTCAGGCTGGCCGTGATATGGTGCATTTGACCCTTCCTTGACAAAGTGAATTTGACGATTTGCACTGCTGCTTGCCTTATTGGTTTTTCCCTTTTGCATTTCCTTCAGTGTAGGTTCATACCCCAACCCAAAACGGCCTCCCTGAGAAGGGAATTCTGGAAACTGAGCCACCCCTTGGTGAGTTCGACCCAAGCCAGTGCCTGGCAGATATGACATCCTTCTCATCATCTCGAGAACAGTGGTGCTGATTGAAAAATCATCATCAATGCGAAGCATGAATACACCACCGGATGTATCGAAAGCAAAACCCCCAAGTTGAACGTCATTCTCATCGTGCATAATTTCTAGCAAGGGAGCATTATCTTCAGCATGAGGGCAAATGCCTGTGTCTCCATAGAGAGCAACCGTCCCACTTTCCAAACCAAGCAAAACCTTTTGATGCAAAGTGGATGGAACTGCCATGATATCGGGTCGATGCATCCAGGGACGTCCCAATAGTAAATTGAACGAAGTTGGGATCTCAAGTACATGAAACTCCACTGTCGATTTAAACCCTTCTGCAGCAATCTCCATTTCAACAGTCCCGAGCACATTGCGACGGGTGTTATCATAAGCTCGAACAGTGAGATTAGATGGCGTGAAGTCCTTTGGCTTAAGTCCCAAACACAGAGCTGTTCGGAGAGGACAGACATTGAGCGCAGACCCGTTATCTATCAACACAACTGGAATCCACTTCCCCATGCACTTCATAGTAACGTGCAAAGGTTTGTTGTGGTCGGTTCCCTCAAGAGGTAAGTCAGCCTCAGTGAAGGTTACAACGTGCTTGGTTGGTTTGGTAGCAATGGTAGGTTTGGTAACAATGGCGGCCATCATAGCTTCAGGGGTGATATCAGGTGCAATCTCCATGCAAGATAGCGCTTGAGCGAGCTTCTGGCGATGCTCACTGGAGCTCATGAGTAGGCCCCAAATGGTTATAGCGGCTGGAGTTTTCTCAAGTTGTTTTTGGATAGGATTTTCTTCGGCTGTTGGTGGAGGTTTTGGACGAGGCCCACGACTGTTAGCTGCAGAGGTAGCATGGGATTGGTTGTTTGGCGGGTTAAAAAGGTTTTGGAAATCAATAGGATTGGCAATTGGGTCATTGAGGTTGTTTGAATAGTGTGGTGTGGCTGAGTTATTTTGTGGTACCGGGTTGTTTTGTGGAGTTGGGTTATTTTGTGGAACTGGGTTAAAAGGTGGCTGGTTTAGGGAATTAGGAGGTGGATTAGAGGTATTTCCGGTGTACATTTGAGGTGGTTGATAAAACCGACCACTCCGAAGAAGGTGAAGAACAGAGTCAATATCATCCCCCCACAAATCGGTATAATCTGTGTAAAGATCAACAAGATCGCCCTCCGCCTTTCTCTTCCCCTTTGCAATGCTGGCTTCTTCCAAACTCTTGGTAGTCCCTTCCACAGTTGCTTCGCTCCATACATCTCCATTTTCCATTGCTGTCTCGTTAACGGCCCAGACTTCGTTGTTTCCAACCCATAGTGGTGAGAGTGCTAAGCCTTCATCCTGATTGGCCCACACATTAGCCACAACATTTTCCTCCACTTGCTGTCCCCAAACATCAGGTAAACTACCGTTCAACACCATGATGTTACAATCTTCCGGGATTTGCACATGAGGTGCTGGGAGATTCTCATCAATTATGTAATCATAAGGTGTAAATTCTATCCCCTCCGTCATTCGATTTATTGCATGCTCACTCATCATGGAGAAATCGGGGCGACCCTCCCACAGCGGTGGCATTGGAAAATACGCCTCATCAAAGAACATGGGAAGTGTGGACCCATCCAAAGGATCGTTAGGATCCATGAGCTGCCATTCATTTGGTGTGGGATCCCATTCATCTTCTTGTGTGCCATCGGGTACCATAACCTCTTCTTGCCAATTTTGTCCTTGTCCTTCCTCCACAGGCAATGGCTCAAACAGATTAGGAAGGGCAAATCCATCCAGCGGATCCGCAAACATCGGATCCCAAAGTTGATTAATCATGGCACCAAGTGGGGGTCCTTCATCAAGCTGTTCGTTATGCGGCCAAACTTCTTCATTCGCCACATTGTTGGCCACCATTTGCTCATATTCCCGAGCTTCCATAGCCATCATTAAATCTCCCCATTCTTGCCATACAGTGGGGTCCAAGTGGGCATCGAGAAAGCATATCTCGCGCTCGACAGGTATTGGTACGATGGGTTTGGGATCTGTTTCGGGTATGATGAACTGGCTTGGGTCAAATGGAGTGGATTTTAGGTCTTTTTGAGTGGAGCTAAGGGTAATTTGGCCTATATCGACATTCCTCTTGTGAGCTGGCAAAGGGTTGGTAACAACATTGGGCTTTTCAGTGGGGTCTCGGATTTGTTTATTGTCGATGAGATCTTGAATCTCATGACGCAACCGTTGGCATCTTTCAGTGGGATGGCCAGGTGTTTGGTGGAAAATGCAGAAGGTGTTTGGGTTATAGGATGGTGGAGGATTTTGTGGAGGCGGAGCTGGCTGGAGAGGCTTAATCTTCCCCTGTTGGACGAGTCACTCGAAAACAACAGGAAGAGGTAAGGGGAGAGGAGTGAAGATACGCCGCCCTATTTGGTTTTGTGGTGGTTGAGTTGGTTGAGACAAGATAGCATTTATGGGCTCGGTTTTATGTGACTGGTGATTCATGGAGCTGGACGAGGTGCCGGTTGTGTAGCTAGGGTTTGCGTATAAGGAAGAGGTGTTTCCAATGTAGTTTCGTTTGGCCTTGGGGATGGGATCTCCTTTCTTTAACACCCCACTTTGCATGGCTTCTTCAATCGACAGACCTATCTCAAAGTAAGTCTCGAAGTTATGCGCTTGAGCCATCACCATGTACTGAGCCAAATCAGGTTGAAGGTTTTTGGTTATAATGCGCATCTGATCATTGTCACTGGGACGATCGGTCATTTGGGCGGCTTTTGCCCTCCATCTCTTCACAAATTCCGCAAACGACTCCTTTTCTTTCATCTTGATACTTTCAAGTTCACAAGTGGTGACCTTAAGCTGGACATTATACTCATACTGCTTAATGAAAGCAGCCACCATTTCTTCCCAAATCTGTCTCTTTGAGATGTCAAGAGACAAGAGCCACTAGAGTGCGGGTCCTGTAAGGGTTTCGTGAAACATCTGTGCCATGGCGGGCTCATCGACTTCTTGTAACGAGAGAGAGCTTACATATGCCTGAACATGTCCTCTCGGATCCCCAGTCCCATCAAACTTCTCAAAGTCCACATGTTTGAACTTCTTGGGAAGCTTAGCGCCTGGGAAGATGCAGAGTTTGTTCATATCAAAACCGGTAATGGCTCGCTTCTCACTTTTGGCCACAGATTCTTCTAGCTTGAGTATCTTAGCTAGCATTTCAGCCAACTGAGGATTTTCAGGGGGAGGAGGCTGTTCCGGATGCTCATCATTAGGAACCTCTTGATCTTGAGCTTCACCCTCGGGCATTCGCTGCTGAGGTGGGGGGAGTCGACTTTGGATATTCACCATAATCGCCATGAGTTGGGCGATTCGGGTGTCATTCCGGACCCTCTCGTCATGCATCTCCTTCCTCAGTCGTTCAAACTCATTTGGGGGATCTTGTTCTTGTTCAGCTGCCATATTTGTTTCAGCCTTTGGTGATAAAGATCTAGACAATCTCTGTCCGGGAGGTCGAGTCCAAACAGGTAAGGTCTTCTTCTTCTTTGCAGGCCCAATGGTTCAAGAACTGATCATAAAGCAAAAGCCGGACTCAGATGTGTACTCGATGTGTTTACTATGCACAAGAAAGAATGATTTTACAAATGCTCACTATCGTCTCGCCGCGTCTCAACTCACGGAGTTAGTCTTATTTCTAGCCTAGGGATTAAGCTACCGGTTTCGGATCTCACTTGGAACCGTTCGCACAGAAGATTGTATCAACACCACGGGTAGGTCGTTACTCGGCAGGTACGACGTTTCAACCTAAAACCTAAATGTTGACGCCGTAGCGCTTTTCTTGACCATCCGAGACAAAGCAATGAGGTGTCGCCATCCAGATACAAGCGGTTCCAAGGCTAGTCCGAAACACGGGCGGTCGTTCGGGCACGACCAACACCGGAGGTATCTCAAACTCCGTGGATTTTAAGTCTCCTAGACTAAATGTACAACCTTAGGGTTAGTCTACCGGATCCGAATCTCACTTAAGATCATTGCACAGAAGATTTTCCAACACCCCGGGTAGATCATTACTCGGCAAGTTAAATTCCAAACTTGTTGGAATCAGAGCCAATCGCTTTTCTTGATCATCCGAGACAAAGCAATTGGGTGTTGTAATCCAGATACTAATGACCTCAAGGCTAGTTCAAATCACGGTGGCCTTTCGGGCACGACCAACACCAGAGGTATCTCAAACTCCGTGAATTTTAAGTCTCCTAGACTGAATCCGACAGCTTTTAGAAGATTGCCCCAATCCTCAAGTTTTCTTTTAAGTGATAAGTCCTTGATATCGGATGGTCGGATTTGGGAAATTCTGATCCACACAAATTCCGACAATGATCTAAGATCAGATGCCTGAGGGCGATTGACCCTTCTCGGGCCAATGTCCCTTAAACCTGTTTAGATCAGTGTTTAAGAATTTGATGATCCGAATTTTCCCACGTCCGGTCGTCCTAAGGGCTAACTCGTAAGAACAACGCGCATTTGGGATGCACGACTCATCATCGGGTCAAGGCAACCTCTTACTAACCATAGAGGCATTAAAACTAAATGGGATATCTACACAGAATATCTATACAAATGACGCTCGCGACGACTATATACAATGCAAATGCATGAATGCAACATGGCATGGCGAGGAAAGCGGTAACACATAGCACGTAACAAGATGGAGCATGTAAACTTAACGCACGGGTGGGTTGCTAAACGTGGGGTTCTATGGCTAATTACATGCAAAAGGCTGGTTTTGGTCACTGAGGGTACCCCGGACTCAAAATCAAAACCGCCTCCTATTGTTAAAAACGATAGTGACGATGTGATTTATCACGGTCGAGGGCTGCTGGGCATTTGGGGATTCCCTGTCACCGGCAAGCCGGGCAGGATTGCCAAAATACGCCAGCGGGGCTAAGAACTATTGTGGACGGCCCACCGAGATTGTTCGAAAAGATTGTGATTGTTAGAGTCGCCACCCGGATTTGAGGTCCGAACCCGAGAAACCGATCAAAAATAAACATGACTTGTTTGCCCATTTGAAAAAGATTTCACTGATCATGGCGGAACCAAAGATTTCTCGGATTCGGGGGTTTGGTTACGAGAGGGGAAGGGTTTTACGGCACCCCTCTCGCCCGGTCCGTGAACCGGTCTCTACTCAACATTTTGTGGGATTTTGGAAATGTTTGAAATTTGATTTTGAGTAAATAACGGGGAGTATGGGAAGGGAAAACACATAAACAAGTATTCAAATACGAACCAAGTGATGGTGGATGCTTGTGTGAAGTGTACAATGCGATTACAGAATGATATAAACAAGGAAAATGACAATGAAGGAGAAAAATAGAACTTAAAACACCATTTTGAACAAAATTATTTATCTTTCCGACACTATTTGCATGTTTTGGAGGGTTTTGATATAGAAATGAGAAAAACATAAAACTACAAAGTTGTAGCCCTTCAAATTATCTACGTTTTGATATATAATATGTTGAAAACGGAGTTTGGAGTAAAAAGTTATGGCTGAAACACTGTGACTGACTATCTGTTGGGGTTTGAGCGCTCAAAGTGGATTGAGCGCTCAAGGTGAAGGCCTTGAGCGCTCAAGCCCTTCCCAGATCGCCAAATTCTGCTATTTTATGATACTTTTCAGAACTTGTAGGCTCATTTCAAGTATGAGGAACTTGAATGAGCCCACTGGTCTCCCTCAGCAAGACCAAAACAGTGATTTTCACATGATTTTCTACCTTTTCGGCTATGATCAAGGCTTGAACTTGTGGTTTGATGAATGGATGGGTAGTGGCTGTGTTTATGGGCTATAGATGAAGTATTTTGGACAGAGGAGTGTAAGTGTAGGGCTGATTGAGTGATTGATTGAGTGGATGATGGAGGATTTGAGCTTAAAATGGTGATTTTGGCTTGGATGAGGTGGGTTTTGATGGAAGAGCTAGGTTTGGACGAAATTGATGGAGTGTATGGGCTGTAAATGGCTTGTTAGAGTGAGAGAGGGGCTGTTGAAGTTGGTTTCTCAAAGACCCATGTGTTGTAGGCCTTAAAGATGAGATTTTTGGGTGTTTTGGAGGTTGAAGATGATGGAGGGTGGTAGCTATGGAGGAGAGAAAGGCTAAAACGTGATTGAAGTGATGAGAGAGAGTGGAGAGGGCTGATGAAGGATGTGAGAGTGTAAGAGATCAGCCAAAGGGGGTTTATATAGAGAGAGAAATGGGAGGGAAATGGGTTTAATTTTTGAATTGGGTTTGGGGGGTGATTGAGGAGATGTTCAAGGGTCTAGGAAGTGTATTTAGGCAGTAGAAAACATAGGTAGACGCTCCTCTTGCAGTAGAATATCATGATTAGATGCTCTGCAGAAAACTGATCTGGCTCAGAGTTGAGCGCTCAAAGCCATGAGCTTGAGCGCTCAAGGTGGGATTTTTGGGTTTGAGCGCTCAAGGTCCAGGGCTTGAGCGCTCAAGGCTGTTGCTCAAAAGGTAAAACTTTGCGGGGCCGCCCCGGGTGCTACCGAACTCCGTTTCATGCGTGGTTTGAAGCGTTGGAAAGCTTGTCGAGTGTACTTTCTAACCCAAGTAGTTTGAACCCAAGATAATTTGTACATTCAAGTATGTGACCATTTTACCCTCAGAAGGTCGGGAAAATAAGTCATTTTGGTAAAACGGACACATCTCCCTCATTTCAAAATGGATTGAGACGTATTATATATCAATAAAGAGGGTTTTGAATGTACTAGAAGATGGTGTAGGCGGGTTTGTTTTGAAATGGTTTATGGATGGTTTGAAGGGTATTTTGGTCATTTTGCTTGGTTTAAGGTTGTTCTAGGAGGGTTTAGAATGGTTTAGGGTGGTTCGGTGAGTTCAAGCCTTGTTCTTAGCCTCGAGGTATGCATGATTGGTCTATTTCATCATCGGGAATGCTCGAGTGCATCTTGGGTTCAAAATCGGGGTGTCTACAACTATGCAAGTGCAATGCAAAATCAAATTTCAAACATTTGAAAAATCCCACAAAACATCTTTCGAATTAAACCCACTTTGATTAACACGTATTTCAATAAAATTACACAAGTGTAATAAAAATTGCACAAGTGTAATTAAATAAAATATATATTAACCAATAGTCCCCAGCGGAGTCGCCAGCTTGTGGACGGCCCACGGGAATGGTTCGATTTCGCTTTTGAAAAGATTGTGATTGTTAGAGGCGCCACCCGGATTTGAGGTCCGAACCCGAGAAATCGATTAAAAATGACTCATTTGCCCATTGAAAAAGATTTTACTGATCATGGCGGCACCAAAGATTTCTCGAATTCGGGGGTTTGGTTACGAGAGGGGAAGGGTTTTACGGCACCCCTCTCGCCCGGTCCGTGAACCGGTCTCTACTCGACATTTTGTGGGATTTTGGAAATATTTAAAATTTAATTTATCCACGTAAATAGGGAATCGGGGATGGGAATCACATAACAATAACATATACACAAAAGATATGAATCTACGGTGGATGCTCGTGCACGTGATTTACATGGGTGGTGATGATATCAATAAAGGAAACTGCTACGAATGTTCACAGAAGTAAATAACAACAGAAACTGTACAACGACATCAAGAAATTATGAACATGGGACTTAATAGACTGACTTGCAATCTGAATCCCAGAATGAGGATTGAGCGCTCAAAGGTGATGACTTGAGCGGTCAACCTTCCAAACCAATTTGAGCGCTCTAAGCTCATGAATTGAGCGCTCAAACCAGTTTCTGATTTCTGTGAATTTGACCCTTTTTACAACTCCTCTTCTCATTCTTTGCAAGATCAAACATCTGTAAACACTTTTCACAGATAAACAGATTAGAACAAAAGGGTTTAATTTCTCAAAGAATGATGAAACAAAAAGGATCATCACAAAATTAGCAAAGGAAATACTTGAAAATGGAAGAGAGAGAGGAATTCAGATCATAAGCACAGGAATAACAACTCACACACGCCAGAAATAAAATAAACCATGATCCATCATCGAAACAACTATCAACATACAAATGAACCAAGAACAGCTTGAGCGCTCAAAGGAATGACCTTGAGCGCTCAAAGGAATGACCTTGAGCGCTCAAGCCATCATATGGCTTTCTGATTTTTGACCTTCAAATAGATTTTTGATGATTCTCAGAACCTCCACTATATTAAATAAGAATGACTAAATGTGATTCAGTCACTGCTTACCCTTTTAAAACAAAATTTATACATATTAAAACCATAAAAAGGCTAAAGAGGTGTACATGCATGAACATTTAAGGTGTAAAAGGTTATTTGGAGAATGAAATAAACACCTCAATGGCCTTTTTATGTTGATCAAAGGTTTGTGTAAAGCTCAGAAACATCAAACAGTGACTGACTCAGAAGGGGTTTGAGCGCTCAAGGATTAGGCTTGAGCACTCAATCCCTGCTGCAACTGTAAATTTTGAAAACGTTTTGATCATGTATTTTGGACCTTATAAGCCCAATGCAAGTACAGAGAACTTGCTTGAACCTACTGGTCTCCCTCAGAAGAACCAGAATGTGAAATTTCACATATTAACTACCTTTTTAACTTGATTGAAAGCTTGAACTTCGATTTTTGGCTTGGGGATGAAGACTATGAGTGTTTGTTTGGTGAGTTAGATGAATATAACAGTAGAGAGGTGGTTGTTTACTACTCTGATGATGAACAGAGGTGGTATTTTGAACCTTAGAAGTGGTTTTGTTAGGTGGTTTGGATGAAATGTAGGAGGTTTTTCTAGAGAGAGATGGTGGTGGACGATTATCAGGGCTGTAAGAGGGCTGGAGTGTGTGAATTGGTAACCTCCAAAACCAGGGGTAGTGGGTGGTTTAAATAGGCAGTGAGTGGGAGAGAAGAGAGGAGAGAGAGAGAGTGGGTTTGTATTTGAAAGTGGGTTAGGAGTAGATTTAGGGGTAGATTAGGGCAATGTAGGATGTATTATACGTGTATAAGACGTATACAGGTGTTTAGACGCTCCTCCCTGCATGAAATCTCATGATGAGATACTCTACAGATTCCTGACTGGCATCAGAGTTGAGCGCTCAAAGCCATAGGCTTGAGCGCTCAAGGTGTTCCTCAGGATTGAGCGCTCAAGGCCTCAAGCTTGAGCGCTTAAGGTTCTTGGTGGCAGATTGATAGTTTGGCTTGGCTCAACAATGCTTGGTTTGGTTTGGACTGTTTTGATTGCTTGAGTGGTGTTTGGTTGATTTTAATCAAGTTCAAGCCATTCTCACAAGTTTCGGGTAGTCATGATTGGTCCGTTTCATCATCGGGAATGCTCGAGCGCATCCCGGGTTCAAAATCGGGGTGTCTACAATATGCAAAATCTGAAAGCACAAATCAAAGCATGAAGGTTACCTGAGAACTCCCTCTGCCAGGAGAAGGACTACGACCAGCTCTACGTCCTCCTCCTCTGCTGGGCCCGCCAGCTCCTCTACCACCACCTCTGTCAGCCCCCCGGGCACCTCCACCTCTGGCACCTCCACCTCTGGCACCACCACCTTTGTCGGCACCTCTGCCTCTGTCAGCACTACCACTGTGAGCTCTGCCTCTAACTCCCCGAGCTCCGCTACCACGGCCTGGTCCACCTCTACCGGGGCCACCCTGTCTGAAAACCACTCCTGGCACAGCTCGGGGGTGCACCTCTGGAACGTCGCCTATCATCAAACGACGCACTAAAGCCTCCAAATCCAAGTTCAGCTGATAGGACTCTTACGCCCAGCTGGCAGGAATCTACAAAACAAAGCATTTTACAGGTATCGTCAATAATGCACAAGAAAACATAAAACAGCAAACACGTTTTTCTTTCTTTTTTTCAGGGTACCTGAACAGAAGTAAGGTCTAGTGGAGGTGCTACACGAGGAACCTCCAACACTCCCATCATCCCTCCAGGAGTCTGCACCTCTATCTCCCTCCTCAACACCGACAAAGTTGTCTCCAGGGCTGCTATACAGGTCTCCATATCCAAGAAACTGGCCAGGTGGCCAACCAAGAAGCTCTCATAGTCTGGAGAACTGCTGAAGGGAAGCACAGTGTCCAGCACGGTGTATCTCTCTATCTCTGCCCGTGTGTACTCGTCAGTCCGCTGTACGCCAGGGGGTATACGCCCTGGTATCCTGAAATGCGCCAACCTGAGGGACTGACGAGGCACCCTCTCTCCCAAGTACCACTGCCAACCGTACGGGGACTCCAGCAAGATTCGCCCCCGTGTTAGCTCCCTGCTCCTCTCCAGGTACTGGTCAGTCACCGCATCCCAAGCATGCCATCTCACCTGCAAAGGAAATCAAGTTCTTCAGAAACTTTGGAAGCCAAACAGAAAGTTCGAGTTTAAAAGCAACACAAGATTCAAGATTTAACTAAATTAATTATGATTTGCAAAGAATTTGGGCGCCCCAAATTGGAGGGAATTTCGGCACCCTAGTTCTAATTAATTATTAAAATTTATTTCCCCCCTCATTTTTAGTTCTGATGACGTCTTTTGAAAAATCATTTTTATTAAATTTAAAATGGTTTTTAAATTAAGAAAATCATGATTTGAAAAAGAGATATTATTATATCTTCAAAAAGAAAAAGAAGTACTCAAAAGAAATTATTTAAAATTTGAGAAAATAAATAAAATTAACTAAGAAATTATTTAAATAACATAAAATAATAAATTTGATCCGATTTTGATTTCAAATACTATCTAATTATTTAAATCAAGCAAAATGATAAAAATTATGAACTAGGGCACCCAAATTTGTGCATAACTAGGGTGCACCCAGAATTGCAGAACTAGGGTGCCCCCAGAATTGGTGAACTAGGGCGTCCTAGTTTATTAAATATTTGAAAATTTTGTATTTTTGATGTAAAAAATCATTTTATTCCTCCTTTGGTACATTTTCAGTAAAAATAAAATGCATAAAATGATGACAATAAACAATAAAAATGCGACAAACTAATTTAAAATCAAAATAAACAAAATTAATTTTGGTTTGCAAAGAATTTGGGCGCCCCAAATTGTAGGGAATTTGGGCACCCCCAGTTCTAATTAATTATTAAAATTTATTTTCCCCCTAAATTTTACTTCTGATGATGTCTTTTGAAAAATCATTTTTAATAATTATAAAATGGTTTTTAATTTTAAGAAAATCATGATTTGAAAAGGAGAGATTATTATTTCTTCAAAAAGAAAAAGAAGTACTCAACAGAAAATATTTAAAATTGGAGAAAATAAATAAAACTAACTAAGAAATTATTTAAATAACAAAAAATAATAAATTTGATCCTATTTTGATTTGAAATACTATTTAATTATTTAAAACAAGCAAAATGATAAAAATTATGAACTAGGGTGCATAACTAATTATGAACTAGGGTGCATAACTAGGGTGCACCCAGAATTGCAGAACTAGGGTGCCCCCAGAATTGGTGAACTAGGGCGCCCTGGTTTATTAAATATTTGAAAATTTTGTATTTTTGATGTAAAAAATGATTTTATTCCTCCTTAGTTACATTTCCAGTAAAAATAAAATGCATAAAATGATGATAATAAATAATAGAAATGCGACAAAATAATTTAAAATCAAAATTAACTAAATTAATTATGATTTGCAAAGAAATTATGCTCCCCAAATTGGAGGGAATTTCGGCACCCTAGTTCTAATTAATTATTTAAATTTATATTCCTCATTTTTAGTTCTGATGACGTCTTTTGAAAAATCATTTTTAATAAATTTAAAATGGTTTTTAATTTAAGAAAATCATGATTTGAAAAAGGGTTATTATTATATCTTCAAAAAGAAAAAGAAGTACTCAAAAGAAAATATTTAAAATTTTTGAAATAAATAAAATTAACTAAGAAATTATTTAAATAACATAAAATAATAAATTTGATCCTATTTTGATTTGAAATACTATCTAATTATTTAAATCAAGCAAAATGATAAAAATATGAACTAGGGCACCCCAATTTGTGCATAACTAGGGTGCACCCAGAATTGCAGAACTAGGGTGCCCCAAGAATTGGTGAACTAGGGCGCCCTAGTTAATTAAATATTTTAAAATTTTGTATTTTTAATGTAAAAAATCATTTTATTCCTCCTTTTCTACATTTTTAGTAAAAATAAAATGCATAAAATGATGATAATAAACAATAAAAGTGCGACAAAATAATTAAAAACGGAAATTAACTAAATTAATTTATATTTGCAAAGATCTTGGCCTCCCTAAATTGGAGGGAATTTCGGCACCCTAGTTCTAATTGATTATTAAAATTTATTTTCCCCCTCATTTTTAGTCCTGATGACGTCATTTGAAAAATCATTTTTAATAAATTTAAAATGGTTTTTAATTTAAGAAAATCATGATTTGAAAAAGAGAGATTATTATATCATCAAAAAGAAAAAGAAGTACTCAAAAGAAAATATTTAAAATTGGAGAAAATACATAAAACTATCTAAGAAATTATTTAAATAACAGAAAATAATAAATTTTATCCAATTTTGATTTGAAATACTATTTAATTATTTAAAACAAGCGAAATGATAAAATTTATGAACCAGGGCACCCGAATATGTGCATAACAATGGTGCCCCAGAATTGGTGAACTAGGGCGCCCTAGTTTATTAAATATTTGAAAATTTTGTATTTTTGATGTAAAAAATGATTTTATTCCTCTTTTCTTACAAAATTAATTTTGGTTTGCAAAGAATTTGGGCGCCGCAAATTGTAGGGAATTTGGGCACCCCAGTTCTAATTAATTATTAAAACTTATTTTCCCCCTAAATTTTACTTCTGATGATCTTTTGAAAAATCATTTTTAATAATTTTAAAATGGTTTTTAATTTTAAGAAAATCATGATTTGAAAAGGAGAGATTATTATTTCTTCAAAAAGAAAAAGAAGTACTCAACAGAAAATATTTAAAATTGGAGAAAATAAATAAAACTAACTAAGAAATTATTTAAATAACAGAAAATAATAAATTTGATCCTATTTTGATTTGAAATACTATTTAATTATTTAAAACAAGCAAAATGATAAAAATTATGAACTAGGGTGCATAACTAGGGTGCACCCAGAATTGCAGAACTAGGGTGCCCGCAGAATTGGTGAACTAGGGCGCCCTGGTTTATTAAATATTTGAAAATTTTGTATTTTTGATGTAAAAAATAATTTTATTCCTCCTTAGTTACATTTCCAGTAAAAATAAAATGCATAAAATGATGATAATAAATAATAGAAATTCGACAAAATAATTTAAAATCGAAATTAACTAAATTAATTACGATTTGCAAAGAATTTGGGCGCCCCAAATTGAAGGGAATTTCGGCACCCTAGTTCTAATTAATTATTAAAATTTATTTTCCCCCTCATTTTTAGTTGTAATGACGTCTTTTGAAAAATCATTTTTATTAAATTTAAAATGGTTTTTAATTTAAGAAAATCATGATTTGAAAAAGAGATATTATTATATCTTCAAAAAGAAAAAGAAGTACTCAAAAGAAAATATTTAAAATTTTTGAAAATAAATAAAATTAAGTAAGAAATTATTTAAATAACATAAAATAATAAATTTGATCCTATTTGATTTGAAATACTATCTAATTATTTAAAACAAGCAAAATGATAAAAATTATGAACTAGGGTGCATAACTTGGGTGCACCCAGAATTGCAGAACTAGGGTGCCCTGGTTTATTAAATATTTGAAAATTTTGTATTTTTGATGTAAAAAATGATTTTATTCCTCCTTGGTTACATTTCCAGTAAAAATAAAATGCATAAAATGATGATAATAAATAATAGAAATGCGACAAAATAATTTAAAATCGAAATTAACTAAATTAATTATGATTTGCAAAGAATTTGGGCGCCCCAAATTGGAGGGAATTTCGGCACCCTAGTTCTAATTAATTATTAAACTTTATTTTCCCCCTCATTTTTAGTTCTGATGACGTCTTTTGAAAAATCATTTTTATTAAATTTAAAATGGTTTTTAATTAAAGAAAATCATGATTTGAAAAAGAGATATTATTATATCTTCAAAAAGAAAAAGAAGTACTCAAAAGAAAATATTTAAAATTTGAGAAAATAAATAAAATTAACTAAGAAATTATTTAAATAACATAAAATAATAATTTTGATCCTATTTTGATTTGAAATACTATCTAATTATTTAAATCAAGAAAAATGATAAAAATTATGAACTAGGGCACCCCAATATGTGCATAACGATGGTGCCCCCGGAATTGCAGAACTAGGGTGCCCCAGAATTGGTGAACTAAGGCGCCCTAATTAATTAAATATTTGAAATTTTTTTATTTTTGATGTAAAAAACGATTTTATTCCTCTTTTCTTACATTTTCAGTAAAATAAAATGCATAAAATGATGACAATAAACAATAAAAATGCGACAAACTAATTTAAAATCGAAATTACCAAAATTAATTTTGGTTTGCAAAAAATTTGGGCACCCCAGTTCTAATTAATTATTAAAACTTATTTTCCCCCTAAATTTTACTTCCAATGATGTCTTTTGAAAAATCAATTTTAATAATTTTAAAATGGTTTTTAATTTTAAGAAAATCATGATTTGAAATGGAGAGATTATTATTTCTTCAAAAAGAAAAATAAGTACTCAACAGAAAATATTTAAAATTGGAGAAAATAAATAAAACTAACTAAGAAATTATTTAAATAACAGAAAATAATAAATTTGATCCTATTTTGATTTGAAATACTATTTAATTATTTAAAACAAGCAAAATGATAAAAATTATGAACTAGGGTGCATAACTAATTATGAATTAGGGTGCATAACAAGGGTGCACCCAGAATTGCAGAACTAGGGTGCCCCCAGACTTGGTGAACTAGGGCCCCCTGGTTTATTAAATATTTGAAAATTTTGTATTTTTGATTGAAAACGTGATTTTATTCCTCCTTAGTTACATTTCCAGTAAAAATAAAATGCATAAAATGATGATAATAAATAATAGAAATGCGACAAAATAATTTAAAATCGAAATTAACTAAATTAATTATGATTTGCAAAGAATTTGGGCGCCCCAAATTGGAGGGAATTTCGGCACCCTAGTTCTAATTAATTATTAAAATTTTTTATCACCCTTATTTTTAGTTATGATGATGTTTTTGAAAAATGATTTTTAATAATTCTAAAATGGTTTTTAATTTAAGAAATTCATGATTTGAAA